>OZ010596.1:67032875-67162875 GCA_963932145.1 Acanthosepion lycidas
AGAGCAATGTCCTTAGACAAGTATTCCTTAGTCAAATATGTTTAGAAACATTCGTCTAAAGAATATTGGTCTAAGGGAAACCTATTCCCTTAGACCAATATTCTTTAGACGAATGTTTCTAAATCCGATTTCTGCTGATGGTAAGATGAACCTTACTCGGAATATGTTTCACTTGATTTAATCTTGAATACATAATAAGAATTATTTACATAAGTATATGTTTGTACATGTACTTATGTAAATAATTATTATTATGCTATCCTCGAATTAAACAGTATCATATTACACACCTGCATATTACCCGTGAAAAATGACTCTTACTGACGGTCCTTCTGCCTGATCTTAGATTAACTTTACACCCTGTGTTACTCATTAATTAAAAGTTGAATTTTCCGCGTTGTTCATGCTGACATAACAGATAAATCAGTTGCCTGCCTGGCCTCGTTTCTGACGTTCAAATCGGGGTAGGATGTATAGCTATTTTATTTGAGGAAAATCACGGTTTTTGGTGCTGCATGCGTGTGATTCCTTTTCGTATCGTCTCCTGTTTATGACTACATTTTAAAGCGCTGGCATATTTTTTTTATTAGTTCTTTATTTATTTAATGTTTATAAAATGTCAAGATAAAGACGAATAAACGCAATTTTCGCGTCACTTTTCTCAAAACTCATCGAGTGTTGCTAAATCCACCTGCAATATCATCAATGCTTGGAGACTAGAACTTTAGTTCGAACAATATGTTTCTTGCAACCTCGACCTCTAGGTTAAAAGTGGTCGTTACTTAGCAGTAGTATGTGAAGGACGCAATAAATTCTCATCCAGAAACAAACATTTGGCTGTTGGGAGGAAATCAGTAGAGTATCTCGTGAAATAATCGGAAGACATCTTGTACAAACTAACAAAGTAGAAAAACAAAAAGAACAATTAGATACTCCATGATTTGACTGATGATCAACCGCTTGCATGATTGGACACTTCATTTTGGTTCTTCGTTTTAAAAAAATAACACCATTCTTGATTGTGCGCTTTCTTTCGATGAAAATTGTTTACTGTATTATAAACGAAAACGTGGCGTGCTCTGTGTTGACAAACTTACTCTCCTCTCAACCTTTCCCAAAACAAGTCTTCATTCTTTGTGACCGTTTGGTAGCTTTGTGATGGAATAATCCATTAGAGCCTTTTATCCTGGTTAAATCATCATGGCAGAATCTCGTTGCCGCAATTTGGAAAGTCGCAAATATTTTGGTGACTAAGAATAAGGAGAAACAGGATAACGCAAGACCACGTACTTCAGAAGCCATCACTCGTGTGGATGTTTTCCTGAAAACGACAATCTTAACCTTTTCAAGTCAAGGATCATTCGTTATCTATATTCTTATCATCATAATCACTTTTTACCACTTCCCTTTTCATTCATATCACGTACGCCATTGATTATAATCATTTCAAAAGTAACCCCCTACATTCAGTGGTTTGTAATGGGTGAACTATAATAAAAAATATTCTTTGATAAATTAGTGCATTTCAATTCTCCTTATTAACCAGACCTGTCACCTACCGATAATTACATTTTCCGGGTCTTAAATGCATACACGAATCAATAATTCTATACCACTACACACACACACACACACACACACACACACACACACACACATATATATATATATATATATATATATATATATATATATAGATTCAACGTCATCACTTGATAAGACAACGAGGGTGTTGAAACAAAATGGCTATTTTTGTAGTGATTTTATAACATATTTATGTTATAAATTTTTTTTTAAATAAATAATTATATATATATATATATATATATATATATATATATATATATGTATATTAGGGTTTGTGACTTCGTAACTTTTTGTTTGTTCAATTTCCTGTTTCATACTCCCTTGAAATTTTGTTATAAACAATGAAGTGTGTAATTCAGTTAAATTATTTAAATGTCTCACCCAAAACGAAATTTCTAAAATCGTGTATAAGTATAGCAGTACTATGATTTTCTGGGGATATCTAGAACTTTCTGGAATCTTCTTGAACTTCCTGAAACCTTATAGAACTTTATGAAACATTCTAGAACTTTATAAAACCTAAAATTTATGGAACCTTCTGGAAATTGTTTTTGTTTAATTTTACGTTTATATGTTATGTTATAGCCATAAAGTATTAAAAGCGTCAAAAATATCTAATTAGCAAATTGAAGAATAAAGCTTCTGAAAATTTTTAATTTTTCTACACTTACTGCGAATATAGTAAAATCGAATTTTCGGTTTGCGGGGTGACATTTTTCAAGAATTAAAAAAATAATAATCTTTTTTCATTACTTTTGAACAAACGTTAATCGATTTATGACATATATACATAGGTTTACAAAAGCGTTATAACCCTAAATATATACTATCATAGCAACTATACAAATAATTATTTATGTGTCTTCCATTTGCATTTCTCTGTTGAATATTTAAAACAATTCAATTGATTTATTTGATCTATTTTCTTAAACTTTGCATCTTTGCCTCATTTTGTTTCTTTTAAATTTTCAATGTTCATAAAAATTCATGAGTTTCGTGGATTGTAATATATATTTCTATATAATTAAATGCGAATATCATTGTGTCAGTGTGTCACACTTTTTCAACTTTCCTCCTAGAGGCCGTAGCCCAACATATAATGCCATTTTGGAATCAGGCCGACTCCGTAAGCAAATTAAAAACATTTCAGGCCGGATCTCGATCTGCATTCCTGAAACGCTGGATTCTCAAATTTTCATTACTGCGATTGTTCTAGGCGATTTTTTACGTGAATTTTTGTGACATTTTTTTTTTTGTATGATAACAATATTTATAACTTGGAAATAAATTTAGGTATAATTGGAATTAATTGCGAAATCTAGCGAAAGTCACCAATGGAATAAAAAACAATAACCCTACGTACATTAAACTGTCTTTAAATCAAGTGGTGGCAGAAGAATTATCCTTGAACTTTTAAAAGATAAGATTAAATATTAATACAATACTCAAATGCAGAAATCAATTTTGGGTTCTGTAGTTTTTTGTTGCCTATCGCATATGGCAACATTATGCCTCGTAAAAAGAAATCTTAGCCAATAGAGGACCAGATTGCAATCAAATGAACCAAGGCTGCAGCAGGGAAAACAAAGTCCCGTGCAAATAAAAACCCAGATCAAACGGCAGTCAGTAGAGCTTCCAATGCTGAGAATATGCAAAGAATTAGGGACTCAAACTCTTCCAATGCTGAGAATATGCAAAGAATTAGGGACTCAAACTCCTGAACAAGCCGAAGGCACAATTAAGAGCCCTCTGCAGGAGCTGTCTTAACTGCCGCTTGATAGGACAGGTTTTAAGCTATTTATAGAATATTTTTAAACGCAGAATATAACTGATTAAATTAGCTAGTTTTCCTGTTAAACTGTAATACGGGTTTATAGAAAACAACATTTAAATGGATGTAGAGGCAGACACTGTAGATGTGAAGAAAAAATTAATACTCATTAGAAGCTTAAAAAAATTTTTAGTGCGAAGTAAAACACAACTTCTGAAATACAAAAGATATCAGCTCAATAAGTTGGGTCAATAATTTACAAGTACACTGTTATTAACATACTGCATTATTAATTTGAGCAATTTTTAAGTTTTTTGTTTTGTTTTTCAGGCGGCATTCAAAATTAATTTGGACATTATGGAAAAATTTTTTACAGTCATCTAAAAAATACTGAAGCTCTGTACAGCAAAATTTGGAGCTAACCAGTAAAAATGGATTTATTTAACTGAGAGTTCCACAAGTTACTGAAAAAACGTACAAGTTGGCTTGCACCAAAGTATGTGTATGCCAGAGTAACCAATACAAAAGCGGCTCAAAAATTTTATGAAAATAAATATGATTCGGTAGAAACAGTGATCTCTAGAGAATTGTGCAAGCTCACGATAAAAAATATCGATCTGGATCTATATTAACACTGACATTTTTGAGGTCTACATATAGAGCAAATAAATATCAGATTTTTTCCCAGTAACAAGCAAAGGAGAAATCGGGACTTAGATATTGATTCAACTGTGAAGACTCTGTACTTGATAGAACCATCTGGCCCATTTGTTTGAGGTCTACATATTCAGGCTCGTTAGCTTGTTGACTACTTAATGAGGAATAACTCGTTCTTTCTGATGTGGTGACAGCTCTGAAAAATGGCGCTCCTCGTGTTCTTTATGGTCTGATAATTTGAAAACCTTTTTATTCCAATATTTCCAAAGACGCTCACTTTCGAACAAGTTCTCAACTCTTCTTATTCACTTGCAAGCACTTTTTAGTTTTAACTGTCTATATATACATTTACAGATACAAATATATATATATATATATATATATATATATATATATATATATATATATATATATATATATATATATATATATGCAGATGTGTAAAAATACGCATATAAATAGAGATGTCAATGTGTAAAGGACGAGAGTTTAGTAAAATATAATTTCTGATAATATGATTTTTTAGTTTGTTAATGAATGAAAACTACGTCTGATCCTAGTATCTGTCGATTTGATAACGTTTAAGTTAAGTTTTTTTTTTATATACCTTAGCTCATCGCCTCTAGCACCGAATTATGCGGGTAACTCCACGTGCCGTGGTTCAGAGGTTATCACTAGTGAGGAGTTCAGCTAAGAGACAACGTGTTTTCGTCAACTACAGGCTACACCAACCCATGAGACTGAACTACTGGTAACTGTATCCAGTGATGACACGATATCGATGGGTTCAGGGGTTATCAGACTAAAGTCAGTGGCTATGGTGGAAGGTCCTCGAGACAGAATCAACTGCTAACTAAGGCGAGTCTTCAAGTGGCAGCTACATCAGATGTGGTCTCATATGGAGAGCGATAGGATCCGCCAGGTTTATTTTACCTAAGACACACTATGCACGAATGAATACCAACCGAGATATGTGGAGGGAACTAGCCAGGAGCTCAGATATACCCTAAGGCCACACCCAGTTATGGGGTGATGATGATGATGATGATGATGATGATGATAAATTCACTATTAATGGTAGAGTATTTTACAGAAGTTCTTATTTACTTAGTTCAATTTTCCGTCGGTAATTGTGGAATAAAAATGATGAGACATTTTCTTGGCATGCTGTCCACACGTGTTCATTCTTTTTTTTTTTATGAATGTAGAGGCAAATAAGGAGAAGCGGTTTCAGGTGAAATTCAAACTGATCACAGAGAAAGATTTTCATGTGGCTGACCCTTACCCACAAACCCAAAGCTAATACTTGTATCTAGATCTATACTAGAAAAAGGGCAACAGTATAATTGTTGGGAAAGACAAGTTTGGGCGGTCAGTAAACTTTCAGCAAACAGTGAGGAATCTCAATAAATTTTGTCTGCATGAAAAGTTCATAGCAGATATAGTTTTGACATTTTTAACAGAAAAAAAAATGCTTATTGACGAGAAGATTCAAACTTTGCAGACACTGGTCCCTGATGTTATAGGCCAGCAATAATAAAATTGAGGACCTTGCTTTTCGGGAGACACATGCGCGCATACACACACACACACACACACACACACACACACATATATATATATATATATATATATATATATATATATATATATATATATATATATATATATATATAAGCAATTAATGGATTATATTCATAATTCGCTATTATTATTACTTCACATGTTATATCCACTAAAGTATAGTGTTTAAAGTATTAAGAAATAGGATCAAATTATAAATAAAAAACATTAATTACTTTGAAATTGATTTGTTTACGTTTTGGATACGAAAAATAATTTAGCATATATGCACTTCGAGGAACCCAAAAGTGAGATGTGCATTTCTTAAATAGATCAATTGAACCTTGCTGCGAAATCTTTCCTGAGTTGAGTAATCTAAAGCATAAAAAGGAGATGAAGGGTTAAATTTAAACAAAAAGCACATTGTCTTTATTAAGACTCTCGAATGTACAGGCCGGTAAACTTATATTTGCACAATGAATGTCTACTAAAACGCATATATCCACTAAATTATAACGTTTAAAAGATCTATGTATGTATTTATACGTAGCCGGGTGGTTAGAACTTTCACTTTCTGAGCCGGATTCGAAACTCACCATGGTCGATTTGTAAGGAAGGGGTGACATTTTGATGTTATTAGTCTGGGAGAGGCAATCCCAGTGTGCAGCATCTTTGGAAAGTGTCTGAAGCCATGTGACAGGTTGATCAAAGCCTTGTGGGTGAAATTGGGCAGACAGAATTCTTTGGGAGCCATCGATGGTTTTGATAGCACAAATTAACAAGACATCATGTTTGAGGGTTTCAGCACACTTGCTTTGTTCAGAATCTTGATCATGCAAGATAATGCACTCTTTAACAGAAACTGTAACTAGGATTTGATCAGCATAGTTGCAACATAAACCACAGGCGAGCTATGTAGGTGGGTGCCCAAGCAGGAATCTTCAACAGGGATTAGTAGCCCCAGTAGCCTTAAATGAGTGGTCAGTCATTATATATATATATATATATATATATATATATATATATATATATATATATATATACTACCAGTCAAAATATTTGGCCAAAAGTATTATTTTTAATGAAACAAGTTAAGCCCCACAATGGTTTTATTTATTATACTAAATATAAGTCTTCTTGAGACACAATAAATACAAATTAAACTAAAGCGCACAAAAAACTTCTTAAACTTATGATTCCTCAAAATGACCCTCTTTGGTCGCTATCACTACTTCACAGATTCTCGGCATTCTTTCCACCAAAGACTTGGAGGTAGACTGAAGAGTTGCCGCACTTGTGGGTTGTTTAACTCTGACTTTTTCGTCAACTTCATCCCACACCAGTTCAATGGAATTTAAGTCCGCTTATTGCGCCGGCCATGAAATCAATTGAGGGACGTGCTGTGCCTCTTTGCTTTTAATGTACCTCTGGCAGAGTTTACTAGTATGCTTTGGGTAATTATCTTGCATGAGTACAAATCCTTGACCCACAAGCCGCGGTCCAGATGGGATTACATGATGCTCCAGTATACTGTGATAGCCGACCTGATTCAATTTACCCTTCACCAGGTGCAAATCCCCGATTTTTCAATTGGCAAAAGACTTCCCCCCCGAACACACCATAACAGAGCCTCCTCCTTGCTTTATTGTTGGTATGATACAGGGGGTTGCAGCTCTTTCACAACACTTCGCCGTAGATAGACCCTCCTATTTGTCCCAAAGATTTCGTCAGTCCAAAGGACTTTATTTCACTACTCTTTTATCCAGTTTTTGCGCGCCTTGGCCCACTGGGGCCTTTGAATTCTTCTACAGTGGTTTCTTGATAGCAAATCTGCCATATAAGCCAGCTTCACAGAGTCTTTTCCTCACAGTTGATGTTGACTTATTTTTTTCAATATTGGTTCAGTTGCGCAATGATGTTTGAAGCAGTCAGCCTTCTATCAAACAAGCTGGTAACTCTGATGAAATTGTCCTCTGCTTTTGGATCAACCAACCCAGCTTTTGGTCATCTTTTATCTCGTTACCTGATGTCTCTTAACAACATCATCCACTGTAGATCTGGAAATGTTTATTTTTATTTTTTAAATTTCTCTGCTTGAATATACTTCTTTTTTTTTTAAACTAATGATCTCTTGACTGTGCTCAAGTGTAAGTTCATGTGTTTTGGGCATTTTGTTGCGAAAAAGTTTTGCTCCTGAAGAAAATTGCAAAATTCAGGTTTTAATTTAAACAAAATAAGAATAACAGATTTTACTAGTGGGCAAGGTACATTGGCAGCATAGATAAAACAGGTAGTATCTAGCAAGCAGTAATTCAACACAATATGGGCAGGGTACATTGGCAGCATAGATAAAACAGGTAGTTTTTAGCAAGCAGTAATTCAACACAATATGGGCAAGGTACATTGGCAGCATAGGTAAAACAGGTAGTATCAGGCAAGCAGTAATTCAACACAATATGGGGAAGGTACATTGGCAGCATAGGTAAAACAGGTAGTATCTAAGCAGTAATTCAACACAAGATGGGGAACGTACATTGGAAGCATAGGTAAAACAGGTAGTATCTAGCAAGCAGTAATTGAACACAATATGGGGAAGGTACATTGGCAGCATAGGTAAAACAGGTAGTATCTAGCAAGCAGTAATTCAACACAATATGGGCAAGGTACATTGTCAGCATAGGTAAAACAGGTAGTATCTAAGCAGTAATTCAACACAATATGGGCAAGGTACATTGGCTGCATAGGTAAAAAAGGTTGTGTCTAGCAAGCAGTAATTCAACACAATATGGGCAAGGTACATTGGCAGCATAGGTAAAACAGGTAGTATCTAGCAAGCAGTAATTCAACACAATATGGGCAAGGTACATTGGCAGGATAGGTAAAACAGGTAGTATCTAGCAAGCAGTAATTCAACACAATATGGGCAAGGTACATTGGCAGCATAGGTAAAACAGGTAGTATCAGGCAAGCAGTAATTCAACACAATATGGGCAAGGTACATTGGCAGCATAGATAAAACAGGTAGTTTCTAGCAAGCAGTAATTCAACACAATATGGGCAAGGTGCATTGGCAGCATAGGTAAAACAGGTAGTATCTAGCAAGCAGTAATTCAACACAATATGGGCAAGGTACATTGGCAGCATATGTAAACCAGGTAGTATCTAGCAAGCAGTAATTCAACACAATATGGGCAAGGTACATTGGCAGCATAGGTAAAACAGGTAGTATCTAGCAAGCAGTAATTCAACACAATATGGGCAAGGTACATTGGCAGCATAGATAAAACAGGTAGTTTCTAGCAAGCAGTAATTCAACACAATATGGGCAAGGTACATTGGCAGCATAGGTAAAACAGGTAGTATCTAGCAAGCAGTAATTCAACACAATATGGGCAAGGTACATTGGCAGCATAGATAAAACAGGTAGTATCTAACAAGCAGTAATTCAACACAATATGGGCAAGGTACATTGGCAGCATAGATAAAACAGGTAGTTTCTAGCAAGCAGTAATTCAACACAATATGGGCAAGGTACATTGGCAGCATAGATAAAACAGGTAGTTTCTAGCAAGCAGTAATTCAACACAATATGGGGAAGGTACATTGGCAGCATAGGTAAAACAGGTAGTATCTAGCAAGCAGTAATTCAACACAATATGGGCAAGGTACATTGGCAGCATAGGTAAAACAGGTAGTATCAGGCAAGCAGTAATTCAACACAATATGGGCAAGGTACATTGGCAGCATAGATAAAACAGGTAGTTTCTAGCAAGCAGTAATTCAACACAATATGGGCAAGGTACATTGGCAGCATAGGTAAAACAGGTAGTATCAGGCAAGCAGTAATTCAACACAATAGGGGCAAGGTACATTGGCAGCAGAGATAAAACAGGTAGTATCTAGCAAGCAGTAATTCAACACAATATGGGGAAGGTACATTGGCAGCATTGGTAAAACAGGTAGTATCTAGCAAGCAGTAATTCAACACAATATGGGCAAGGTACATTGTCAGCATAGGTAAAACAGGTAGTATCTAAGCAGTAATTCAACACAATATGGGCAAGGTACATTGGCTGCATAGGTAAAAAAGGTTGTGTCTAGCAAGCATTAATTCAACACAATATGAGGAAGGTACATTGGCAGCATAGGTAAAACAGGTAGTATCTAGCAAGCAGTAATTCAACACAACATGGGCAAGGTACATTGGCAGCATAGGTAAAACAGGTAGTATCAGGCAAGCAGTAATTCAACACAATATGGGCAAGGTACATTGGCAGCATAGGTAAAACAGGTAGTATCAGGCAAGCAGTAATTCAACACAATATGGGCAAGGTACATTGGCAGCATAGATAAAACAGGTAGTATCTAGCAAGCATTAATTCAACACAATATGGGCAAGGTACATTGGCAGCATAGGTAAAACAGGTAGTATCTAGCAAGCAGTAATTCAACACAATATGGGCAAGGTACATTGGCAGCATAGGTGAAACAGGTAGTATCTAGCAAGCAGTAATTCAACACAATATGGGCAAGGTACATTGGCAGCATAGATAAAACAGGTAGTATCTAGCAAGCAGTAATTCAACACAATATGGGCAAGGTACATTGGCAGCATAGGTAAAACAGGTAGTATCTAGCAAGCAGTAATTCAACACAATATGGGCAAGGTACATTGGCAGCATAGGTAAAACAGGTAGTATCTAGCAAGCAGTAATTCAATACAATATGGGCAAGGTACATTGGCAGCATAGGTAAAACAGGTAGTATCTAGCAAGCAGTAATTCAACACAATATGGGCAAGGTACATTGGCAGCATAGATAAAACAGGTAGTATCTAGCAAGCAGTAATTCAAAACAATATGGGCAAGGTACATTGGCAGCATAGATAAAACAGGTAGTATCTAGCAAGCAGTAATTCAACACAATATGGGCAAGGTACATTGGCAGCATAGGTAAAACAGGTAGTATCTAGCAAGCAGTAATTCAACACAATATGGGCAAGGTACATTGGCAGCATAGGTAAAACAGGTAGTATCTAGCAAGCAGTAATTCAACACAATATGGGCAAGGTACATTGGCAGCATAGATAAAACAGGTAGTATCTAGCAAGCAGTAATTCAACACAATATGGGCAAGGTACATTGGCAGCATAGATAAAACAGGTAGTATCTAGCAAGCAGTAATTCAACACAATATGGGCAAGGTACATTGGCAGCATAGGTAAAACAGGTAGTATCTAGCAAGCAGTAATTCAATACAATATGGGCAAGGTACATTGGCAGCATAGGTAAAACAGGTAGTATCTAGCAAGCAGTAATTCAACACAATATGGGCAAGGTACATTGGCAGCATAGATAAAACAGGTAGTATCTAGCAAGCAGTAATTCAACACAATATGGGCAAGGTACATTGGCAGCATAGGTAAAACAGGTAGTATCTAGTAAGCAGTAATTCAACACAATATGGGCAAGGTACATTGGCAGTATAGGTAAAACAGGTAGTATCTAGCAAGCAATAATTCAACACAATATGGGCAAGGTACATTGGCAGCATAGGTAAAACAGGTAGTATCTAGCAAGCAGTAATTCAACACAATATGGGCAACGTACATTGGCAGCATAGGTAAAACAGGTAGTATCTAGCAAGCAGTAATTCAACACAATATGGGCAAGGTACATTGGCAGCATAGGTAAAACAGGTAGTATCTAGTAAGCAGTAATTCAACACAATATGGGCAAGGTACATTGGCAGCATAGGTAAAACAGGTAGTATCTAGCAAGCAGTAATTCAACACAATATGGGCAAGGTACATTGGCAGCATAGATAAAACAGGTAGTATCTAGCAAGCAGTAATTCAACACAATATGGGCAAGGTACATTGGCAGCATAGGTAAAACAGGTAGTATATAGTAAGCAGTAATTCAACACAATATGGGCAAGGTACATTGGCAGCATAGGTAAAACAGGTAGTATCTAGCAAGCAGTAATTCAACACAATATGGGCAAGGTACATTGGCAGCATAGGTAAAACAGGTAGTATCTAGTAAGCAGTAATTCAACACAATATGGGCAAGGTACATTGGCAGTATAGGTAAAACAGGTAGTATCTAGCAAGCAATAATTCAACACAATATGGGCAAGGTACATTGGCAGCATAGGTAAAACAGGTAGTATCTAGCAAGCAGTAATTCAACACAATATGGGCAAGGTACATTGGCAGCATAGATAAAACAGGTAGTATCTAGCAAGCAGTAATTCAACACAATATGGGCAAGGTACATTGGCAGCATAGGTAAAACAGGTAGTATCTAGTAAGCAGTAATTCAACACAATATGGGCAAGGTACATTGGCAGCATAGGTAAAACAGGTAGTATCTAGCAAGCAATAATTCAACACAATATGGGCAAGGTACATTGGCAGCATAGATAAAACAGGTAGTATCTAGTAAGCAGTAATTCAACACAATATGGGCAAGGTACATTGGCAGCATAGGTAAAACAGGTAGTATCTAGCAAGCAGTAATTCAACACAATATGGGCAATGTACATTGGCAGCATAGGTAAAACAGGTAGTATCTAGCAAGCAGTAATTCAACGCAATATGGGCAAGGTACATTGGCAGCATAGGTAAAACAGGTAGTATCTAGCAAGCAGTAATTCAACACAATATGGGCAAGGTACATTGGCAGCATAGGTAAAACAGGTAGTATCTAGCAAGCTGTAATTCAACACAATATAGTCTAATATGAGTTCAAGTGTTGGTACAATGTAACTTTTGGGAAACATTTTATTCATGCTCAGTACTAAAGAAGAAAATCACCTTCAAATCAAGATATCTGGTTAATACTAAAGTCAAAGTTACTGAGAAAAAATTTGTATTTAGTATAATAAATAAAACCATTGTGGTGCTTATCTTGTTTCATTAAAAATAAAAAATTTAGGATGAGAAATAAAATTTTTTAAAAGTAACCAAATACTTTAGACTTGTAGTGTAGAAAGAAAGAAAGAAAGACAGATATATTTCTATCATGTAGGACAATTTCTATTGAATATTACTGCTTGCTAGATACTACCTGTTTTATCTATGCTGCCATTTCAGATGTAGAGCAAGGAGTTTACTGAAAGTAAATGTTAAAATCTGAATACTTTCCACCAGCGTTGACTTTTCTGAAGTTCAGCTTAGTTTGAAGACAAGTCCAGGCGTAAAACAAGTCCTGTCTTTTTTTTGTCTCTCTTTCACTCTTCTTACTCATTCTCCTTACTCACTCACTCACACACACACACACACACACACACACACACACACACACACACACTCTGTCTCTCTCTCTCTCTATCTATCCTTCTATCTATCTATCTATATATATATATATATATATATATATATATATATATATATATATATATATATATATATATATATGTATATATATATATATATATACGGAAGTATTTTTAAAAGACAGAACAACCTCACCAAGCTAACGATATATATTTTATATATCAAGAATAGTGTTGGTGATATTGTATGATAAAGTGGAAGAAGTTATTTGTGACGTGTTTCCTCCTTCAGGATTTCATCGGATTTTAAATTTGTTATGTACACATACACACGAACGATGCTAGAAAATTTATAATTTTTCTTTATCTAGCCGAATTCATTTAGAGTCCTTTTCTTTTTCTTTCCATTGCTTTTGTAATTAGGGATTCCACACTGTGATACTAGAAAATCTGCCAGGAATGTTGAAATCTTATAAGCGTCAGGGTGCAAATTTACTGTAGATAACCTTGACCTTGCGATTAAACACTCTCTAGACATTTAAGTCGGTGGCTTATTTGTGATGGAAAGGACAATTCTAAAATACCCAGCACTCCTCTGTCGTGTGCATGTGTAGTCCTACAAATTTTGTCCGAAATTTGAAGAACGAAATGCGTCCCAAGTAAACTTTTCCCACTTCGTCATACTATCTCCCCATATATATATATATATATATATATATATATATATATATATAATCATTTACACGAACAAAAGTATAAAAATATAAAAATCAAGGACTAATGGGCGGTGTAAAACGTTCCTTCTGTTTTAAAAGTTTATTAAAAAGAGAATTTATTATCTTCAACCTTTGCTTTATTGAAAACCATATTTACTGTTTTCGACAACTATCATCTGTCATTTTGAAATTAAATTTCAACTCTCAGAACTTTCTGAGCAAAGAACAGCTGCAGGTACATACTGCCACTGATTTAAAGTGAAATTACTTTTAATGAACAAAGTTTATACAGATAGGAATAAATGGGATTTTGAAGGTGCGGAATTACTGACAATGACGGATGCGTTAGCCTAAAGGAATATTGTTCCTTCTCTTTTAATTAATTCAGGTCGGAAGGTTTTAATCGATTACAGCGTTCAGTTGCTCTGAGAGCAATACTTGTTCGAATCAATCGTTTGCTCCTCTGGGAGACGATCATTATAAAAAATATCGCCCAATCTCCCAGTATGAGCAGCGTTAATTTGTTAATTTGCTTGTATGAAGGCTGGCAGTTAAGTCGGTTATTAATAATTCTTTTCGCTTTCCCTCTATAAGCAATACAATTTTTGTTCATGAATTGTATTCACCCCCCCCCCACCACCACTACTTGCGCCTCTTGCTTCAGTATGTATCCTGTCGAATTCTCCAAACTACTTAGTTAATATTTCTAAAGCCATTTAAAGCAAAACGCTAAAGCAACGACTTGTCTACCATATTACAGCAGCGTATCTAATGGATTATTCAAGCTATATAGCAAAGTCGACTCCCAGATATACGGTATCAATCTATCCAAGATCTTTCGCATTCCGACTACGCAGCCTAGGTTCGATTCTCACTTTAGTCAATTTATCATGAAGGTAACTTCTTGGTGGTTACCGGTCTGGAGAGGCATTCCCAGCGTGAAACACCTTTGGATAGTACATGAAAGCCATATAAGGTGTATAAGTACTTATATATATATAAAGTAGGAGATCAGCCAATTACACTACCATAGCTTCAACTTCTTTCAGGTATCCTCGGGTGATATAGGCCAATATCGTCTGAGGATACCTAAAGGTTGAAACTATGGTAGCGTAATTGGCTGACCTCCTAAATTTTGAAATTTAAAAAAATGTCTGGATGTTAAATTCTTGTTTTTATTCTCTTTATTGAGCTTTTTTTAGTACAACTGTTTCCTGGTCTAATTTAACTCTGACCAATAACTATTTATTAATATATATATATATATATATATATATATATATATATATATGAATTTAGGTAAAAATGGCAACGGAAAATATGCCAGGGTAAAAATGGCAGCGGTAAAAATGGCAACGGTAAAAATGGCAACGGTAAAAATGGCAGCGGTAAAAATGGCAACGGTAAAAATGGCAACGGTAAAAATGGCAACGGTAAAAATGGCAGCGGTAAAAATGGCAACGGTAAAAATGGCAACGGTAAAAATGGCAACGGTAAAAATGGCAGCGGTAAAAATGGCAAAAGTGGATAAATAAGGAAAAATGGCAAAAGGAAAAAAAATATAAATGAATATCTCACAATGAGTTTATTAAAATCTTGGATACAATACATAATGGAAAAACATGAGAAGTTTGATAAATTAAAAACAATATTCAGCTAAAGCTCCCCCCACCTCCCATGGGATTTTACTTTTTAGCCGATTACGTCTGAACACACTGAAAAAATTAATATCTTGTCTGATGCGTTTTCAATCTTTTAATACTCAAGTGTGAAGTCTCTGAGAGGCGTCATATAGACATTTAGCAAATAGGTGTGAACAGAAATTCAAAAGGTTTGCTGAGGGAATAGGGTAAGTGAACTCTAGAATATTTATTTCGTTTACCATAATTTACCAATAAAATAATTAAATTAGACTCTGAGAGTCAATACGAAATCTGTAAATGGGATTCTTAACCTTCGCCTTTGCGATTTTTCCGACTCCCCGATTCCGATTAATCGTCCCAACACTATATATATATATATATATATATATATATATATATATATATATATATATATAAATATATATACACTAATACACTTATTTTATACACTAATACACTTATTTTATATATATTTAAACACTAATACACTTATTTTATATATATATATATATATATATATATATATATATATATATATATATATATATATATATATATATGATCGGCTCTCCCGTCGAGATTCGACATATGAGGGTCAAGCAGATAAGTTTCCAGGAAACCGACAGCCCGACACCGGCACATGAGATTTGATTATAGTGGTGAAAGCCTCGTGCAGGACCATCCACACTTTTTGGAGGGACGAATACAGAGACCTGGTGCACCGAATACCACAAGGTTCCCAAACGACCCTCCGCAGGTTTTAAATTCAGATTTGTCCTTCTTCTAGACCAGTTGCCATCCAAGGCTATAGAACCCAGTCTGTCCTGCTATACCCATAGCTGGAGTGAGAAGAAGAGGATTCATACCTTTCCCAAGGGTATTAGCACGTAAATGAATGTAATGGATTAAACTGGAATTCGAACTCGGCTCTCCGATTCCTCAATTATTATATATATATATATATATATATATATATATATATATATATATATATATATATATATATATATATATATATATATATATATATATATATATATACACACATCTAATCCTAATGTCAGCTATCAATTATAAAGTTAATTATAGTCATCAAATTCATTTAAACACGCTACGATTTGTGCTTTTACTGCAATTAGGAATAGGAAACTACCCCCCCCCATAAAACTTCTAAAAATCGACATCGAAATTTAAAAAAAATGTTTTTAATACTAGGAGCGGGAACTTAGCCCCTATTTAAAACAAGGGGAGAAGGAGCATAGCTTCCCCAACCACTAGAGTAAAAATATTTATTTTAAAATATTGAGGGGGTACTTTGCCCTATTTTAGACTAGAGGGATGGGAGCTTAGATCCATCCTTCTCGCGCGGTCATAACTTTCTGTTGTCGAATTGCCATTTTTTCCTATTTATCCACTTTTGACATTTTTACCGTTGCCATTTTTTCCGCTGCCATTTTTACCGAGCACCATATATATATATATATATGTGTGTGTGTGTGTGTGTGTGTGTGTGTGTGTGTGTGTGTGTGTGTGTGTGTGTGTGTGTGTGTGTGTGTGTGTGTGTGTGTGTGTGTGTATTTGAATTTGAATAGACACACACATTCACATCTATTTCTATAGGCCTATTCAAATTTTATATTAATTTAATTAATTCTGTCTTTCGGTCCATTCAAATCTATGTAATTTATATATTCAAATCTATCTATCTATCCCAGTCTGTTTCTATCTATCTATCTATCTATCTATCTGTCACTCCAAGGGACATACGTTTTAGGAAATCGTCATTTGGAAATGTGCCGATAGAAAACATCAGTTTCAATGTTCTTTTTTGTGAAACTAATCTCTGGCTTTTAGATTTTTAAAATTGTCTTATTCAGGAAGGCGACCGTGAATAATACCGACAGGAGTGGGCGGTGAGACATACTACAAGTTGTGGGCGAAATGTTTACTGCGTGGATGTGGTCCTGTTCTTTCGGGTAGGGGAGGTGAAACGAATACCATTTCCTTTCAGTTCGTTGTGCCATTTCTTTTGTGCTTGTTTGAGGCGGAAACCTGGCCGCTTTGCACTAATCTGTCTGTTTACACAACTTGACAAGTGTTAAACGACGGAGGACAGAATTGTTCCTATCCGTCGTATCCGACCACAGCAAGTCGGGTTGGCCTACATTTCTTCGAGACATTTACTAACCTCCACCCCAGTGCACCCGCTAGTCTTAACCTAGAACCTAAATCTCATTTATTGAGTTCAATCTCAAACTCCGCCCTAACCTCGATCCTTGACCGACATCTACCCCCTTTTCCTTCTTTCAAATACCCTCACCCCAGCCATCTACTACCAAAACAATTCTTCAAGAAAACTTATAATCAGAGGAAATGAACATCTTTGGAGGTGGTCTGAAGTTGATAGGAACGAATGACAGACACAAAAACCTAATCAGGACGTCTGACGGTGGAGTAGCAACGAACACAGCTTACTATCAGAGCCCATTAGTGTTAGAAAGAGTTCGATCCTCACTGGGTTTCTTATACTAGTGACTTTTTGTTACTGTTTAAGCTATATATACATATACACTATACACACACACACACGTATATATATATATTATTATATATATTTCTTAGAATCCGGTCCATTTAGACTCACTATCATACCAAACAGCTCTGTTCTTTTCTTAGTGACATGCGTGATACACGCTTAGACGATCATGTATCATACGATACATGACTGACGAGGCAGATTTTTCCCGCAGTAGGTTGCCATTTCTTTTTGCCGTATACCAGTTGCCATTCAACAAAGCTACAGAACCCGGTCTGTCCTGCTATTTACACATAGCTTGAGGGAGAAGAAGAGGGTTCATACTTTTCCCAAGGATATTAACACGTTACTGAATGTAATGGATTTGACTGGAATTCGAACCCGAGTCTCCGATTCCTCAATCTGAGTCGCTATATATCCCCCATATACAAACCTATTGTCCAGAAAGCAAACTGCTTGTACGAATGCAAGAAAAAATGAATAAAAGTTTAATCGCATTGTCTTGTCAGTCATTTTTAATGAAACCTGTACAAAAGAGGGACTGCTGCCGAAACACACAATTATATATATATATATATATATATATATATATATATATTTATATATATATATATATATATATATATATAAGCGAAGTAAGGGTGAATACCTAGCTATGCCGTAAAGAAAAATAAGACAGCTGAAAAATGTGCAGAAGTCGATTGAACGATGGAAGTTAAAGGGATTAAAAAAAAAAATGAAAGATTTAAATATCAAACGTGTTTAGAAAAGAATAAAAAAAAATTCATACATTCCCCTACAAAAACATCAATGTAAACCTCTAGAAAGATCTGAACCTTTTTTGTATAAGCGAAGTTAAAGGAAAAAAAAACAAACTAGAAACCCTCATGAGT
Organism: Acanthosepion lycidas; assembly: GCA_963932145.1. Taxonomy (NCBI): domain Eukaryota; kingdom Metazoa; phylum Mollusca; class Cephalopoda; order Sepiida; family Sepiidae; genus Acanthosepion; species Acanthosepion lycidas. The sequence continues at coordinate 67,051,523 of OZ010596.1, forward strand.
TCAAAATATAATCCAATTCAGCAACTTTGTGTCTTTTTAGAAATCCTTGGTGTAAAGAAATAAAATTAAAAAAAATAAATCAAAGCAAGTCAAGGCTCCTGAAGTAATTTTATTATAAAAATCGGCAAAACAATACTTAGAAATAAAATACAAATAAACAAAAGCAAGAAACTTTTGTCTTGTCTAAACCATGTCAGATTTTATTATGCAAATCAATGTTTTTACAAGAAAATTATTAACTAACCGATGTTGATAAACTTAACCAGATGTGTATAGACATACATGTGTAATACATAATGCAACATTCCACTTAAAAATATTCTCATTAAAAATGATAAGTTTTTTTGGCGGATTTCAGGTTTTATAGAGCAAGTAAAAGTTCAAAATACTTTTTCATTTATAAATAAATCGAATAAATCTGTATAAAAGATTTAGAACAGAAACATATATTTAAATAATTCACACAGTACGACATGATGAACGGTAATAATGACACAAGTGAAATACAGATTCTTTAAACAGCTTAAAATTAACCGCCAATAGTTGTTTAATTTTAAACATATTTTAAAATTAAATCTCAGAGGACTGTTTATTTACTTCTAATTCCAGGAACCGTCAAGTAGACACCATTTGATGTCAGTTGTTCTATCACAACCCCATCATGAAAGTCATATTAAGTAATAATGAAAAAGAAAAGATTTGCTTTCAACAATACATATATAGGAAAGTAGGAAACAGATTATAAAATCAACTACTATCAGATGTAGAATTTTTTCTATTTGTCCAATTGTGACATTTTTACCTGTGCCATTATTACCTAAATTCAGTACGACATATATCTGAATAAAATATTATTTTATTATTTTACAAATTAAAAAAGATTTCTTATTACTTTCAACAGTTTCTTGCATATTAATTACGATCATTTTTCTATTGTCATCTGACAGTGTCATTTTCTCCTCAGGAAACTGCTTGAATATTGTACTCTATTCAGTACGGGCAGTGGAGATGTTATTAGCACGATAAATGGAACCAGTTAGCAGAGTTCAAATTCCTTTTTGCAGTAATGGGGACTTTTTAGGCTTGGATGTAAACAGGTCTAGGAGAGGGAAAATCCTAAATTCAAAACCATAAACATGAAACCTTTATCTTTCCTAAGAAGTCATAGCAATTCATACATCATAAAGAAAAAGTATTTATGGAAAGCCATGATCATCAAAATTTTAAAGAAACGTGGTATTAAACATTTTTTATATACATTACGTTTAATGACGGACCATAAATTTTATAATGGTTATTAGGCCAGTCCATTTACTTCGTGTCATTAAAATCTTCCATGGCAGAGTGGGCAATAGTCAGATTCACAGAATCCAAAGTAGCATTGTCTTGCATGAATATTCCCTTTAGACAACTCAAAACCGTCTTCTCTAAAACTTACAATAATTTATCTGCATTTTTCTTGATGCTGTCACCAACTTTGAATGGAACAAACTAAAGTAATTCACTTCAGTGCACACTTTTATATTTACATGTTTGAGAAGTTAATTTTTTAAAACTGGATGCTGTTGTCGTACTAAATTTCCAAATTCATTATAATTGCCGTGCCCGAGCTTTCGAGTCACATGAACAATAATAAGTGATCATTAGCAAGTTGTTTAAGCTTAATAGACATAAAATAAATAATATTGATTTGAATATAGTCTGAATAAACAATGTTTAAACGAATAATTACTGCATTATTACGCTACAGATTGTATTGAATATGACCCTCCGACTCGTACTTTCGACGTAAGGTAATATGTATATTTATTAATATATATATATATATATATATATATATATATATATATATATATATATATATATATTAGGTTGGTGCAAAAATAATGACGTAATAATGTCGTTTTTTGACGCATTTTTAACATCAAAAAACGACATTATTACGTCATTGTTTTTGCACCAACCTAATATATATATATATATATATATATATATATATATATATATATATATATATATATATATATATATATGCCGCACTGATGAGCTGTGATACAGCGAAACAGTCTGTCTGTGGATGACATTATATTAGCTCCTGAATTAATTCCAGTTGAGCACTCTCGGGCTGAGGTATGGGTTTGTAAACAGTGACTATTATATATAGCGAGACTCTTCGCAAGCCGAATTGAGTCACTGTCGGTCACGTGTTTCCTAAAATAAATACGCCAAAAATCCACCTTCATGTGCGCCGACAACTTAGTGGTAGAATATCCGCCTGATACCAATTCAGTCGGGTTTCGATCCTAGCTAGAGGCAACCGGATGTCTAGCCGCACTGATGAGCTGTGATACAGCGAAACAGTCTGTCTGTGGATGACATTATATATATATATATATATATATATATATATATATATATATATATATATACGTATATGATGACGAAATAATAAATAGTATGACCAAAGCTAGAATACAAGTGAATTTGGGAAGCTTTGTCACCACCTAGAATGAAAAGGGGTATCAAATTGGACACCGAAATACGGGTTTATAGAACAGCCGTTTTGACTACACTGTTGTACAACTCTGAATCACGGACTCTATATAAGTCCCATATCAGTGAATGATTTCCACAAAAGTTTTATCCTCGCGATCTGTAGCTATACATTTGATGATAGGGTGTTCAATGATAATCTAGCAAAATGCAACATTGGTGGAATAGAGAAATTCGCAATACAGTCACAACTTTGTTAGACTGGTCATGCTGCAAGTGTGAGTGACGACAGAATACCATAGGTCCTCATGTATAGCCAGCTTGACAGAAGATTGTTGGACGGCCGTGGCTCACGTATAAAGACAATTTAAAGAATAACCTCTCCGCTGTCGATGTGCCTCATACTAAATTCGAGCGAGTGGCCCTGGATACAAATAACTGGAGACATTTGTGCTAGAGTGGTATTAGACATTTAGAAATCAGTCGTATAGACTGGCTAAGAGACGAAAGACAACTGCGAAAAACATCAGAAAATATTCCTGTGGCTATGTCCCAAAATCCTCGCTGTTACACAATATGTGGACTTGTATGCGGGTCACTAGTTAGACTGAAGTGTCACATACGACGCAAACATAAAAACTGAATGAGGTTGTCGGATCCTCATACAAGCAACTTGTTTATAAATAACTATACTCAAATTTGACATAAGTCTATAAATGAAGTCAAATTAAGAAAGCAAAAAGAAAAAAACGTAAAAAGTAAACCAACAGAGTTACTAAATTGTTTCCACTGAATTCCACCATTTGCATTCTATCAATTCGACTAGAAGTTTCATTAGATTGAAATTTCTTTCTATTTCATTTATTAGATGAAGGCATTAAACATTTAAGCAAACATTTCAGCCGCCTGAGTAGTGACTCTTACATTAAAATTAAGCAAACCGAGTACCGGATTAAATTTTAGTGACATAAAAAATCACACCGAGATTAAAGTCCTTAAATATATTTCGAAATTTATTCTTTAAACTCCCAAAAGAAATCTTTTGTGATGTTACATTTGGAAAACTAGACGGTTTTTTTATGAAAGGTAAGTCGTGTTTACTCTATATCCGCGTACCGCGGATAGTAAGCATGCCATTTTATTCACACTAGTTTCCGTCTCATAGATTTTCTTTCTCCAATGCAGTTCAGTTTCAGTGTTTTTAGCTTTAATTTTTATTCCAGTTGCTTTTATTCAAGCACATGCATTTCTATTTAACAGAATAGTATTTTAGTTGAACATTTTTGATAAATTTTATTTAAACAGATACAGCCTTATTCTCATCTTTCCAGTAAAACGTAATTAGATTCTGAGCACTCTAATATTCTACTTTTACGGCAAAGAACCGCACACTGTAGTCGACCACCCTCATTCTTTTCGTATTCCATTGGTGAAATGTGAGTTCCACTCGAACTGCTTCTTCCCGTTGCTTTGTGGAGCCCACTCCTAAGATGATACTTTCCCGATCATTACAATCTTAACATGTTCAAGTCTAGAGTTAACCGTTATCTTCCGCACATATACTCATAAACTGTGCCTCTTACTCTGTAAATCTCTACCTTGAGTGGCCTTTTTGCCTTCTACGGGCGGACATTATTATATTAAAAAAAAATTAATAGTAAGATTTTCTTAATATTATAAAATCTGTTTAATTTATGGGATTGAGATCTGTGGATGCACATCATGTTTCGTTGGATGGCTTGATATGGATCATTCGTTTGTTATGTAACAAAATGAAATCTGCAGAAGTCTTCATTGTCTCCTATTCTTTTATAACGTCTGTAGTTCTATGTTACGAAATGTTACGAAATAAAAAGAAAATACTTAAAACTTAATTTTTAGCGTAAGACCAACAGAAAAAATTCACTAAACGTTTACATTATCCTCAAAGGAAAAACAACATGAAAAAACTCTCTTTGTCTATGTATAGGAAAAGAAACAAATCGAACCAAATGAACAACATTTTTATATCGATTAATTTACTCTACAAGTGTGTGTTTGTAGGTTTGTGGATGTATGTATGGGGTAATGCGCTCCTATCGGCAAAAAAAAGCAAAAACAAATTACTCAAATGTCTCCCAAATGGCATAAACACGCTGTCATGTTGATGCTTCATCTTGGAATTGGAAGAGGTGGTGTCTGTCCTGCTTAAGGGAGATAAGTAAAAGTGACCCTATTTAGTACAGTATATTTGATTAAATATAATTCCTGTCTGTGTCCTATATTCTTCAGATGCAGCACCCCAAGGTAAACCACAACCATTAGTAGTAGTAGTAATAAGAATAATAATATTTTATTTGTATGGAAGACTCAGCCTGAGTGTTCAGCTGTCTGTTGGAGTTCTCTCGGCTGTTGTGTAAATGTAAAGGATAAACACATACAACTGTACGTGTGGATATGCGCATGCGTATTTTCTTTACATCAAATGTTTACAAATGTAAGCAGTTATAAATATCAGTCGACCAACACACACAGACACTCACACACACACACACATATATATATATATATATATATATATATATATATATATATATATATATTATAGGACGTATAATAGTATCTCTTTGGCTTCTTCAGTTTAGAATACAATAAAGACAAAAATTTGAGAAAATTGTCTTGGGATCTCTGATGATAAGTAGTGATCATAAACCTAATTAAATAAGATTATCTTATCACCTTCAATGTCCAAAATCAATCAGACTTTTGTCTGTTTGCTTTTTTGTTTTATCTCTATCAGAGGCGTTTGGTGTTGTTGGATTTTAAATCACTTCACCGAAACTAAGGACTGTTTTTATTTTATATATATATATATATATATATATATATATATATATATATATATATATATATCTGTGTGTGTAGGGTGTATGTATACATGCATACACATTCACCGAGTCATAAACATATAATAGAGCCTTTGTGCATATTTTTACACACACACACACACACACACACACACACACACACACACACACACACACACACACACATATATATTTATGGTTGATGAACTGGTCTAAATGGTTTTTACGGGTTTCCAAAACCTTTTTCTCGTTAAGAGCAATTTGCAGTGATCGAAATAAGTGATAATCAGGAGATGCAAGATCAGCTGAGTACCGCGCGTATAAAAATATATCCATGCCAGGCTGTACCAATTTCTACAGGGTCTACAAAGAAATATGAAATACAAGACGATACTTTTCTTCCGGTTGGACATTTCAGGTGACTTTTCATCGATTACTGTCTTTAATTGGTCGAATTGGAAACAGTACTTGTCTGAATTCAATGTCTGATTTTGCAAGGAGGGCTCGTAACACACAAAGCCTTTCCAAATCCCACCAAATACACAGCAACACCTGTTTCGAAATAAGACCGTCTTTTGAGCGGTAAACGATGGTTATTTCATTTTCCATCAGGACATTTTTTGCTTTACATTCTTGTAAACAGTCTGTTTTTCATCGCCTTTGATTGAAGTTTAAAAAAATGGATTATTTTTTGTTGCATGTGATGCAATCCATTAAAGTTTTCAAAACTGTATGAATTACATCTACCGGCCTGTGTATTTGATAACAAAAGATCAGGAATGCAATGCAGAAATATCCAAGAGACATCATTTTGCCGTGAGTGAAAGTTTCAAACAATGAAGTGATCCTCAGGTGGCTCTTTCCAAAATTAATTAGATTTAGACCAGTAATTGAGACGTCAGAATGTTTAAATAATGTGAAAAATCGGTTACGTTTTATTTTTGAAATAGTCTCCGTGATATTGATTAAGCGAGTTAGGAATTTTCTGTAAAAATTTCGGATTGAATTTCTTTATCGAAACATGCGCAATGCTAGTTCTACCCAGTGGATTTGAATTGTAACAAATTAATTAGATCATTAGCTACAAATAAACAAAAAACGAAGAGCTGATAGTTAGCGGATGTAGCCATTTTATCAGACCCCCACCGGGAAACTGTCAGGCTGTGAACTTAGTGTGATTCTCTATTAAACAAACAATGCTGGTCAAAAAAGAGCAAAAGACGAAAAAAGGAAGTATGAAATAATGGAAAAGAAAAGCGAATGAATAAAGATGAAAAGGAGAAAAGAAAAATAAATAAGGGTGGAAAAAGAGAGAGAAAAAAGAAAGAAGCAGAAAAAGTAAGCAAAGAAGAAAAAGGAGGAACGAAAAAGGAAGGAAGAAAAAGAGGGAAAGGAACTACAGACAGGTAGAAAAAGAAAGGAAATAAAAAAAGAAAGAAAGAAAGAAAGAAAGAATAAAAGAAAGAAAGAAATAAAAAGGAAAGAAAGAAAGAAACAAAAAATTTGGGACAATGAAAAAAGTAGAATAAAAAGAAGAATAGAAAGAAGAGAGGGGAGAAATGTAAATAAAAAATACTGGTCAAAAGGGACCAAAAGACGAAAGAAAAAGGATGAAATAATGACAGAGAAAAGCGAATGACTACAGATGAAAAGAAGAAAAGTTAGAATGTGATAATGGATTTAATGAAGAGAGGATAATGGAAAACTGAAAAGAGGAGAGAGTTGAACGATTAAGGTTGGCAAAGAAAAATAAATAAGGGTGGAAAAAGAGAGAGAAAAAAGAAAGAAGCAGAAAAAGTAAGCAAAGAAGAAAAAGAAAGAACGAAAAGAGGAAGGAAGAAAAAGAGAGAAAGGAACTACACATAAGGAGAAAAAGAAAGCAAATAGAAAGAAAGAAAGAAACAAAAACAAACGAAAGAAATTGTGACAACGAAAGGAGATAAGAGTAAAAGCAAGCAAAAACAAGAATAAAAAGAACAAAGGGGAAAAAGACGTAAATAATTGCCGATTAAAACAAGCAATTGAGGAAGGAGAAAAAATAGTGCGAATAGTCGGTTAAAGACAGAAAAATCGAGATTGGGTCAAAAGGTTTGGGTTAAAAACGAAGAACGGAAAGAAAATAACCCTAAAATGAGTACCCCTGAAGAGAGGTAAACATGTAAAACAAAAGATATTTGCATAACAACAAAGTAAACAGGGGAAGATAATCTTGCGAGACGGTCGAAGAGATGCTATAATCGGCTGCACAAAAGATGAAGAGATTTTGCTTCTTCTTAAAATATTGACTCACCACTCAGTGAAATTCACATAACACTTGACATTAAAGGCAATTGAGGAAATGTTTATTAACGAAAACGTGGATGGAAATCTACACAGAAATTTGGCACTATTGTTTCCGAATGTTTTCTGCGAGAGATTTTACGAAAAAAGGAAAATAAATAATTGATACCAATGATGGCCCAAAATTCTGACCTTTAGCTTAGCTTGAATACCCACTACTGGCACTAATGGGAAATAAGTAACGTTCTTACCCACCTAATTCTGTACTTCATGAGTAAGACGATAAAATACATCCGGCAGCAAGGCCTTCGATCGGGAGGTTTTGAGGAGCGTGGAACTAACTCTTAATTGCTGTTTGTTCTCAAGTCCACTCTCTCCGGTTGGTAGACCCTGTTAGGATCCCTGTTATGGGCAAATAGTTACCATTACACCCTAAAAAAACTGTGGTCAAAACACTATAAAAGTATAAAAATAGATTTTTATAATAAAAATACCAGCCATACATTTAAAAAAAAATATTACCAGCAATACATTTGACTTTCGGCAAAAACCTTCTTTACAAAAAAAAAAAAAATACGTCAATGAAACCTGATCTATATACTGATTGCTTACAAAGAATACATATTCTATTCATATCTACCTATCATAAAAATCATGTCGGCATTAAATAATCCAATCAGTTTCATATGCCGAAACATGAACGAAACGAAACCAAACCTAATTCTATGTTTATTTACGAAGTTTTCTTTAATCTAATACAGAGTTAATTAGTGAAGCGACAAGTGAAAGACATTTTTACACCAGTGTGAAGGACCAGCCTTCGAAAATCCTGACTCAAATTCCGATCATTTATAGCGGAAGGAAATAAGGAACTATTCTAACTCATCAAGTAACCTTAACTTAGTCATAAGTTCATAAAATATGGAACACACAGTGAGGCTCTAACCCCTTTTACATTAGTAATCATCCGCTTAACTAGCATGTTTCATATTACCTATTGCGACGTGACCGACCCAGTTATTTTTCTGAACCTTACGTAAACATAATTTAGCTTGTATTTCTATCAACATGAAAAGGTATTCTTCCATCATGTAAAGTGCCAGCCAACCAATAAGTAAGCTCCTTAAAGGATGCCACAAACTGAGAGGTACAAACGTGAAATTACTTTCAGAAAATATCACAACTGATTATTAGGGAAGAGAAATTAAGTTTTGAATAATTTTACTCATATTTTAATCAGTCCATTGTAGCATTTGTTTTGTAGGCAGTTGGTCAAGAGTTATATGTATAGGAGGTTAGGTTATCATCCGATTCTTACCGCACTCCGGTATTTTGAACAGGGGTTTATCCCTTGTTTCCGGTTAAAGATTGGGTTTCCGGTTCTTTCAAAAGTTTACTTCAACTGTATACTTCTAACGTCACAGCCTAAACTCTGAAATTTTGCTTACCATTTATTTATTTATTTTCTCAATTGGAGTAGAGAGGTTCGCCTATCATCCTGTTCGCACTCCTCCCCCGTCTTTTAAACACGAGTAGCGGTTTATCTTTGTTTCCTGTTTCGGATTGGGTTTCCTGTTTCTTTTACAGTCTTTTTCATTCTCTTTCACTCCAAGAGGTTCTTGCGTCTTAGTGACGTCATCGCTTTGCTTGGGGTGAATTGATTAGTATATATATATATATATATATATATATATATATATATATATATATATATATATATATATATATATATATATACATATTAGGTTGGTGCAAAAATAATGTCGTTTTCTCACATAGTAACATATGTGAGAAAACGACATTATTTTTGCACCAACCTTATATATATATATATATATATATATATATATATATATATATATATATATTGGTACTAAGAAAAATATTCAATATCAAATATGTGTATATGACAATACTGGTTGTCTCTAGGTAAGTCCGTTATCAATATTTTGATATGTCAGCTCGTAAATTTTTCAGTTACTGGCAAGGCATTAAAACATACCACGGCAAGAGATTCCATCGATAAACAATAATATCGCACTGGACAAAAATTTGATTCTGTGTCTCTGTCTAGAATTCATTAGATGAGTTTAATTTTAGATAATTCCTTCGAAAAGATAGTTTTTGATTATATTACGACAGCATTCATATTATCATGCATTTAAAAATGATCAAAATTAGTCTATTTTTGCCTATTGCTTCTCACATTGACGGTTGAAGAAAATAAGCAACATTTACATCATAATATATCTTATATGCAAGTTGTGACTCAAACACTAACAAATATTTTTAAGCTTATGATCGAACATGACAACAGAGAAGTTATTTGTTGGAGTTTTCTCGCTGAACGATAATTTCCCCCTATCAGGTCGAAGAGATGAATGATTATTATAAAAGGAATTCTTATCTATGTACTTTAGTATGCCATCAAAAAAAAGGGGGTTAGGTTTCGCAGAGTGCTCCATTTTTTTAAACCTGTACCAGACTAAACTAAAATCTGGCTATAATTGTGCAAACATATGAATAGTATTCGTCTGAATAAATTGAGGAACAATTATTTTTTCTTTGAGTTTTTGTTTTCTCTGGCTTTTATTAAGAATATAGTTTAAAAGCACGCCATTCTTATTTTATTTACCATTGAATCATTCAATGCCACCTAAACCAACATTGATCAGACCCTGAATGTTCTCGGTATGATGAGCGCTGCTACTCTCAATGAAGATCCTTATCTATTCACCCTAGACCATATATGGTCCTCCTATCACGCTCTATCTTTTGCAAGAGTCACATTAGACTAAAAATGGAGCTACATTCCTTAGTTCCGTCAGTTCAAACATTTGCAGCCAAGACTCGCCATGCCACATAAACCGGGTCGAATCACTGGCATTCCTTTCATATTCCATTGGTAACGAGGAAGTGCCATTCGGACAGCTTCTTTCTGAGGAACGCTACTTTGTGAAACAGATCTCCAAGAAGAAGCTTCCACGATCGCTATAATCTTAACCTATTCAAGTCTCGGGTCAACCATTATCTATCTTACATATCCATATAATCTGCACATACGTCCTCCTCTTATGTCCATACAACAACCTTGAGTGGCTCTTGGATCTTGTATGGGGTGAACATTTAGTAAAAAAAAAACTATTACGTTTGACAAGGTTTTTGCCTCCAGTGCATGCTTAGTTATGCGTGAGTAATTTGACAAAAGGCTAAATCATTTTCTGTCATCTATTATTGCAAGGTAGTTATACGAATATTTGCCAATAGATCTGGTGATGGGACACTGATCAAGGATATAAGTATTCATGCCTGTATTAAAAGAAATTAACAAAATCGAACTCAGTCTACCGATTCCAATTTCCGTTCGGCAGACTTTACCTTCGGAAAGATATATAAGGCATTATAAAAATTGGTATAAAAGCCTTAAAAAATCTCCTCACACTTCCGACATAAACATTATATGTTATATATTTCTGAATTCATTTCTGCATCAAAATTTGCAGGGATAATATCGCGAATAGCAGCCATTAATATGTAAGGAAGTGTTAAGATGTTTTATTCATTGCTTTCCCTGAAGATGCAAGGAGGATTATTTAATAATTACTTTACAGCCTCAAGTTGGAGCATCAATCATTTGATGGCAAGAGATTAATCTCCATCAAACTTAACACGGGGGAATTATTTCCTTTTTGTGTTTGAGCGCCTGCGCAAGAATCAATACATGCATGTATTGCAAAAGTAATGCAGATATGATAATGAGTGCACATATCTGCATAATTGCGGTTGGCACAAGTCTCATTCTTGCCAAAACTTTGATCGTTATCTTAAGATGCTCATCTTTATTGTTGAGTATGTATTCCCTTTCTGGACAGATCCGATCTTCTTCATACAACACCGTGTCAGCTACAAAGGGTGTCAATCGGGGATCACTGGTTAGAAAGCTAGTTTCGCAAGATATTACTAACGAGTTCATTCTTTACTGGGTACTTGTAAATATCTAGGATATCTACAAAGTGTATTGAACAAAACCATTTTTCATTTTCTCTTCCAGAGAACATGCTGAGCTACAATTATGAATATTTAATCATAAGAAGATGAGAAATGCAAGAATTACATTTGCACTTATCAAAGCGCGATGGCGAGCAAACTCGTAACACAGATCACGTGATCTTGTCGTGAGTTCAATTCTGACAGATTACTCTACTTCTGTGAACCTGTGACACCTTAAGTTTAATGAATGAATATGATGTATCTTTTTCAGTGTTAAAGTGGCTATTGTGTGTATCTCATAAGCTATTTCGATAGTTCAGAGTTCAGACTAGCTCTATCCATTTGGAGGTGTGCCTAACTTATATAACACTTCTTCTATATGCCATTTCGCTTCAAGACATTGCAGATCATGGCTCTCTACAATTTTGGATAAGCTATTTGAACGAGTAAACTAATTAAAAAATGGCCCGCAAATGCATGGAGGAAAAATACCACAACGCCAAACAGGGATAATTCTTCCTCTATATGCCATATCAATTATGCTCTCAACAATTCCTTGTTCTTTGTAGCTCTTAATAAAATCTTTTTTTGGTATCTCTCCTAAAACTTGTTCCGCCATCTCTACTCAAGCTCGCTAGGTAGGCCAAGTGTTGTTTTACTCTGCTATTCTTGCCTTCAATCTGTCCAGGGAGTATAAAATTTTCCAAGTCCTCTTTTTATTATGTGCGTTAAAATATCAACTGTCCCTTTCGGATGGTGAATATAAGTGACCGTTTTGTTTCCATTTTCTCTAAAATTTACTAGTTGCTCACATGTTTTGTTTACGGTATTCTCAGAATCCTTCTGTAGAACCAAATTTCTGTTACTTCTAGTCTATTATTCATCTGTAAGGAGATTGTTCAGCATTCATTACTATAGAAGAAGACTGATATTACGGAACAGATTTCAGATTCTGATCTCACTTTCCTACTGTCTGTCCTTTGTTTAAAAATAATTCCCAGATATTTAGAATTATATATTTGTTTTATTATGGTATATCCAATTTGTAATTTGAATGTTGGTTTTTTGCTTTTGCTAACAACCATGCATTATGTCTTCTTACAACTGATGGTTAGTCCTTTCTTCCCGCCTTCCTTCATTACCTTCTGTAGGAATTCTTGTAGTTTCCTTTATGTATCTGCTATTAACACTGTGTCATCTGCATATCTTGTATATATATAAGTTGTTAAAATGGTGGCCGCCAACAATGGATCCTGATAGGATATCTAATTCATTGAGAATTGTTTCACTGCAAAGTTTGAATAAGTCCGATGAGACGAAAAATCCTTGTCTTACACCCCTTTTTATTTGTGTACATCTAATGAATTTATTTTCCATCCGTATGCAGGTGGTTTTCTACCAGTATAGCTTCTGGGTTATTTTAATATGCTTCCCAAATATGTCAAAGTTACTTCATACAGGGTGCGAGTGCTATTTGAGGACATATTGTTTTAAGTTCACTGCACACTCAAATCATTTATAATATTATTTTTTTTATTTCAGATAATCCAATCAGAGGAAGATGTTAACACAAGAAATGAAAAGACATGCAGCCATTGTTGCTTTAGATACAAAATATAGTAATTTAGAAATCAATTTTTTACATGTTGCCAGATCATTTGTTCATAAGGTTCGGTTGGAGCTAGAGGGATGTGATGACAATGTTTCCCTTGTAACAAAAAGAAAAAAAGCATTCACAGCGCTCTGATACCGTGAGAACCCCAGAATTTATACGGAATGTTCAAAACATCATCGATGAGGACCCCCGGAAGATCAATGAGGTCCATCGCCAAAGAACTCCAGGTATCAGTGTGGACTATCAGAACGGTGGTATATCAGGGCATTCATATGTAACGTGGAAAGGGGCAATTCACATCGGCAAAGACACAGGAAAACCGTCTCATGCGTTCAAAACGGTTTTTGAACAAAGTGAAAAATCCCCACGAACATGGCATGATTTGGTTTTTCTCTGACGAAAAAAATCTTTGACCAAGATCAGAAAACAAACAGATGGAATGACAGGTGGCTATGTGCATCTCCTTCTGAAGTACTCAGGGTGAGGCACACCTAATATCCGGCTATTGTGGTAGTTTTAGGAGTAGTGAGCAGTGAAGGTCATGTCATGCCACCTTACATTTTCCCACAAGGTCTTAGGGTCAATGCTGCTGGATACCTTAATGTTCTTAAAACGGTTGTTAATCCCTAGACAAATAAAGTATGCAATGGAAGTCCATATGTCTTTTAACAAGACTCTGAACCTTCTCACAAAGCCATTGTAACCCACGATTGGTTATCAGAGAATTTTTACGATCATGGGACCCCCAACATGTGACCACCTACTTGCCAGATTTAAATCCTATGGACTATTACGTGTGGAGAGCCGTTGAAAGGGAGACATCCTCATAGTAACATAGCTACATTGAAGGCCGCCACTGTCCAGGTGATGTCCAAAATGAGTAGGGACAACTTAATTGCAGCTTGTGAACGGTTTCAGGACCGAATAGAAGCAGTCATTGAAGCCAAAGGTGGTTTCATAGAATAATTAGATAAAGAAGTATCATGAAGGATATTTGTGTCAATTTGAATTAAATATATACATTGTTTGCTAAGATATTGCTGTTTATTTAACATATTAAAAATGTCCTCAAATAGCAGTCGCACCCTGTCGTAAACATTCGGTTCAAAGTTCACGAACTATTCCCTGTTATATTATTCGAATTACACCATTGTGCAAAAACAACTTTTTCGTTATTAATGAAAAGAACTTGAAAATCTGCGAGAAAAAGATAAAAAGTTCAGAACAATAAAATTATTTAAAAAATACAAAAAAAAAACTAAAACAAAAAAAACAAAAACCAAAAAAAAAAACGCTTGAAACAGAAGTAAAATAGAATTCAAGTCGATGAAGAGGTACGGAAAAGTCCTCTGCGCGCCACGTTTGAAAATCAGTATATGTTTGATCATTAAAATACTGCTTTTTGAAAATAGGTCGTGCCAAAAAAGAAAAAAAAATGAAGTCCAATTATCACCCACGTACACTCAAAACACTGTTTAATCATTAGAACATAGAAGATCCTTTTTACAGCATCTTATCTTTGTTTTGCTCAGGGCTTGATGTATTTATTTTAAGCAGTTTCGTTTGATCTGGCACAAGACACTGATTCTTTTATTCTGTCAGAATATTGGCTTTCATTTTAGTTTCAGTATATATATATTTGCTTTCTGACTCTTTAAACAGTGTAAAATCTTTTATAGTCTCTGCAATACAGTCTTAATGATAAAACTATTTAAAATATTCATAAATTGTTTTCCATCATCTAAGCGCTTAATTTTGACAAATGAATACTATTTCCTTTAAGCCCTATTTCAGTGGAATTAAAGCCTATATATATATATATATATATATATATATATATATATATATATATATATATAATAAAAATCTAGTTCAAAAGGTACGCACTATGTATGAGTAAAAGTGGTCAATATCTGTGATAGAGTGTATGCAAATGTAAAAGTGGACACTGAGACCAAGCAGTGACATTCTGTTCATACTTCAGTACAAACTTCAGACTATATATATATATATATATATATATATATATATATATATATATATATATATATATATATATATATATATATATATATATTGTAATTTCTAATTATATTTTTCATCGGTTTTTATAATATTGTTGAAATAATTTCCTTTTTTAGGATAATTTTGTCGGATGTTGATTTTAACTCTTTACAATCAGTTATTGATGGGGATCAAAATCAGCGATTGGACAGGCTGCCTCAACATTATTGTTCTCATTTCTACCAGTTCTGATTTGTCTGATGATGTTTTTTGGTCGTTATTAACGAAGAAAAGCTACGACCGATCAACATGATTAGAGTTACCGAATATTTCCGCGTATAAGGCGGTCTTTAAATAAGATGAGGTACAACAATAAAGAAAATATTCATTAATTTATCCTATACCTGTAGCATAAGACGACCGGTTATTGATTATATAAAATGATGTTATTGGAAATGTTGTTACTTACTGTATCCTTAGAAATTCAAAATAAACGAAATAACAAAACCGATTCTATATCATGTTTTCCTACACACGTCCCCTATTAGCTGATTTCATTGATATGGAATTATTTTTCGAATAGACAATTTATTATTAAGCTATGCGAGTAATATATAAGGTAGAAATGGTTTTATTACTTTTATTATCAGTTTATTTGATAATGTGAATTTTTTTATGTACATTATTGGTTATTGCACCAGGGCCGAGGTTAGCCTATTAACAAACATCACTCAGAGTTTAAGGTTTCTTTTTTAGAATTGTAGCATGAGACGATTCCCAATTTTTAAGGGTAAATTTGGTGATTTAATGGTCGTCTTATACGATGAAATATACGATATATATATATATATATATATATATATATATATATATATATATATATACATACATATATATATATATATATATATATATATACATACATATATATATATATATATATATATATATATATATATATATATACATACATACATATATATATATATATATATATATATATATATATATATATATATATATATATATATATATATATATATAATAAAAAGGCTTTTTCTATAGCTAAACAGTTACACACAACCTGGTGTACTAATGGCCATTTACTTATACTTCATTGACAATCACAAAATACTGCTAATAATAATAGGATAATGTATGATAATAGTTAACCCAAATTTTACTAATGCTGTAATTAATACTACCATGATGATTATGAAAGTTTAGCAAAAGATTGCTCTGAACACAATCATTTACATGCTTACATTTTCTCAGCTGAACTTGATACAATGGATACAAGACCTTTATCCGTATGCAACTACTGATGAATAAACTCACTATCGAGCTTTCTTACAACTTATTCACTGTTGGCACACTTTGTAACTGATGGGCTGTCGGAGGAAGATCAGAACTAACCATATTTTTAGGATAATGATCAAATTTTAGGCAATAATAAGACCAGCATCAAATGCACTTATGCATATGTGCGCAATTATAACCATATCAACATTACTTTTGCTTATACTTCTAAAATACCTACTACCATCAAGATTAAATATGTTATCGTCATGCCGTATCATTTCAGACTACTGTTGCAAACTGTAAACTTTATCTATGGCGAAGTAGGCGCGTGTTTGCTTATACTTAAAGGAAACATATTTTTCTCCACACATCTCATGAATCCAACTTGTTTAGGATGATTTTCTTGCTGGTCACATCTATTTTCTTACTCTATATTTCTATCGACAGTGGTAATTTTCTTTCTTTCAAGAAAACGGTGAATGTTCTATCCAGATAGATGGAGGTTTTTCTTGTTTATCTAGATTTGAACCGTACTAAATAACTATAAGTTCTCTTCTAAATCTTCATTATACTTTAGGATCCCCCTCCCACCAAAAAAAAAAACAAAAAAAAACATTTAAACTTATATAGTTGCAGGATCATCTCCCTAGTTCCTGGCAGAAAACTGTACATTTTATTAAGCCTGCCAGTGAAAAATACTTATTTTGTCTTATTTTGGGCAATAAAGTGTAGAAGTTAATTTTGATCGGTATCCAGCCGAACCATCACTCAGCGCTGCGATGACCTGATGACCAACCTACCAGAACTATCTACCATTTCGCCCTGCCATCTGCAAACTGGCTACGGCCACGCAGCTGGTGGAAGGACGTCATCTGCTCGAACCTACACCAGATTAATCCTGCGGTGGAGGATGTTCCGACGCTCTACCAAGACCATGGGAGCTGGTAGGATAAGGTGGCACTCGTGGGCTCAACGCCTTCATGACATGAGATTTAGCAGCAGCAGTAGTTTTTAAATTAAACGACGATTTTGTTCATAACAAAATAATATTTTAAGAAAAAAATCAGATATTCCTATCTAAATATGGTAAATATGGTGGGAGCGATTTCCTTATACGAAAACAAACGGTGCTCATTGACCTCGTATTCAATCATTTAGTAGGTTGAAATTCATAAAATCTTTCTCTTCAAAAAATTTTTCAGGAAAATACTCTTCTCAAGTCCAGTAACAATTTTCACTCTATCTTGTTTGGGGTTTCCTTTGTTTTTGTTTGAGGTTGTGTGGAATGTCAGCATGTTGAATGTCTCCAAATGATACATAATCTTAAAGGATATATAATTTACTTTAGTGTCACAAATAAAAATTGAATAAAACATATTTATCATTTTAAAATGAATCTATTCTGGTATCTAAATCAAGTGAACGTCCTGGGTATTACGGTAAACTGCATCCAACAGCAAGGTCTCAGATAATGTTTTCAGAAAAATAATGTTGCCAGCTCTATGTTTTTGAAACAATAATGTTGCCAGCTCTACGTCTTTTCGTAAAGGAATAATGTTGCCAGCTATACATTTTTTATTCCATACAAAATAGGCATTTAAAATTCATATAAACTGCATTTGGCATTAAATAACCCACAGTGGTTGATATGCCATAAACCCCAAACAAACAAACAAAGAAATAAATCAAGTGACTTCTCTCTTTCTCTCTCTCTCTCTCTTTCTCTCTCTCTTTCTTTCTCTCTCTCTTTCTTTCTCTCTCTCTCTCTCACTTACTCAATTTGTGCATTTATGATGTGATACATGTGAACAAAAGAATCTCTCATTCTATCAGCATATATTGCTCTTCAGTCAGTTATGTGTCATGCGTAATACACGCTTAGGCGATCATGCACCTTTCGTTACATGACTGACGAGGCAGATTTTTCCCGCAGTAGGTTGCCATTTCTTTCTGCGGTAGACCAGTTGCCATCCAAGACTATAGAACCCTGTATGTCCTGCTATTTACCCATAGCTGGGGGGAGAAGAAAAGGACTCATACCTTTCCCAAGGGTATTAGCACGTAAGTGAATGTAATGGAATAGAATGGAATTCGAACTCATCTCTCTGATTCCTCAATCCGAGCCGCTATCCATTACTACATCGTGCCTCCTGAGGGGTTTAGCTCAGGGGTAGAACATTCGACTGCTGATCGAGAGGCCCCCGGTTCAATCCCGGGTGGCCCCTGGGGGGTTTACTTCGGTGCATTTTCTATATATTGCTCTTAGTTACCCTTAAAGATTGAAAAAAAAAAGCAAGCAAAAAGAAATAGACTAAAGCTGCCCAAGAGGATTTTAAAATTATTTTTGGGTTTCTTTATTCGGTTCACACTCCTCCGCGGTCTTTCAAACAGGAACAGAGGTTTATCCCTTGTTTCCTGTTGGGTTTCCGGTTCCACCTAAAGCCATTTACTTCTCTTTCACTTCCGGCGGCATCTTGCGACTTGGTGGTAGTATCCCCTTGCTTGAGTGGGTGCGCCATCCTCTGTAACCCTCTACATCGAGTGACTCTTGTACAGAGTGAAAATCATTGTAAAAAAACAAACAAAAGACAATGCGATTATTTTAATGAGTATCACCTCTATTCAGTTCACGTCCGATCTAATGCCCTCGGAAATGATAAAATAGTAAAATAGACTGGGATTTCTAGCCTTAGATGCGGACCATTCTGTCAGAAGGACAATTCTGGATTCAAAACCCTGCAAGGTAACACGAAACTATTTCGTTATCTTTTCCATGAATTCATATCAATTCAGAGAAAATAAAAAGGGGGTTAGTGGAGAGCCATGATCACCTAATTCCTAAGGTGAAATGGAATATTAAAATAGCCAAAGGGATCAGGAAAATTATCCATTTCTGTGTAAATGTTATACTAGGGTATTTGTGGATCAGTAATTACAGGATTGATTATATTTCAAGAATTTACAAGTCTGAATACATTAATATTTGCATAATTATTTCCACCAGGCTTATTGTCATCTCTCTCTCTCTCTCTCTCTCTCTCTCTCTCTACATATATACATATACATACATATATATATATATATATATATATATATATATATATATATATATATATATATATATATATATATGCGTGTGTATGTGTCTGCCTGTGTTCATATGGATAGCGTTGATCAAATAGAATTTGATAAAACCTTGTATATAAATAAACATTGCATGTCATTAAGTAGAGAAAGGAGGCATTTGCCGTAGCGTAATTTGCGCAAGTTCATCTCGAAGGCCATCTCGATCGTGTAGAGAGTTCAATCTTCATTTGATTTCCTACTTGCTTTATACCAAACAAAACTGTGCTTGATAAATATTTATCCGCCTATTGAGTAGCTTCGACGTAGCGTAAAGCCTATCAACATGGAAAACAGGATAGGGAAAACCGTGTTCGAATCTAACCTAACTCGTTCACTTATCACTATTAATGTTCACTTATAACTAATGCTTTTATGAACGGGTATTAATAATAAAAGAATAACTCCCTGCACTCTTGACTATCACTAAATATCTTATCACTGGCATGTCATAATGACTGATGGCGAAAAAAGTATGATTGAGTGCACTAAAGTCCTATAACTGCCTTACCGACCAAGCAGTAGTCATTTATATGTCACGATCTTGACTGACCACGGCGCTCCACTATTTCTTTTCTTTAGTTACATTTGACTCTTTACCATCATTTTGTTTTCTTGTTCTGCCAGCCATTCTCTCGAACTAGTTAAATAGCATACTAGATATATCCCTTTGTTTTTCCTGATTTCACTATGCCCCGTGAGTGTTAAATTCTCTAGTCCCACTTTTCTTATTATGTGTCCCAGAAATTTCAGTTGATTCTATCTGATTGTAAATATCAATTTTCTTGTCATTCCTATTTCATAGTTGCCAATAACCTTCTGTCCAAGACCACATCTCTACCGTTTTAAGTCTGCTCTTGATCTATTAGTCGACTCTCTGGCATTCACTCCCATACAGGAGTGTTAGATATTTCGTAACAGTTCAGTACATTTTTCTGTTTCTAACAATATATACCTATCTCTAGAAGGTGTATTTTGCTTTTCCAATGAACGGAATGACTAACAAATCTTATCTATTTAACCTTTATTTTTTATACTAAAACTCGCCCGGTACGAGACTCGAGATGCATTCAGATCGAGATTTACTGTGAAAATGATGATGATGAAGCGTATAATGATGAAAATGATGATGACGAAGCGTCTGATATGAAAGAAATCGGAGGTGATTGGAAGTGAACATTATGCTGAGGAGGAGGAGGAGAAGGATAGATAACGACTGACCGTTTGACTTGAAGAAGTCAAGATTAATGAGTTTGATTCGTTGCCTTGTATCAGACAAAGTTGATCCAAGTAAATAACTTTAAACTTGCTGTTTTATTCGACTTATACAGTGAGGCGATTCTGAGAGAATTAGAAGTCCAACCGGGAATCATTATTGGTGGCTACAGTTTTAACTCATTTTAGACTTTATGCCTTGATGAGGTAGTTGACTAGTTTCCATCAGTAAAGAGCAATATATTAGGTCGGTGCAAAAATAATGACGTAATAATGTCGTTTTTGACGTATTTTTTAACATCAAAAAACGACATTATTACGTCATTATTTTTGCACCAACCTAATAAATGCAGAAAGATGTATGCCTGTGTTTTATATCTTCTGCAAAAGCATCTGATAAATTACATCACGACGAACAGTTGGAACTGTTAGGCAAGCTTTATTTATTTGGGAAGGATATTAGAATATTTCGGAACCTATACAGACAACATACGGATATAAAATGAATTCAGTTAATATATAAAAATAGAAAAGTGTTTAAAACAAGATGTGACTTCCCACGAGACTTATTCAACCTATACAGCAAAACGATTCTGAGAGAATTAAAAGTTTTACCAGAATTAATTATTGACGGTCATAATCTTAACTATATAAGATATGCAGATGACACAGTATTGATAGCAAACACAGAAAGGAAACTATAATTACTTCTATAGGAATTAGTGAAGGGAAGTGAAAAGAACGCACTAAGCATCAATTGCAAGAAGGTAGAATGTATGGTTGTCAGCAAAAAGAAAAGCCCAACACGCAAATTACAAATTGTAGATGCCAAAATTCAAAAATTTAAATATCTGGGTTGTGTTTTAAAAGAGGACGGAAAGTGTTGCAGTCACATCAGGAGACGCGTTTTGATGTGAAAGACGTGCCACAAAAGCTAAACAAAGTATTAAGAAACAGGAAAAAAATCATTAGAAACAAAGAAAAGAGTAATGCATTAATATCAGTCCTCCTATATGACAGTGAATGTTGAATAATCTCATCGCAGATGAAGATGAGACTTGAGGAAACAGAAATGTGGTTCTACAGAAGAATGCTGAGAAAACCAGGGATCAAACATGTGAATAACGATGAAGTTTTAGAGAAAATTAAAACAAAAAGGATATTTATATTTAGCATCAGGAAGAGACAGTTTAAATTTCTAGGGTACATAATCATGAAAGGGCTTGGAAACATTGATACTCACAGGGCAGATTGAAAGCAAGAAGGACAGAGGAAAACAACGCATAAACTAACTAGCGAGCTTGGGTAAATGGATGGCAGAGTATGTTTTAGGAAATATATTGTCAAGGTGAATGATACAAAGAAGAGTGAATGCTCAATATATTTATTCAGCGCCAGTATCTGGTGCCAACGGATAAATACAAAAACACAGAACAATAAGTTACAAAACAATTAACAAGACAACTTACAAGGAATAGAGGAGGGTCCGAATATTAATCAGCATAGTATCAACTTTTGAAGTCTTTAATTGTAGATTATTTAAGGCAATGAGTCAGGCCATCTGGTAGAGTACTGAAGGGGTGCTAGCTACTCTACGACACATGAAAAAGACAAAATTTATTAAGAGCTACAAAGTACAGGAAAATGCGAAGTTCAGAAAAGCTATGATCGCCAACGTCCTGGATTGACATTACATAAAGAAGAAGTGTTCGAATCCAGGTATTCGAGACGGAGCATCCCCATTGCTTGGATTGTCACAACACACTTGGTTTTGACAGTGTGAACTTAGAAAATATAAATTGGAAAGATGTTGATGTTTCTGAGAAGAACGTTACTGAATTGACTATTCATTAAATGGTGTCCTATTTCCATCTTAATTTATCTCCTTAATCATCTATTTATTCTTTTTACTTTCCCGCCTACAACAGTTGCACAGGTCTGATCTTGTATTCAAAGAGGTACTCCGTCGGACGACAGGCTAGCCAAGCAACGCCGTTTTGCAACCAGAGTCATCTACCAATTCGACTCGCCATATGCCGGTTGGAGACGACCTCGCGGAAAACCACTCAGCGACTGGGAGGTCGTCGTTCGCCAGGACCTTCAGCAGATCAACCTGGCGCTGGAGGATATTCCGACGCTCTGCCAAGACAGTGAGAGCTGGAGGGACAAGGTAGCTCTCGTGGGCTCAAAAGCCTCCATGGCACGAGATTTAGCAGCTGAAGCAGCCTACAGCAGTTCACTCCCCTCCAGTGATCGTTTGAATATTTTTATCTCTCGTCTTTAAAACTTACAAACCATTTGAATAAAAATGAAAACAGAATGCAAAGGCAAGAAGAGAAGAAGCATTTGTTCAGTTATAAAGAAAGAGGTTGTAACACAAAAAAGAAAAAAATATGGAAGGCCAATATGGAATCAATAAATGATAAAAGGAACTACATTAAAAAAACAAAAAAAAGACCGTTTTCAACTTTTCTCCGTTCTCACACTTTTACCAATAAATACACATCGCCATCAGAAAAAATACATGCATTTTTTTTTCAAGGCAAATTCAAAGAACTCACCATCATCCCCAAAACTGGATTCGTTCAGTGACTACCAGTCAAATCATTTTCAACTTGGTCTGCCACCAAATGACAGGAAGTCTTTTGTTCCTTAATTCCATAGAATTGTCAACTTTTTTTCAAACAGTTTTTTATTTCGTTCTTGTCACCTAACAATCTTGCTTCATTTCTCTTTACTGTCACAGGAAAAATAAAAAGGAACAACAACAACAACAACATAATAATAATAATAATAATAATAATAATAATAATAGTAATAATAATAATAATAATAATAATGATGATGATGTTATTCTGAAAAGCTGTAAATTTGAAACTATTTCTTTTTTAACCGACAAATAGCCAACAATGAATTTCTCTCCTGCAATTGACTTTTCTGTTGATATTTCTGAAGATATTTATTGAGAAATAAAAAAGATGCCCACATAAATAACAAGAACAGAATAATAATAATAAGAGAACCAACAAAAATTAATGGCCATGTATAAAGCACAAAGACCTCATAGATAGATAGATAGATAGAGAGAGAGAGAGAGAGAGAGAGAGAGAGAGTGAGAGAGAGCGTCGATAGATATTATGGGAAAAGAAAAAAAAGGAAGGAAAAGGATTTATCGGCTTATCTATGAAACGATTAAGCTACAAGACAGGCCAGATTAAAGAAATCAAAGCCAGGAAATTGTAACAAAACCAACAAAAGGACACATATTCCACCAGAAGTTTCCTTCTCAACAAAAAGAAAGAAAACGAGAAACTATAAATGACGAACTAGAATAATTTCATGCGGCAAACAAAATTAAGTGCCATGTACATGAATGCGAAAAGGACACTTGAAATGTAAAAAGGAATCCTTATTAATAATAGCCCCGAACGAGTATATTAGAATGAACGACATCGAAGCCAAAATAAATAAGATACAACAAAATAAAACATTACATTTTTGATATTTTAATAATTGAAAGTCATCAATAGTTTCAAATGGAATACAAAAATAGTCAAGATGGTGTATGGACTCTGATCCACTAGGATTTGGGCATAATACCGGGATAGGATGAAACAGAAAAATGGGACAGACCGCTAGCTGTCGAAGCAAATAGAAAAAGTTAAATTCTTCGAGTCTTTGAAGTTTTAATGGATCGCCCAATCCAGGTCAGAAGTTCAAGTCATTGTAAACGAAAGATAGAAGATCTGTCAAATCGCAGGTTTTCTCGTCCCAATAGACTACAGAAAGAAACTGAGACGTAAAAAATTGTATAATATAATATTATCGGCAGAACTGGAACAGTTCAAAAGAATATTGAAGAGGGAATGGAAAAAAAAACTCTGAGAAAGAATTGCAACCATTAAGACAACATCTCTAGAATCAGAAAGAACACTAAGAGAGTGTTTGAATTTTGAAGAGATTTGCTGACATTTTACATTCAACGAGAATCATAATATAATGACAATTTTAAAAATTTCGACAATAGGAAATAATAATAATAATAATAATAATAATAATAATAATAATAATAATAATAATAATAATAATCATTATTATTATTATTATTATTATTATTATTTGAAATTTGGAATTTGAAAAACTCTCGAAGTATAAGGTCCTGTAAATCGAAATAAAATATGTGGAAATTGAAAACAAGAATAGTACAAGTCATAGTAGGTGCGCTTGGAATGATAAAAAACAGCACATTGAAAAAATCCCTGTTAATCCTAACTTAAGAGAAATAAAAAAAATGTCTTGGTAATTAGAGTCCACACACGAAGAAGAACTTGGCCCATGTTACGCTATTGATGTCATAGAAGCCCATCATGAAATGTAGCCATAACAACACCCGGAGACTTGGTAGGTAGTGTGACCATAGGAGAAATCGGAATAATAATAATAATAATAATAATAATAATAATAATAATAATAATAATGAAGACATAAAAGTAAATAAAATAATAAAATAAAAATTAAAAAATTGTAACAAATAATAATACTGAAAAAATAATACTGAAAAATGTGTTAATCCAAAATGCACATTCTGTGATTAATATTTAGAAAAAAATGACCATCTTGTACCAAGTTGGACGGCATTAGCACGTACTGAACATAAAAATCGGCGTGATCCAATATAGGCATTGAAAAAACTGAAGTTTTTCCAGAAAGGAAAATGACCGGGTTACAGAGACAGAACCTGTAGCAATTTTATGGTACTTTACAATACACACAGACATAGCAATCAAAGCTAATCGCCCAGACATCGTAATCAAAGACCACAAAACCAGAATGTGCTTTCTTATTGATATGGCAATTCATGCAGACTGTAATGTATCTTTGAAGATCTTTAAAAACACTATTAAAATACAGGGATTTTGAAGTGTCACATGGGGAATAATTGCAGTTATAGTTGGATCTCTAGGCTTGATAGGAAAATATGCCGATAGACTCATTGAAGGGACTCCTTGTAGTCCCTGCTTTAAAGAAATACAAAAGAATTGTTCACACATGTATAGCTCACACCTTACTAAGGACTTGTATAATGTAAATTGTGGGTGATCTTAAATTGTCTTTTTTTTTTCATAAATGCTCAAGAAAATATCAAGATGTCATTTCTGACCATGAGTCTCCGTTAGGGACGCGGTAGGAAATGAGTATACAGCAAAAAGAAATAATAATAATAATAATAATAATAATAATAATAATAATAATAATAATAATAATAAATACTTTGAAGCTACATTAGTCACGGCTCTCATGTCTTCTGATCTTAACTGATTTGAAGTATTAATTGGTGCGGGATGCTTTTGCTTTTATAAGTGGCTTTATGCACTTTTGCATATTGGAGACCAGCTTAGCACAAGTAGTTGGCTCGATGTTCTGCCATTCTTCATGAAATTTGGCTTCTAATTCGCGTATTGAAGAATATTTGTGCACTCCCACCTCTTGTACCTAAGCATGACCAAAGATGTTGAATGAGATTCAGGTCAAGGGATTGAGGAGGCCACTTCATTACCCTTACTTCTTTCTGAATGTGTGGCATGGCGCGTTGTATTGTTGGAATATTACTCTATCTGTTATGTTATTGTTGAAGATTTTCTCTAATGAAGGTTGGTAACATTGGTCTAAAATTCTTGTATAAGTGTTGGAATTCCTTCTACCCTTGCATGTGAATAACATTCCTGTCCCGGAAGACGACATGCAGCCCGAAACCATTACGCTTCCACCTTCACATTTTACAGTTGGGGCAATACATTAAGCATCATATGCTTCCCCAACTCTTCGACAAACATAAGCATCTCCAGGGGTTCCGAAAATATAAATTTTAGGGATAATTTTCTATTCAATAAAAATACAGTATTAATAGGAGTAATAAAATCAATTATGTTCAATAAATTACTTTCAACTAATAAAGGAACTTGCTTCAAAATTGCTTTCATTAGACCAGACAACTTTGGCGGAGTGCTCAGCCGTCCAATATTCATGCTCTTTTACAAAAGAAAGTCTCTTTTTCTTATTAAGCTCAGACAGCAATAGTTTTTTTTAGCTTTATATTCTGTGAGGCCCGCTTGTACTAACCTTCTTCTCACTAAGCGAGTCGATATTACTTTGATGCCTTTTGAAAGAATTGATTTCGTTATATTTTTTAATGGTTGGTTGTACACAGTTTCTTGAGCATTTCATTTTCTTACAATTTTGAGTTGATACAACCCTTCTTTGAACAATGCAATAATTTCAGCTCTTTTAGTTTAAGGAATGTTTTTCTTCGCATATATTTTGAACAAAGAAGTATAAATTGATATTAAACATGTTATTAAAAAAATAGAAAAGATTTAGTACTACAGATTAAATTTTAGTACTACAGATTAAATTTCATATAAATGATTTTGCCACTTATGTTAAATAAGCAAAAATGAACACAAATCATTATTGGTACCGATAAATGCCAGTGAAACATCAATTTAAGAAGGTTTATTATAGTGTTTTCAGATAATATATGTACGAGTTTCAATCATATTTCTAACTTTTCTACAAATTCCCCATAATTTTGTCAATGCGTGTATTTCGTATCGAGGTATTAAAATGGTCTCCAGCAAATGTCCCGCTCAGAACGACAGATTTGCTCATCAGTTGCCTGACCATAACCAGTTGAGAATGTCTTAAAGGGGTTGACGTATTTTCAGTCCTCTGTTTATGAGCGGATATAGCGTTGAGCATCATCACCAGGGTAATTTCTTCAACTTGGGTGTCACGCCTTGATATTTGGGAACACCCTCAGTCGGACAGAGTGACTCGACCTGAAGCTAGTTCTAGTTGGGCTTCACTTGCAAAGTTATGCACTAAAGTTGTATCAAAACCTGTCAAAATGTCGGTCACATTTGGCATTGACGCATGGCCATAAAATAGAAGCTTATCAGACTAGGTATTAAGATTGACATATATTTGTTTTTTTATATTTTTACCCCAGCAAAAATCTTCTGGTATACTGCTCATTACTCACTCATTATTACTTGAAAGATGACCAACGAAGGAATTAGTAAGGACATAAATAAACTACAAGAAAGGCTCTAATAAAAATTGTATATTTTATAATATATATAGTAAATAGTTTCGTTCACAGTCCTTTCCTGTCTATCGAACAAGGGCGTTTCTTGTTTAGGTTTGGGTTTCCGGTTCCTTTAAAGTCTTCTTATTCTCTTTCAGTCTCAGTAACTCCTTGCATTTTGATGGCATTATCGCCTTGCTAGTGGTGAAATGATTAAAAAAATTATATATATATATATATATATATATATATATATATATATATATATATATATATATATATAGTTTATGCAAAACTAGGTAATCCGCATGGGTAGACCCAAGGAGGATGATATCCAGAGAGCTCAATGTAAAATTCAGAGCAGATATGTTTGAATAAAAACAGACCACTTTAAGGTTCCATGTAATAAGTTATTTCACCACAACCCCTTTAACAGGGCTATGGATCATCAGACTTTACTTCCATAGGTTGAAATGAAAAATGAAAAGAAATTCACACGTTTTTGATGGACCTCATCAAGCATATGTAAAATTAACGAAGTGAGGAAGTAAGGTGGGAGAGAAGATAAGATATGAGTGGGTTAGGTGTACCATTTCAATTCCTTTTCCTAACCCCATTGTGTTTGTCGGCTAGACATTGCTTAAGCCTAACGCGTCTTGTCTCTAGATATAGATGGGTAAGGGGTGAAGACCGACATTAAAGGAAGAAGCTGCAGCAACCCTAATAAATTACATTCCACGAGGACAGGTTTCATTCAAATTCTTGGACGCTGTTAATTCGCGTTACTTTAAAGGGCATATTTGGGAGGTTATGGTTTGATGTAAATCTAAATGTCTACACAATCTACGAAGAATTTAATTTGAAGTTCGTTGGAGTTTTGGGTATTTTCTATGAAACAGTCGATTAGAGAAACTCATAGACAGTACATTGAAAGAGTAATCCATTTTATATTTAGTAATCTTTTTTTATAAAAAAACTTTTGTCTTATTGGTTGTTAAGTTGACATCTATTCGTTTGATTTTTGTTCATTAAATAAACTCGTGGTTGTTTTTAGGTACCCAATTATCAACGGTTATTCCAATTTAAATAATCTTATCATCAATAATAGGGTAGTATATTTCAATTTGAATTAAATTACCAATTTAAACTTTACCTCCGTGCTATCCAAAACTCACTTCCAATTGGAGAATATTAGAGGAGAGATTTGGATAAAATGTCACTAGGAGAAAATTAGGTCCTTCTTTTACAATCTTTTATATATCCATACACATATACACTTCTACACATGTCCTAAACCCCTATCTATATCCATATACCTCTATCTCACTATATATATGGGTTCTTATATACACCTGCACACACATCCACACCAAAAACTATACGTATATTCCCATATTTACACATATACACTTGAAGTGCATATGATATAATTAATGTGCACATATATTATACTAGTATAAGAAAAAATATAAATAAATAAATAAAATAATACAAAAATTAAAAAAAAAGTAAATCGGATTCTTTTTGTGCAGCTTCGTTCCCAATAACACATGATGCCATATTAGACTATTTCAATCTTTCGCCTTTTCAAAGAATACTAGGATGCAGATAAAGTAATTTTAACATCCGTATTGATTCTTCATAATGACCACGATGGTACTTGAGCAAAACAACACAAACATTAACTTCGGACAGTTTATCTCCAACTCAACAGTTTATTCAAAATCTGTAAAAAAAATTAGGTTGGTGCAAAAATAATGACGTAATAATGTCGTTTTTTGACGTATTTTTTAACGTCAAAAAACGACATTATTACGTCATTATTTTTGCACCAACCTAATATAATGAAAAATGAATCAGACTTCATCGGTTCTTTTTAATCAAAATTGTTTGTATATATATATATATATATATATATATATATATATATATAATAATAAAGTTAATTGGTGATCCGTATGGATATTTCCAGGGAGGATATAAATCCCGAGAGTTCAATGTAATAAACAGCGCAAGTAATAATTAATTAACAAATGGGAGAATTCAGAAAGCCATGTAAATATTTTATATTTAGAGAGACTGTTTTGAAACCGCAAGCTCTGACGAAGCGAAACCGAATTTTATTGGTCTCGCGAAATATAAGATATTACCATGACTTTCTGAAGTCTCCTATTTGTTAATTATATATATATATATATATATATATATATATATATATATATATATATATATATATATATATATATATATGTTTGTACACACACACACACACACACACATACATACACACACACATACATACATACATATACATATACATATATATTCAGTAATATTTTGCGATAGAAGCGTACCGACAAAAGATACGAGCCGGAGTTCGGCCGATTTTTTGCTTTGAGATACGAACTGAATTTTGAGATACAAGCGAGTTTCCGATAAGCATTGGCTAGTTGGCACATTGAGTGCCAAGCTTCAAGACTATTTCACACACTGAGTACACGTGTTCGTCTCGATCTGGAGGGATCTCTGTTGTGTTCTGTCATTTTGACGTTATTTTAAAAAATTCCTTTAGTGACACCACGGGTCCAAAGAGATGTGGTGAAAAAGGCGAGACGTATGATTTCGCTGGAGGTAAAGCGGGCAATTAGAGAAAATCATGATGAAGAAAGACGTACGACTAATGGATTTGGCAAGACAGTATCAACATTCTACATCAACGATAAATAACAATTCTAAAATTTTAAAAATTATAAAAAATTAGTAATGTGTAAAATGTAAATGCTTTAAATTTTTTTTAAATAAAGTGATATGGTTAATCTTCGTCATCGAAGACTAGGCTAGCCGTTGCTAGGCAAGGTTAGTGGTTGTTAGGTGAGCTGTTGCTGTCCTTCTCTCTCCCTCCCCTCCACCAATTGCACTGTGATTCTTCTGAACTTCATGGTTTAGTATAGTTTATTTCTTTACAATTTCTTTTTTCTTTTATTGTTTGTTACCCACATTTCTTGTTTATTCACACATTTTTGCTAGTAAGTAACCTACAAATACACAAATACGGGTGCGTTTTATGAAAATAAGTGATTTTTAGGGGCCTGGAACGGATCGGAAATATTCCCTTTAATTTCAATGGGGAAAATTGATTTGAGATACGAGTCTTTTGAGTTACGAGCTCGGTCTTGGAACGAATCAAACTTGTATTTCATGGTATTACTATATATATATATATATATATATATATATATATATATATATATATAAAACTAAAATAAATGTTAAAGAGCCGGGAAAACCTACCTAGGTTTCACCTAAAGGGATCTTCAGGGTAAGCTGGCTTACACTTTAGGATTTATTTTAGTTATTCCCGCCTTGCTTAGTGTATTGAGCCCTCTGCGTTTTAGTCTTACTATTCGCTTGGTGTTTTTTTCTTTGGACTAAAAACTTAAGGCACTAGACAATTTCTTTCACCCTGTTCGGGTGTTTATAGTTATTTCTTTTTTTTTTTCCAGTTTTTTTCTCGGGTATCGATTTGTTTTGACATATCTACAAGTTGTGCTATCCGAGGTTTTTTTCCAAACGAGTATTTTTAATATATATATATATATATATATATATATATATATATATATATATATATACACAGTGTAACCCGGATATAAGAGAAATTTTCTCTGGTCCCAAATTAGAGCCATACTTACCTAAACAAAATAGACCAAACCCGGATATAAGAGAAACCAGGATATAAGAGACTTCTCTTATATCTGGGTTACACTGTATATATATGTGTGTGTGTGTGTCTATATTATATATATATATATAGTGAAGTGATCCTCATCGAAACCATTGATGTCTGTAGTTTTCAGTTTATTTGATGTTAAAATGCTAGTACTTACGAATAGTCCTCTATTCTAGACGAGGATCACTTCACTCTATGGATTAACAGTATTTTAATGCATATATTATGTTTCTAGTGACGGATGTCACTATTAATCGCATTAATATTTCTGATTGATTCTATGTGTGATTATTTCTTTGTATGTAAATTATATGCTGCCTAATGTTTTATGTTTATATATATATATATATATATATATATATATATATATATATATATTTATATATACGAGGTCTGATCAAAGTGTCCGGACTGTTGCCATGATAACTGAATTAAAAGAGAGTAAAGCTGCTTGGCACATATTGAACTCTGTTGCACATGTAAATTAAGTTATAACAATCTCGCTCACTTTCTTTGTTTATAGCAATGTTTGGAAGGCAAGTGTATAGAGTATGGTCGTTTCACCACACCACAGAAATTTCATCAGTGACCAGTGCAGCAATTTTTGACCAAACTCAACATTCTCCAGGTTCGATAACCACTATGTTACACATATTTCAACCCTTGCGACCTTTTCCTCTTGAAAAATCAAATCCCACTTGAAAGAAACAAGATTACAAAATGTTGAAATCCAAGAGAATGCACCGAGGCAGCTGCTCGCTATCCCCCAAAAAGGTGTTCTAAGGATGCTTTCATCAACAGAAACGACGCCGGATAAAGAGTGTGAATTCTTCGAAGGTGATTAAATGCCGAATTGATAAGTGTTGTAGTTATCTTTTTATAGCATCAGTCTCGATACATTTAATCATCTCCTCTCTATATAGATGTATCTTACGATCGTTAATCACTTCCTACTCTTAAATAATATTTAGAATACTTATTGAAATTAGTTTCAGTTCAATTCAAGAGAAAATTGAAGAAGAAAGATCATGTTCTGCAAATATTCTAAATGAGGAAAACATGTTTGCCTAGAAAATCTGCATTCAAAGTCCTCGAATTTAATTGAGCTTGAACATTGTCTATTAAAAGCGATGAGAAATGTATAAACTATTGCTTTTGTTAGGCCGGCTCTCATAACGTGAGTTTATTTTGTAAACTTTTAATTTGTAATTTGACTTATTAATAATAAGAGACAGAACATAATACTGCATGGGTGAATGAGAGACAGTCACCGAAAAGCTGAAATTCTTTTGCTTGCTCCCTATTTTCTTATTCCATTCAAGCTGGTACGTGAAAAAAAAAAAAGAAATAGAATAATAAAATGGGGGTGGGGAGTTACAGAGAGGAAGCCACCGAAAAGCAGAAATTATTTTGCTTACTTTCCAGCTGTATTAAGGTACCAGACACTCAACTTAAGTAGTGATATTTTTATTGCGTGCAGCTTAAATAAAAGAATAGCCTATTCAAAGAAATTTAATCGGACCGATTTAGACGAAAAATTTGTATTATTCTGTTTTGAAGAGTATATAGGGAACGTCTGACGACTTTATTGTGACATCAAAAGTATTTTTATCTGACTTTTAAAAAGTTTTAATCCAATGGGGAGTATTCTTGACCCCTTCTTAAGACCCTGATTCAGTCATGTGACCATTACCCAGAAAGGTTTTGACTAGTTCATACGTGGAGTGAAAAGGAGTAACAGGCAGTCTATTTTTTGTGATTAAAAGATGTTTTCATCTGTTTCAATGCCTTAAGATTTAATTTTAAATGTTCAAAACTATTTTTTTTAGTTTTTTCGTTAAAGGACATTTAGACAGAAAAATTCACCGCAATGCTCAATTTTAAAATTAAATTAAACGTATTTAAATTCAAATTCCATGTACTAATGTTGGTGTTATTTCAAAGAAGAATGGTCGATCTTTATCTGAAAAGAACATTTGGATAATTAATGAAATTTAAATTAAAACGATATTAATTTCGCTTACGTCAAAATTACAAATTATCACTTTTTCAGCCATCGATCAACGCCATTTTCTGACACCTGTCGTCAAGCGATAAGAAACTTATATAAACATTTTTTTTTTGAAAATTAAAATAAATATGTCTACGTCTCGTTAAAACAGAAACTGTTAATTTATTTTTTCTTGTCACAAATAGCGGTTATCATCGTCGCCTGGGTATTACTAATGGGCAGTAGTGGGTGAGGGACATCAAGTCCAGTGGAAAAGGGTATCAAGTCTGAAGCGGACCCTGTTGGTAGAAGTGTACTTTGTCACATTAAAATTAGTTCAAATCACATTCACGGAGTGGGAGGCAAATGATTTTCCGGGGTGCGGTGGAGTGAGCAGAGTGAGATTCTCCATTTCCCTCTCCACCTTGCCGATTAGCCTCCATAATGGACTGCATGTCCTAGTTCCCAAGTCACCCTTCGCAACTTTTATATATATATATATATATATATATTATTATTATTATTAAATATAACAGAAAATAAATGTCTACTATGTCTGATCATGAGCCGTCCTAAAGTTCGAATGCTTTTTTAAAGTTCGAAAACCTTGGACGAATTTGATAAAATATATCCAAATGTTGGACAATTTTGTTTTTATTTTCACCAGAAATTAAAACAAAGATTAGAAAGGCTCTTGTTCAGACATAATAGGCATTCATTGTCTGTTATATTTAATAATATATGTATAAATAATGATCTGCTACCCTAATACACTATATATATATATATATATATATATATATATATATATATATATATATATATATATATATATATATATAAAGGAGAAATGAAAGGAAAATCAGAATAAGAAGAAGCAAATAAAGAATATAGACAGAAGGGTGAAAAGGTAAAACAAATGACGAAAAAAAAATGGATGATTATAGTGAGGAAATGATTATATTGAAGAAAGAAGCGGCAATAGAGAGAAAGAAAAAAGAATGAAAATAGACTGCAAATGTTACAAACGTTAGCATGAACGGGAATAAAGAGAAAAAAGAAAAAAGAAGGAGTAGAGAGTAATAAGAAAGAAAAGAAAAATGGAGAATAGGGTATAAAATGGGAAGTAATACAAATAGAAGGAATAGGGAATAATGATAGAGGAAGAGGATAAAAGAAATAAGCAAGGAGAAAATAGGTTGATGGCAATAATTTCAAGAAAGAGGACTAGAAGAAGAAGAATGAAAGAAGAAGCAGAAGAAGAAGAAGAAGAATGAAAGAAGAAGAAGAAGGAGAAAAGAAGAAGAAGAAGAATGAAAGAAGAAGAATGAAAGAAGAAGAAGGAAAGAAGAAGAAGAAGAATGAAAGAAGAAGAAGAAGAAGAATGAAAGAAGAAGAAGAAGAAGAAGGAAAGAAGAAGAATGAAATAAAGAAGAAGAAGAATGAAAGAAGAATGGAAGAAGAAGAAGCGGAAGAATGAAAGAAGAAGAAGGAAAGAAGAAGAAGAATAAAGTAAGAAGAAGAATGAAAGAAGAAGAAGTAGAAGTATGAAAGAAGAAGAAGAAGAATGCAAGAAGAAGAAGAATGAAAGTAGAGGAAGAAGAAAGAAAGGAGAAGAAGAATGAAAAAAGAAGAAGAAGAAGGAAAGAAGAAGAAGAAGGAAAGAAGAAGAAGAAAAATGAAAGAAGAAGAAGAAGGAAAAAAGAAGAACAATGAAAGAAAAAGAAGGAAAGTAGAAGAAGAAGAGGAAGGAAAGAAGAAGAAGAATGAAAGAAGAAGAAGAAGAAGAAGAAGGAAAGAAGAAGAAGGAAAGAAGAAGATGAATGAAAGAAGAAGAAGAAAAATGAAAGAAGAAGGAAAGGAGAATAAGAAAAAGGAAAGAAGAAGAAGAAGAAGGAAAGAAGAAGAAGAAGGAAAGCAGAAGAAGAATGAAAGAAGAAGAAGAAGAATGAAAGAAGGAGAAGAAGGAAAGAAGAAGAGGAAGAATGAAAGAAGAAGAAGTAGGAAAGAAGAAGAATAATGAAAGAAGAAGAATGAAAGAAGAAGAATGTAAGAAGAAAAAGGAAAGAAGAAGAAGACTGAAAGAAGAAGAAGAAGAATGAAAGAAGAAGAAGAAGGAAAAAAGAAGAAGAACAATAAAAGAAGAGGAAGGAAAGAAGAAGAAGAATGAAAGAAGAAGGAAAGAAGAAGAAGGAAAGAAGAAGACAAATGAAAGAAGAAGAAGGAAAGGAGAATAAGAAGAAGGAAAGAAGAAGAAGAATGAAAGAAGAAGAAGAAGAATGAAAGAAGAAGAAGAATGAAAGAAGAAGAAGAAGAAGAAGAAGAAAGAAAGAAGAAAAAGAATGAAAGAAGAAGAAGAAGGAAAGAAGAAGAAGAATGAAAGAAGAAGAAGAAGGAAAGAAGAAGAAGAAGGAAAGAGGAAGAAGAAAATGAAAGAAGAAGAAGAAGGAAAAAAGAAGAAGAAGAAGGAAAGAAGAAGAAGGAAAGAAGAAGAAGGAAAGAAGAAGAAAAATGAAAGAAGGAAAGGAGAATAAGAAGAAGGAAAGAAGAAGAAGAATGAAAGAAGAAGAAGAAGAAGGAAAGAAGAAGAATGAAAGAAGAAGAAGAAGAAGGAAAGAAGAAGAAGAATGAAAGGAGAAGAAGAAGGAAAGAAGAAGAGGAAGAAGAAGGAAAGAAAAAGAAGAAGAACGAAAGAAGAAGAAGAAGAATGAAAGAAGAAGTAGAAGGAAAGAAGACAAAGAATGAAAGAAGAAGAAGAATGAAAGACGAAGAAGGAAAGAAGAAGAAGAAGAATGAAAGAAGAAGAAGAAGAAGAAGGACAGAAGAAGAAGAGGAAGAAGAAGAAGAAGAAAAAGAAGAAGAAGGAGAAAAAGAAGGAAAGAAGAAGAAGAATAAGAAGAAGAAAAAAAAGAAGAAGAAGAAGAAGGAAAGAAGATGATCATAATGATCATGATGATTCCAAATATTAAAAAAGATAAAAAAGAAATTAGAATTACTTTTCTTTCATTTATTTTGCCCTACATAAGCCTCAGAAAAAATAAAAAAGATATATTAAGTCTAGAATACGTATTTTCCATAAAAAGGGATCATTTAATTGATAGCTACTTGGAGACATGACTTGAGTTATTATGAGTGGAGTAGTAACAACAGTAGCAACATCAGTAACGACAACAACAACAATAGTGATAAAAATAGATGAAAGTGTTCGCTGTTCCCTGACGTAAGGTTTAAGGTTCAGTCAATTTACGCATGTGCAGGAGGCCAAAAGGAAATGCTTGGGGTTGGGACCAACTGTTTGAAACTTTCAAACCGCTCCACCGATCACATGACAGTTAGTGGATAGTAGAAAAGATGCATCGCTTATTTTAAAGAGGTCGATAGGCGAAGAGGTTTCAAGATGTAATTTGATCACAACACAAAAAGATGAAAAGAAATCGCACAAAAAAAGACTCCGATTATGAAAAATTAAGAGGGAAAATAAAAAGGAAATGTTTACGTTGATAGAGAAAAGGGGGAACGGAGAGAAAGAAGGAATAAAAAAAAGAAGAAAATTAATGAAAAAGAAATAAAATAAGCAAAGAAAGCCAAAAGATGATTGTGAATAATGAATAGAAAAAAGTAAGATAGAGAAGTAGAGTGTAAGAAAAATAAGGGGGGGGGAAAGAGAGAAGAAAAGAGTGTAGAATGAAAGTTGAATGAAAAAGTGTGAGAGAGCGAGAGATAGAAAAAGGAAGAGAGACGAAGAAGGTGAAGATAGAAAAATAAATGAAGTAAATAAGAAGACAGAAGATGAAGAAAAAAGGTCTGGGGAATTAGAATGGAGGCGAAGAAGGAAAGATTGGCGAGAGGAGACGTGAAAAGAAAAGAAGACTTTTCGTGATGGCATTAAGAATAAGCAGGTGATGGTCACGTAAAGAAAGTAATTTCAAGCAGCCAAAACGACATTTACCAAATATGCAGAAGAAAACAGTAAAATATGTGAGAACTGCTTGTACTATAAAAAAAAGAATGTAAAAGTTACGCAGAGAACACCTAAAAAGAGAAAACAGAATACTTGCATCCCACAATAACTACAGCAGGACATACAATACTAAAATGAAAATCATGTCAAATAAAAGAAAACAAATACATCACTGTCTTTGTGGTGAACAGACGAGACTATAATGGCAAAATTAGCCATTTCTATATAGGAAATATTTATCTTTCATTGACTGACCGGTTAATCTGTCGGTTGAAATTTATAAAATCTTTTTTTTATGAAAACAGTTTTTCAGAAAATTAAACTTCTCATGTCCAGTAATTTTTATTGCTCTTTCTGACAGTGACAGGAATTTCCTACCAATTTTTGTTTTTGGTTGTGTGAAAAATTAACAGCTGAATTATATCAACCTTTGTATTTTATAGTTATATGAACTACCTATTTGTTGTTGTTATTGCTACTGTTTGAAGGGGTCAAGTGACTTTTGTCGTATAGTAAATCTTTTTGTTTGTGAATTTGTAGCGACAAAGTATTGAATTTAATGCAGGATCGTCTCCTTTAAGATTTGTGGGCTACTCCACTTGGCTCCACTAAAAGCGCCCATTAGAAGGTGCTCTTTACGTCTATACAAAGGTAATCATATTCTCTCACTTCCTCTTTTTAACTCTTGCTTTCAGATGTAGCCGAAGGTAGAATAAAGATTCTGCCGATGGGGCGCGTTCTCTTCCTTGGTTCTCTGTTGATATTTGAATTCTCTTAAAAAATTCACATATAGACACGTGTCTATCACAAAAGTTTATTTCACTTACACACAAACAAGCACGTTCTCATAGCTTCAATGTCTTTTCCTCTCATTGAAATTATATACGCATGTAATTTCTTTTTGTTAATAACATGCATTGTCATTTGATTTATATTCATTGTTTTGTGTTTCATATTCTACCTGGACTCGCATGAATCCGCCAATATTGTTTGCGGAATAAATGTTCAATGAACCGATAAATATTTAATGTAAAATGTTCGCACACATCGCAACCAGAGAGAGAATACCGGTAACAAATGGTGACTAATTATAACCGAAAACAATATTATCCTATAACAGATTTATTCGTCTGATGCATTTTTAACCATTATTCCGAGAAAACGGTTGTATACAGATAAGTGTTTAGAGGTTTTTGAGTGACACCATGCATGGCATCCATATAAGATCCGACAAACTTATTTCAGAACATGACTCAAGTTCCCAAATTTATATTTTGATGTCGGAGTTTCTTACAGTGTTGGACAATTGATTGATTCACTGATTCGTTTTAAGGCTTTTCAACCCTTTGTAGGTTATTTAAAGTCAGGAAATATTTTTTAGATTGTAACATTTTTCTGGAGATAATAATAACTTTCCCAAAGATATTTGCGAGTAGGTGAACATAACGAATACAACTGGAATTCGAACTCGGCCCTCCGATTAATAATTCTCCATTAGACCAACCGCACATCCAAGCTTACAGCACCTGATATCCCCAAGCGGTCACCCATGTAGGTAGTGACCAGGTTAGACGTTGCTTAATTTCGGTGATTGTACGGGAACCAATGTTTGAACGTGATGTGGCCGTAAGCCGTGATATTGTCGAAGTCAGCTAAATTGAAAGTAATGGATTATTGCTCTTTCTGACATCGAGATTTGAGTCTCTTTTCTGATAATAGCATGAAACCATAATAATAATAATGTTTAATCGCTTTCGTGTTTTTCTCGAACACCCTTTGATTTGTCGTGGCCGGTAATAAAATCACAAGAAAAAATGTCACAGAAGAAAGTCACAATTTTCTGCTAGAAACAAACAATACACATAACAAAGGTACAAGTTGATTTTGCTAGTGACAATTTGGTATAGATGAACTCAGTGCAGCAGAATTTTGAACCACGCTTATTAATGTCAATGTGCGAGGAGAGTATCAAAATTATTTTTCACTAAATTTAAGTGTTGTTGATTCACAACAGTATTGAGATCCGAGATTTCCACTATTCACGTTGTCTCTAGGGTTTGCGTTAGATGTAGAGTTAGGAATACTAGGGTTAGGGTCTTTTAAAGAAAACTGGAGAAACATTGCCAATATTGTTTTGTTTTTGACTGGATTATTTTTTCAAATTCGGAAAAATATATATCACCCTTGTATTTTTTCCAATGAAAAGTGTGACTTTTACCATTGTAAATTTCGAGTCGAGGTCCGTTTGTTCCACCCCGAGGATATTTAAGAAGAGGCAGTGGATGAACAGGAAGAAATTTGTTGGGAAAAGTCTACTGGCAATAGCAGAAAAATGTAAAACCTCACATAGGAACAAAGCCGCCTGGCTGCAGAAAGGTTTTTAGGATTGTTCGTTTGAAAGTCGCCAGAAAAACAAAGGGTAAAAAGATTTCGCCATTCTTAAAAACTACGCCGGCGGAAGAAATTTCAAAATAACATGGAACTCTATCTGCATATAGTTTCGTAATCAGATATGAAAAAAAAAAAAAAAAAAAAACTTCCAAAGGTCTATGACGGGAAAATTTCGCTTGAAAGCATAAAATTGACCTTAACTGTCAGTTACTTCGTAGCCAAGCGCTAAGGAGCGCCGAGTTAAACGCTGACTCTTTGAAGGATGCAGGTTAGATTCGTAACGAAATTTAAGATTTCTCGAATAGTCAGGCCGGTAGATGAAAATAAATAAATATATACGAGTATCCACTAAAAATAACGTTTACAGTAATTCAAATCAGTCAAATTAATAAAAATCAATTCTAAAAGAAATATATGCAATTATAATTATAATTACAGCATTACTGTAAATATCCAATTATTATATAATTCGTAATAATATATCGATTGTATTTTTAAATTACTTAATTATAGACTCAAATTATTTCTAAATTTTTGATTTTCAGCCAAAGTAATATTAATTTATTAGATTAGATTGTGACTATCGCATATTACAAAAACTCGGTAAATATTATTAGCTTACATGTATTAGTTATTTATTTAATGTTTTATTTTTATTTATTTATTTTTTTTAATTTAATTTTAATTATTTGATTATTTCATATATTTTGTTTTTACTTTTCCAGTTTTTGGATACTAATCTTTAATTCAAACATATTCACACATACACACACACAAACACACACACACACATATATATATATATAATGAATATTCATTTCTTTATTTGAACTGAATTAGAATCTTTTTTTTTGCGCTGGGCATTTAATTAAAGTAAATGTGGCCTTCTGATATATCTCATGATAATTGTTGATATATACTAAATTAGGGCGAAATTCCAGTTATGAATTCAAAGTCAGTAGATTTAATAAGGGTCTTTGAGATTAAGTTGCTAACCCTTGCTTCCTAGCAAGGCGTGTCTTTAAAAGAAATTGAAATGATGTCAGTGATCCTGAAAATTTAATTTAATAGAAAATTGTTAACGATATTATCTTTACAAACCTAACATATCTAGATGGTACATGATTACTCATGTCCTGAAAACACACACACACACATACACAAAAGTGGAACTCGTGCTTACGATCAATTGCTAAAGAAGAGGGCGGCTCCCTGTACGCTTCCTGCTATTCTTTACTTTTACAAGAGCCAGATCAAGCTGAAAATGGAGAACTGCATCCTTTTTTAGTCTCGATAGAGTCCAAAAACGTCCTTGTGGGTGAGGAATCCAGCCTGCTATCACTTTTCACAGACGAAACGTAGCAAGTCTCTTGCTGTTCTGTCGCTGATAGAAAGTGTTCAGACAAACTACCTTCCTTAGTTCCATCAATTCTGACCTTTCTTGTTATGAGCCGGCATGCAACGCGCATTGTAGGGAACTGCCTTCACTCTCTTCGTATTCCACTGGTGAGAAGTAAGCTCCACCCACGCAGCATGCTTCCTTGATCACGACAATCTTAACCTGTTCAAATCTAGGTGTCAACCGTTATCTTATCACATATCCTCCTAAACTTTGCCTGTTACTCAGTAACCCTCTACGTCGATTGGCTTTTGAGCTTTGTATATAGTGAACATCATTGTAATAAAAAGAAAGAAATATTTTATTATTTCAAATGCCAGACTAAAGGTACCTAATTGTTTCGAAGCTGTTGATATTGATCAAATTAGAAGCAAGTGGGTGGGAAACAATGGCTACAGACACAGGCGACGAAACCGATTTGCATTCTTCGATTTGTCGTGTTCTTACTTTCTTTTTTTTTTTTTTTTTTTGCATATCTACGATACTTGCATTCGTAGACTTTGGAAGACGTGACAATT
Source organism: Acanthosepion lycidas (assembly GCA_963932145.1). NCBI lineage: Eukaryota > Metazoa > Mollusca > Cephalopoda > Sepiida > Sepiidae > Acanthosepion > Acanthosepion lycidas. The sequence goes on from OZ010596.1 coordinate 67,093,467, forward strand.
CCAATGTGCTAACCATCTTTCACTTTTATTGAACCGAGATAATCCAGACCGAGATGCAATCAAAGGAGATAAATAACAGAAAGAAAATGAATTAATGGAAGCAGATCAATGAAAAAACATACAAACAAGTAATTTTTCTTTTATTTGTGTTTTCGATTACCGACCGGATCAGTGCTAAATAAATTGAACATTTGTCTCTTCGCAACCCAACCCAGTCGATTTTTAAATGAAAAGAAAAGAATCTGTTACTATTATCGAAAATTGGTCTACATGCAATATATCAATGAAATTCTTTTTATTTAGAAGGTTTAGGGTTTGATTTTCACTGAATTTCGCTTTTAATTGTATTCCGGTGACGTACTGTTTGCGCGAACGTTTGTTACAAATTTTACGTCATTTTCTATTTTTTCTTTAGGTTTTTTTCTCTTTTTTTTGTTCTTTATATCTCGTCCTTGAAATTTTCTCATCACTTGTTTCCTTCTTTCTTTTTCCGTTTACTAAATATTTGTGTCTCCTTCAGTTATCCTCCCTATCTTTTTGTTTCTCTTCACCTTATCAACGTTTTATTCAGTTTTTATTGTTCATTTTTAATCTTATTCTGTTTATTATTTTTTACTTTTTCTTTACTTTTTCGAATTTGTACCATTTCTTCCTTTTATAATAATATTTCTCTTTCTTTCGTTTTATGTCAATATTTTCTTCATTTCTTTCTTTCTATATTTCTTTCTTTCTATCCTTGCTTCATTCGTTCTGTCATTATTTCTTTATGCCAATATATTTGTTTTTCTTTCTCTCTTTCTTTAATTTTAGGTCCGTATTTTCTTTCTTTTTTCGTTCGTTATATGTCAGTTGTTCTTTCTATCATTTTATGTCAATATCTTTTCTTTATATTCTTTTTTTTTCTCTCTTTCTTTTCTCTTTTTCGTTCTTTCGTTTTATGACAATCTTTATTATTCTCTATTTTTATTTCTTTCATTTCATGTCAGTATTTTTTTCTTTTATGTCAACATTGTCTTCCGTTTTTTCTTTCTTTCTTTCTTTCTTTCTTTCTTTCTACTTATTTTGTTCGTTCATTCGCTTTATATCAATCTTTCCTTCTTCCGTTTTGTGACAGTTTTTTCTTTCTGTCATCCTTTCGTTTTTTCTTTATCTCGTTTGTTCGATTTAAGTTAATTTTACTTTATTTCTTTTTAATTACAATCCTTCCTTCCTTTTTTTCTTTCTTTCATTTTATGTTAATCATGCTTTCTTTCATTCTCTTGTTCGTTCAATATATGTCAATCTTTTATTTTTCATTTTATATTAATGTTTCTTTCTTTCGTTTTATGCCAATATATTTTCATTCTTTCATTTTTTTTCAGTCTTTCTTTCTTTCGTTTATTTGATGTCAATCTTTCTTCTTTCATTTTATTCCAATATTTTCTTTGTTTCATTTTTCTTTCTGTCTTTATTTCTTTTCTTCGTTCGTTTGTTTTATCTCAATTTTTCTTCTCTCGTTTTATTTCACTCTATCTTTCTTTCTTTTGTATTATTCGCGTATTTCTTTTTTCATTCATTTTTTTTTTGTATTATGTTAGTCTTTTCTTTCTATATTAGCTTGACGGCTCGCCCATTTTATCTGGGACATTGAGTAAGGCGCTAAAGGAAACATCTTCAAAGAACAGTAAAAGGGAAATTCACAAAAAAGGATGTTTTCCTTTTTTCTAATCGTCTAGCCATTCCTTGCTGTTTGGGTTGCAATGCTCAGAAGCATATGCACGGAAACTTCTTTGATTATACTCTACGAATTCTATACTGAATTCAATTATATATTTATAATTTAATTATCTGGTTGGAAGGAAAATTATCATGGTTTATAAATAAATTTGATTGCTTAGAAACCACGAGCACTTTTCTTTCAACCAGATATATAGTCGTATGTCCAAATTTCCCTAAGCACATCACGGATGTGTAATTAGTCTCATTTTTTATTTTAATGACTTGATGTTATTAAATATGGGCGACGAATATAAGAGACCATCTTTAATCACGCTAGGACTGTCGTAAGGTACTGTCGTAAGGTACTGTCGTAAGGTACTGTGAGGCTCAATTAAGAACATTTTTCATATGTCCTAGGCTTACAGACAAGGTCAGTAGAATCAAAACAGATAAATCATAAGTCAATTATAGAGTTTATTTTTTACGGTAGAATAGAAAGAAATTAAATTGTGGGCTTAAAAGATGCATGTGTGTTAATTGACCAAAACGAGGTTTTTGAATTCTGAAAAGCACAGCAATAACTTCTAAATGAGCCATATTATTATTATTATTATTATTATTATTATTATTATTATTATTATTATTATTATTATTATGTCCTTGTGTTTTTGTTGTATATATATTTCCATCCGGGTCTCATCGAGAGATCTAAGCTCAGAAATGACTTCATTTTTGTAAAAAAACAAAAAGAAAAAAACACAAAACACAAAAAACAAAAAAAAATAAAACACATTTTCCATAGATAAAGCTCTTCGTAATGTGTGAACTGTACTTGTGAGTAGAATTTTTTGTATTTCTTTAAGGCATAGACTACCAGGAATTCTCCAGTTATAACTGAAATTATTGATATCTTCATGTGTCACATTAGATTTCTACATGAAGATCCTTGTAGTTTGATAGTTTTTTGAAGAAACTTCAAAATACTTTTCATTTTGCAGGGACTGCCATGTCAATAAGAAAGCCCATTCTCTTCTTGTGGTCTTTGATCACGATGTCTGGACGACTAGTTATTATTGTTTTGTCTGTGTATATTATTATTATTATTATTTATTTTCTTCGATTTCTGGCGTTTACACATTTCTTTCCGGGTCGCGCCCAGAGACCTAAGGTTAGAAATGGCATCATGACAATTTCCATTGACAAAAAAAAAAAAAAAATAAATAAAAATTACATAGATAAAGCCCTTCGCAAAGTGTGGGCTGTACTTGTCAGAACAATTTTTTGTATCTCTTTGAGGCATGGACTTCCAGGAATCTCTTCAATTAGTCTACTGGAATATTTTCCAACCAATCCTAGAGCTCGAACTACAACAGAGTTTGTTGATGTTCACATGTGCCACATTTTTGAGATTTCTATTTCAAGGTACTTGTATTTTGACAGCTTTTTGAATATCTTCAAAGATACATTGCAGTCAGCAGGGACTGCCATATCAATAAGAAGGTACCGTTTTTGTTTGTGGTCTCTATTTGATTTCTGGTGTGCACTCATTTCTTTGCGGGTCCTACCTAGAGACCTAAGGTCAGAAATGGCATCATGACATTTTCCACTGAGCAATTAAACACACACAGATTCATATTTTATATAGATAAAGATCCTCGTAAGTTCTGGGCTGTACTCATGAGAAAAATTTTTTTTTATTTATTTAAGGTATGGGATACAACGAATCCCTTCAATAAGTTTATTGAAATCTTTTACAATCAATCCGAGGGCTCCAATTTCAATAGGGATTTTTGATGTTCCCATGTGCCACATTTCGACTTCAAGGTCCTTGTATTTTGATAGCTTTTTGAAGATTTTCAAAGATACATTGCAGTCTGTAGCGACTGCCATATCAATAAGGAGGCAGGTTTTTTGTTTGCGATCTCTAATAACAATGTCTGGGCGATCAGCTTTCATTGTTCTGTCTCTGTGTATTGTGAAATCCCATAAAATTGTTACAGGTCCTATCTCCATAACCGGGTCTGGATGGTGTTCATACCAATTTCTTTCATTTTCCTTTACAAAGAAGTTGCAGATTTTCCAATGCAGATATTGGCCAACTCTGTCATGCCGTTTTATTATTATTATTATTATTATTATTATTATTATTATTATTATTATTATTATGTTCTTCTTCTTCTTCTTCTTCTTCTTATTATTATTATTATTATAAAAACGTTATTTTTATTGCTTTTCTTTATCTGCCAGTCAGTTATGTGCCATGCCTGATACATGACTGACGAGGCAGATTTTTTCCCGCAGTAGGTTGCCATTTCTTTCTGCGGTAGACCAGTTGCCATTCAAGGCTATAGAACCCGGTTTGTCCTGCTATTTACCCATAGCTGGTGGGAGAAGAAAAGGATTTATAACTTTCCTAAGTAAGTGACTGTAATGGATTTGACTGGAATTCGAACTCGTCTCTCCGATTCTTCAATCCGAGTAGCTCTGGATCGGGTAGTACAGATCAGTGGAAACAGGTTGAGCGATAACAGGGTAGTACTAATGAGAGAATCAGACGAGATATCGTTAGACATGAACAATAAAACAAGAACAATTTACTTCGTAAATTCAATAAAAATTTCAATTCAAAATTTCCCAAAGGTTGCCCGGTTGAAGACAGGAGAGCTCTACGAACGAAACGTCGTTATGATAACAGGAAAAAAAATAGGAGATTAGTCCGAATATAAATAATGATAACTCTTCAGCAGAGAGATTGAGCTAGAAATAAAGGAAACTCTTTAAACATTCTGGCTTAATTGATGATCTCAAGTAAGATTTGACCAGTTTTAGTTTTGAAAACTCCTTTCTTGTCATTTGGATTGTCAAAAAAATCCAAAGAGCAATAAATGAATTGAGAAATGCGGTAAACCTTTTGTTGTAAGCAGAGGATTCAAAGATTTTCACAGAGATTGAAACAGTAGTGAAAATTTAAGTTATTACGGTCAGTTGCACCTACTACATATCTCAAGAATCTTGACGAAAGGATCTGCAATGTAATTGATCCTGACCTGGCATATCGACTTCAGTAATTTTCTCACCGTCGTGACGTGGCTTCTTTCTCTATTCTTTACAAATAGTTTCATGTCACTTGTTCTGATGAGCTGTTCTACTTAGTGTCTCTACTGTTTAAATTTAAGCGTGCTACTAGACTGCCAATTATTAGGTGCAAAAATAATGACGTAATAATGTCGTTTTTTGACGTATTTTTAACGTCAAAAAACGACATTATTACGTCATTATTTTTGCACCAACCTAATAGTTTTTCTACTGAACTAGCTAGATGAAACAGCCTGTTCTATTGTAATAGTTTCTTTCTCACATTTCTCTTCCCTGTCACCTACAATCTTCAAAAAATGTAAATGCAACATCAGTCGCCATATGCCTTCCTGAAACCTGTTCTTTTATTGTCCCTTTCCCCCGCTTTTCCCCATAAAGTCTTCTCATTCTTTTTAACTTCCTGTAACCCCTTGCGTCTTAGTGTTACTATCACTTTTTGGTGGGGGTGAAATGATTAAAAAATTGTAGTAAGTGATGAGTTTACTTTGTTTGTTATTGTTGATAGGCGATAATCATTTATTAGCTTTTTCATATATTTTTTTTATCTTGCTTCTGACTATTTTGTCGTTCGTTTCTGTGAAATAGATTAATCACGTTTTATTTTTGCTATTTTTTTACTTAATTTTCTAAGTCTTAATTTGTTTAGCTATTAAGGGGTTTGTGCCATTTGTATTAATGTTTAGATTTTGTGTTCTTTTATATAATATTGTGTCCGTAGATAAAAAAAAAACAAACAAAAACAATACCATCATTATACTATTCTACAGAAACCACATACGAAATAACCAATACTCACTCTCATTTGCTTCCCCATTTTTGTATATATCTTTTTTTGTCTCTCTCTCTCTCGCTCTGAATCTGTCCCTCTTTCCCTGTATATCTCTCCGTAGTTAGTTAGTTAGTTGCCTTAGACCAATACTTAGCAAGATAACATCAGATATATTCACTAAAATGGTGAATTTGTTTCTCATTTGCGGACTTGTATTTTTAACTATTAGGTTCGTGCAAAAATAATGACGGTTTTTGACGTTAAAAAATACGTCAAAAACCATCATTATTTTTGCACGAACCTAATAAATTTAACAAAGAGCTAGATAGATATCTGGATAGATGTGTATGCGTCGGCTGTAACGGATGAAGAATGAAATTGTATGAGCAGAGTTCTAATTCCAAGCAGAGTTCTAGTTCCAATTCATTTTCGCAGTAATGCACGTGTGAAAGTCATGAATCCGTCTTTCTGCCTACCAGCTATTCGGTTAAACAGTAGACTGGGTTTCCCCAGCGTTGAGTGGTAACTAGACTAATAGAAGGGAAATTGAATTTCTAATCATGAAGAAAATAACACGAAACAACGCCCCTATATTTCTCAAGAAGTCATGGCATTTCACAGGATATCCAGAATATTCGTCTAAGCAACACTGGTCTAAGGAATATTGGTCTGGGGAACAATCATCTAAAGAATATCCGTCAAAGAAATATCCGTCTGGAGGATTATAGTCTAATGTGGGTTTTATTAATATACAAACAATGCATTCCAATAAATGATTATAAATCACATGGATCATCAGTAATTAATGTTGTTATAAATGTCTTTAATATTATTCTGTAATATGATGAATATCAGTAAAATTAAGTAGTTTGTAGATGAATAAAATGTTAATTTATTAAAAATATTCGATGATACTTAGAGAGGTATTCCATAGAGCAATGTCCTTAGACAAGTATTCCTTAGTCAAATATTCTTAGGTTTCCCTTAGACCAATATTCTTTAGACGAATGTTTCTAAATCCGATTTCTGCTGATGGTAAGATGAACCTTACTCGGAATATGTTTCACTTGATTTAATCTTGAATACATAATAAGAATTATTTACATAAGTATATGTTTGTACATGTACTTATGTAAATAATTATTATTATGCTATCCTCGAATTAAACAGTATCATATATACACACCTGCATATTACCCGTGAAAATATTGGTCTAAGGAATATTGGTCTAAGAAATATTGGTCTGGGGAACAATCATCTAAAGAATATCCGTCAAAGAAATATCCGTCTGGAGGATTATAGTCTAATGTGGGTTTTATTAATATACAAACAATGCATTCCAATAAATGATTATAAATCACATGGATCATCAGTAATTAATGTTGTTATAAATGTCTTTAATATTATTCTGTAATATGGTGAATATCAGTAAAATTAAGTAGTTTGTAGATGAATAAAGTTAAAACTAAAATATTATTATAGATCAATGGTCGTTAGACGAGTATTCCGTAGACAAATGTTCTTAGACAGGTTTCTCTTAGACCAATATTCTTTAGATGAATGTTCCTAAATTCATTTAATAGATAATAAAGAAAGATAATTTGTGGAGATTTGTAATTGCTGACGTCCTGGTCATAACAATACGAAATAGATAGGTATTAAAAAAAACCCCCAAAAAACAATATAATTTTGAAAAAAATGAGAGGAAGTGAAGATATGGAGATGATTTCGTATGATTTTACAAAAAGAGATCCTTTCCTTTTATCTAGAGACTCTAACGCTGATCTCTTATGGGGGTAGAAATTTTACAACTTCAAATAGATCTTCTCTCTCTGTCTTCCTTTTTATCTCTCTCTCGCTATCTATCTATCTATCTATCTATCTGTGTGAATATGTATATATATATAGTTATATATATATATGTATATATATATATATATATATATATATATATATATATAAAGATATATATATAAAGATATATATATATAAAGATATATATATATATATATATATATATATATATATATATATATATGTGTGTGTGTGTGTGTGTGTGTGTGTGTGTGTGTGTGTGTGTATGTGTTTACAGCCATGCAAATCATATTCAACGGATGAATAAGATTAATAACTAACAAAACAAAAATCCCAGGGGCGAGTTTTGAATATTCATTAATATTGCCTTAATAAAGCCTTATTCACACCACCTCACTTGATAAGGCTGCATTACATACTAGCACCTGGTGAGCCATCACTCGACAGTCTGGTTGTATTTATTGGCTGCTTTGAACTTGTATCAATTTTAATACTGAAAAATGGAATAAACTCGTTCCTGCAAATCAAAATATCTAATTACCCTTTCATGCTAAGACCTTAGTATCCCACAACGACATTCACCTAGTGCAGTTTGGTGAAGGAAATCTCTTTGAATTATTATCATTCTTATTATTACCAGTCTGAGTTTTAGTAGTAGTAGTATTAGTAGTAGTACTATTGCTACTATTTCATAAATGAAAGTAAACGTCAATGGCGAGATTCTCGTCATGGTAATTGAGATTTTATCCATTATTATTATTTTTTTTTTATTTTCTTTGATTTCTGGTGTTTACACATTTCTTTCCGGGTCCCGCCAAGGGACCTAAGGTTAGAAATAGCATCATGACACTTTCCACTGACAAAAAAAAATTAAAAAAAAATACATAGATAAAGCCCCTCGTAAAGTGTGGGCTGTACTTGTCAGAACAATGTTTTGAGGCATGGACTTCCAGGAATCCCTTCAATTAGTCTACTGCAATCTTTTCCAACCAGTCCTAGGGCTCCAACTACAACAGGGATTGTTGATGTTCCCATATGCCACATTTTCGAGATTTCTATTTCAAGGTACTTATATTTTGACAGCTTTTTGAATATCTTCAAAGATACATTGCAGTCAGCAGGGACTGCCATATCAATAAGGAGGCACAGTTTTTGTTTGTGGTCTTTAATAACAATATCTGGGCGGTTGGCCTTGATTGTTCTGTCAGTGTGTATTGTGTAGTCCCATAGAATTGTAACAGGTCCTATCTCCGTAACCGGGTCTGGGTGGTGTTCATACCAGTTTCTTTCAGTTTCCTTCCCGTAGAAGTTGCAGATTTTCCAGTGCAGATTTTCCAGTGCAGATATTGGCCCATTCTGTCATGTCGGGTTTTATATTCAGTGGATGCCAACATCGTGCAACCTGATACAAGATGATCAATCGTTTCTGGATATTTATCACAGAATCTGCATTTTGGGCTGACACAATATTTTAGTATATGTGCTTGATAATTCCTAGTTAGCAAGCATTGGTCCTGCGCAGCAAGGATAAAACTTTCAGTTTCCGCTTTCAACCCTGCACTGCGTAGCCACTGATGGGTACGGGTTTTGTCTACATCAGCTTGTTTGGTACGGGCAGAGTATTGGCCATGAAGTGGTTTATCTTGCCATCGCTTCTGTATCTGGTCTTTGCTGTCTTTTTTAAGTATTTTGCAGTTTCAGCCGGTGTATTGTGCTGTAGTTGCATCTCCACGCCCATTTGAAACTCCATTTTGAATTTGTTAGCTTCATTACGGAGTAAAGACGCTTACTACTTTCATGTTCCTTGACGCATACCATCATCCAGTCTTCTGTAGTTTCCAAGTATCTTTGGAGGCCAATTGTTGTAGTTTTGTAGGACAGTTCTAGTTGAACTAAGCCTCTGCCTCCTTCAGATCTGGGCACATACAGACGATCAACATCAGCTTTGGGATGATGCATGCGATAGCAAGTCAGAAGCTTTCTCGTTTTGGCGTCCATTCGCTTAATTTCAGCCATGGTCCAGTTAAGGACATTAAAGCTGTATTGCACCACAAGGACAGCCAATGTGTTTATAGCTGACATTCTGTTTTTTGAGTTTAGCTCAGTATTTAGTACCAGACGTACACGCCTGTAGTACTCTTTTCTTATTTTTTCCTTCATCCTGGTGTGTTGTATGCCATCTCCTTCGCTAATTCCTAGGTACTTATAAGCTTCATCCTGCTCCAGTTCCCTAATATTTGAGACAAAATCTAAATCTATTAAGGGTGTTTCTGTAAGTCTACCTTTCTTGAATGTTACTTTTGCACATTTATCTAATCCGAAGTCCATACCTATGTCGTCACTGAAGTATTTTACAATATTGAGGAGGCCTTTCAACTCATTGTCGTCTTTGGCAAAGAGTTTGAGATCATCCATGTAGAGTAGGTAACTGAATATTTTCTTATTTATTTTGTAACCATAGCTACTGTTGTTCAATTGTTCAGTTCATGTGTAACCATAGCTACTGTTGTTCAGTTCATGTGTAACCATAGCTACTGTTGTTCAGTATTATTATTATTATTATTATTATTATTATTATTATTATTATTATTATTATTATAGGCTAACTTCCATTGCGAACCAAGTAACAGAGTGTTTCATGAAAGCTTCAACACATTTCCCCGTCTTCTGACAGATATGCTTTAACGTCTCACTTCTAGAATCATACAATTTTCACGGTGTCAATCGAAGTTACCCCAACTGCTCTAATAACTATAGGCCCGATCGTCATATCCACAGACTACCCGAATATGAGTTTAGGTTATTTCTTTCGTTTATTTTCACCCGATGGTTTGACTGGAATAATAGACTTTTATGCATTTCTTTACGATAACTAACGTCCGATTTTTAGGATTTGCTAGAATTATTTTTTTTAATTTAAAATTCCTAAAGACATCCTGTTTCGGTTCCAGTGAACAACCTCTAGATTGAACAATGACTGGATTGCGCTTGGTATTTATTAATCCACCCACGAGGATTAAATGTGGCACAAGGCCGGTTTAATGTGGGTAGCCCGCGAGCCCATAGGCTCGGCCAAAAATATGACCTTTGAACCCGCCTAGACGGGTTCAGGTCCTGTCTACCTCCCCGAACGCAACCTTGCCCTTCGGCAAAGCTTCGTCCGAGTTCCTCTCAGCATTAGAGAGTTCGACAGAAGCCAGCCCGGATGATCACAAAGCACAGATACTACACTTTGATCCTAACCGGGCCGGGTTTTCATTTAACAAAAATGTATTTTGTTATATTGCTTTAATGTCCCGTAATATAATGTTTATTATTTTCAAATTTCACTTAGTAGTTTCAAGTGTGGTTGTATACACCATTTTTTAATATTCAGTATAAGAGAGTTGACGTTCTCTCTTCTTCCAAACTCTTCAGGGAATACATCCTTTTTGTATATCTCAAGAAATGTGAAAATGTATTCTTTATCTAACTCTTCGCAGAAGAGAATGAATTACATTTGCAATAACTGACAGAGATTTTCTGCTGAAAATTTAAAATCAATCAGAGGCGACTTTATGTCGGGCTCGTCCTGGCCCTTAAAATATATTTGCTTTTGTTCATCTGCCATCATTGGTGACCATCTGTCATTTTAACCTTCCCTTCAAAATGACCACAACATACGAGCTCAGAAAATAACGAAGAATCGACATTTAAGAGTTCTGAAATAAATTGGAATTGACAATTACTAGTTCTGAAATAAATTGGAAATTATCGAGTACGATAGCTAAAGAGAACAGTATATTCCTGTAGACCAAATAAAAGGCTTAGCATTGCATTTCAGAGGATATCAAAGACATCAGAGACATGAAAATGGCCAGGAAGCACAGCGATCGAAACGTTGTGTTAAAGAAACTGAATATGAAAGCATTAGACACAAAGCAGCAACGAAGAATAATTTGCTAAAAAGCTAATTACATTACGCTTATCACAAGAAAGCTCTGGGAAGTTTTATATAGAATTCTATAACTTTTTAAAAAAAGTCTGAGAGTTACTAAACTGGTTCCTGGGTCTTAGATAAAGACATATTGGCGACTTTTTCGAATGCTATGGTTGCCACAATTGATCAGAGGCATTTTTCTTGGAGGATAAACAGGAGATAATCTGATCGCTTGGATGTAAAATGAGGACATTTAATTTAGAAACCACTAATCTATATTTCAGCCTGCTTCTAACAACATATATATTATTCTGTAAACACTGGTAGAACTACCATATATTACACGCACACATCCACAAAGACAGACAAGAAATAGGACCAAGATTCAGATTAGTACATGCATATATCAAATCTTCATCACACACACACACACACACACACACACACACACACACACACACACACACACAACACACTCATACAAATGTATAGGCTGTATTTAGGTAGTAAGAATTATGTCAAGCTTGCTTGTTTGAATAATATCGACAAGTTATGTCAATCTAATATTTTATAAAGTTTTTATAAATTTCCGAATTAGTTTTTTTTTATAACCGGTAAATTTACCAAAGCTCTTTTTTATTTCTTCCCGAGTACTTTAGAATATTGGTACATTTGTTTTCAAGGATTTCGTTTTTGTGTTCATATATATGTGTTTTTGGCTAATTGCGACATTCCCTCAATTGCTGCAAACAATTTTAAGTCACTGAAGTTGACGTCATTTATAGCGATCAAACAGAATTTTTACATCTATAAATTTTTTCGATATACGATAACCTATGGAGAATTATACCTTATTTAATATTGGCTACTTGCCTTGTATTACAACGGCTTCCAGAATTTTGAGTCTTTCTTTGAAAAAAAATTGAACTCCAGTATATTTACCGATTACATAAAAAGTTAATAAAAATTTGATATTATTCAACCGTCGATATTATTCAGCCAAACATGTTTGAATATATATATATATATATATATATATATATATATGGTCGTTTGGTCAGATTCTGGGAAGCGAGTTAAGGTAACAAATTTTCAACAACTACAATTGTGTGTATAACTACGTATATGGGTTTGTTATGGGATGCGCAGCCTCGTGTAGTTCTGGGGTGTGTAGAGTCATCCATGAGTTGCTGTTACTCTCAGATTCACTCTGACACCGATTTTTAGCTCCTTGTATGGATGAAGTAAGGAGAATAGAAAAACCTTCAGGAAAAACGACAGAATGTTCGTGAACACCTAATCATAAAAAATAGCAAAGTGCACAAAGCCTGAGACTTGATCGCGTACCCACTGAATTTATCTTGCGTATCTTCCCAGAGAGTCATTGATAGAAACGTGTTACATTTTCTTCTTCACTAGAGTTTGTTGGTGAATAGAAGGACATCGCTGTACTTGGGTTGGCGTTAATAACTGAGATGGCTCTGGATTCAATTTCTTCAATATTCATGGGCGCTTTTTGGAATGAGCATGCCAACACCATCAATGGTAGTACCTGCAGACTTTTTTCAAGCCGAGGCTGAGATAAAGATCCATTCTTTCCCAACACAGTTATATTTGAGTTTGATCTCATGCTGACAATATCGGTGTTTCTGAATAAAGATGACATTGATATTCAGTTCAGTGGCAGATGAGACGAGTTCAGGCACCTGATTTATGGAGTTATGTGTGCGAACGTTGAAATTGAAATTAATGTAGATTCTTTGTATGCAAGAAGTTCTGTTTGGTTTTTCGAAAACTGTGTCGTGGTCAGGGCAATAATGGAATGCGCTCCTAGACTAGTCTCACGCCATAACTTCATTGTTATTGGTGGATATATGAATGCCCAGGTTCGTATCAGTGACATACAAAAATATGCACATAATATGTCCTCTAATTGAAAGTTTCGAAGAATTTATACTGGCCTAATCACCAAATTTCAAAAGAAAAGATTTAAACAATGGGAACTGACCCATGCTAATGGCACGAAGACCCAACTTAAACACATCCTGATAAAATAATCGGAAGAACAGTACAATGAATGGCTAGGTCTTCAACACATTTGAAGGAGTATCTTCAGACCATCGGATTGTCTCTTCCATTATCCGACTTAGCCTTAGAGCCAATAAGAAAAACAATCTACCTTCCCATCGTATGACTGGTCTCATCTAACAATGAACAGTCATCTCAGAGGCCACTATTGCTGTAATGAATGTTTGGAACGCCCCAAACAGGTACAGAAGAACCATCTCCTAATACAACCTAAAATAATTTTGTCATTTCTCATGAAAAGTCTGCAGTAGATGTCATACTCTTCAAATCTAAACATCAGCAACGTATTCCTTAGGAATAAAATAGCATTGAATCGTAAAAATTCAAATCCATCCTTTAAATCTATCCATGACATCAATGAAACGCTTGCTCAACTCAAGAACTCTTATGAAGATTAACAAGATGAATGCGCCCAGGAAAAATTGACAACATACAATCTGTACTTGCTTAGAAAACTGTCAACAAGATCAGCGGCAGAAAAGCAGCAAATAAATCCCAGTTAAAGGCCAATAGTCAGGCTGAAAGTCTGAATCAATGACAAGACCATTTTACATATCTATAAGTCTATCATTCGATCATGCTTAGAATATTGTTGATACATAGTGTCCGCTGCATCTGTTATTTACCTTGAACTCCGTGATAAGATCCAAAGAAGAATCTGCAATATTATTGGTCTTCATCAGGCGGCTCAGCCCCAGTCGCTTTCCCACTGCCGTAAGATTGTCCCACTATGTCTTTTGATTGCCTCTCTATGTCTTTTCTATAAAGACTTTATTCGTAATTGTTCGGATGAGATTTTCGCTATGGTACCTAGCCTTTTTGAATTTAAGTGCAATACTAGACTGGCGTTGGAATCTCATCAATTTACAGTTGAGCTGGCTAGATGTAGCCGTAAATTCTATGTTAACAATTTCTTCTCTCGCACTTCTCGCTTGTGAACTTCCTTCCGCCTCCATGCTTTCCAGCGAACTTTAATATGCAAACATTTAAATCCAATGTCAATCTCTATCTACTGCCCACCTGTTTACTCTCTTCGCTTTCTGCTCATCATTGATGTTTCTATTCCTTCCACACTTTGTAACCCCTTGTGTTTTAGTGGCATTACTGCCTTGCCTGAGGTGATTCCGATTAAAAAAAAGCAAAGAAAAAGAAGACCATTTAAAAAATCTCTTGGGAAATGTAACTGACATTTACGATACTAACGTCGAGCAAATCATTGACTTTCCTCTTGACATTAAACCTGGAAACTTTACAGATGCAGAAATTGAAATGGCTTTCAAAAACACCAAAAATAAGAAAGCAGCGGAACTTTATAACATTCGCATGGAGGTTTGGAAAACTCAGGATTTCAACGATATTCTACCCCAACCCTGTAATACCACTTATAATGGAAAAGTCATAGAAAGATAGACAGAAGGTTGAATATTTCCTTTCCCAAAGAAAAGAGTTCTAGGATAGGCAAAAAAATTATAGAATCACCTCCATTGCAACATAAATCTACAACTCAATGTTTCTCAATAGAATACAGCCGGAAGTAGAAAAAATCAAAATGGCTTTCGAAAAAGTAGACCAACCATTGGAAAAAACCCTGACTGTTCTGCGGCTTATTGACGGTGTCAAGGTAAAGAATCTATAGGCCGCCTTACTTTTTGGAGATTTCTCTAAAGCCTTTGATTCTGCACATAGGGGAAATGAAGAAGATCTTTGTTGCATATAGTATCACCCTGAAACAGTAACTGCCATAAGGATTACATAAAAAATACCACATTATTTGTTAGATCCCGAGACGGAGACATAAGTTTCTTCAACGATATTAGACGCTATGTCAATGCATCTAAAATTGAATTCAAAGGCATCAACCAGCAAGGTTCCATATAAATATCCCAGGTGAATCAATACATTCTGTCGAATATTTTACATACTTAGGAAGCGAGATAAATTCTAGTGTAAAGGATCTTTAAATTCGCATAACTAAAGCCTGAGCCTCCTTGAATAAAACAGATGTAATCTAGAAATCTGATCTACAAGACAATCTCAAGCGGAGATTCTTTTCGGGATACTTTAGAGGCGGTTTTAATGTATAGTGTCACTGCTTAGAACTAAAACCCTAGAGTCTAAGCGTCACAGAACCTACACTCGGATGCTGAGAGCTATACCTAACATCTCTTGGAGACAATATCCAACTAAATCTATGAACGCATCCCTAATATTTCTACACCTACAACCACCTACATTGACAAAATATATTATGACACGGAATGCCACTCTAATGAGCTTCCGACTTTGATGCAGGACCGTGATGACTGGCGTGATAGATTCATGAATATCCGCGCTAGCTCGAACGAATAAAATTTAAAAAAAAAACAAAACGAGAGGTACGATTACTTCGGTTTGAGAATCTCTGTTCTAGCGTCTTTCACTCTTCATGTTAAAATGTATATAATAAATTCAAATATATATTAAACAGGGTCACTTCGTCGATTAGTTATGCGATTATAAAATAACAATTATGATTAATAATGATATTAATTGTAGTAATAATGAATAAACTAAATATTATATTCTCAAAAGCAAATCTATCAGAGCTGATAAAGTAAATGCGTCTGCTGCCCATTGAAAAGGACCCCCAATCAGTGTTTAAATGGGACAGGAAATGGCTGGTAAATTTTAAGGGCTTCAAAACGAAACTGCTCTTATTTAGCCATCGCAGAGAAACTTTTCTGTCTGCTATCAGTGTAGCTGACGCTCAAAGCCTGGAGAGCAACATCTTTCTTTTCTTTTTATGTGCCATGTCATTTCAGGACTCTCCACCTCCCTCTATCCTTGCAGCTCTCAACAAGTTCCTTCCCTCTGCTTCCTCCCCCGGACCACGTTCTGTCATCCACAGGCCCATGTTCGCCAGGCATATCACGCATTGTTTTCCCTTGTCTCTCTCACCCTCCATTCGATCCATGAGTACCAGATTCTCCAGGCCCCGCTTCCTCATTATGTGTCCCAGAAACTTCAGCTGCCTCTTCCTGATATTAAGTATAAGCCTTCTCCTTGCTTGCAATCTCTCTAAGATCTCATCGTTGCTCAAACGCTCGCTCCATGATATCCTTAGCATCCTTCTGTAGAACCACATCTCTGCCGCCTCGAGTTACACCTTCATTTTTGAGGAAATCGTCCAACATTCGTTGCCGTAAAGAAGGACAGATGTCACGTAACAGTTCAGTATTCTTTTCTTTGTTACCAAAGATATCCTCCTGTCTCTCAGTACTCTGCCTAGCTTCTGGAATGTGTCCTTGGCCATCCCAATACGCCTACGGATCTCAGTGTCGCACTTGCCGTCCTCTGTCAAGACACATCACAGGTATTTAAACTTGCGGGTCTGTTGATTCTTGTATTCCCGACCTTCAGATCGCATTTCGGGCTCATCCTCTTACTGACAACCATACACTCCCTCTTCTTGTAGTTTATGCTTAGTCCCTTCTTCTCACCCTCCGTCGCTACCTTCTGTAGGAGATTTTGTAATTTCATTTCCGTGTCTGCTACTGTGTCCTCTGCGTATCTTATGTTGTTAAGATTGTGTCCACGAATGCTAAATCCCGGTAGGGTTTCCAATTCTCTCAGGACTAATGCGCCTTATTAGCCGCACGTTATCAACTGACTTGAAGTGGAGCGACTACATCGAATCAGTAGCTGTATCTACTTGTAAGGAAAGTTGGGTCACTGTCATATGCTAAAAAATATTCTCGTCAGAGTTCATGCTGAACGTTTATAAATCTACCATTCGTCCCTGAATTGAATACTGTTACCATATCTGGTCTGCTGATCCTACTATTGAGCTCGAGGTTCTTGACACAATCCAAACAAAGATTTTTAATGTAATCGATCCTGTCTTGGCATCTCGGTTGAGTCACGTTCTCTGCGACGCGACCTGGTTTCCCTCTGTATTTTCTAAAAAAAAATATATTTTCATGGCAACAGCTCTGACGACCTTTTTTCCTCTGATGTTCCGACTGCATTGGCATTTAGGTCCCACTCTTTTTTCGTTGAAATAACTAAATGCAACCGCCTCTTCTACTCCAACAGTTTCTTTTCTCGCTCTTCCCTTCCGACAAACTCCCTTCCATTTACTTACTTCCCCGATAAATATAATCTTCAATAATTTAAATGCAACGGCAATCGCTATCTTCTTTCTTTCTGAAACCCGTTCATCTTTTGTCCTTTCCTCAATCCTCCCAAAACTCTGTCTTTTCTCACATTTTCACTCCCTTTAAACCTTGTGTACTAGTGGTATTCCCGCCTTGATTTGGATGAAATTATTAAAAAGACACTTATCTTTTGTTTTAAATATTGGATTGCAACTTAAATTGAATAGAAAAGAAGTTCACAGTGAGAGTGAGGACCTTCATTTAGTAGCAAAAATAAAATCTTGCCTGAAAATCCTCATGTCTCATGATTTATTGATAAATACAAAAAGGATCTGTGTAAATACAATGTCTCTTGCTTCATAAATTTCTTTTTTTAACTTGTCTTTTGCTAATTTATATTTGACTTCTTTAGACAATTCATCAATATTTGTAATTTTATCACACCTCTCCAGGTTAGATTGCTATGTTTATTTTTGTTATTTGCTTCCTGAGAATTTGATTCGCGGGGATCTGTCACGTGACTGATCGCCATTTGAAGATGGAAGTGGGAAGAATGTCTAGCATAGAAAAGCTTGGTGTCGAATGAATTTGATACATTAATGATTACCAAATCGGATTCGATAAAATCAATGCAGAATTTTAATAAATAAAAACTAAGCTGAGAGAAGAAATAAAATACAGAAAACACAACATTTCACTGGAATCTGCTAAAAAATCTTTATTTTAATAAAGATAAAAAATAATAAATTAAAATTAATAAATAAAAATTTAGCTTAATTTCAGACATTACAATAAAGAGATATCATAAATATTAACCTTATAAGTGCAGATGAAATTCATACAAGAAAGAAGTGACAAGAACACATTTTACAGTCTGTCTGGCGGCCATCTTCATTTTGCATCAAAACGGGATGGCGAGGGAATTAAATAAGCAGAAGTTCATTCGGAAACACTGCTTATAAGCAGACTGTCAAAGATTTCAAATATCAAAGACTTTGAAATTTCTCAAAGTTCCTGGCTTTCGAAAAGGAATTTTAAATCTGACATGGAATCGGTGGAAAGAAGGAGAATTAAACTCTTTCAAAAATTTTACAGACTCAGCAAAATGCCGCACATTTTTTAAAGAACAGTTCAAATTACACTTAGAAAGAAAGAGCGTTAGAGAAAGAGTGAGAGTGGAAGAGATTGTGTATATATATGAGAGGGAGAAAGATAGAGAGAGGAGGTATAGGAGAGTAAGAGTGAGAATAGACAGGTTGAAATTGGCAAAATATGAAACATGCCGTCTTTTGGTACAAAATTAAATAATAATTAAAAGTTACAGAAACCATTTCTTGGGAATTAATTTTTATTCATGTGTCAAAATAATCTTTGTAAATCTCCCTATTTCTTTCTCTGGAAATAATTAAGCAGAACCACCCCTCTCTCTCACACACACACAAATAGCCTTTTTAAGTGGTAAAGAGACGGGGTCGATTATTATTTTTCTCTATGTTTACGAAGACGCCTGCATTTATAAATCTCGCGCTATATGACCCTTTAAATGATTTTCGACCCTATCATCTTCAAAACCCTTTTCTTTATTGAATTTGGAGAAAAATTCCGGTCCTCCCAATTATTAAGACTTTCCACTGTATTAGGCACCTCAGATTAATTATATATATATACATACATATATATATATATATATATATATATATATATATATATATATATATATATATATATATATATATATATATATATATATAGAGAGAGAGAGAGAGAGAGAGAGAGAGAGAGATAAGAGAAACGATATATAAATATTTATATGTGAAGAATAATTTTAGGGAAAAATGTAAAGTAAAGTAGAAAATGTTTTCATAAATCGTGTTTCGTTCTTTAAGACTTTATCGAACTAAAGTAATGTTTACATTGATACGACTACACATGCACACGAAGGAAATGTGGTGTTGACATTTTAAATTCATAGATTCGCCCTTTCCTTTGTACGCATGAGTTGATGTTTTACCGTAAACATCACTTTGGTCTGATGAAGTTCTTTAACGGAAACTTTGTTTTTTCTTTAATATATATAACTGCGCCTTGATAAAGTCCCTCAGATGTAGAACCATAAGGCAATTCATATATATAGTCCGATGAAATCCTAACAAATGAAACGCGACACAAAAACTTTTTTCCAATTTGTCATACTATTTTTCTAAATATTTAAATTTGAAACGTTCCAAAATACCAGGATGTAACTAACGAAATTTTGCCTACGATTCTTACAACATTTAGCTCTTAATAATGATCGAAACAAATATAGAACAAAAACATGATATTAAATTATTTGATATGTGTTTACACTCATACACATCGGTGAATGTATGTGTGTGTGAGCGTGTGTCTGTGTTTCATATATTTAGATATATTCATAATTTATATTGATGTTGTATTTATATGTCTACAGGGGATTATATGTATGTATAGCGTATTTACTTTGTATTATATCTGTAAACAGTGACTTTTAAAAAAAATCATTTCACCCCAATCAAGGCGGGAATGCCACTAGTACGCAGGATGTTAAAGGGAGTGAAAGTGTGAGAAAAGACTGAATATAGGGAGAATTGGGGGAAAGGACAAAAGATGAAGGTGATTTAAACAGAAAGAAGATGGCGATTGCCGTTGCATTTAAATTTTTGAAGATTATATTACTGAAGATTATAATTAATTATTTTTGAAGATTAGATTACTTACAGGGAAGTAAGTAAACAGAAGGGAGTTCCACAGGCGGGAAGCACGAGAAAAGAAGCTGTTGGAGTAGAAGTGGTATTTTCATTTAGTTATTTCAGTCGTAAACGGGTGGGGCCTAGATGTCAGTCTAATATCACGCTTAAATTCAGGCAGTCAATGCACCAGGAAAAAAGCTCATCAGAGCAGCTGGCACGAAAATGCAGAAAATACAGAGATGAGTAACGTCACGTTTGAGAGAAAGTGACTGAAGTCGAGATACCTACACAGTGTGCTGTTTATGGAACCAATACTCAAGAGGGTCTTTCCTCGATCACTAGAATCTTAACCTGTTCAAGTCTCAACCGTCATCTTATCACGTCAGTATATATATATATATATATATATATATATATATATATATATATATATATATATATATGTGTGTGTGTGTGTGTGTGTGTGTGTGTGTGTGTGTGTGTGTGTGTGACACTGAGGTCAGCACTGACTGGCGACAATAATTCATGCTTAAACGCGATCTTCAGGCCATGTGTGTTATGTTTTGGCTCAAACTGGTCAATGATGCATTATGCTGGTTGTCTATTGTATAATGTTTTTAAGGCAAGGCGGTAACAGTTATGTTTCAAATTAATCTAGAGACTATTGATTATTGTGGACCCGAATGCGGTTATTTGTAGCTGTTTTATAGTGTTGTCTGTTAACGTTAAAGTGATTTATTATTGACTACTTAATTATGTATTGCTATCTATCTATCTATCTATCTATCTATCTATCTATCTATCTATCTATCTATCTATCTGTATGTATGTATGTATTTACCAACCTTATATATATATATATATATATATATATATATTTACCAACCTTAAATTCTATGGAAGGACGTCTCTAGTCGTGACTCAACTTTCACGCACTGCGGTCTTCAGAGGACTTCAACGGGTTTTGCTTGGTCGAGGTAATCTAGGCTTCGAGTACTTTACTGAGTAGGTAAGTTTGCTTTGAAGCCATTTTTTTCAGTTTAGTCATCTTTAGTTGAAACTGTACCTGGATAACTTTTTAGGTTTTAGCAAGCTGTCCGTTGGTTCCCAGAACGGTTTTTGTTTTTCTTTTATATATATATATATATAAATTCTATGTATTTACATTTTTATATCGCAAATATGTATGCATAAATATATGAATTTTCTATCATATTTTTCAGGTCAATTTATTGCTTTTTCAACCTGTTAGTATTTTTATATGCGTCAAACAATTCCTTTTTTGTTTAATCTTTTGCTAACACATTTAGTTCTTATCTCAGAAGCAGCTTAAAATGTTACTTTGCTTTTCAATATGTCCTCACAAGCCGAGTGTTTATCATTATTTTTAATACAGTTTTTTTCTTCTTTCCCTTGTCTGCTTATCTGTATTTTCTTGATATTTTCATATTAGTATATAATAAGGTTATTTTTAGATTATCTCTTACAGCAGATCTCTGTCTGGTTTGTTGTGTTGTCACTATCGATCTGTCTTTACCAGAAAATCCCACAAGATTTAGTAATCATTGGTGTTTTTCTTGTGCTGGTCACTAAAGATGATATCGAGACATTTCTTGCTGATGTTTTTGTCTTTTATAACCTTTCACGTGATAGATTTTTCTCACTTCATTATTATTATTATTATTATTATTATTATTATTATTATTATTATTATTATTACATTATTGCCTTTGTTTAGTACGAGTTCAAGAGCCTTCAAGAGACAACAAGTTTTTTTCAACATAAGTTGTAAATAGATGAGGTGCGGTGCAACCAGAAAAACATAACCGTGGTCATTGTACAGAGAGAAATCTACGCAAGATCTGAGAGGCATTTGCAGGTAGAATTTTTTTGCAATTCACATATTTTAAGGTTGCTAGGAATTTCATCCACATATTTGTTTGCTGCTTCTGATATTACTAGAGCTTCCCAAAACATCAGCTAATGGTGTTGTCTTGAGAGGCCGCATTCCATCTCGAGGTCCTTCTATTGACTTAGTTCTCAAACGTTTTTAAACATGTGCTTTTGTCAGCATGAACTGCAATACCTATTAGAAGACATGTTTTTTGCAACAGGATTTTCCTCAACTATATTTGATGGATTTGCCTTTATTTTCCTGTCAGTCTGAACGCGGAAATTCCAGTCACAAAGAGCAGAAATCTTTTTTTTAAATAATTTTACCGCAAAGCAAGGCAATATAGCCACTAAGACGCAAAGGTTACTGAGTGTTGGAGAATAAGAAAAAAAAAACACTGTTAAGGAGAGAGAACATTAGTGTAAAACATATTATTATTATTATTATTATTTTTATTATTATTATTATTTTTTTTTTCTTTGATTTCTGGAGTTTACACATTTCTTTTCCGGGTACCACCCAGGGTCCTAAGGTTAGAAATTACATCAGGACACTTTCCACTGACAAAAAAAAAAAAAAAATTACATGGATAAAGCCCTTCGTAAAGTGTGAGCTGTACTTGTCAGAACAATTTTTTGTATCTCTTTGAGGCATGGACTTCCAGGAATCCCTTCAATTAGTCTACTGGAATCTTTCCAACCAATCCTAGGGCTTCAGCTACAACGGGGATTGTTGATGTTCCCATGTGCACCACTTTTGAGATTTCTATTTCAAGGTACTTGTATTTTGACTTGAATAGAATTGTAACAGGTCCTATTTCCGTAACCGTGTCTGGGTGGTGTTCATACCATTTTCTTTCAGTTTCCTTATTATTATTATTATTATTATTATTATTATTATTATTATTATTTCTGTTTAGTTTTTAAACCGACAGTTTTTATCACTTTATTTCTGTTGACAGCCTCCAAGGCTGTCAACAGAAATAAAGTGATAATTTTTTTTCCCTCTACTCCAGTACTCTCCACACTATTTTAGTTGTTTTGATTCGTGCCATTATTTCCTGCTCTTCTAGCTTTTCGGTTGGCTTTTCGAGAATGCTTCCAGTGCTACAACAACGACTGGCACAACTGTCAACTTCATGTTTCATAATATCTCTCGTTCTCTAGCAAATTCGTTGGCCAGTTGGTAATCTGATGAATTTTCTTCTTGTCTGCCATAAATAAATCTGTTTTTGTAACCATTTTGAATCTCAAAATCCAAGAGAACTTAGTGCTTTTTATTTTCTACTAAAGGTTCTAGTTTATGCATATATCATTGTTTTTATGGTCAAATCCTAAGTATTTGCACAGTTCACAGTGGAAGGCCCTTTCCATTCAGTCATGACTCCGTTGCGTTCGCATATTATACAGCGTGTAGCAGAAATACCTTCCACATAATGACAAAATAGAGGAAGACACTAATGTTTTACCATTAAGACATTAGCTAGATAAAGGCACCATTATGTGGGAGATATTTCTACCGCACCCTGTATAATTAACAATCTCATCTACATTATAGCAGTTTTGCTTTTTTTTTTGTCTGTCTTGGTTTTTATATTATTGATTCCAGGGGCGCTGTTCACGGGTCCATTAACAAACATCCAGTTTCCCTCTTCAGGTGTCCTCTTCACAACTATAGCATTCATCTAGATTTACTAATTCTATATTAGGCTCCCTCCTTTAGTACTACGTTTTAAATAATTTTCTATCTCTCTGTAGATTCTTAATAGCAGATTCAACACAATCTTCGATTTTGGCAAAACGTTTTCCTCTAACCTTTTTTTTAAATATCCGTGTCATCACTTCATACTTCCTATCTTTTATTGTCCAGTTTAATAAGTGTCCAGAACATCACACAGTCGTAATTGCGCAGGTATTTATTTATTTTATGTCATCGTTTGTAACTTGTTGTATGGCGTATCAACTCTTGGCAACTACAAAACACAATTGCCATTTTAAAATTTTTTTAAACTCGCTTCTGCAAAGTTTATGTATTCTTCTTTTAAACGCAATGTTCAGGAATGTATTCTTTTTTTTTTAAAACCTGTATGAAAGTATTGTTTTATTTCGAATTTAAATTATTTTTTAGATTAACATCTTCGTTTCATCTGCTCTCTTCGGGTCTATGTTGATTCTCAAATGATTTTCTGACATTTTGTTCAATTTTTCAAACTGATGCTGCAAGTTGATGGAAATATTTAAAAGTTCTGTTTATTAAAGGTCATTGATGGTAGATAGACACGCCAAGTTTTATTTGTATGTACAGAGATATGACATAAATACATCACACTATTTTATTCAGACTTGATTTTGAAGACAAATAGACAAATTACTATAAACACATGACGATTAACAGTATAATTTGCAGATTCCACCCTAAAATATGAAACTGATTGTCATACAATTCTTTAATGAAAGAAAGAATAAATGTAACTTGTTCAGTGAGAGTTTGGTCATCCGCAATATGCCTTTGTGCGATGCGGAAGTGAACAGATTCCAGTAATATATAAACTACGGAGTACCAAAGGTGCATCCATATTGCGATGCGACATAATCTTGAATGAGACGAAAATCTGGAGGAGAAATATATGGACAGAGTGAAAAGTAGATACAAAGGACAAAATGAAATTGGAAACTCGAATTGGAACACATAAAGAGAAGATTGAGCAATCGAGATCATTCACAAAGAATAAAAGAACAGATGAGAGATAAAAGCAGATACGCAAAGGAAACAACAAGAGTTCGAACAGAAGGAAAATGTGAAGAAAATATTAAATATAAACTGTAAGAAGACGGAATGCAGGAATGTTAGCAAAAGGATGAACCCAAACTGCGGATTGCAAATCGGAGATACTAAAATCAAACAAGTACAACAATTTAAATACCTGTGATGTGTTTTAATAGTGGACGGAAAGTGTGACACCGAAATCCGAAGGAACATTCGGTTAACCAAAGATGCTTTCCAAAAGCTAAGCAAAGTATTACGAAACAGAAAATTTTTGTTAGAAATAAAGAAGAGTACTGAACTGTTACGTGATATCAATCCTCCTCTATGGCAGTGAATACTGCATAATCTCTTCACAGATGAAGACAAAGACTTGAGACAGCAGAAATATGGTTATACAGAAAGATACTGAAGATACTATGGCTCGAACATATGAGCAACGAAGAAGTTTTAGAGAAAATGAAAACAAAAAGGACACTTATACTTAAATCCAGGAAGAGAGAGATGAATTTTATAGGGAACATAATGAAGAAAAAGGATTGGAAAATCTGACACTCACAGGACAGAGTGAAGGCAAGCGAGAGGAAAACACGCATAACTTAGTGAGCTTCAGTAAATGGATGGCGGAACAAAGTTTACAAGAAATAAGAAAAAGATAAAATTTATTAAGAGCTACAAAGGACAAGACATGATCGCCTACGCCCTGAGGGGACACGGCAGATAGAAGAAGAAGAGTGATAAGACATGTCAATGAAGAAGTCTGTTTGTAATATGTTCCAATATAAACAAGAAGATAAATATTTAACGTCATCAGAGCATAGCTAGGGGAAAGACACATTCAATATTAAATGGTGAACTTCAGATGGTGACAAGTATATGTCAGGAGACTTCCTATTCAACCATTTTGCTTGTGTCACCAGCATTGTTGTGACGAATAGATAGGTCAGATAGCGGGTGATTAACTACAAGATATAGTAAATAAAGTAAATAATACTAGAAAGTCATAAAATACATTATCAATATTAATGAGGTACCTTTTCCTAATATTTACTGTTGGTTATTTGGAAAACAAACAGTACCTCATTCATGAAGGTGAGAGCTTCATACTATCTCGCCGAAAAGCGTGAGAATCAAATTTCTAAAAATAGATAAAGCGCTTTTCATAACGAAGTACATCTGATATGAACCCTATTGAAGAGTAATGGTTAATTTGAACCGTGAAATAAAATCCCCAGTAAATATTTAAGATGTCCTTAGCGGTTTCAAAGCAGCCTGGTCTAATATGCCACAAGGGGAAAATAGACGATCTGACGAATTCAATATTTGAGCGAGAGAAAACGTACTCTGTGCCTTGAGTGCCTATTGGGACTTAAACTCAATCCATACCTCAATTGGAATTCGTACATACGATCCATAACTAAAGATGGTAAGAAAATGATCGGTTCCCTGTATCTCTACAGCAAGTACCTGACTCCTGTTATCCTCTACCTTTACAAGAGCCAGATCAGTCCGAAAATTGCGGGTGATGAATTATTTTCCACCCTACATTTCCTTTACTCATAGACAAAACATAGTAATCCTCTCGCTGCTCTATTGTTATATCAACATGGAAAGTGTTCAGATCAACTACGTTCCTTATACACCAATTCTAACCTTCACGGCTAAAACCCGCCATGCTCACTGCCTTCCTATTCCATTGGTGAGATCTATGTTCCACTCGAACAGCTTCTTCCCATGAACCGATGCTTTGTGGAACCGACTCCCAAGAGGATAGTTCCCGATCACTACAATCAACCTACCTTTTCAAGTCTCGGTTCAACTGTTATCTTCCCCGCATATCTGCATGAACTGTTTCTCTTACTCTGTAACCCTCTACCTCGAGTGACTCTCGGACCTTATACGCGGTGAATATCATTGTAAAAAGATGTAATTAACTACTATTCTAGAAGTAAATCACAGAGGAAAAGCTCACGGTAGAAAATATTTAACAGCGCCGTTTTTAAATAAATACTACAGCTAACATCCTTTTCCGCAAAACTACGAAAGGATGTCAGGTTCAAAATGGACGAAGCTGCGCTAGTTTCAAATTTATCTCCTGTTGGAAATTTTATTAAAATTGTCTGGGTTATTTGAATTTTTGTTTTCACTCTGTACAAGGCCTGGGGTTCACTCAAGGTAGAAGTAGATTACTGTAGTAAGACGTAGTTTATGCGTATAAGAAGGGGAAGATAACGATTAACCCCAGACTTGAACAGATTAAGTTTGTTATGATCGGGGAAATATCTTTTTGGGAGTCTGTTCCACATGGCAAGGGTTCGTGGGAAGAATCTGTTCTTGTGGAAATAAGATGAATGTCAAGAAGAACTTGTATGAAAGAAGTTTTAAGTCTCGTATTTTGATGTTGTATGGTTGGATATTCCGCGTGGCAAGATTGAAAATTACATACATTTGATGATCAATAGAGTATAAAAAAAAAAAAATCAAATCTCTCAGATAAAGTAATAAAAATTATCATATTTTTAATTCTTCATCGCAGAGAATCTTAAAATATCTTAGAATATTAAAAAATTGTTGTTTATAAGCATGATTCTCGCATTACGTAGTTTTTTCAAGATCTCTAATGCTTTTCAGTGGCCATTGTTCTTTTCAACCTGTGGTCTATTGAGGCAACTATTAGGCTGGCGCAAAAATGATGACGTAATGATGTCGTTCTTTGACGTTAAAAAATACGTCATAAAACGACATTATTACGTCATTATTTTTGCACCAACCAAATATATCCACTTAAAGGTCTTCCTTTTCCCCCAGTGCAATCAAATTTTAATCATATTTTTTAAAATTATTATTAATTTTGAAAAAACAAAAGAAAAACAAAAGAAAAACAAAACATGAACAAATCATCGTAGTTTTGTACATTTTTGTAGTAATGTCCATATTAATTTTACATTTTTACCAATGACATATTGCTGCTTTATATGGGCTGGAGCTGACCAGTTATCTCTTTCCAGTGTTGACAGACTTCAAACACGATCTAAAGACTCAATGTCTCTCGCCTTTCACTTCTCTGTTGCGATTTTCATGGAAAATATTCTACCGAGCTACATTCTCTGGTTCCACTAGTTCAGACATTTACAGTTAAGAGCCATCATGCAAAATACCCAAGACAGAACGTATTCCATTAGTAAGAAGAAAGTTTAATTCATGTAGTTATTTCCCAATAACCGCTACTTTATGAAATGGACTCCCGAGAGGATGCCTATTAACCTCTTCAAGTCTAGGGTCAACTGTTACCTATCCTACATATCCTCATAATCTGCACTTATTTTCAAAACTCCATACAATAACCTCTTTTAGAAAGCTTCAACCTTCAGTTGCTCTTGGGCCTAATACTGGTTGAAATTCGAGTAAAAAAAAAAAAAAAAAAAAACACCAAAGAAACCCAACTATGCCCGTTAAATAATAATCAATGCAAATAAACACTAATTTTCTTTTGAACACTTACTGAACAGGCGTAAACGACTTGAGCGTTAAAATATGTAACAAGAAAAATATCATAAAAGAAATACTAGTAAAATTTAATAACAATATTTCATCTAAAAAAAAATTTCAGACTACATGATACTTCTTTGGCTTATGATCTACAAGAAAAAAATATCTACTTTTTTACATCGTACAAATTTTATTTTCGAATGATATATACGTAGTAAAACATATCATAACATATAAATAAAATGAAGAAAACCGGGGCATCCCAACGTGGTGTAATGGTTAGCCAGCTTGTTTCCCCCCCTCAAAAAAAAAAGCATATTATGACTGAGTAGTGAGTTCAATCCTCACTAGTTGGCCACATGCTTTCGGTCTTGTGCCACATCTAAGCTACGCTTAGAAAATAGCCATAGAATAAAGAAAATGTAATTTACATATTAAAAAGATTTTTTATTCATATTCTAGCGATAAACAGCATGTACATCGGCTAAAATGCTTACACCGTACAGATTTTAATTTAGGAGGATATCTATATAGTAAAACATATTACTACTTTAGTATGTTATCTACAAGAAAAAGATAAACCAAAATAGCACTATGTTTTATTATGTAGATTTTATTCCAAATTAAAATTTGTACGCATATCTTTTTTATTGTAGATAACAAGCCAAAAGTAGCACCGACTACTTTGCATACTACTACTACTATTACTACTAAAAGATGTAAACCAATAATAAAGCACGGATGGGACATTTTATAAGGAAGAATGTAGCCATAGAGCTAAATTCGAATGACTCCGGTTGGTTAGCCTTTCTAGTATCATGCGGGAGGTGCTGTTCTGATCAGACAGGCTGAAGAGATAACATGCAATTTCAAATCTCATCAGAAGGTTGTGCTTTATCTCAGATCTGTAAAGAATAATCTACGTAGAATGTATATTAAATATAACGAAAACTGAAATAAGATGAAAGTAATACCAGTAAAGATGGATTATAAGGACAATTCCTTTATCTATGAATTCTGGACTACTTAAGACGTCTTGGGTATGATGATAAACTACATCTGGTAAGAAGGCTTCTGGTCAGTAGGTTTTGAGAAGCATGGAACCACTACTTAATTACAGTTGGTGACAGGTCCACCGAGACCCGTGATGGTAGCACCTGTTAGAGTCCCAGCTATCGGCAAATGGTTAACCCTCAAACTGCGGCCAAAACACTATGAAAGTATAAAGATACATTTTTGTAGTAAAAATAACAGCAATATATTTTCATAGTTAAAAAAAAAAAATACGAGCAATATATTTTTGGAATACATTTTGTTTGTAAAAAAATTACTAATCCTCCCAAGAAAATTAAATTTCGGCATTAAGTGACCCATAAGGTGTTGATATGCCGTTAAACAAACAAACGACTTAAAAATATATTTTTTATTTATTTAGATTTTTGACTAAATCAAAGTATCTCCTGAATTTTTGTCATTGCAATCTATCTGTGAATAGAAAGAAAATCTAATGGAAAATTAATTTGTTTTCTTTCAATTATTTTTTACTTTTACCTTCTCAGAATAATGATAATATTTCAATATGTTAAGAACGATAAAATATATTTGTAAGTCTTCATATAATTTTCACCATATTGCATTTCTTTTCAGGTTTCTATTTGACGCTTTTATATTTTAATTTAAGATTTCTTTACAAATGGAAAATGTTTCATAATACGGTAAACGAACAATAAAAGAAATTTTGAATTTTTATTGACAAAGAAATCTCGGTGTCTATTCCCATCCCGATAATACCCTCAGGGTATTATCGGAATGTGTGGCTAGTGTAACGACGTAGGAAGAGAAATCGCCTAGGCGAGTTCGTATTATCCCTGGTGCGGTGCATATTATAATACCATTGAAAAAAAGTATAGAGTTTTCAATTTACTGGTACAGGGTGTTTGGACTCTTATCATCTTGATTGATGTCGAAGAGAACAAAATTATGATCTTGTGAGGTGTTGTGTTCTATCCTCTTGGATACTTTATAATTATAGAACTGTCTTAAACTTTGTAGCTTTTTATTGATTAAGTTTTTTTCCGGCTTATCAACCCCGATGCAGTTTATTTAAAGCCAGAAAATATTTTCAGATTGTAAGAAGTTTTTGAAGATAATGATTTACTGGTACAAGTCATACTAATTAACCCATAAATGGGGGTAGAAAAGTATTTTAAAGGACTCCTTGGGTCTACCCAAACGGATTACCTAGTTTTTCATAAACTAAATATATATATATATATATATATATATATATATATATATATATATATATATATATATATATATATATCTGTATGTATATATAATTTTCTATACTTAAAAATTCTACATGTTAATTTTTTTTATCTTTTTGTATGTGTATTGGTTACTTTTTTAATACTACCGTTTCCTTGTCTAATTCATCTCTAATCATTAACTTCTTTTATTTTATATATATACACACACAGAGACAGACAGAGGATAGAGAGAAAGATAAATAGAGAGAGAGAAGAGATAGATAGATAGATAGATAGATAGATAGTAACAACGATAAATACTCGCTTTCAACACTCCTGAAGAGTAATCTACACGAACTTCCTAGATAGCAGTATGGACAGATAAGTGAAAATTTTACTTTTTTTACACTTAATGCTTTATCTCATGATATATTTTATGACGACAGCTGCATTAAGAGCTTTTTTGTCCAGTTGAAGATTATACTCCAGTGGACCATTAATTTTTTTCTATTTTTTTTTTGCAAAGCATAATCTCAGGTGAAAGCAAACTCAGATAGATAGATAAATAGATAGATAGATAGATAGATAGATAGATAGATAGATAGATAGATAGATATGAACAGGGACTGTTATAGATAGCAAGATGATAGCTAGCTAGATAGATATGAATAGACTGAGATAGATAGATAGATAGATAGATAGATAAATAGATAAATAGATAGATATGAACAGACTGAGATAAAGCGATAGATTGATAGACAGATATGAACAGATTTAGATAGATAGATAGATAGATATGAACAGACCTCGACAGATAGATAGATAGATTTGAATAGACCTAGATAGATTTGAATAGACCTAGATAGATAGATATGAACGGACAGAGATAGATAGATAGATAGATAGATATAGATAAATGGATAGATATGAACAGTGATTGAGATAGATATATAGATATGAAGACTGAGATAGATAGATATGAACAGTGATTGAGATAGATAGATAGATAGATAGATAGATATGCACAGACTCAGATATGAACAGACTTAGATAGATAGATAGATAGATAGATAGATAGATAGATATGCACAGATATGAACAGACTTAGATAGATAGATAGATAGATAGATAGATAGATAGATAGATAGATAGATAGATAGATAGATAGATAAGGTAGTAGAGCCAACAGTCCTGAAAGACACGGTACAAGTAAACGCAGACAATTCATTATTCCTGTCGAATTTAGATCCCCATTAGAAGAAAGACTAAAAATACACATACTTTTTATTTCAGGTGAACATTGATAATTATTTCTGTTAAATAGAAGCCGTTAATAATTTTAGATAAAATCTGATTGTATCGTTTGGGGAAGGAAACAGAAAAAGAATTTATATGAAATCTAATATAATTGCTTGCAAATTTTGAAAGGTCTTTAAAGTACACACGCAAACAATGCCGACTGATTTAATCACTAAATAATATAAATTATATTCAAATAAAAGTCAACTTTTTCCTTTTCACTCTTCACCTTAAAATGCTAAATGCTCGCGTCTTCTCACAGAAACAAACATTAATGTCAGAATATGTATCTATGTTTTTTAATTGGTTATTTTAATGTTTTATTTTTATGTTGACTTTCTGTGTTTACACAGCATATTTCATTTTCCTCTTCTAAAACACAGAGAAAATGGATTCTCTGTGAGAGTTTGAAATATGTGAGTATTTATTTTATAAAAAAATAACATAAAAAATATAAAAGGAAAAACAAAGAAAGGAAACATAGAACTCGGAAAGTTTTAGTTAATTTATTATATTCCCACAATACACTGCTAATGGAAAAATCACAGTCTCAAACCGGAAAAAAGACCCCCTCACCGGAAGAAGACCGGAGAAAGACCTGTCTGAAACATTGTAAAAGAAGCTGTTTTCTTCTACAACCAATGAATATTATTGATTGACACCTTCTTCAAAGCAGCATTCCTAAATAACCGTGTTTAAAAGATATCGGAAGATGCAGACAACCATTTTTAGTCATATTTATTTATTTATTACTCTATTGGCAACACTAAATAGAAAAATGGGAAATAAAATTTTATAAAACCTATGGAAAATGCGGAGAATGCCTTTTTATAATGTTATTACATCTTGAATAAATATGAATTTTAAATTAGGATAATGAAGCGGATCTCGCGGTGACAGGTCCTGCTTTAGACACTTGCATGTGATCTATGGAAAGGATGTGAAAACGTATGTGCGTAAATAAGAAAAGAGTCGATAAATAGTGATATTAAAAATCATATTGAATTCGCCATTAAAATGACAATAATAAATTATACAGTAATACTAATACTGACAACTAAATGAAAATATTAAAAAAAAATATTAAATATCCTCCATAAATAAATATAAATAAAATGAGACAGATATAGATAAGCTGTATGAATATAACATAATCTGTTTGTTAGGAAGGTAACTTGTTGATGTTATCGGCCAAGGGAGGCGATCCTAGTTCCCGGCACATTTGGAGAAGTACTTGATAACCATACCACAGGATGATCCAAACCTTTTCGGTCATGTTGGGTAGACGGAATAGTTCGTTGATGGTTGTGCTAACATGAAGACACAAGTCATCGTGACCGATGGTTTGAGCCTACTAGCTTTGTTTAAACTGTTGATCACACCAGATTATGCGTATTTTCCCAGAAACTATAACTAAGATCTGCTCGACATAGCTGCAGTATTAAATATAGGTAGTCTCTGTGGTGTTGGATAAACACAAATGTCCTTGAGCAGGTGTCTGAAACAGGTTGAACACTGTCCGTGACGTATATAAGACTTTATACTGTTCTCTCCACAACGGTAACCAAGGTTTGTATCTTAGAACCTTCCACGCTATAGTGCCAGAGGTTGTATCGTGTGCTAATAGACTCTGAAATATGTCACTCACCAGGTCTACATGAATCTTTAATTGTCATTAAACACAATAGAGCACCATTCGATTTCATAGTTGACACTATCCTGACAAAACCAGCGTTGTAACGTATGTGTCAGTCTGGCTAGATACACGAATGCTCGTAGTCCTAATGCATGTAAACTATTCCCAGCATTAATTTAATTTTAATTCATGATCACATTGTATTTAATAGAAGTTTTCCTGTGTGCTAAACGGGTTCGTGAGTTTATCTCGACGCTTTCCGAAGAGATCTTGAGCATTTTACATGCAATTTCGTAAAAGAAAATGTAAAAAATGTTGGAAAATATAGTTAGGAAAAGTCCTAAATGACAATCTCACCCTAACAACGAAGAAACTAGTAGGGTAGATCCTGCCTCGGCCAGAGAAACCAAATTTCGCCAACCTCCAATTTCCACAAGACAACGCCATTCTCTCTGTCTTGTACATTCGGCCAAGAATCCACTTCGCTGGTATTAATGTATGTCTTCAATATATATATATTTTTTTTAACTGTTTGCTCCTTTTTCTTTTATATTACCATGACTTGTAAATTTATTCTCATATTTTTACTTTATTTATCTTTAAATGTCTTCTTCGCAAGTATATATATATATATATATATATATATATATGTGTGTATGTGTGTGTGTGTGTTAGTGCATATGTGCACACACCCGTGCACATACAAACACGTACAAGCATCTGTACTGTTTACCTGCACATTAATTCAGTGTTAAAACCCGAGAAGGAGTTATGTTGCTTTGACCTCTAGGCAAATAAGCTACATCTCCACGGAGTATCACATGGAATCATTTCTGGGTTATTTGTCCCCTCATTAAGGGTGCTAGAGGTAAACCTTTTTTGACGTGGGGCGTTATCGACTTGATAGTCAGGGATATGAACCTTCGAGTAACTTCGAAGGAGGCCATCCTATCAGCAGGTGTATAATATAGTGGGTATTGTACTACTATTTTGTGAATGGTTTCTAGATCTTGCAGCAGTCATTGGTGGGGCGTTCTCGGTGTCATGATGATGGGTAATCTTACGGAAGTATCTCCGGACGAGTCAACCCAGGTTAATTATGCATGCATCTTCAATGTGTGTCTGTTTCTCTGCCTATATCCCCCTCCTAGCCATATAAGCTACCCCTAAACGTAACCCTCTACTTTGAGTGGCCCCAGAGTCTTGTGCATGATGAACCTTACTTAAAAAAATACATCTCTGTTAGGACTCCTGATGTCACATTTGCCCTTATCTGTTCTGTGGATGCCATGCTGTTTGCTTCAGTTTTGGCGAGACTATTAAATGAATAGCCATTTAGTATATCATTTATCGCTGTGGGAATGTTCACCCATGTTGTTAGCATCGATGCACCACTGACGTATTACATTCAATATGAACCGTTATTTGAAATGAGCAACTAGCTTCTTGAAGGCCCACAATCCAAACGCTCTCAAACGACTCTAATTGTACACAATGTTCACGTACGTATCGCCGTGACACGACACCATTTTGCATTGGATTCTTACACCTCGTCGAACTATACATTGGGAGTTTTATCAGAATATTTAACTTAATCTCATTCTTTGTCAATGCACATAATTCAGTGGTAAATATTAATGACATTAAATCCAACATATAGAATGAAAATTCAGGAAATCGCTTTGTGACCGAATTATTGATACCGCATTTATTTCAAGGGCGGATTAGAGGTTTTTTTTTTAATTACTTACATGATATTTATCGGAGTCGCGTATTAACGAGGGTTACAATGAATAAAAAAAAAACCCACAAAAAACAGGGGCAATATCCTATTCGATTTTGGGAAATTGTATTGTTTGAAATCTGTTCGTAAATATGGAGTTTGAAATAAAATTAAAAACCCTTTTGCTAATTAAACATACACGAACATACAACACATTATATATATATATATATATATATATATATATATATATATATATATATATATATATATATATAAAGAAAGAACAGTAAGATATATAATCCGGCGTTCTTATAGATATTTTTATTTTTACAAAATAGTGCCCAATGTAAATTTACAGAGCATTAATATTATAAATTAATTGATTTCAAATATGGTTTTCCGCTACACAGTTCTAACCATGTTTCGAAAATGAAAGGTCCGAATTTTGGAGTAACTTTTAAAATTACTTGGTTTCAAAGACACAGCTAAAATCATAATTCACGTTTCCAAGGTTACAGATTAATTCACTTCTACTAGACAGGGGTGTTTACGTGTTTTATATGTCTATATTTTGATGTATCCGTTATTAGCTAGGTTTTGGTAGACGGTAGGGATGTATTCTTCAATGGAATCTGACATCCGTTAAATGCATGTTGTCTGGATTTTTAAAAAATATTTTATTGTTAACGGCAAAAATTCTTAAGCCATTTTTTCTATTTGTATATTTAAAGATATTTTTTTTAGGGGGTGGGGTTGTTCAGGTTAGAATACGTTTTATTTAACTACAATTTGAAAAATATTTTCACTATTAATTTTTAATATACTATATTTCTTTTAAGAACAAGTTAATGTATTAGAATCCCTTACAGTATGTAGAGTTATTTTCACATCCCTACCCACTACCAAAACGTAGCTAATAACGGATACATCAAAATATAGACATAAAGAACACCCAAACACCCCTGTCTAGTAGAAGTGAATTAATCTGTAACCTTGGAAACGTGAATTATGATTTTAGCTGTGTCTTTAAAACCTAGTGATTTTAAAAGTTACTCCAAAATTTGCTTGAGGATGAAATGGAACTAATGTCTTTAATTTAATTAGAAAATTAAATTCGGACCTTCCATTTTTGAAACATGGCGAAAAAAACATATTTTAAATCAATTAATTTATTATATATATATATATTATAAATTAATTGATTTAAAATATGGTTTTCCGCTAATATATATATATATATATATATATATATATATATATATATATATATATATATATATATATATATATATAAATAAAGGGTATTCCAATAACTTGGACCGATTTTAATTGTGAATTAAGTATAAGCTTCTAATGATTTTTTTTCTTTTTCCTTCAGATTTGGCGGATATTTGGACGATATTATTTTTCATACATAATTGCCATGACATAAATAACATGATCCAATAGAGAAATAAATAAATTTTCACCAATAACACTGTTTTATTTACTGCTGACTTTGATCCGTCTTAATGAAACACCCTTATTTATAATCCGTCTTAATGAAACAACCTTTATATATATATATATATATATATATATATATATATATGAACAGAAAGTTCTCAGTACGACCAATACTAGCTTTGGACACACGTAGAAGCCAAATAGCCCCCATAGATTTTCTACTTGGAAGTAAAAAGTGCTATAATTATTTGCAGAAAGTGAATATTTATGGAAATACTGCAATTTATTCATGCACAGTAAAAAGATGGATCGTCCTAGTTAATGCCAACTGTAACGAGTAAAGAGAACCTGGTCGTTGCGACAGGATTCGCAGTGGCAGATTAGCTGCAGTGGCAGATTAGCTCCAGTGGTAGGTTAGCTGCAGTGACAGATTAGCTGTTTCTTTGAGTGAAGATAAGTTTAAGCAGAGTGAAAAACTCATTACAGTTGACAGAATAATTACTACTGCAAAATTCTGTGTAAGCCATCATGCGAGATATAGTAGAGTTTAATGTTTATTGTAGTACCTTAGATATTCAAAGTTCTGCGAAAATTGGGCCCACAGAATTCCGAAAGAAATTAATTAGCAGAATATAGCTGCCAAAGAACTTTTTGTGTCCTGATCTGGAGCTTCTATACTTTTGGACCAATCACGAAGTTACTCAGGTGACAGGTCTTATCTACATATGATGCGGTGAGAGAGACAACACACAATATGGCTAAGAAATCAGCCAAGAATTTGCTACACTTGGATACACATGCAAACATTCGAAGGTGGGATATCACAAATGGCATGAAAGGAGACTATGTTAAGGGCAGAATCTTGGATGCTTAGAGTTGATTAATTTTGGCATGATTTCTGTGCTTTTCCTGTTAAACCTATTGTAATTGAAAATAAGCATTACATGTCCCTCCTCTGTTTCTCATCCACTTTCACTTTCTCCCCTCTCTCTCTCTCTCTCTATATATATATATATATATATATATATATATATATGGGCGTGTGCACATATATATGCACGTTTGTTGAGATGAAAAGCAGCGGCTTCACCCATTCATTAATATCGTTCTATCACCTGAATGAGGATTGAACTTACTTCTAACGTTTTTCCAATGCGTAACGCTTACAACAATAGTAGTATGGATAAATGAAAAGATTGAAATATCATTACATCGAAGTTGGTATAATGAACGACTTCCCTCTCCAATTTCAATGCCCTAAATTGGATAAGTTCTAATCCGGGAGGAACTTTGTCGGGATTAGAGTAATTATCCAACGATTATATGCTTTTGACTGCATTTTGATGGAAGCGGACCAATTGGAGAGGAGGCGAAAAAGAACTTCGCCAAGATCCTGCCTTGAGCTAATCGGGAACAAATCTGTGGTAACCAAGTTACTACCCCCGTCGGTTCCAAGCCAGACTAACTTGGCGCATTTATTTTTGCCTTCATTTAATGAAAGCGCCACCGGACAAAATAATAATAAAAAAAAGATTAAAAAAAAAGTAAAAAAAAACACACACAAACACACACGCACAGATAAACACGCATACACAGACAGACATATACACATGCACACACACAAAACAGACACACACATACGCGAGCACGCACACACACACACACACACACGCACACACACACACATAGAGGAAAACCTACAAAAAATCCTAATCGATGAAATTAAAACTTAAGATTAAAACTGATTGGTTAAAAAGCGTAAAAAAGAGAAACTTAATAAGTTTTCCCGCCATTTTCTTACGTTCTTACTTTATTTCTCAGACATATTTTTGAATTTTTTTAAAGCTTGTTTTGAACTTAATATTTTGCGTCGAACGGCGAGGCCATCACTGTTTTCTATATTAATAAAAGGTTGTTCAATTTGCTATTACATTTACATAAAAAGGGACCCCACTATATCCTCAGGAAATGCGTGGTTCCTGGGGAGCCTTTTCCAAAAAGCGCTTCCCATTGCATTGAGTGTGTAACTATCTAATATTCACGCAAATGTATTTAATTCCACGTTTAAATAAAATATACGTTCAATAAAAAATAATCATTAAAGAGAATTATACCCCGGGAAATAAGAAAGACAGAGTGAGTGAGTGAGTGAGTGAGTGAGTGAGGGTGTGAGTGAGTGAGTGAATGAGTGAGTGACGGTGTGAGAGTGAGTGAGTGAGGGTGTGAGTGAGTGAGTGAGTGAGTTAGGGTGTGAGTGAGTGAGTAAGTGAGGGTGTGAGTGAGTGAGTGATTAAGTGAGTGAGTGAGTGAGTGAGTAAGCGAGGGTGTGAGTGAGTGAGTGAGTGAGGGTGTGAGTGATTGAGTGAGTGAGGGTGTGAGTGAGTGAGTGAGTGAGTGAGTAAGTGAGTGAGGGTGTGAGTGAGTGAGTGAGTAAGTGAGGGTGTGAGTGAATAAGTGAGTGAGTGAGTGAGCCTGACGATAAATTTTTACTCTTGTTTTTAACAACGGAGATTGCTCCGAAATTAATGCCTCTTACTTATTTACAGACTCGGGGACAAATTAACACTATTGGTCATGCATTTTCGTCAGAAATGGTCAAGACCGGTGATAACTTACACGTCACTGTCGTTTCTGTGAAAGCACATCATCGCAACCTCACATCGACTGTCTGATCTTCATAAATGTTATTGACAGGAAGGTTCATCCTATATTTCCATATTACCAATTTCCATCTTTGAGTTCAACGGTAGACAAAATATTCAGTCGGAGGCATTACTTTCCTTCGACTTTCATTATTTCATCTTTTCGTAAAAATCATTGCATAACGTCTTTTAAGACTATTCCAAACCCGGTAATAAATTCTTAAGCGTGTCTGTTTTGACAAACGATTAAAACTGATATTAAGTATTGTCTGGAACTTAGAGAAAGTTATTGACGTTCCAAACTTTGATCGAACATTTTAACCGTCTTCTCTTAATGTTGCAGTTACTACAATAATCCAACTTTTCAATATCCTTATACCAATAGGTAATTCATTAGAAGAGTTTCAATGTTTAAAAGGTTAAAAAGAAATCTTTAAAAAATTTTGCTTAAATGAAGGTTACATGCAAACATTACCAGCTTCAACGGGCATTTTCATTCACACGTGAGGGCGTACCCGCTGTTTCAACATCGTTAGTGCAATGTAGAGATGCTCTGTGGGGCGGATCAGCAGGAACTATAATATTGAAGTAGATACGCTCTCCTATCGCCCGGTCCATACTCCTCCCTCTTTTCTTGAACAGGAGTAGAAACTCGCCCCTTGCTTCCTTTTTAAGAAGGGGTTCCTGGTTCCTTTCCTTTCCTCAAGCCTTAATAGTGGTGCTGTCATGAATATATTGTGTTATGCTTGGATCGTGGCAACGTATCTTTATACAGAAGTTAGCAGATTTGCAGTTATTTTTGTTGCTGTTCCCAACTGGTAGTTAGGGGCCCAAACTCGTTAGTAGCGTCTTGAGAGGCTGCCCTGATCAACAGTTGCATAAAATCGGGGTACTTGCAGTGCCATGTCGTGCATGGAAGGGTGTCCCGCAAGCACCTCAGGTGAGCAATCCCGAGGCCACACTATGTTGCAGTCTGCACCAGTTCCCGTCCTGCACATACTACATGAGATTACTAACAGCTACTACTACCCTAGACCATTTCTTTGTCAATATATCACATCATGACTGTAAGCAACCAAAGATATAAACCTAAACAATCTCAACAAAAAAACACCGAAATCCCTTAACCTTTCTTTCTCCAACATTCGTAGTATTTGTAACAACTTTTGGAGTGCAGGAGCGTTCCTATTCGAAAAGTATCCGGGAATACTAGGTCTCTGCGAAACTAATCTGAGCTCTTCAATCCCCTCCTCTGAATTCCTGGTGACCTTCCTATCCTTAGAAAGGACTCTAGTCCACATGCATAACTTGGGAGTTTATGTCTGCTGAATCTCTAAGCCATTCTTACATGTATCTCCGTCTTACTCCAATCAGACATCTCTTCTTTCTCTACCGTTCTTCTTCTGAATACTGTTGTGTGCTAGACAGTATTTCCGATAATATAGACAAGCTCATATTCCTAAACCCGTTTTCAAACATATACGTGTTCGGTGACTTTAATGTCCACCATACCTGGTAGCTTAAACACTCTCTCACTAACCTCACTGGCATTCAAATCTTTAACTTCCTAATTACTCAATCTCTCACGCAAGTAGGTAAATACCCTACGCGTTTCCGCAGTAACCCTGACGAAGACGCTTCTCTTCTAGATCTCTTTTTTACCTCTATCCCTGAATCTTGTCGTACTAAGTAGCACTGCCAACTCTGTTCATGTGTAGTGTCAGTAAACATCTCTTTCCGCTCCCCCATCAGCTAAGAACCCCCTACTAACAGAATGTCTTTCAGTTATCACTGAGCAGATCATTCCGTGATTTCCTTCGTGACGTCCCTTGGAATGACGTTTTTAATCATCCCGTTAAACAGGCGCGTCTGAGGTCTCCTCCTGGATGAAAGCCGGCATCAATGCTCTGATTTCGGGCCATTTGTCCCCTGGCTGTATCATTCATGGCTGTATGATCTAATGGCAATTTAGACGATTGATAAATTAATTTACTTACAAGATATTCGTTTTCATCCTTCATTTCATTTTTAATTAGCAATAACACAAAAAGAGACACATTTTTCGTTTTATCGGTTTTTTTTCCTGCAGGAATCGTTTTTTTTTTTCCTGCAGGAATCGGTTTTATTTTTTTATTGTGAAGTTCTAGTAGATATCGGCAAGTAAAGCCATCATTCACTTGCTAGATATATCTTAATCCACTCTAGATTTCAAATGGAACTCATATATATGATCCATAGTAAAAATCCTGGGGAAAATGTCCGGATCATTCTATGGCTGAAAGAATGTACACGAATATTTGCGAGTATTAGATAAGACCAGAAATGGATTATTGCTAACACAGTAATATATATGTGGAATAAACTGGCAATACTGTTTTCATAGTTTTAAAGATGCCGGATTAAAGATAGGGTACGCTATAAGTTGATGTAAAAGTTCCCGGCGATTTCATTTGAAAAGAAAAGTATCTTTGAAAGACACGCAGTTTTTTTTATTACTTTGTTCAAAGAGCAAAATGTAGTGTGACGTTTAGAAGGTTTAATAATTCAGATGTTAGAAAAACGTGTTTCGCATGAATTTAATGAAAGAAACAACGATTATCCTTTTACCACTTGTCTTTCTCTTCTGAACCAAAAAAAAAAATCCTTTTTTTTTCGCATAAGGAATTAATTGTCAATGAAAAAATGTATTTTCCGAGATTCTGAAAAGAAGAAAATAGAAAAAATCTAGGACAGCGTTAAGCGCATTCTCATTGCAGCAGAATCGAGATTCGAGGCAAATATTCTTTGTATTTGGGGTGATACAAGTATTCTTTCTTACAAATAACACGAACCGAGACGAAATGTTACTATGCAATGC
Source organism: Acanthosepion lycidas (assembly GCA_963932145.1). Taxonomy (NCBI): domain Eukaryota; kingdom Metazoa; phylum Mollusca; class Cephalopoda; order Sepiida; family Sepiidae; genus Acanthosepion; species Acanthosepion lycidas. The sequence goes on from OZ010596.1 coordinate 67,135,703, forward strand.
TGAAGTGAACAATTTGGCTGATTTGAATGATGAATTGTAACAGATAAAAGCCTTTTCTTTTCTACCAAAAAGTTGTCAAGTGATTTTGCGACATCGAATTGAGATAGGAAATTCACAGGCAACATATTCAACAGACTTGTCATCTACAGACTATCAATGTTTCTGTCTATGCAACACACTTCGTCTGCTCAGTAATTTCGACAATCTGAAGCGATCGGAAAAATTCTGGAATGATTTATCGTATCAAAATTGGAATCATTATATTTTATGATGGAATACATGGCGTGGCAGGATGCGCAGATGGCGTAAAAGAGTAATCGAGCAGGTTTCAAATTCCTTTCCATCTGCTGCATTCACGACTTATGCCCTTGGGAAAAGCCTTAAAAATTTATCTCTTTTTCCCAGCCCCCCAGCCATAGATTAAATAACATGGATAGACTAAGTTTCTGAGCAAAGTGTGGCAGCCAGTCTTGGAGAATGTCAACTCTGAATTCAAAACCGTGGATAATTAACGGGCATAACTCCACTATATTTCTCAAGAAGTCAAGGGAATTTAAAGATAATAAAAGAAAAGAATATGTGGAGAGCCATGCTTATCTACACCATGAACGGACATAGCATTGAAAAAACTGTTTAGCAAAAAGATGGCATGAGCTTGGAGGAATTCATAGAAAAAATTAAATGACTGAATAATGGAAGATAATTCTGATAATGATGCATTGAAATTACATAAATAAAAAAACATGTATGAAATGAGTTACTCACAATTATTATATCATCAGTAGCTGATACTGATGATATAATAATTGTGAGTTCAGTTCCTCGGTTCAGTAGTAGGGGTTTACTCATTTTCAGTAGAAAAGAGTTTAGTAAAAAACTGAGTAATTAACAAAGACGAAATCTTTAGATATGGAAAGTGCAATGAGAACAAATCTACTTCAGTAGAATTGAATAAAGGTTTCATACGAAATTCTCTGAAGGTTAATCAGATCGGCAGTCACCTGAGGACAAAATATTATTCTGTAAATAATCTTAGTTAAAAAAAACAAACTGTTGTTTACTGTTATTTTTATTCTGTATACTTTAATATTTTTAAATGGTAAATTTTGTTACTAAAATTCAACTCTTATTTCCTATGTAAGTAAAATATACTTTTCACTTAAGATCATTCTGATGTTTGTAAAAAGGTGAAATTTACACACATGACCTCATAAAATAATCTGACAATATTGAAACTGTAAACATGGACCTTCAAAAACTGTCATCATCCTCATCTTTGTTTTCATCACAAAATTATGATTGGTAAGTTCTCTGGTCCTTCTCAGGTGTTTACAATCTTGTTTAAATATCTTTGAGCAAAGTTTATAATTATCTCATGCCTTTCGTTCATCTTACCAAAGCTCGCTATTTTAACTAGAATAATTCACAGATCCAATTTGCTGCACTTTTCAAGCGTATAAAATTTGGATTAAAACTGTTAAAAACAATATTAAAACTGTTAAAAACAATATTTTAATTTTGTACAATCGATGCTAAATAGGGCCTATTAATTGCATTCGTAGGAAACAAAATACCTGAAATGATACTTGTTTGGGTATTTACATTATGCGGACCATTGTCCTCATCTTTGTCGCCATATTTGTCACAACGTTTCGGCCGTTGTACGCTCCGGCCTTCTTCAGGTGGTTGGAATTTCGAAATTCCAACCACCTGAAGAAGGCCGGAGCGTACAACGGCTGAAACGTTGTGACAAATATGGCGACAAAGTTGAGGACAATGGTCCGCATAATGTAAATACTGTACATAATACCTCATCTGAGAAATATAGACAGACTCTGATACTTGTTTTGTTTGCTTCCTATTTAGTACATTTTCTAAGTATTCATTACAATTAGCACTTATCTTATACTCGGTCTATTTATTGAGTTCTTTAGTATCGTCATACATGTTCTGAGAGGGTGTGCATTAATGTTAATGTGTAACTGCGATATTTTATCTCCATCTATAAAAGGCAGGATGCGTGTGTGTGTAACGAATGCACGGTCGCAATTTTCGACGGATTTGCACCAAGATTTACGTGCGCATGCTCCAAGTTAGCGGGAAGGCCAAGACCGACTTTGCATTTCCCAACTTCCATCGATAGTGGAAATAATCGATTTTTCATGCTTCTACGACAGTTTTCATGTAGTTTGCGACCATTTTTTCTTGGCCAGAGTGAGAGCCTATAGCTGGCTGCCACGAATAGGCAGGAAGATTCTATTGGCCAGCGTGAGAGCCAACAGCTGACTGACACGAATGTTAACTAGCAAAAAAAAAAAAATCGATAGCTGCATTCCTCACAAGTGGGAAAAATTTAAATCTGCATGGCACTTTACTCCAATTGGCTCATTCGCTTGCTTAAACTCAATGCTGATTCTGATTCCGCAGAACTGGGTTGGGTGTGAAAAGTATTTGTTGTTAACATTCTTTTTTCATTCGGTTTTTCTAGTTACTAGTCCTTTTTTAAAGCTGATCGTTTTGTGTTCATTTTGTTTAGTTCTTTAACAGATTTAATGTTTAGTATAGAGCTTAGAAAAAATTTGCAGTGTGAGATAGGCAAGAAGTAAGGCATGTAGCAACATCAGCACGGCAAAGGGCACTCTTTTAAAGGCAAGGAAGGGCAAAAATATTTTAAGTCAAGTGATAGCGATTGCTGTATGAGTCGTACGATTTTTGAATCAAGCACGGGCAACGTCGGGTCATGCTGCTAGTTGTTTATGAATATGAAAGAAATCTTTACTATATCCACAACATTTCAGATATTTTTCTTTCCGCGTGGCTCCTAAAATTGTTGCTGATAACACTTCGCTTTTTCCCGAAGATGAATAGACCGAATAAACGTAAGTCAGTAGTAACACTTGTGTTTAAGAAAAGCCCGAGACCGGAAGGCAGTGACGCGTTACGGCAACAAGACGGAAATGGACTGTTAATCAACTTTATGTTTCTAAACTAATTTTTATGAACTCCTGTGGCTTTTAAACGCGCACACCCGACGGACATGTCTGTGAATTTAAAAAATGCAACCGAACATTAATCGTGAAATGTTTTATAGCATCATGACACTTTAATTCGGTCCTCCTTTAAAACACTTGCCAGATATTTAAATTGTACTTGGTAGAATTATATGAATATAAACATGAATTACGTTGCTACATTGTCCTTTTATCATGGCGTCGAGTATTACGATTAATGCAAAACATATATACAAGCGAGGAGCACTTCGATGTGATGTAATGGTTAACAAGCTTGTCTCATAATATCAATTAATAGTGAGTTCGATCCTCACTAGGTGCTTCATACTTTCGGCCTTGTGCCACGTCTAAGTTTTGTTTAAAAATCACAGGGCATTTCGACATTTATATAATGGTTAGCAAGCTTTTCTCGCTAGAAAAATTACGACTGATTTGTAGGTTTGATCCTCACTGGATAATCCATACTTTCCTCCTTGTGTCACATCTAAGCTTTGCTTTGTAAATGTTCATGCATACAAGCGTGGAACGGCTTCATATTTTTGTTCTATTTATTTCAGTTTTGCGATAAATTTTCGACTTATACACGACAATACACGAAACAAATAGTTTTATATTCTTATATATATCTGAATTTCGGTAAAAAATATGTTTGGAGTTAAAATTATCTATAAGGCGTAATGAATTTTTTTCTTTGTTAAAAATCGTGAGGCGACTTCCGAGACTGACTTATATATTATATACGGAAGAATAAAAAGAAAAGAAAAGACATCGAAATGAATGATGCAGACACACGTACCCGTGTATACAAATGTTCTCATCTACACACGGTACTACTAAAAACAGTCAGAGGAAATTGATTATTGAAAGATAATCATGATTTATTTAAGTTCATCATTTAACTAAAATTACACATGCTGTCTCATAAAGGCGACGATTTACAAAGGGAAGTGGTAAATGTTTCAAACGACATCACTGTTTAAATTTGCATTTTGGATAGCATCATTTACGTAAGAACACAAAAGACCCATGAACAACTGAGAGTCATTAGTGATTTTTTCAATATCTCGATTGTTATTTAAAGCAGTTTCTAAACATTCTAAGTAGTTATAGCTACTTGACTAAAGTCTAAATCCAGGAAAAAAGAAACTGACTCAAATGGAATAATTGTTGCAGGAATAGAATAAAACGTACTTAATGGTAGAGGAAACTTCGGATCATCCACGACTTTTGTTTGTAATATCGAATAGCTGAAAGCATTATTAGTTTTGTTTAGTATAACTTACATCTTAATTTTAGTTGCTTCTTAATGTAACTGTTCAGACCGTCATTCTTCTGATCTTAAACACCGCGGATCTCAAAGAATCTCTCGAAAAGACTAGATCGAGATAGTGTTAAACATCGCTCTATACCAAATGTATCTTGGGCAACAATGACTATTTTAAAAACGGAATGAGAAAGAAACTGTAATATTCAGGAGAATAAGAAAAGTACAGTTTGGCAATGACAAATTCGCAATTCTGATAACGAACAAGAGAAAAAGAATAACGAGAAAAAAAGATCGAATTACCAAAAGAGGAAAGCATTAGAATGATTAGGAAAAGTAAAATTCTTGGGATAGGAATTTAAATGATTACCCAATGCAAGCCAAGAGACTAGATCTTGTCAGCAAGCACAATCTTGCCGACAAGTTCTAGTTAACTGTTATCATATATCACTGTTCCAGCAAATGATGGGATAAAATCTACAGAGAATAATAATTTAGGAAATGATTTTCTAGAGAAATGAAAAATAAAATTAAGCGCTCAGGTAACCATTGTATCCATCTAGAACGCTTCGAAAGATTTTGCAAGAACATTGGATGAATTAAAATTCGAAATAGAAATAAAAACACCAAATGAAAAATAATTAGCAAGAATACGAAATAGTATATGCGAGGACTGAAAAGACTTAATGTCACTTGATCTCTACTGAAAGCCAACATATTTTGCAGGTGTGAAAACTCGACTAATAAAAACGATAATAAATTTCTCCTTATAAACATCATGTCTTCAAAATCGATCTTTTTTTGTTGCATTTTGTCAGCAATACTTGCATAAGCAAACTTGGATAAGAACTGTTTCATGGATATTTTAATTCTTTCGGTTTTTCAACGAACAAGAATCGTTGTTTTTTTTACTGAGCATTTTATTAATTTATAGAAATATTCTTCTCCATGAAAAGAAAAAGAAAGAAGAGACATTTTTTTTTTCAACTCGGATTTAATGTTTATAGGAAGTCTACCTTTTTTATTTTGTACTTTTTGATTTATCGTAAATTATTTTGTTTATTTTTTATTTATTTTCTCAACCAAAATTGATCATTTGTGTTCATATCTTGACATTTGCAAAGATATGTTTTCTCTCTTCTGAGTTTTAAATTTTTTCTGTTTTCTTTTCTGCAAAATTGATCTGTTTTAAGGGCCCGGCCGGACATGGCATCACAACAACATCAACCCAATCCCGTTCTGTCAGAAGGAAAAGAAATCTTCAGAGATTTCTCTGTCGAAGAAATGGAAAACAGTCGATAGGAAGAGAGAAGTTGCTCGACGTTCTCTTTAAGCATTGTGTTGCTGACAGGCGAAAATAGAAGAGAACAGAAGAGATGACAATACTTACACTTATTGCACATCGCTCTGGTATGTCGACCCAAGATACTGACATGAATGGCAAATAAACCTTTCTTTTACCTTGCCACCCGACTGAAGGTTTCTTTCTTTTCTTCAAACATTTTTATAGTTAAATGTGGTAGAACCAGTGCAACGGACTCAAGGTTGTGCCGTTTGTGGAAGTTCTTGTAAGAATTTCGCAAAGAATTGCCAAATAATAAATATAATAAATCATAGTGGCGCAGGTTGATATGAGTGACAGTTATATGGTTTGGAGAAGAGGGAGAAACTATGAATCGATCCGACTATCAGTGCTCTGATCCTCTAGACTGACATATATTCATTACATTATCTGACTTTTTATTATACCGATACGCTATAGACATTTTTAAGCGTACCATAGTCTGGTAAAAGGGCAGAGTAACCAGTCATCCGTGAAGATTGAATTCACAAATCTAGCTAATCGACTAGTGGGAATTATTAGAAACAACCTAAAAGCCAGCTGTAGTTGCGTAATGAATATGGAAAAGATGATATCTTATAACAATAGAAAGTTTTGGGATAAATTTAACAATGAAAACAAAAATGACAAAAATTAACATCAACTTAAATAACAAAAATGAAGAAAAAAAAGAAGAAAGAAAATGCAACTGCCGAAACAGAAATAAATATTCCTTCAATGATGAATGTTTAACTAACAATATTGTATACAGAGCTAACATAAAATTATGAAATACTATTTTCGTTCGATGCTTAAACAAGGGTAACAAATATTAAGCCTAAGTAATGGAAAATGCGACAAGTAGATAGTTCTCTGAAAATATTATTGGTAGATAAAAAAGTTAAAAGGGGTAACCGAGGAATATTGTGGGAAATGATAGCAAGAGCTAGAAGATACAATGGTAAGCAGGGAAATAAGTAATGTTTTCCTTTTCCAAAAACTTATTTTTCTCCACAATATACGTAATACAATGATTCTCAACCACCGTGCCACTGCACACTAGGCAAAAAGGAATCGTGAGTACACTCAATTATTTGTTTCGGGATTTAGATGGAAGAGGGCCCTTAAAGTGCACGCTCAGCTTCTCAAATAGCTGTGTAGCTTTTCTACGGTTCCCGGTTCGGGTTTATATAACCATGGTTTTATTTGAGTGAAAATCTGACAACCGTTTGTTATTAGTTTCACGTCCTCATCTGAAAAAGGCAAATTCCAGCTTCGAACTACATGCATCATCCTCGTGATGCCTGAATGACAGCGATCATTATGAACTTTTTGTAGATCTTTGGTACTGTTTATTGATCCACACACTCTTAACAGTGCGTCCAGCATTGCATTTTACTTTTCCGACCGATAGATAATGTCAAACAAAAAACAAAAAAGCTCTACGCTCTATCTGGCTATCTTTTTCATCTTTTGTCTTGCTTGATGTCTTGGGATCAAACTTTAAAGATACTGACTTTTGGCCAGAGATTAATTTAAAGCAGTGACCAATTAAGAAATGTTGCCATTTTTCTAGCGCCTCGACTACGGCATAAGCCTAATTTTCGATAGCTGAATGTCTGCGCTAAGATTTTGACACAATGTTCTGGAGAAGAACGCTATTGAGCGCAAGGATTGCTTTAACACTATGACGTGGTCAGAAGCATTGGTCTCTACTTCTAGGGGGAATGCCAGGGTTGGCTGAGTTGGCAATATCTCTTTTTAAGCCCTCAAAAGTTTTAACGGCAGAAGAAGGTAAAGGAAATTTCGTAAATTTCGTAAGTCGGTGTATTTTTTCAGTAAAAAGGTGTCTTCATTGAGAATAATGAGCGAACATACCCATGATTCGTCGTAAGGCGGCTATGGTGTTGGGAATAGATAGTTTCAGCAGTGGTTTTAGTCGTTCAGGATCATGATTCCTTTACCCACTGATGTTTTTCGACCCATAAGAACTTTTGTCATGTTTGGGTGTAACATTATTTTTCTTGACAGCCGCCAAAAACCGTTGCGATTGTGGTCGGTCAAGTCATGGTCTCACATTGTCATATTGTCTATGTAGGCAATGGTGCCTTGTAGTTTTTCTTCAAGAATTATTTTATAAAGGACTCTGAAAATTGGAAACCCAGTTAGTGACCACAAACGAAATCCGTCGGAACTGATAAAGTTGTCCACAGGCTTCAAAAGCCGTATAAGGCTTAACTTGAGAGTCTATAGCCACTTGGTAGTAAGCACTCCTTAGGTCTAACGTGCTAAATATTCTGTATTTGGCGATCTTGTTTACCATTTTATTAGTACGGAGTATACAGTATGCATCCAAGAATCTGAACCTATTTATAATTTGGGAGTAGTCTATGACCATCCATTTTTAATTATTATCAGAGGACGATATTAATACTTGTGCCCTAGAATGGCGATCGGCTTTCTTCGATTATTCCTTTTCTTAACGTTCTTGTTATTTCTGCTTGAATAAACCTTAATTCTTCAAGAAATTATTTTCGACATTTGGTGGTCACTGGTTTACAGTTTTTGGTTTACAGTTTTCGAAAAGAGATGGGTATTGTATTATATTTATAGTGGTCAAACCACAGATGTTCAACGCCGGTTTAAAGAACCCCCCCACCCAGAAAAGAGATTAATAATAGAATGCTGTTTGAGGTAATTATAGCCTAGTGTGATCTCGCAGCACAGATTTGGCAACACGAAAAATTCGGTGTTTGTGTAGTTACATTGATTTATTTCTAGGCTGGCCAAAACATATCTTCTAAACCTGCGAAGTTAGTGAAGTGGTTGCCATTGCCACCCGACTATTACAATGTACGATTTTAAATCTGTTTCTTTTTGCAATATCAGCGCTAATATAACTTTCTGAGCTTCCTGTGTTGAGTAGAGCATTCGTTTTTACACCGTTTATTTTTACCATTAATATAGCCTTTGAAAAATAATTAGGGTTTGTGGTTGATACGATACTAGTCGCAATAAGAGCATTCGAAAAAAAGAAAAAAAAAACTTGATCCACAAACTTTACAGAAATGTCTCTTCTTCTTGTACTTGTGGTATTTGTTTTCCCTGACTGAGCAACACGACCTGGGGTTCAGTTTGAAACCACAAAAATAACAATTTCGTCTCGTTGCAGCACTAGAACTGTATGCCGTATCTTCCGGAGAGAGAAGATTTTCAACTGGCGGAGAGTGGAGCTGGGCCAGAAATGAGGAATTTTGTCGTAGGGAGAATGTGTTTTTTTCCCCTGTTTGGGTCGTTTTAACTGGTGGACCAGTAAGAGTGTTAGTATATAGTGAAGCCTCTGCAACACTTTAGGTATGAGCATGATTGCTTTTCTACCATCTTTAAGGTAATTTCCTGACCGCGAGTACTAGCTAAATCTAGTTGTTTATTTTCCGGCAATCTTTGGTGAATATAGTTCGATTCTAATCCATTTATAAAGGATTCTCTGGCGCATTCGTCCTTTGCCTGGTCTGCTGTTGTCACTTGAAAGTCACAGTCTTGACTTAAAATTTTTAAACGCTGAAGATACTGTTCTAATCCCTCTTCAAGGGATTGGCGGGTAGTTGTTAATACATGCCGGACAGGACTCTTTAGTTACGTTCAATAAATTGTAATGAAAACTCTCTAGTTCGGCTTAATGTGCCTTTATTGAATGTAACTGAAGAGTGTTGTAGTTTTGACTAAGATGGCATGACTTATTTATACAAATTATATGACAGTGGAGGAAATCGGGTTGTCTTACCATACATTCATAAATGTTCCTTCTAATATTGGATTTTAGTTATGTGAAAAAGAACAATTGGCCATCATTTCTAGTGATTGAAGGCACAAAATAAAATATTCACAGGTATCCATTGATACATTTTGGATTTCAGTACAAAAGTAATATCCCACATTATGTAAAAGATCTTTATCAGTTTTATTGCATTTTTCTACTTCTTATTTATGTGAATTAGGCTTCCCAACCCTAAATAACATAAAAAAAATAAGAAGCGAGGAAGTCTACGCTCAACTAAAGAAGAAATGGGGGTCTGCTTATCGCACATTTGATGAAACATTGAAGAAATCGCGTAAAAACCACAAGCATAGATTTCACACTGAATAAACTGCACAGATAGTTGAATAGAAACATTGAAATAATATAAGTTCATATTTGTGTACGTATTATTTTTTTAAATCGATGGTTTTATTTCATAACATTTAAATATACATCCTTTACAAATTTTGCTGTGATATTTACATTTGCAGTTAGGTGTGCCGTTGTTTAAAGACGTTGAGAAACCCTTTTCTGATATATTAAATAAATGAAGTGAATTATCGTTACTTGTTGACATAGAGGTAAATACCTATTAAAATATAGGGACAATATTACAATATTAACTGCATTAAATGAAGGAGTCTTAGGACTGATAATTTTAGTTTATGCCTCATGATTGTTGCGCGTATGACTGTTTATATATAATTAAAATATCAGTGTAAATTTTTTTTATTGTATTTTTCTAATTTATGAAAAAAAAATCCAAATTACAGTTGTAGATAAACTATTCAAAACTTGTGTTTGTGTTCAAATACTTTCGCTCTTCTCGGTCATTATCAGAAACTAAATTCAGTCTGTATTCGTAAACAAAAGCTTTGTAAGCGACATCATCATATTTTCTGCAAAGTTACCTATCACGTATAACGCATGAATGACGTCATATGAGGATGCTTACCACCATCAGAAAGAGGTTATTAAAGATGTACGCATTTTAAATATTTTATACGCCTGTTAAATACTTTATATACATATTTTATTTATTTATTTGTTTAATATAATAACAGCTTCGATTATTTTGTGTTTTTCTTCATATCGTGTGTTCTATGATATTTTGCTATAAAAGCTGTTCTTATTTCAATAAACAACCAGAAATAAGCTTATTTTACACGGATAATTCAGCAGCTGTTTCCTGGCTTACTCATCACAGGCTTTCTATTTTATCTTCAAAATGAAGGTTCGAATTGCTGCAATACGAACCTCCGTTTTGAAGATAAGTAAATCAAAAACTGTTTCTTTCTACCAGCTTTACATACAATATGTCCAGTGAATATCAAATTCTCCTAGCCCTCTTTTCTCATTATGCAATTTCAACTTCTCTTTCTGATTTACTTACAATATTCTTTTTGTAGTCATTTTCCTTAAAACTTCCTCTTTGCTTACATGTTCCGTCTATGGAATTCTCAGTAGTCTTCTGAAGAACCACACTTCGGTTGCCTCCAGTCTCTACTTCGTCTGTGAAAAAATTGTTCATCATTCACTCTTATATACGGGGATCATTATTACGTAGCAGTTGAACGCTCTTTTCTTGGTTTCTAATGGGATTTTTATGTTTCTTAATATTTTGTTTAACATTTGAAGACATCTTTCTCTATCGCAATGCATCATCGGATATCTGTGTCACATTTTCGTCGTCTAGGCGACAGGGCCAGACAGAATTGTAACAGAGATACTGGCAGCATTAGATGGTTTTGGCATAGGCAAGATTACAGAAATAATAAATGAAATCTACAACAGTGGTGATATACCTCAACATCTCAACAGATCTATTTTCATGGCACTTCTTAAGAAACTGATATGTCCCGGAAGGGGATATATTTGAACGAAATAGCTAAGTGGTTTTGGCTATTATAACGAAGTAGAATACGGTTGCAGTAATCGACTGGTACGCGTCGTAGTCGCAGGTAAGAAGTGTAGATCAATGGCGTAGTCCAATGGCCGTCGTTATAGACTTAGATATGAGACTAAGGCTCTTGACTCTCCTACACGTCCGTCTGTATTTATGACGGACACCAGCCAATCATATTCCAGTGAGGGGGAACACAGGTGTATGCATATTCCATTATATCAGAAACCAAGCGCAAACGAATAAGAACTCCAACGAGCAATCACCCTAATGAGCCACACAAAAAAAAAAAAAACGAAAAAAAAAAACGCATTATCGAATATAACTGATGAATAGGGCGTGCAGCAGAATCAGGCCAGAGATAGGACAGGAGCAGAGCGGATTCGTTAAAGACATCTGAAATAGGAACGCAATATTCATGCTCAGAATGTTATCAGAAAGAGCAATACAAATCCAGAAGGACGTGCACCTGTGTTTTATAGACTACTCAAAGGCGTACGCCAAAAAGATCTGTTAGAACTGCTCAACAATCTTGACATATTCGGGAAAGAAATTAGAATAATCAAAAATCTCTACCGGCAGAAAACCACGTGCATAAAGATAAAAAGTTCTGCAAATATACTAAAATAAAAAGGAGCGAATGGCAATGATATATCTTCTCACTGGACTTATTCAAACTATACAGTGAAAGAACTGAAGTCCTATCAGGATTCATTATTGGCGGCCGCAAACTTAACAATGTATAATACGCAGATGACACAGTGCTGATAGCAAACGCGGAAAAGAAACTACAAAGTCTCGTACAGGAGGTAACGAAGGGGAGTGAAAAGAAGGGACTAGACATAAGATTATTTTTATGAAGTGTCACGATGTTCAGTCAGGTTTAATACTCTTCTATATGCCGAGTCCCTTCAGGCCATTGGCGATCATGGCTCTTGTACAATTTCCTGTCCCTTTTAGCTCTTTTTAGTCTTTTGGCTATCTCTCTTAAATCTTGCTCCGTCATCCATTTACTCAAGCTTGCTAGGTCGGTTATACGTTGTTTCGCTTGTCCGTCTTGCTTTCAATCTGTCTTATGAGTATCAAAATTTTCCAACTCGTCTCTCCTCATTATGTGTCCCAGAAATTTCAATTGACTCTTCTTGATGTTAATTTAAGTGTTCTTTTTTGTTTCCATTTCTCTAAAATTTCGTCGTTATTCTCAGCATCATTCGGTAGAAACATATTTCTGTTACTTCCAGACTCTTTTTCATCTCCGAGGAGATTGTCCAGCCTTTACTGCTATATAGGAGCTTTTTATATCACTTAATGTTTCTATCATTTTACCTGTTCTCGGGGTTAGACATTTCTCATTCCGCTTTATATACTTAGGAGATAATTCACATCAGTTAGTACTCATTATGTTTATTGAACTTTGTGTTTCTTGTCTGTTTCTTGACTTTTCAACACTATCAAAGCCATGAATTTTGATATGCTTTTATCTACTCCTTAATTTACTCTTTGGTAATCTAATCATATAATTAGAGGCTCCCAAACTGTGTTCATTTCTATGCTAGTTTTTCTAAGGAGGTTGTCAGGAGGTAATATAGCCGCTCAGGAATATAAAAATAAAAAAAAAACACTGTAGTCCGCAGTAGAATTTGAAATCAGACCTACTTGAAGGGAATAGGCTTGTCAACAATCCCTGTTGGGTATGGTCAAGATAAGCCACAAAAAAAACATTGAAGGATAAAACAACAACAAGAATTAACGCATTTTGTTTGATTATGAATATGATACCTATGTCGGGATTACTAATGAATATGATATTACATGTCGGGATTACTAAAATCAAGCAGGTGCGGAAATTTAAATATGTCGGAAGTGTTCAGACAGAAGACGGTAAGTGTGAGGTTGAGATCAGAAGACGTACTGGGATGGCCAAAGATACATTCCAAAAGCTCGGCAGAGTAATACGAGACAGGAGAGTTTCATTGATAACAAAGTAAAGAGTTCTGAACTGCTACGTGGTATCTGTCCTTCTTTACGGCAGCGAATGTTGGACGGTCTCCTCAAAGATGAAGAAGAGACTCAAGGCAGTATAGGTGTGGTTCTACAGAAGGATGCTAAAAATACCATGGACAGAACAACGATGAGGTTTTTGGAAAGGATGCAAAGAAAGCAGAAACATATTTAACATCAGGAAGAGGCAACTGAAATTTCTGGGACAGGTAATGAGAAAGGAGGGCTTGAAAAATCTGATACTCAGGGGAAAACAACGCATGACATACTACACGGCCTTAAGCAAGTGGATGGCAGAACAGGGTCTGGGAGAAGTAGCAAAAAGACAAAACCTATTGAGAGCTACAAGGGATAGGAGGAAGCAGAGAGCCATGATCGCCTACATCCTGAAGGGACACGGCACATAAAAGAAGAAATAGATTACGTAGTCAAATGTATGTATCTCCAATTCGTAGAGAAAATTTTGCGTTGTCCCTCTTGCTGACGTCAAGCATTGTCTTCTGATAATTTTACAATTTTTATAAAAATCATAACTGGGTGATCGTGAAGAATGAGGAGTTGATATGTTTAGATCTATCTTCTGAAGGACGTAAAGTTCTTGTATTTCAAGCCTTGTAGCAGCTGTTAAGGAAAGAGGAACTTCCCAAAGCAAAAGGTATACGAGTTCAAGTATGTTTATGCTTGGTTTATAACGGTCCTGTTAGCTTATGACCATAAACTGACACACTAAAAATGGAAAGCAGCTAAAATTTAGGTGAATGGAATTTTAGTCAAAAATTAATAAGGATTAACAAGTTTTAGTTAAAGATTTAGATATTTCTGGTCTTGACAAATCTGACACCAGTCAAGATTAAATAATTAAGAAATGGCAATCGCTTAAATGTCTATGACTAGCACACTAACAACTACATTATAGCAAGTGTCATTTAAGGTAGAATGCATGTGATCGTGCAATATTTGTTGGAAGATATTAATACGGCTAAAGACTAAATATTTGTGGAATATCTAAGGAGTATTGAACTCCTAACCATTACTTTCCAATAAGCTCCATGTAACCCTGCTTCTATTGTCAGATCTAACTTGGTGGCGTCTTTTAATGTGTGGGATGTGTACGAACGCATGCGTGTAAGTCCATTAATGCATTTGTTTTGCCTGAATGGTTTTGTTGACGCATGCGCTTTTGTATTATCTAAAACCTATTATAAAACACTTCCGTGCAAACGGCTTTATAAACAGTTTTTTTCATGAATATAACATTACATTGGAAGATAAAATTTAATATTGAACTTCAAAATAGTATAAATATATATGTGTGTCTGTACGTGTATCTAAGAATATATGTGTGTGTGTGTGCATGCGTGTGTGTGTATAGTTGAGCATACAGTATTAATATAGAGAAAACATTTATAAAAATATAATGTGCAATAAAATAAAACGGATTTAGATTAAAATCTAACACTGTATTTCAAACCACTGATAACAGAATAAAAATAAGTAAATATGTAATTTAGATGTAGAAAGCGGCTATAGATATAAATTGTCGACTTTTTCTGGAGTTTTCAATTTAAAAAAAAATTAAATCTATTTCTCAGAATTTTATATTTATCCAATTTGCGTCCATTTGCTTTTCGTTGTTTTGTTCTTTGTGATGCTCACCTTATAATCTCTATTTTCTTAGCCAAGAAAAAAGTTTGGCGTTATGGTTAAGTGCATGAGTAAGGATATATTTCTAAATACAAACATACTTATATAAGTAGAATTATATAAATGTACACGCATAGATGCACACACATATAACGAAATATAGATGTAAATTCTCTTCTTCGACTTTACCCATTTTACGGTCATTTCAAAGTATCTATCTATCTATCTATCTATCTATCTATCTATCTATCTATCTATCTATCTATCTATCCCAGTCTGTTTCTATCTATCTATCTATCTATCTATCTATCTATCTATCTATCTATCTATCTATCTATCCCAGTCTGTTTCTATCTATCTATCTATCTATCTATCTATCTATCTATCTATCTATCTATCTATCTATCTCAGTCTATTTATATATATCTAAAAATTATTTCTGCTATGTATTAGTATGTTTTCACACAGTCTTAAAAGTGCGTCCACACTCTCTCACACATATACATACGTACGAATACGAACACGCATGATGGATGCTCCGAAAGTAATGTAACTGATTTATTTCCTTGGAAACTACGAGAGGGAGGGAGAGAGAGATATTACCACCGTTTGGTAGAACAATATTTTAGCTACAAAAGCCTATTTTTCCTCAGTGCTACCGATTATGTATTTTCCTCGCTGATAAAAAGTTGAGCAGAATTCGCTTACTATCACGTTCTGGTTCCGATTCATTGTAGAGCTACCATGTCTCGTGATGACTCTGTCTTAGAAAATGTCACCTGTCTCGCGGTCGTTCAGATCATAGCATACTTCGGGTGGGAAACTCGTGGGACATAACTATCGCAAACTCTGCGATGCCCTAATATTAACAATACCGTTTCTAACAAACCGAAGTCGACATTCAAATATAATACAAATTTTTCTAATCTCAATCCGTCGATTCGCGCCAATGAGCTGATCGAGGCGCTTTCGTTTGTTGACAGCTGGAACGGGGTTTGTCACATACAGAGCTGTCGAAATACCAAAATGTATTACCTACACAACTAACCCTGCGAGAAATTTAAAATGCTTTGCATAAAGCTAAAATGTATCGCATAAGCGATATCTATCTATCTATCTATCTATCTATCTATCTATCTATCTATCTATCTATCTATCTATCTATCTCAATCTGTTTCTTTCTTTCTAACTATTTGACATACATCAGTATTGAGGCCATGTTTTTCTTTATCTCTACTATCTGCTCTCTCTCTCTCTCTCTCTCTCTCTCTCTCACACACAAAAAGTAGCTGTCTTAATCTGTCTACCTGTCTTTCATTCTCACTTTATCTATTTCTATGTATGCATATATATATTAGGTTGGTGCAAAAATAATGACGTAATAATGTCGTTTTTTGACGTATTTTTGAACGTCAAAAAAACGACATTATTACGTCATTATTTTTGCACCAACCTAATAAATTAACAGTCAATCTCACTCTCTTTTTCTCTCTCTCTCTTTATATATATATATATCAAATAGTGCACTTTTAGTGCATATATATATATATATATATATATATACATATATATATATATATATACATATATATATATACACATATATATATATATACATATATATATATATATACATATATATATATATATATATACATATATATATATATATATATATATATACATATATATATATATATATATATATATATATATATATATATATAAATACGCGTCACTGACTCTGAAATATATATATAATTTTATTGTTGCTCAATAAACAAAATTTATTGTCAGATATCCTTCAACTTCCACATTCGCCAAGCACCACTGAGCTTTTGGCCCCGGGGGCGGGGACTGATTTTACCCAAGACTGGAAGAGAATTATCCAAGTGGGCTTCCGGTAGAGAAAATAACCATAAACACGCACTTTTGGCGAGTATTCCCCACTGTCTATTTTAACGCTTGAAATGAGATCTTGTTTTACTTGTTTTTTCTCGCTCGCGCTCACACGCTTACTCTTTTCCTATCTCCTACATTGAGATTCTATATTCTTTTTCTTGCCATCGTAAACTTTTCTTCTAACCTTGATGTTTAAATCAGCTTAATCTGACGCAGGGACAAATAACAGAAAGCCCCCAACACATGAGAATCAGTGTTCGAAGCGTTCGCTTTCATTTAGCTGGACTCAAACACTGTCGCTAATGGGAATCTAGGCTTAGCAGCCTAATGGCTGTATAGAATAGTATCTCCTCTAACAAGAGAAGATACACTGGGATATATACAAATATTTGATTTATTTTATATAAGCTATTTTGTCAGTTAACTACAAGAATCAGGTCTACCCTATCTCAGATACAGGGAGTAATGGACATTATCCGGCCACTTTAGCACCTGACGTGTGGCAGGCAGTTTGATTTCAAAGTTATCTCTATACTTGCCTGAAAGGAGCCCAATCTGTCAAGAGATTTAACCTAAGGCTAGTGAGTGGACAAATGGATTTATGACTTTCCTAAGTGCATTGCTGTAGTCTTAAGTGAACGTAACGGCTTCAGCTGATATATATATATATATATATATATATATATATATATATATATATATATATATATATAAATAATCAATTCACCCCAAGCAAGGCGATGATGCCACCAAGATGCAAACAGCTACTGAAAGTGAAAGAAAATGAAAAGGCTTTAGAAGGAACAGGAAACCCAGTCCCAAGCAGGGAGCAGGGAACAGATATCTGCTCCTGTTCAAAAGACGTGGGAAGAGTGTGAACCGGGCGATAGGTGAACTAACCCACTCCTATTGAGAAGTGAGAGAAATAAATGGAAATAAATAGTTAAATAAAATTTCAGAGTTCAGGCAGTAAGGTCAGAAGTACACAGTTGAAAAAGACTTCAATTCATGTTCAAAAGACAAAGGAGCGTGTGAACCGGGCGATAGGCGACCTTATCTACACCTATTGAGGAGGAAAAATTAATGAGTAAATAGTTCAGACGGAGACATAAGAAATAGAGAGATATCTGTCTATATCTCTGAGATGAGGTATTATGATTATTTACCTTATTCGGACTGTTATTTTTATCTTCACTACCATATTCACAACGTTTCAGCCGTTTTACGCCCCGGTCTTCTTCAGGTGATTGGAATTTCGAACCGAACCCTTTATTTCGTCCACCGGGGTAGATTGTTCTATTTCCACATGTCATGCCTCTTACGGCTGTCTCAGTTATTTCCCTTTAAATCAACTCTTCAAGTTTTTTTTTGGTTCACCACGGCTGCAACATGGTATTGGATTAACACAACACTAGAGGTCTAGTCACTGGATTTAACCAACGCCTTTGTCCATTGCAAAATCACTTCGTTGTGGGACTAGCAACTCTACCGACTTAGTACAGAAACCACAGCCGCAAGAATCAGAAGTTTTCTAGGTAGTTATTTCATTAAAACGGGTAAGCCGTCCCCAATTAGTAGATTGACACAGCAGAAACGTTGTCTCTCATTTGACCGTGTGTCATATTAAAATAAAGTATACTATTGTCATAAAATCTTTCTGGTGAGGTAAGTAAGGAAACACAGTGGAAAATAGATTTTCTCGCATTCTTAATCTATAAAAGTGTATTGTATTTATTTTCTCTATTTATGATCATTCTGCTGGCAAAATGTATTCGTGTAACAAGTTTTGTAATTTGCATTCGTGCCGACCAAAACATTTTGTCTTTATCATGATTAATATTCACGAGACAGACATGACGAAGGTGGTGTATTGAAGCCTTCCAGCTGTCTACGGTCTTGTTTCAGTAAGTGCGACTAAATAAAATACTCTTTGATAGTTTGTAAAGAAAGAATCTTAGCAAATAGATTCGTGGCATAATTGTGTAGATTTAATTAAATCAGAATGCGCATATATATATATATATATATATATATATATATATATATATATATATATATATATATATTGATGGTATACAAATCAGATTTTAGTTTCTCATTTGTATTTGTGAATATCGAGTCAGACAATGAAATAAAAACAACGAACATTATTTAATTAAAGATAATTAAATTACTCTACGAATTATTCTAATAAATATCCTCATCTTTATTGTTTATTTCATAACGTTAAGGGGGAGTCTTATTATAGCCTTTTAAGTTTTGCGCGAAATTTTGAAAGGAATTCATTTCATAATTTCTCCAATCATTCAAATATTGTCATTTTATTTTAATCATAGCAGTGTTTTTTCCCGGCTTCTGTTTGATCCCGTTGTCTTGGATATTGGCAAATACTCTTTTCCCATTTTCATAAGAATGTTACAAAATATAATCGTCAAAATAACATGCACTCGCGAGAGAATTCTTCGGGTTCCAAAGAAGAAACAGAGATTCTCCCCATGTGCTAATTCAATTTAGATTAAAGTGCCACAATACCAGAAATGTGTAGCACTCGTTATATAAAACAATATGAGTAATAATCATCCTTTAGTAAACGTAAATATGATTATTTACACAGATTAGCTTTATACGGTTCATGTAATAACATGTTAAAACAGAACTCACGGGACTAGAAATAGTTGAGACAACGTAGCTAAATATTGCTTCATGTAAATACACACACACATACATACATACACACACACACACACACACACACACACACACACATATATATATATATATATATATATGTATTTAGATTATGAAAAACTAGGTAATCCGTATGGGTAGACCTAAGGAGTCCTTTAGAAGGCTTTGGTGAAATAATTTATTACACGGAACCTTAAAGTGGTCTGTTTTTATTTAAATTATATATATATATATATATATATATATATATATATATATATATATATATATATATATGTATTTAGATTATGAAAAACTAGGTAATCCGTATGGGTAGACCTAAGGAGTCCTTTAGAAGGCTTTGGTGAAATAATTTATTACACGGAACCTTAAAGTGGTCTGTTTTTATTTAAATTATATATATATATATATATATATATATATATATATGTATTTAGATTATGAAAAACTAGGTAATCCGTATGGGTAGACCTAAGGAGTCCTTTAGAAGGCTTTGGTGAAATAATTTATTACACGGAACCTTAAAGTGGTCTGTTTTTATTTAAATTATATATATATATATATATATATATATATATATATGTATTTAGATTATGAAAAACTAGGTAATCCGTATGGGTAGACCTAAGGAGTCCTTTAGAAGGCTTTGGTGAAATAATTTATTACACGGAACCTTAAAGTGGTCTGTTTTTATTTAAATTATATATATATATATATATATATATATATATATATGTATTTAGATTATGAAAAACTAGGTAATCCGTATGGGTAGACCTAAGGAGTCCTTTAGAAGGCTTTGGTGAAATAATTTATTACACGGAACCTTAAAGTGGTCTGTTTTTATTTAAATTATATATATATATATATATATATATATATATATATGTATTTAGATTATGAAAAACTAGGTAATCCGTATGGGTAGACCTAAGGAGTCCTTTAGAAGGCTTTGGTGAAATAATTTATTACACGGAACCTTAAAGTGGTCTGTTTTTATTTAAATTATATATATATATATATATATATATATATATATATGTATTTAGATTATGAAAAACTAGGTAATCCGTATGGGTAGACCTAAGGAGTCCTTTAGAAGGCTTTGGTGAAATAATTTATTACACGGAACCTTAAAGTGGTCTGTTTTTATTTAAATTATATATATATATATATATGTATATATATATATATATATATATATATATATATATATATATATATAACAGTGGGAACATTAATACTAGATAGGTGGCAAATTGTTGTCATCGTATTAATATCTTTGTTTAAACCCCCCCCTCTCTTTGATATTAATATAGCGCGTCTTAAGAATTAAATATTTTTCTAATAGTTGCAAAGGATTAACAAATTGGTGGGCCCCAAACCCAAATATCCTTAG
Organism: Acanthosepion lycidas; assembly: GCA_963932145.1. Lineage (NCBI taxonomy): Eukaryota > Metazoa > Mollusca > Cephalopoda > Sepiida > Sepiidae > Acanthosepion > Acanthosepion lycidas. The sequence continues at coordinate 67,156,635 of OZ010596.1, forward strand.
AGCGAAACTACATTCTGCTACCAGTTTATTGTTACTCTCATTGCGAAGAATTGAGCTGATTTTATAGCTATGCAATGGCACGCTCTCTAGCAATTTTAACAGCTCTACGCTTAAGGGCAATCATTCAAACTGACACAGTATTTTATCATATTCATATATATATATATATATATATATATATATATATATATATATATATATATATATATATATATATATATATATATATATTGTGTATTTCGTCAGCAATCCCTCTTTTATACAAGGTTCTGCGTTTAAATTTTTTATTAAATTTTTCTGGTGTTCGTACAGGTGTTTTCCTTTCTGGATACAAAGTGTGTAAAAACTGTCCAAAAGTTCTGCCTATCCGAACGCCTTCGACAATTCTTTTAGGCATTATCAAGGGTGGTTTTTATTTTTAACTGAAAGTGTGGGTTTTTATTTATATATATATCTGAAATTATAGGGATGTCTTATTTTCTAAACACGCTCAGCCCGTTGTGGTTGTGTTCATAGTTAGTTATTGAGTTCTGGCTTTTCCTGTTTTTATTTCTTAGTGCTTCCATAATTTTTTTTATCTTTTTTTCTTTACATGTGGCTGAGTCTATTATTTTCTACTAGTATGTTGCAGATGGACTTTGGTACGTTTCCGTGTCTGCGAAGTTGGACAGTTTTTACACACTTTGTGTGCAGAAAAGAAAACACTTATGCAAACACATTTCAGGATGTTTGGGTGCCAATCTAAAGACAGTGCAGAGGATTCGAAAAGCGTTGGATGAGTCTAATGGTGATTACGAAGGCACAGCAACTCGGAAAACTTACTCTGATCGTTCTGATAAGGAAAAAAAATCTCCCGAATTTGTTGGTGAAGGCTTCGACAAGGAGAGCTACATCAGGTTCCTTCAGGATGTAGTGCTGCCCTGGATCAAAAGAGTGGCTGCTGGGAGACCTACATCTAGCAACAGGACTCTGCGCCATGCCACACAAGCAGGGGAACATAGTCATGGCTGTCAAACAATTTCTACGATTACATCAATCCGTACATCTGGCCACCTAACTCCCCAGACTGCAACCACCTTGATTATCATGTGTGCGGCGCAGTTTACCGAGAAACCAACAAAAAAAGATGAAGGCAAACATCATGGCAGCATTGACCAACTTAGACAAGGGGACCGTTGAGAAGAGATTTAGGAGATTCCAAAGTCGTGTAGAGGCCGTGGTTGATGCCAATTTCCATTTTATTCAATAAATTTACTCTTCAGTATTTCAGGATATTTTTGTGTAATATTAGTAAGTATATCTATTAAAATGAGATGTCATGTGGGCGTTGCAATCCACCCACGTACAAATATTTTTTCCAGTCAAGTTTCCCGCCAATTTGCTGTGATCCTATCACATGATTACATTATCTAGAAATAGCAGACATAAGATTGCTGCTTTCTCTCTTTTCTCTCTCATTTCTCGCTGCAAGAGGTAGCCTCAAAACATACAGAACATTTCCAAACAAGCAAAAAGAACTTTTCTCTTGGAAACATTCTTCAAATCTACAGTTTATTCATCATTTCTCAGCTTTGTAATTAATTCAACTTTTGTGAGTTCAGATAAAAATATTCACACATAACACCCACAGATCTACATCAATATACACAAAAAAAATAAGAATATTATGTTTTTAAAACTATTTTTGTTCCTTCTTGTATTTAATATATTATGGTATTTTACGTCAAATCTAAACTGTGTGTTCATCTATAAACCATCCATCCTTATCAACATACAACTGAAACAACTTCTTGAAACAATGCACTGAGACTCAATAAAGTGGAGATAAAGACTTCCCAACTAAAATAGAGGCCAAGGAATCGTTTACTTAATACGTTCCTTTTATATTTTTTAGACGTCCAATGGTAACTAGTATTCATTGAATACTCGTGTTGTTATAAAAAATCACTTTCTTTTCCTTTGCTCACTATCTTTTCTTGTTAAAAAAAATAATGGTGTCTAATATAACACTGAAATGAAAATATCTCTAAGAAGAAAAGATTAGCAACTGAACGACAAAGTCTGCGATAACTGATCCTATTTCAAGCAAGACGATCACTTAATAGTAAAAAAAAAAAAAATCAGTCTTCCTCACATGAAAGGCTTTAACAAATAACACTGAAATCTAAAGAACTTAGGTGGGATAATTAAACGTTTGCTTCTGTTCGGTAACTAATTTTGATTATTGATAATTAAAACGATAAGGGAAGTAATCATAAATAAACTTAACTTGATTTGCCTCTCTTTTCACTATCAATGGGACAGGAAACATATAAATAAATACATATTGATAATTATTATAATGGTTTGATTGTTGTTTATATACATACATACATACATACATACATACATACATATATATATATATATATATATATATATATATATAAGTGAAAATTGAAATCAACACTCAGAGGCGACAGGCTGTTCCATGCTAGACGCAATCGTCAGGCGGCTTGACGATTGCGAAGAGCATGAAACTGCCTGTCGCCTCCGAGTTGTGATGCCAATGTTCACTTTTGTTGGTGCAAAAATAATGACGTAATAATGTCGTTTTTTGACGTATTTTTTAACGTCAAAAAACGACATTATTACGTCATTATTTTTGCACCAACCTAATATTTACATACGCTCTATCTCTGATATTGAGCACTTTATCCCATAAATATAGTCAACCTTAAAACTATATATATATATATATATATATATATATATATATATATATATATAACAGTTATATCTAATTTAATTTTTCGATCCGAGAGACCTAAAAGTTGATTATTTATTATAACCTTTCACCTTGCTTGCCTTAGAAATGTCCAAATAATTAATCAGGAATTGTTGATTCAATATGGATAACATTTATACATTGATATATTTCATGTTATATAGATAAACAGTACATACTTGCAAGTGGTTTTGTAATGTTTTCGACTCGACCAACTTCCCCAAAACTGATCGAATGAATAGATGTCAGAATCTGGTCCAGCCGAGAACATTTCAGCATAACCATCTCTCTCACTCTGTTTGTTTGCTTTTTTTCTCTCTCAATATTTAAATGTCTATATATCCTTATATATATATATATATATATATATATATATATATATATATATATATATATAAATAAAAGTGAACATAGAAGTCAACACTTAGAGGCGACAGTTTGTTTCATGCTATATGCAATCATCAGGCCACATATGCTGTTATTTTTCTCGGCTATTTATATATATACGGGTTAGTGGTGCATTGTGGGTATTCTATTATGCCGGTTATTTTACCGGAAGTCGTTTTTATATTATATATTTACACACACTCTATCTCTGATATTGAGCACTTTATTCCATAAATATAGCACACCTTAAGACTATATTTCTTTATATATATATATATATATATATATATATATATATATATATATATATATATATATATATATATATATTCACACTTCATTTTAGCAATAATCAAAAATAAAGATTAGAAAAAACAATGTGTACTCAGAGTAGAACGAAATGTGGTATAAATAAAACACGGCAATCTATTTAGCTATGCAATAAAAATAAAGTCGAAATCAATTTTAATTTATTAATTATCAATAATTTGAGCGTGCCAAGAAAACTATACATTCATGTAAAATCTTTGTTGTCTCGATTTTTATCTTTCAAATATTTATTAAGAATATTTTTTTTAAATATTTTAATTATTTAATTACTTTGGAGACAAAACACTTTCGAGTAAATTCTTTATCTGAAATGTCTAATGTTCAAATTGAAAGAACGCTTTGTTTCTTTGTGAAATTCTTCCTATTTATCGAGTCGAACTCGGTGAAATAATTTGGCAAATTCACCCGCACTCCAAAAACCGAAACAGAAGCAAAAATGAAATTTCACAGAAACATTAAATTACTCGCTCTCCTTACTGATACACACATCTGAATTTAATTCTAGTTAAACGAACCTTATTCATTCCGTACAATTAGATGTTTTGGCAGAATTAACTTAAAGGAGTCTTCGAAAGCGCTTTAACCCCAAAAGTACGAAATTAGGTACTGCAGTGTGGTTTTGTTTTTTAACTATGAAAGTAACTGATACATTTTCAATTCATAAAAAATAATGACTTGGAAATGTAATTTCTCAGAACTGTTTTCGAAAACTAAAATATAAACAGATTTCTTTTGTTTAAGATGAATATCTTATTAAATTTTTGAGTAAGAGAAATATTCCAAACTAGCTTAAAAGCCGACTTTTAAGCAGGATCCCTCGGAGGGCGCTTGATTAAGTCGTCTTAACAATAGGTAGGGAGAAGTAGATGCGATAAGCAACAATAAACTACAGAAGAACTCAAAAATTGATCGCTGCATTTAAGTATTGCATTAATATTTAAGCTTACCTTTTAAAAGATCAATGGTAATTCTTCTGCCGCCATTTAATTTAAAGGCAATTTGATGTACGTCGGTCCTTACTTTCTGTACAAACAATTATTTTTATTTCATGGGTGACTTTCACTGGATTTCGCAATTAATTTCGGTTATTCCCAAATTTGTTTCGAAGTTATAAAAATTGTTATCATACAAAAAAATTTGCCGCCAAAAATTCCCGTAAAACATCACCGAAAACAATTGCAGTAATGAAAATTTGGGAATTCCAAATTTCAGGATTGCTGGTTCGAGTCCAGCCCGGAATGTTTTTAATTTGCTCGCGGAGTCGGCCTGATTCCAAAATATGGGCTACGGCCTCTAGAAGTAAAGTTGAAAAAGTGTGACGCACTGACATTCGCACTTGGAAAACATTTTTTGTCTATTTAAGTTTTTCAAAAAGCCCGTAATTTTCAGTTGTTATCCGTAGAGAACATATTCTTTTTTATGTGTTGTGTCCCTTCAGGATGTAAGCGATTGCGGCACTTCACAACTTCTTATTTTTAGTAGCTCTAAGCAATTTTGTCCCCTTACAATGCACCCGAGTCTATTCTCTGCAATTCATTTATATAAGCCTATTCGGTGGGTTTTCCTTTTCCTCTCTTGCATTCAGCATGTCTTGTGAGTATCATATTCTCCAAGCCATCATTTCTCATTATTTTGCCCTAAAATATCTAAGTACAAGTATCCTTTTTGTTTCCATTTTCTTTAAAATCTTACTCGTTGCTCTTATCTTTTGTCCCAGCATTCTTTTGTAGAACCACATCTGTGTTACCTCAAGCTTTCTATGTCTTGAAGTCTTTGAGGAAATTATCTCCCATCGAGGAGGATTGATATTACATAGCATACTTTTCTTTGTTTCTAAGGAATTTTCCTCGTTTCTTAATACTTTGTTTAGCTAAAAAGCAAATATTAATATTTTATATATATATATATATATATATATATATATATATATATATATATATATATATATAAATTAATATTTGAGAGAAGTCTTTAATTTAGTTTCTAGTACGGCGGTATTCGTCATCTCAAACGAGGCTCAAAATAGTCACTCGTCTATCAAGCCTCAAGCAGAACACTTTAACAGAAAATTCACATTATAGTGACGGTTTTAATTGTCATTATAAATTAAAGAGGCCATTCGTCTATTGAATTGGCCTGGAAGAGATAAATAGATGTTATATAATAAACAATCATAATAATAAGTGTATATAATGTTGCTAATCGTAGATAATCAGTTTCTTCAAACGAAGCTCAAAGCGATCACACACTTATAATTTGCTTTATTGCATTGGAATCCACACTTGCTACAAGTTTCTTTTCTGCGAATGTACGCAGTTTCTTTCAGTGCCATGGTTGATTATAAAAATATAGATAAGTCTATAATGACAGACTTAAAGGACTGACCACACAAATCGTAGACAGTAGAATTAAAATTTTCTATTTTGGGTGGAAGGTAATCGTTGTCGTCGCGTTCGACTGAAATAAATTCAAATTAATTAGTTTAAAAGTGACAGGTTCGCACTGACTGAATTAGTTTCAGAAAAACCTAGAAATTACTGCTATTCTATGATACAGAAGAAAAACAATTTTATTTAGTTATCCGAAATTTGGGAAGGAAAATAGCGAAACTAACAAAGAAATACTTCTTGTTAAAGTCACTAAATTATCCAACTATAACGTAAAGAGACCGGTACAAAGTTAGTGGATGAGAGAGAAACGCATCGGCAGTTAATCTTGTTTAATCGACACGAGGCGTTTATATATACATTCGGAACA
>OZ010596.1:67167875-67200375 GCA_963932145.1 Acanthosepion lycidas
TGAAACTAAACGAGAGTAAAATACTTTAAGAGACAAAAAATTCATTAAAAACAAAGGAAAGAGTACTGAACTGTTACATGAGGTCTTCCCTCCTATAAGAAACATGCTGAGGATACCATGGACCAAACAAGTGAGAAACGACGAGGTTTTGGAGAAAATGGAAACATGCTTAATATCTGGAAGAGGCAGTTAAAATTTCTGAGGTAGAAGGGCTTGTTAAACCTGATACTCACAGCACAGGTTGATGGAAAGGAAGACAGAGAAAAGCAGCGAGAAACATACTTTTTATGAGCTTTAGTAAATGGATGGTAGAAAAGGGTTTGGGAGAAATGACATAAAGACAAAACTTATTAAGAGTTAAAAGGGACAGGAAGATGTTGAGGGCCATGATCACCTATTTTCTGAAGGGAGTGGTTCTCTTTATTATCTGTAAATTAGGATGACCCATTTGGAAAGATAGAGGCGTAAATTCCCCTAAACTTTTGAATTCAGAGTTGTCCTTTTCCTATCCAAGCTGACGACTATATCTAGAGAGCCGGAGATACCCTTCTAAAAAAGGAAGGTAAGAAATGGATTCATGCCTGCCCCAAGGACACTTAAATAGATGTGAACGCAACAGACTAGGGCATAGCTTAAACTCGGATCCCCGTTTACAATTTACGACTAATAATAAATACAGACTGCAGCTTTGAAAACTCATCGAGTAGAAAATAATTGATAGCAGAGGCAAAGATGACATAACAAAATTGTAAATCAGTCTACCATAAATGAGAATAAGTGCATAAAATAAATATGACTTGGTTAGAACGGCGATGTTCTGAGAATTACGCAAGCGACTTGATTTAATTCAAAGATATAAGCAGGAATCGAAAATTATTTTGGAGGTGAATAAGTAAATTTTTTTTATAAGACTTTGAAATTCAATTGAAACAACCAACTGATGTTAGAAGATCAGACTGAAAAAATAACTAAAAAACACATGTGCACATTGAATTTGGTGCAATAAACAAAAAACAACGTTGAAAATAAAAGAAATCTGTAATGCAAAACATGTACAAAAAGACAAATAAATATATATTTTCTCAAAGAAACATGCATTTAAAAAATATATTTTTTTCAGTGAATAACTGAGCTCATTGTCCAAGGTTAATAATAGGTGTAACAGTTTCTCATTATGATGACCTCCAAGACGCTGAAGTAATAATTTACCCAATTGAGCACGCTCACAATCCGTTCTTAAACCACTGTGACATGCCAGTGATGAGAAATATATTAACGATACAACCATTGCACAGTCATACATTTTGAAATGCTATTAGTACACTGCGAATACAAACAATATCAAGCGAAATTCGAACTCATTTTGCCAATTTATTTGCGCTGATAATTGTCACGGCACCCAATACATTAAAATTTCCGCTTAATAAATATGGAAATATAAATACTGCAAAAACAAATAAAGAGAAAATTCAAAACTTTTAAACAATAACAATAATTGTAAGAACAACAAAAAAAAAAAAGGTCTTATGGCGTAACATTGATACAATCAATAGTTCTTAATTGATAGTTAACAAATCAAGTTTTTGTAATTAGTATTCTTAATTATATCTTGGTTGGTTGGTTGTCATATCGAGTTTGTTTTTAGAAATTATTCTATCTTTGGATATTTTGGGATCTTGCTGTGGAAACAACGATTCCTCTGGAAATATCCACTTCATATATATATATATATATATATATATATATATATATATATATATATATATATATATATATATATATAATGTGCATAAAGTCTTTGAATTAAGAGATTTATCTTCTAGAAGAAATGCTTATATCGGCTTTATTTTCAATCCAAGTTTCGTCGAGTGCATGCGTGCACAAAGTGTGCTTACGTGCACGTTTTATTTGAGATATCGAATGCATAAAAATCCAAGTACAGAAAAAATTCGGCATGTCGACTTAGGAAAAAGAAAACCTCTCTATGTACCGTGATAATTCATGATATATGCAATCATGACTCTCCACAACTTCTTGACTTTTACTGTTCTCAGCAATACTTCGAAATATGACCCATTTTTATCATTGTTCTACCCGTTCCTCTGTCCATTTATACAAATTTGTTAAATGTGTTACTCGCTTCTTTTGTCTTTGATTGTTTCATTGTTTTGATTGATTGATTTGTTTTTTATGGTTTATCAACATTTTCACGGTTATTTGAAGCCGAAACATATTTTCGGATTGTAAGAATCTTTTGAAGATGATAATGTTTTCTGGTAAAAGTCCGACTATTTATTCCATAGCTGTGAGAAGAAGTGGTTTCATACCTTAAGCAAGTAATCGAATATGACCAAGCTTACTGGATTTTGAACTCGGCTCTCTGAATTCTCATCCCGATCCTATATCCATGACACCACTCGCACATCCAAATTTACAGCTGCTGGTATTCCCAAGCAGTCACCTATCTAGGTACTCACCAGGTCCAACGTTGCTTAACTTCACTGATCGGGCGAGAACCGGTATTTCAAAGTGATATGGCCCGTAAGACGCTTGTCTGTCGCTTTCTGAACACTTTTGTTAATCAACTACAAGGAGTTTCTGTTTATAGTTATGTTAGAGTGAATTACAAACAGTTTTATTTATTTAGGAGTGTGAAAGTATTCCATATTATTAATGGAGTGATATATACATATATATACACGTGTGTGTGTATGTATATATATATATATATATATATATATATATATATATATATATATATATATATATATATATGTATGTATGATTTACGAAAAGAGGTAAAGATTTGTTTTTTTAATTTCCCTAATGAATCATTTTTATCACAAGTTATCTACCATCACATGAAGAAGTAACATCTTCGTAATGAAACATGAAAGCTTTTGTGTATGTAAAATGTTTTTATTGTAATTTATTATGAAAAATATTATATATATATATATATATATATATATATATATATATATATATATATATATATATATATATATATATATAGTGAGAGGGAGATATTTTGAGACACGGCTATTTTAAAAGCCGTGTCTCAAAATATTTAATTCTAAAATAATAAGCAAAATTATAGTTTTAGTCAGGGATTCACAACCAAGCCCCCCTCCCCCCATCGTGGAATATCAGGATCAGGATTTCAGAGAGAAGAGAAAAATCTTTAAATTTTTCTTGTTTTTATTCACAGAATTTGGAGTCCATCATTTAGTGTAAAAATCTCCTCTAAAAATAATTCATGCAATGTACTACTATGGAAGAGAATGATGATTTTCAATAATATATGCATATTATTTAGACTTTTCAGTCAGACAATCTTAGAAATGGTTGGAATGCCATTCTGACATATGATGAAGAGGGTGTATTGGGGGCACACTTTTGAGAACCACTGGTTTCAGTTGTTAGTTCTGTAACTAACTTGTAATTTTCCCTCAATTTTTATCTAGTCGTCCTAGCTGGGACATTCCTAGGTCTATCACGCCAACCATCACGGTCCTGCATCAAGGTCCGAAGGTCATTAGGGTGGCATTCTGTGTTATAACAGTGCTGGCCTATGTAGGTGGTTGGTGGGTGACTATCACACCTTGATCTATAGGTAGGTGTCTAGAGCAGTAGATCACTCGTGAATTCTTGTTTTGCACGCCAGCAGTGTCCTGCAAAATGCATTGTGTTCACATAAGACTGTAGAAATATCAAGGATGGGTTCATAGAGATGTGATTTAGTTGAATGTTGTTTCCAAGAGATGTTAAGTATAGCTTTCAGAATTCAAGTGTAGATTCCATCAAGCTTAGAGTGTAGGGTTTTAGTTAATGGCACCATGCATTAAACCCGCCTTCACAGTGGCGTGAATGGATCTCCGTTTAAAGTTATATGGCAGGTCATATTTCCATATTATATCTATATTATTGAAGGCCGTCCAGGCTTTGGAGATGCAAATTTTCACTTCCATTTCAGTAGAATTTATTTCACTTCCTAAGAAGCTAAAAGATTCGACAGATTTTCTGATTCACTTGAGACAATTTGCATTGAGTCTTGCTGGTTGAAGTCCGTGAATTTCAGTTTTAGTGGCATTGGCATAGAGTCCAACATAGTTAACAGCATTTTGTAGATGGTGTAGAAGAACTGTGGCATTGTTAATAGAATCTTCTGTGATACCTAGGTCATCTGCATAGTCAATATCTGTCAACTTTCTTTGCAGGATATCGACTTGAGAGTCTTGCTGATCTGGAAAATCGTCTCTGTTTTCCCTCAATAGCTTCCTTATTACGCCCACATGTCCACATACAATAAACAAGAACATTCTTTAATATTGTTACCTCAACAGCTGTTTATATTTCTGAAATAAGGTATTGCAACTAATTACATTAATTACATAAATAAAGCTGAGATATCCAGAAAAGGCATGGAATGTGGAACTGGAACAATCTACCCAAGTGAACGAAATAAAGGGTTCGGTTCGAAATTCCAACGTATATCACCTGAAGATTACTCGAGTGTAAAACGGTTGAAACAATAAAGATGTAGACAACTGTCTGAACCATGTAAATAGTTTAAATATTGAGATCTTAATTCGAGTTTTAAAATTAAACCATCTTTTGATTTTATTTATCCTATAAAAATCGGAAAGACACTCAAGACAACATCTATAAATATATATATATATATAGTGCAAATCAAAAATTGATGGTACGAGCTTCCATCACTTAAAATAGGTGCAGTGTAATATTTAATGTGCCTTATCTGATGTAACACCCCTACAGACAACAACTGGTTAATCTCCAGCACACAGGCATGGCTTACGTGGTAAGTCCACACGGCATCAGAGGATAGAAAGATACCGTCAATGTACGAAGAGGCATCAATAATTGCACAACGTGACATGTAGCTATTAGCTGAGTTTTTATCTGAAATGTTTATCCTATAATGTCCGATCTATGTGAATCCGATTCGCCATTGAAGTACCTTCCCAAAGATGGAGATTTTGCTGAAAAGTATTCGTTGTGTGAAAATGTTTTTTCCGAATGAGGATACGGACTTACTGATTTATATCTGTACACAAATCAATACAGTGATGCTTATAACAAAGCAATGTGGTCGATAGACTGTTGATAGTGAATGGAATATTCACTGAATGCTCTATAATAATGTCCGTGTGCCAGAAAATAGAGATATAAAGCTACATATTTCATGTAATTGAATAATTGAAAATTTAAATGCGTTCGCAAAGATGAATCAATAATTCTGTAGCTGAACAATTATTAATTGAATTTTATTTGTTACTGTATAATACGCCATTCAAGTGACTGATATGCATATATTAGCAAGAATGAGAAGATGGGTGTGAGAAAGATCTACATGCTTGCATCTGGAGAATCAACGGAGGGTGATGAGAAAAAACTGAATAAGACACTGAGGGGAAGATAGAGAGGAATATATGTGATAAAAAAGTTATACGAGGAAAAACTACAAGAAACATGTGTATAAGAAAGAGAAGTAGAATTTGAAAGAAAGACAGGGCCCTTGAAATGAAATGGTTGCATACGTGTAGGAGATATATATAGAGAAATAGAGCAAGAGAGAGAGAGAGCAAGAGAGAGAGAGAGAGAGGGAGAGAGAGAAATAGAGCAAGGGAGAGAGAGGGAGAGAGAGAGGGAGAGAGAGGGAGAGAGAGAGAAATAGAGCTAGAGAGAGAAATAGAGCGAGAGAGAGTGGGGGAGAGAGAAATAGAGCAAGAGGGAGAGAAATAGAGCAAGAGAGAGAGAGAGAGAGACGGTGAATGTATATTTAAGTATGTGTCGTTCCATTTTTAACAAGGGACTTGGACGCTCAGTGACACAGGTTAATCGCTGGACGATTATATTTGTTGTTTGTTATTTCATTTGCTCTCCTTCTAAGGCCTAATCTCAAATATTCTTTTGGCAACATAATTCTCCATTTCTTCTGGACGTGTAAAGAAACCCGTACACCGAATTTACTGCTTTAAGATGGGGTTGAACTCACGGATCCTTCTAAATCATATAAACGTATAATGCACTTATCTTTAGGGTCACATACACCGGGGATATTTCGGGAGATCATTTTAAAGTTATTTTAGTAAATAAAAAGGCCTTCGATTTACATAACTCGCCTTTTTACGAATAAAGAATTTCTATGCGACAACACACACACACACACACACACACACATATATATACATATATATATATATATTTACAGTAGCGAGCATAAAATCAGAACGATGTTAAGCAAAAGTCTAAATGTGAAATAACATTTTATTTTAAAGCTTCATAAAACATTTTATCAAGGAAAAATAAGGAAATAAGGTAAATTATATAATTCCAAAATATAAAGATCAATAAACTTATTTTGATAAAGTTATTTGCATTACTGAAAATTTTTTAGGGTAAGAATATAAAATAGGGTATTTTACTAAATTACACCGACTCTTTACTGACTCTTGCATTGTAAACATGGCGAAAAAATCTGTGACGTCATTGGAACTTAGAAAACTGATAGTCAAGTAATGTAATGAAGATAAAAACTCGATTGGGGATATTTCAAAGACTGTGGGGAAATCTAAGTTTTATTCATAGTATTTTAAGAAAACTTGAGGAAACTGGGTCATATGAAGCCAAGAAACCACCTGGCAGGCCTAGGAAAACCACTGCAAGGGAAGACAGATTGGTAATGAATCAAAAAAGGAACGATTTGCGATAGCAATCGCTATCTCTAAAAGACCTAATGCTAACCTTGGCATTAAAATATCAAGGCACACTATTTCCCGAAGACTTAATGAAATAAATTTGAACATTTGAGTAGCCTCTACGAAGACTTACATTTCTAAAAAGAATCAAATGAGCCGATTGAAATTTGCCACTGAACACGTCATATGGACTGAAGAACAGTGGGATTGTGTTCATTTCAGCAATGAGTCAAAGTTTAACATGTTCGGTTGTGAAGGGAGAAGGTTCGTCCGACGCAGTACTAAGGAACTATATTCGCGTCAGGTCACTAAAAACAGCGTTAAATTTGGAGGAGGAAGTATGATGGTGTTTGGAATAATTTCAGCTGCTCGTACAGGACCTCTTGTCAGGCTACTCGGTAAAATTTATGCAACTGTATACAAAGAGATATTGAAGAAACATGTTGTAGCTAATTTGAGAACTGAAATTAATCAACCAGCTGTATCCATGCAAGATTACGCGCCGTGTCACACAACGAAGTCTGTTAAGACATTTCTGAGGAGGATGCTACTCTTACGGAGTGGCCTGCTCAAAGCCCAGACATGAAAATATTTGGAAGTTACTAAATGAAAGAGCTACGGAAAAGAATTCAACAAACGTCGAAGAACTATGGAGTAATTTGAAAGGAGAATGGGAGAAAATATTCGTTAATGAATGCAAGACATTAATTCGCTCATGTAGCAAAATATGTCAAGCCGCTGTGAAAGTAAAAGTTTACACATCAAGTACTAATGAATTATGAATGCTATTTTCATTTGGATGTGATGTATCCATTATAATAGTATGTTTTTGTTAATCATTCTGATGTTTTTTTATCATCTATTTTTTTTAATGTTATATAATTATTCTTATAAATTCATCAAAATAAGTTTATTGAGCTTTATATTTTGGAATTATATAATTTACCTTTATATCCTTATTTTTCTTTGATAAAATGTTTTTTGAAGCTTTAAAATAAAATGTTATTTCACATTTTCTTAATATCGTTCTGATCTTTATGCTCGCTATTGTATATATATATATATATATATATATATATATATATATATATATATATATATATATATATATATATATGAATGGTGTTACTCGCTTGGAAAAACCTTGGATATTGTCCTGACGATCCGTTTAGGTGAAACCTAGGTAGGTTTGCCTTGCTAATTATGTTTATCTATCTCTCTATCTATCTATCTATCTATCTATCTATATATATATATATATATATATATATATATATATATATATATATATATGGTCCAAACGCAAATATTCCATGTTTATAATTTATTACATTGGAATCGTAATCACGATCCAATTCGTCAGACCTATAAATTCAAAAAGAAAACAGAAAATATATTTCCCGGTATATATATATATATATATATATATATAAACTTTCAGTGAAAGTGTATGTATGAGAGTGAGAAACAAAAATGAGAGGGAAATGTATGAAAACTCTAGAGAGAGGTGTAACGGAAGAAGTAGAAGAAAAGGAAAGCGAGGGTGAGGAATAAAATTTAAAAGAGAGTTTTAAAGAGAGAAGTTAAAATCGCTTTAAATGAGTGCGATACAGATAAATATAAGTTGTTATTAGTAGCACAAATCGACTACCATTTGTTGACTTAAATTAAAAGAACAGACACCCGAAAAGTGTGGTTACATTCATATATATATATATATATATATATATATATATATATATATATATATATATATATATATATATATATATATATATATCAAAGTTTCTGACAAGAGCTTTACACTTTGTGCTCTGACCAACGCTTTACCGGTGGTAGAGAAAAATTTCTTAATACCCAGCCACCGGCTGAACGCTGGTGAAACACTTGTAACTAATATTTTATATACCGCATAATATCACATACCAATTATTTGCGAATTTTGAGTCAGGAGCTCAGACAGAAGGGTTAAAACTGTTCAGGAACGCAAGACTCAAATGTTTAATCGCAGTATCTTATCAGTCGTCTTTAATGAAATTTGTATAAAAGAAGGATTGCTACCCAAATACACAGCATACCTATATATATATATATAGGGAGAGTTTTAATTTTCCTCGAAATTGCTTGAAAAATATTTACCTACTGGTACGTTAAGTATTTAATATCTAAACTAGCCATACATTCTTTTTTCATATTAGTCTTATGACAAAGTTGCCGGAATTTTTCATGTTAACATCTGATTATCCAAAAATTGAGATAAAATTTTTTATATAGTTTTCGATGGTTTATGGGGAATGTTGCTAATCTGATAGGTCGCATAGGAATGCTGGGATTGTGTATTTCAGGTAGACCATAAAATCTGGGTGTTTTATTATTATATTCCAACAGATTCCACCATGTTTTGTTCTCATCAATAATTAACTTTCTCATGTTTTGTTCTTGGAAATTATACCTACACACACGTGTGTATATATATATATATATATATATATATATATATATATATATATATCAATGTGTGCATGTATTTTTAATTAAGGCATGGATAATATATTATGGAGGTGAGTATCTGTGTGCGACTGACTAAGGTGAGAATGTGTGTAACTGCATTTTCCTTTTACTCTTTTTTATGACAGTATTTTGCCAACTATTTTCTTTGTCCTCACTAATAAAAGCCTGCTCCTGGCAAGACATATTGGCGTGCAGTAAGAAAGAGAGCAGAGAGTAATGATTTCAAGTCTTTTTCAAGGACGTTGGCGCTAAACACAATTAACGTTAGCCTTGATTTACTAATTACGTTTCCCGTACTGACAGGCATTATATTACCTGATACCTATCTATCTATCTATCTATCTATCTATCTATCTATCTATCTATCTATCTATCTGTTAGCCTTGTTTTCTCTTGTCTGGTATATAGGCCCACATCTCCATTTCTCCTCACGTTAGGTTTTGCTTCGGCTTTCGTAGCAAGTATATTTTTACTGGGTGGAGTTACTAAACCGACGGCCCACCGGTTATCCTTTTCCTTGAATGATTGCCAACCATCTCAGTCTGTCTTTCTATTAAACCTTCGATGCTTCGGAGAATCGATGGATTCATCCTTTTTCAACGATATTTAGGCGACAACGAAAGCAACCACCTCACACACAAACGCACACACACACACAAACGCACACACACACATGCACGCACACCGATGAAACACCAGTTCTCGTACGATAACCAAAGTTAAGCTACATCTAGCCTGATCAATACCTAAACTGGTGACCTTTTGGATATAACAGGTGGTGTAAGCTTGGGAGTGCGGGTGGTGTAATGTAAATCGAAAGCCGAATCACAATTCCAATCGGGTTCGTTATATTCACTTACGCACAAATATCATTGAATAAAGTATGAATCCACCTCTTCTCCCCCAGCTATGGGTTAATTAGTATAGTTTGTATCGGTAAATAATTATTATCTCCAAAAAAATTGATTAAAATTTTAAAATATTTTCTGTCTTTTAATAACCTGCACAGGGTTGATAAGCCGTAAAAAACAAATAAATCTATTAGACATACACACAAATCTATCTATCTATCTATCTATCTATCTATCTATCTATCTATCTAAACAGTAAGTATATAAAATCGGTTTCTACTTTTAAATTAAAGAAACTTAAATTTTGTTAAAAGTTATAGCTTTCACATGATGCTCGCATAGTTAAAATATATACTTTAGTTTTTATTTCACAAGAACATGTACGAGTTCAAAGATTATGATGCGCCAAAGTTTCAAGTGAATTAGGTATTTGAAATCCCCTTATTTTACCATGTTTCGAACCGTATACACTGACATTATCTGAATAATTGTTACGCTTATCACACATGTACGTAGAGCGCAAGAGTTATCATCTGGAAAAATGAAATCGGCGGAAAGAGTTCAATTTCTAGTAGAGCTTATTTGTAGTATGTAACTCATATGATGCCATAAGAGACTTTGGATTAAGTGTCCATCTGTGAAGCTAGTTATATCAGCGAGTTGATCTGACAGATGTCCTCCAGATCCCCGTGTCTACATGCCTGTGACTGTACCTGCCATGCGCCCAGGTGATCTACCCAGATACTCTTTTGATATGAGGAAGTGGTAAAAAACGGAGGGCAGATAAGAGAGAGAGAGAGAGAGTCTTACATTCCTGTGCCAAATAGCAGTGTAGACTGGTTTTCTAGCCTTGAGTGGCACTCTGTCTTGGAGAAGGACTACATTAAACGCAGACTGTGTATAAGGCAAAGTAAAAACTATTTCCTAAGGTAAGGTTGCTCCTTGTTCTGATTCCAATTTGTTGAATGTTGGACAGAGAAGAGTTTGGGTACTGTAAAGTGATTCCCAGTACCTTGGGAAATGCCATGAAGGATAGTTTCTCAGCATTACACCCATACAATTAGTAGTTCAAATGATTTATTTGGCTTAGTTAAGATTAAAGTTATACTTCTGAAACTATTAGTGAGGATCGAACTCGCTACACATTCGAACGGGCAAACGGAAAGCGCTTGTTAATAACTGCGTGACGGTCGGAGGCCAACGCCTTTTTTTATTATCTTCTTCATCAAAGCGACGGACAAATGTAGATGAATGTTTTAAAAGTTAAAATTCCAACGAAGTAATATATGAGGGATAAAATATTTGAATGATTGCCAATAAAATAAACAGGCATTTGCACTTTAACCAGCTGTTAAAGTGAAACCCAGGGCCGAGATGAGCTAATACCTGAAAACTGAATCATTTCGTCTAATACAGATGGTGGAATTTGTGAGTTTAATTTTAGTGATACAAGGAAAGCTGAGAGGCCTGGAGATTCACCGAAAGCACCTGCTTACGGAATTTAGTTGATGTAATGAAATATGAAATTGGGGCTGGCCTTAGAGCGGAAGCAGTTCTATATTTGTTTTGCAGTACTGGTCAGTGTTCGAACTAATGTAAAGACTAATGCTGTTTTTCTATATTGTGTAATCTGTCTAAAAAGTTTGAATGACAACTTGAGTGACAACTTAATATTTTTTTTTATAGTTGTTGTTAGTTACGGTACTATTTCTCGCTCTTTCTACACAAACACACACACACACACGCATACACATATATATATATATAATTCTACATTTGGGCAGCAATCCTTCTTTTATATGAGTTTCATTAAAAACTACTGAAAAGGTACTGCAGTGAAGCTTGTTATTCAATTTTTCTTGCATTTGTGTTTTCTTTACTTAACATAAAGTGTGTAAAACCTGTCCGAATGTTCTATATCCGAGCACTTTTGGCTATTCTATTGGACATCATCAAGAATAATTTTTGTATTTGTCTTTTACACACACACACACACACACACACACACACACACACACACACATATATATATATATATATATATATATATATATATATATATATATATATATATGCATCTGTGTGTATGCATGTGTGTATGTATGCATGTATGTATGCATATATATATATATATATATATATATATATATATATATATATATACATAATTGTGTATTTGGGCAGCATTCCCCTCTTAACAAGTTTCGTTAAAAAAGACTGACATGGTGTTGTGGTTAATTTCTTTATATAATTTTTCATATGCTCTTCAGGACATAAATTATATAAAAAATATTATTAATAACAAATAAAAAGCAAACACTTAGTAATATCAACTATGAACACGGCCACAATGTGATGACCGTATTTGGAAAATAAAACATTCCTATAACTTTAGATACATGCATAAAACAAACAATATATTCAGTTAAAAGTAAAATGAAATTCATCCTTGACAATGGCTAAAATTATAGCCGGAAGCGTTTGGATATATAAAACATTCGGACAATTCTTATATAATTTATGTCATGAAAAGAAAAAACCTTATACAAAAACTTAACCACAGCACCCTGCCAGTCATTTTTAGCAAAACTTGCATATACATACATACATACATACATACATACATATATATATATATATATATATATATATATATATATATATATATATATGAGGGTAGGCTGACTATTCGGTTCTAAGAACTGAGCTGCTGGACCCTCGTACGTCGAAAACGACGGGAGTGCCGAGTATATACAGCAGCTCAGTTCTTCGAACCGAATAGTCAGTCTACCCTCACGTATAATTTTATTATAGTAGT
Organism: Acanthosepion lycidas; assembly: GCA_963932145.1. Taxonomy (NCBI): domain Eukaryota; kingdom Metazoa; phylum Mollusca; class Cephalopoda; order Sepiida; family Sepiidae; genus Acanthosepion; species Acanthosepion lycidas. The sequence goes on from OZ010596.1 coordinate 67,180,781, forward strand.
GAATGATTGTGCAGAGCCAGCCAAACTTTTCGGAAGAATCAATACACATAGTGTGGCACAAAGTCATTAAATGACACGTCCCCGGGTTTTGAATAGAAATTTGTCCTCCCGTACTGGTTGTAAACCACTGCTATAGGACCCAGTCTTTGCTACCGTTTACCCATAGTTAAAGGAGGGGAAGAGATGGATTCCTATCTTTCTCAAGGGTAATTGCGTGTAAGTAAATGTAATGAACTCGACTGGAATTCGAAATTTGCTCTGATTTCTCAATTCGAGCTGCATACACAAACACACTCACATACACACACTCACACGCGCGTGCTCCCACACAGACAGACCGACACACACACACACACAAAGAGAGGCACACACACAGAGTTATATATATGTATATCGTGTGTGGGGGTATGTAAAAGTAATTTTTCTTCCTCCATTTTGTTTAGTTAAATTTAGTAAACATCACACAGAAATGGAACTTGCAAAACCTATTTGTCCATTTTGATATATTTGTAGAAACATGGCGGAAAAAGAAAGAAAAAAAAAGGTAGACGAGGAAGTGAGAGAGTATTTGAAAGGGACTGAAAAGAGGCACGTTTACAGAGAGACGGAAATTCATGAGAAAAGTAAAAGAAAGGAGGTAAGCAAAATATAAGAAAGAAGGTGAATCATTGAATGTCTTTTGAACGGAGATTCGTTTACACACACACACACACAGAGGGAGAGAAGAGAGAGTCATGGGAAAAATAAGGAAAAGAACGGAAGAAAAAATGAATAGATAAATAAAGGAAAAGAATTTTTTTTTTATTTGAAAATTAGCAGAAAATCAGGAATTTCTGAAACAACTGAGCCACACGAGCTTCTTTGATTGTGTTTCCATTAACAGAAGACAAAATCGAACCGAAATGAAATAAAATCTGTTGCGAAAACTTCAAATTTTAGGAAAGAAAATAGAAAAATGCAGCATTATATAAAATTATTTGTTAGAAACTAACGTATTTCAGAGCATTTCTAGAAAGTATTTACTTCATTTCACAATATTTAACAAAACTTTTAAAGTACACAAGCCCTTTGCATGAATTGAATTTAAGGTTTTCCCTCTAGCTGTGAACCAGAATGAATGATTATCGTCTCAGTTCGAAATTAAGATGAGACAATCAACTGAATGTTATTCTTGTCAGTCATTAGATGACGCCGGTGCTTTGTCTACCGATTTGCCTGTCGGAAGAAAATTATATTGACGTACTTTAATCTCTGGTAACGATTACTGACCACGCAGAAAAGTGGTTTTAAACGTAACTTTCAACATGTAACATGATGAAAGTGAACACTAAAGATTTGGTTCCTATGAGTTCTGAAAAATCTCGAATAGAATTCTCAGTAGAGGCAAAGCGTTTGTGCCAGCGATCATAAATGACCCTGAGGTTATTATACTTTCATATGACAAGCCAAGGCTCTTTGCAATAAACTTTGCTTCTAAGCATTCCTTAACTGACTTCCCCATTCTCACAGAGCACAAACTTCGTATTATCTCTTTCCAGACATATCAAAAGCCTTGACTCTAAGAATGCTACCGGTCCGGATAAAATCCAAGTAGTTGTTCTTAATAATATCAACCCAGCGTTATCTCAATTATCAAATAATCCTTCCTAACAGGTAGGTCTCTGAAGGCCGTTGTTAACAGCCAGTCATCGGAAGTTCACTCCTCGGTCCTATCTTCTTTCTATTGTATATTAACGATCTGACTAAGCTCATACTCCGATTGTTAGTAATTTTCTATGCGGATAATACAACAGTTTATAAGTGCACTCCCTAAAACCTGGAAAATCAGAAACTAGCTGCTCATCTCTCCTCTGACCTAGCCCGTGGGTAGGAGGCTCGATGGGGAAGGATTGGCTTGTAAAATTCAATACCAAACTAGTAATATTCCACCTCCACTGAGCAGGCCCTGAACATACACGTATCAGGATGGATAGGTCTTCTCTTAAGGAGGCCCCCTCGACTTGTGTGCCTATTTGGGTTCAAGCTTACCACAGACCACAAATTGAATTCGTATATCCGATCTATTGCTAAAGATATTATTTCTTTGTACCTCTCTTGTAAAAATATGGACCCACCTGGCTATGCTTTATTTTTACAAGAATCAGATCAGATCAAAAATGGAGTATTGATGCCATATCTGGGATGAAACTGCCCAGTCTTCATTTGCCACTGTAGACTCTTTTGAACTCCGTCGAGTGACGGTTGGGTCTTGCCCTGAGTGCACATTAGTATGCCGAGTCTGCCAAAAAATGTATACACAGTTCAAGAAAGAAAAAAAGATGTCTTCCGTAGTTTTATCAAATGGCACTATTTACTGTAGAATATTTTCTCGACAGATAGTATTACATTGGCGGTTCTGATTCCATGTAACCTAATACAATTTGTTGAATGTTGGACAGAGAATAGTTTGGGTACTGAAAATGCATGTACAACAATTCCACTGGGCACTTTGATCAACATTTCCCAAGCAGTAGTTCATCATACTAATAAATGTTTGAAAGCTAAAGACCACCACTTTAAGCATCTCTTGTGATTGTAGAGTCCAAAGTTAATCTCATGATATCTGAAAAAATTAGTATTACAATATCTATACAAGTTTTGCGTTTCCGGAAATGTGTATACATTTTTCTGGCGGACACTGTATATAAGAAATATTTCTTTTTTTTTATCAGAATTTCATCCATTTTAATGCCTGTTATGTTATCGCCATACGTGGATCAGAAATGAAGTCTAAGCGTCCAGTGAGATTTGAATTCGCTTCTTTGCGAGCCTGTCTTCTTAAAACGCCTACTGTGGGGTAATGGCTAACAGGATATCCGGTTCTACTGAGAAGTGAATTCAATCTTCACTGCATTCCCCACACAAATCATTTAGATTTAAATAACTCAATGTGATAATATCAACCAATCTAACCTAAAATAAAGCAAACAAAATGACACGAAAATGTTAAGAATATAGCCATATTGATTACTTTTTATATTAAAATCGTAATATATAGTAATCCAAAAGTGTAATAGCTGCTATAACACATTTTTCTGATCACCAAATATAAACTAGCTGATGGAATATTAAACAATGTTGGTTCAGTAATTCTGGAGCCTTTCTACTGATTATTGACTTCACTGGAACTATTAGGTTGGTGCAAAAATAATGGCGGTTTTTGACGTATTTTTTAACGTCAAAATACCGCCATTATTTTTGCACCAACCTAATAATTGTGTACGGTACTTGATCGAATCAGCTGTTTGTTGCAAGAGGTAATAGATAGTATATTTTTAGTTGTTTTGCTTTAGAATCTCGAAACAATAGAGGGTATAGAATAATAGAAAAACGGACAGTAAGAAGGAGAAAGAAAATAAAAGCAACAGTCAAGCAAGAATAAAAAGAAATAAATAATATGTAAGAAAATTAAATAAAGATGGAAGGAAAATAAATAATTATGCATAATGAATAACGGAAAAGAAAGAAAGAAAGAGAACTAAAATATCTCCTAAAAAGAAAGAAAGAAAGAAAGAAATACGTACGGAAAAGAAAGAAAGAAAGAAAGAAAGAAAGAAAGAAAGAAAGAAAGAAAGAAAGATATATGTACGGATAAGGAAGAAAGAAAAAAAAAACTAAAATATGTCTGGAAAAGAAAGAAAACTAAAATATGTACTAAGAAAGAAAGAAAGAAAGAAAGAAAGAAAGAAAGAAAGAAAGAAAGAAAGAAAGAAATAGGTACGGAAAAGGAAGAAAGAAAAAAATGTTTGGAAAAGAAAAAAAAGGAAGAAAGAAAACTAGAATATGTACGAGAAAGAAAGAAAGAAAGAAAGAAAGAAAGAAAGAAAGAAAGAAAGAAAGAAAGGCTCAGAGAAAGAATTAAAATTCTTGTTCTTGGTTACATTGTACAAAAGTTAGGTAGAACAGGAGAATACAACAGAGTACAATCGATACACAATTATTTAAACAGATATTTTGATAGCTCAAAATGAAATTGTCAGTAATTTGACACGTCATATTCTACAAATTAAATAGATGCGTATCTATGAAAGACGTATATATACGTCTTTCATAGATATCCCTGACAGAATGAGAAAGAGACAGATAAACAGTTCATGCGTGTGGGTCCACGCATCAGCATGTGTGTTTGTGTGAATCTTCTTAAAAGCGGTGTTATTAGATTAATTAAGTTTCTTTACCTATCTCCGGATAATTTGTATTGTTCAACCCTTCTGACTTAGAGTTATGAATAAAAGCTGAATTTATCAAATCTTCATCGAAACAACGTCACAGAAATTTCAGGGTATCTCAAAATAGAGAGCTGGCCCATCTCAGCCCGACCGACATCCCCAAATCTGATCAAACATCCTTACAGGATTGGGCCTAAGTTTTATATACACCATTGTAGATGTCAGTAAAGTGGTTATGGGTGTGTTCTGTGCGTCGATTAGATGTGGCACAAGGCGAAATGTATGAAGCACCCAATGAAGATCAAACTCACAATTCATTCGTAATTGATCTACTAAGAGAAGTTTGCTAACCATTGCACAACGTCGGAGTAAAGTGATTATGACCGGGTAGGCGAAAATTACAATAATGATTATTAAATTTCCGGAGACAGAAAAAGATCGCTGAAGAAGTCGGTATTCATTAGAAATTAATCCGTTCCCCAGATTAATTTAACCTTGTTTATTTCTATCTATCTATCTATCTATCTATCTATCTATCTATCTATCTATCTATCTATCTCAGTTGCCCTCTATATATCACTCTCTCCCTGGCTTTCGGATATATGTATATATATAGAGAGAGGGGGAGAGAGAGGGGGATAGACCAGACTTAGAAACAAGGAGCAAAGGGAAACTGCGATATACATATATATATATATATATATATATATATATATATATATATACCATATTTTATTCGAAAATTATAACATAAATATGTATGTCATAATTATAACATAAATATTTATGTTATAATTTTCGAATAGATTATATATATATATATATATATATATATATATATATATATATATATATATATATATAAAGAAAGAACAGTAAGATATATAATCCGATGTTCTTATAGATATTTTTAGTTTTACAAAATAGTGCTCAATGTAAATTTACAGAGATTAATATTATAAATTAATTGATTTAAAATATGTTTTTTTCCGCTACACAGTTCTAACCATGTTTCAAAAATGGAAGCTGAAAGCTTCGAATTTAATTTTGTAATTAAATTAAAGACATTAGTTCCATTTCATCCTCAAGCGAATTTTGGAGTAACTTTTAAAATTACTGGGCTTTAAAGACACAGCAAAAGTCATAATTCACGTTTCCAAGGATACAGAGAGATCCATTTAACCAGACAAGGGGTGTTTGCGTGTTCATTATCGCTGTATTTTGATGTATCAGTTACGTTTTGGTAGGGGTGATTTTTGCTGTGTCTTTAAAACCCAGTAATTTTAAAAATTCGCTTGAGGATGATATGGAACTAATATCTTTAATTTAATTACAAAATTAAATTCGAAGCTTTCAGCTTCCATTTTTGAAACATGGTTAGAATTGTGTAGCGAAAAAAGCATATTTTAAATCAATTAATTTATAATATATATATATATATATATATATATATATATATATATATATATATATATATATATATATATTGTTAATTATAACAGACAATGAATGTCTATTATGATGGTCATGAGCCGTTCTTATGTTCGAATATTTCCTTTAATCTCTGGTGAAAATAAAGACAAAAATTGTCCAACATTTGGATATTTTTTTATTCAGTTGGTCTTAAGCTTTCGGCTGACATGGACCATCCTCAGAGTGGTTATACAGACATGAAACAAAGATATCCACCATCAAAGATGATGTTTTGTTATTTTGACGTAGAAAATTTCTATGCGACGATAGCGGTCGCTGAATAGCAGACGCAGATCATAAGTTCAAGATGTGGTTCTATGACGTCATACCACGTGAAAGACAAGTATTACAATAGAAACAATGTCTCGATGCAATGTAATGTTTTGTGGCTAGTTTAAAATGTAATTTTGTTCAGTGTTGTTTGCTTTTGTTTTAATGTACATAGACTCCAACACACACACACACACACATATCTATATATATATATATATATAGTTGGATTGATGTGAGTTTGTGACCCTGGGTTTCACGCTACTTGCTATCGTCAGACAAACTGATTAATTTTTTAAATTGTGGGCTTATATATGGTTGCGTATATTGGTGTTTTATGGTAGTGGGAGAAAAAATTGTCGTCGGAATGCCACTCATATTTACGCAGACATACATACACGCTCGTTTACGCATTGTAAATCTCATAAACATATACCTATATATATGATCGACTCTCCCGTCGAGATTCGACGTATGAGGGTCAAGCAGATCAGTATCAAGGAAACCGACAGCCCGACACCGGCACATGAGATTTGATTATAGTGGTGAAGGCCTCGTGCAGGACCATCCACACTTTTTGGAGGGACGAATACAGAGACCTGGTGCACCGAATGCCACAAGGTTCCCAAACGACCCTCCGCAGGTTTTGAATTCAGAGTTGTCCTTCTCCTAGACCAGTTGCCATTCAAGGCTATAGAACCCAGTCTATATATATATATATATATATATATAGCACACACATAAATATATATATATATATGTGTGTGTGTGTGTGTGTGTGTGTGTTATATGATGTATATATATATGATATATAGGACTGGAATCTCCCCTCGATTTCAGCCTATGATGGACATCAACTCAATTCTTCGAACGGCCAGTACAATCCAAACATGATTTGATTATAGTTGAAGGCTTGTGGAGAACCAACCAGATTTTTGAATGAGCCGAATACAAAGAACTAGTATATAGTGTATCACATGATCTCCAAAGGATTTTCCTCAGGTTCTAAATTCAGAGTTCCCCTTCTCCTAGACAGTTTATCACCCAAAAGACTAGAAAACCAAGTCTGTACTGGTATTTACACATAGCTGGGGTGGGGATAAGATATTGATTCATAACTTTCCAAGGTATTTGCACGAAAATAACTCGACTGGAATTCGAAATCGACTTTTTATATATATATATATATATATATATATATATATATATATATATATATATATATATATATATATATATCATCGGTCGGAGTAATTAGTCGTAGTAAAGGAAAATCCGTGGAAAATAGCGAACCATATATACTACTTAAAAATAATTTTACAAACACATTCACACACACACACACACAGAGACACACACACACACATACATAGATATATAATTATATATATGTATGTAGGTATGTATATATATGTATGTAGGTATGTATCTATATGTATTAATCTATTATTATCTATATATCTTAGACTAACGTTTTCTGTCCATGTTTTGCTTCATAAATATTGATTCATATATTTGTATTTATCCCTGTAGGCAGCTATTTGTGTATATGCGTAAAGGTATGTATATATGTATATGTGCGTGCGTATGTGTGCTGATATTTGAGTGTGTGTATTTCGTATAGAAATTATTTTGTGTTTGTCCACCAAATTGCGTGAAATCGAAACTGCATATATGCGCACAATTCACACACGTAAGTATCTATCTCTTACTATCTGCCTTTGGCCATCCTTACAACTATTTAATTATCATCTTTTTTTATTTTTATTTTTAAATCTTTCTTTCCTATTTTGTAGCGAATTTTTTTCTTTTTTTGCTAATTTTTTTTTTTTGTTGTTTCTATTTTTTGTTTTAGGTTAGTTTTCTTCTTTCTCTTTTCCTTGCTTTCTAAGTCTTCGTTTTCTTTCTTTCTAGCTTTCTTTCTTTCTTGTTTTCTTTCTTTTAATGCAGCTATCTTTGTATCTACCAAAGTATCTATCCCCGTATATTTCTTGTTCTATCTCTCTTTCTTCTTTCCGGCCAGCCGAACTTTTTAAAAGTATTCTAATTTTTGTCTCTTGCTTTTTCTTTGCTTCTTTCCTGTGGATTTCCGGGCTCTAATTTTGGATTTAATTTACTCTGCGCTAATAACACCAATCCAACAAGGAAGTTCCTTGTACATTCATCCTTCCACAGAGGCCCAAACCCTTCATTCCATCTCCGAATCTCCTCCCATCTCCTCGTGTTCCCGCCACATTTCCCGCGTTTTCTATTTCAGGATCCGAATCCTTTTCCTTCAAATAAATCTAAGCGGCTGACATCGATCGAACAAGTTCCATTTTGTACATTGGTTCAATTTGTCTTCCTTTTTTATTTTATTACAAACAAAAGAAGGAAAAAAAGGTCTTTTTTAATTGAGGAAAATATATCATCTTCCCGAAAAAAGTTCTCGCAGTAATCCAAGGATAATTGTGGCCATAAGGATATAAAATCGATTAGGGGGGTAGTCCCTGGGGCGATAGGTTTGAGTAAGGATCAGTTGGTCTTAGATTCCAGACCCTGTCGGCGATACTACTTGACATAACCTGAAGTACTGAATCGGTTTTCTTATCCGATGCTGACTAATGGAAGAAGACAATCTTTGGGTGTTGATGCGTATAAACGAGGTTTGTAGTTAGATTATTGGTCACAAGATCTTGAGGTTTCAAGTTTTTTGGTTTTTTTAATAAATTCGAGTTTATTAGATTCATGGTATCAGCGAGTGGCTTTTAATTCTTTAAATTTTATTTGAATTATCATTATTTTTAAAAAGATCATTTCACACCAAGCAAGGCGATTATTCCACTAAGACGTAAGGAGTTAAGAGAAGACTTTAGTGAAGAGAAAACTTTAGTGAGGAGAAATGACCACATTGGAACAGGATTCAGGAAGAAAGATCGGGACTTCCACGGGCGAGAAGTACGATAAAAAACTACTAGAACATACAGTTGCAACTATGAATCTTGATCACAGATTTATCAGTTTGGAAAAATGGTTAGTAATCTTCACCAAAACACAGAACTTATTTTTTTTGTTTATGTGTCCTGTTCCTCCAGCAAGGAAACAACGTAGCTCCCCACAGTTTCCTATCCTTTGCAACTCTGAGCAATGTTTTTTCCCTTACTGTTCCGCCCATTCCCTTCTCTGCTACCATAACACAAGCTCATTTGGTAATTTACTCGAAGTTTCAATTGTCTTCAACGTCCTGTGAGTGTCAAATTCTTCAAGTCCTCTTTCTAATCATTATATGTGGAAGAAATTTCAACTGCCATTTTCTGATTCTAATTAGTGTCCTATTCGTTCCCATTCTCCTTAAAACTTCTTCGATCGTCACATGCTATGACCATGGGATTTTCACCATTTTTCTGTAGAACCACATATGTTGCGTCAAGTCTTCTATTCCTCTGTGAGGAAATTTTCCAGCTTTCACTGCCATATAAGAAGATTTATATTATATAAGAGTTGAGCATCCTTAACTAGATTTTACTGTTTCTTAATATTTCGCTTACTGTTTTGAAATCATTTTCTCCTATTCCAATGCTTTTTCGGATTTCGGTGTTACATTTTCTGCTAAAACATTTCCCAGATAGTTAAATTCCTGTTTTGTTTTGACATTTTCATTTCGCGTCTCGCATCTTGAGTTTTCCCTCTTGCTAATAATCATGCATTCTGCTTTCTTATAATTAATGGTTAGTCCTTTCTTCTAGCTTTCCTTTACTATCCTGCCTAGAAGTACCTGTAGTTTTCTTTCTTTCTATGTCTACTATTAATACGACGTCTTCTGCATATCATACGTTGTTGAGGCTGTGCCCTTCAATAGTAAATCCAGACAGAATCTCAAGGTCTCTTAAGATTGCCTCACCGTATAGATAGAAATGAAAATGACGATGCAAGAAAAACAGGTTTGACTTAGGATGGTGTAAAAGAATATCCAATTCACGCCGATTCATTTCGGAGAGAGAAATATGGAGCGAACGTCCGTACAAGCGAGCAAGAAAGCGACTTCATATGATGGTCTCAGTAGTTAAATAAAACAAATTAAAATGATGGGTAGATCGGTATTTTGATGTCTAAGCGTTTTATTTCTCAGTTTCTATATCTTTAATATAAGACCATGACAAATAGTTTTCATCACTTGAGCGATACTTTGTATTAAGGATCGTATTTTCTAATTTCGTAACACCGCCAGTTAAATGGACATATACCTGGCTCTGCGTCACTAGCAAATATATTTTATGCTAGTCTATGTTTTTCATAAGAATACTCTATTTGCAAACAGTCCACTATCTCATCTCTAAAGCTATTGTTCACCAACAATAGCTTTAGAACACCATGTCTGGAATGCTATGGGGCTGCACCGTCGCTTTTCTCATAATTTCCTCTCGTGATTCAAAATATTACCCTTGCAGCATAATTTTCAGATTGGAGAAGAGCCAGAAGTCACACGGCGCCAAGTCGAGTGTGTAGAGAGCCTACCGAACAAGTGGCGTATTTTTCTTGACCAGGAAAGCTTGGATTATGTGGGCGGAATGTGCGAGCGAATTTCGCCGATACTCTGCGCATGAACAACTCCTTTGTTAAAATGAAATGCACTGATCCTGTGCTTGTTCTCACTTCGTGAGCAATTTCCTGGATTGTTATACGACGGTCTTCCATCACCATTTGTAGAACTTTCTCAATCGGCTCCACGTTTCGGCTTGTGGATGGCCTGCCTAAGTGTGACTCGTTCTCCACTGAAGTGCGTCCATGTTTGAAGCGGCTGTACTACTCTTTGATCTGAGTTTTGCTTTGCTTAAATTTCTGGATGGTTTGAGCAAGAGTATCACTAAGGTTATGGCAAAATTTGATGCAGTATCTCAGATTGATGTGTTTCGTCATCTTGCATCTACACAACTGTACCTAACAACCAGGAACTGACGCATGCAGAAAGCGTGGCTTTACCTCCCACCCAAAGGATATTCTCCACGCGGCAAGAAATGTGGAAGAATTAAATGAATTTGGATAGTTTTTGAACGCATCTCGTATATGTCGATTTAGGGTAATTTTTTGGTGCAATAGATAAAAATCTAGTTTCATATTCAACAGGGAGTGAATTTGATTCTATGTCAGAGACCCAGAGTTAGTAATGTTTAAGAATATTCAAATAAGAATCGAGACATACATACATATCAGGAGGCATTTAAGCTATCTCCTGCAGAGGCCTCTTGATTGGGCTTTCATCACAATAGGTAGAGAGGTTTAGATGCGATAGGAAACAAACTATAGAAGAACTCAAAATTGATCGCTGCATTTAAGTATTGTATTAAGATTTAAGCTTACCTTTTAAAAGTTCAACGATGATTCTTCTACCGCCACTTAATTTAAAGGCAATTTGATTTACGTAGATCCTTACTTTCCGTACAAACAATTATTTTTATTTCATAGGTGACTTTCGCTGAATTTCGCAATTAATTTCGATTATTCCCAAATTTATTTCCAAGTGCTAAAAATTATTATCGTACTTTTTTATACGATTCGTCGCAAGATATCACGTAAAAAGATCGCCGAATCAATCGCAGTAATACAAATTGTGAATTCAAAATTTCACAACTGCGGGTCCGAATATGGCCTGAAATGTTTTTAATTTGTTCATGGAGTTGGTCTGATTCCAAAATGGTATGATATGTTGGGCTACAGCCTCAAGGAGTAAAGTTGAAAAAGCGTGACGCAGTGACACACTGACATTTGAATTTATATATATAAAAGAAGATGAGCTATTGAAAGTTAGAGAGGTTGTCACCTTTAATGGAGAAAGTATGACACCGTAACACACCGACATTCGAATTTATTATATAGCAGAAGATGAGCTATTGAAAGTTAGAGGAGTGTGTCCTTTTAATTGAAAAAGTGTGACACAGTGACACTGACATTTGCATTTATTATATAGAAGAAAAAGATAGGCTATTGAAAGTTAGAGAGTTGTTTCCCTTTAATTTAAAAAGGTGTGACACAGTGACACACTGACATTCGCATTTATTAAATAGATATATTGTTTTTAGTTAACAGGTTCAAAAGCTGTCTTGAAATAATCTTAATAAGTGTTGACTCAATCAAATCACGTAGACTTCACTGAGGGGTGTAGGACCACAGCTCTCAATCCGCTTGGAAATGATGCTGTTATTGCTGTAACAAGTAGGAAAGAGTTGCTAGCTCCATGCCCAACCGATTTTGAATTGAGAGGAATACACCTCCCAGACTGCTTGCTAGACAAGCCTGAAGATCGCAGCCTGCCCTATATTTAACGCAGAATCTGGTGAGAAGAGACAGATTCATATATATTTCCTGTTTACGTATTTACGTGAAAGAGAATGTAACGAACCCAGCAGTAATTCGAAATCAGCTAGCTCGATTTCGAATTACTGTCGAGTTTGATTCGCTAACCATTACGCTACTTTTCGAGTTTCGAGTCGCTAACCATTACGCTACTTTTACACTTTGCACACACACACACACATATATATATATACGTTTATTAAAAGACAAATTATTATATATTTCTAATATTTTCCCTAATTGCTGAATTCATTTCCGTTTGTTAGGATTGAATTTAAGAAAAATCTGATTATTAAATATAAGGTTGTCAGATGAATGCGTTCTTATTTTCCAATGTTATTTGAATTAACACGCAAAATATTTTTACCGTAATGTTTTAAGCTTTTCGTATAGCTTTTCCTTATCTACAACTTTCTTTTATAGTTTTATACTATTGAATAATTTGTACAAATTGTTGAAAAATAATTAAACAAACAAACAAAAAAAAAACCGAATTTATCAGACAACCCACCATATTGAGTTTTCAGTTGACTTCAGCCATTCTCAAGAAGCAAAGTCCTGCGATGACATTTCCCTATATTTAAATATGGTGTCAGTTATTTTTAATTTGTGAAATGTATTTGATGTGATGTGAACATGATATTTTTTTTATAATGATTGTCGATGCTACATGAATGTGTCGTTATATAGGTTGTGAAAATTTAAATACTTTGTAATTTAGTTAATTTATATTTTAATTAGAAGCGAGCCATTTAAAATATATTCCAATTCTCAGAACCCATATAGCGCCACATTCAGGTGACATCACGAACATTTATTTCTCAATAATGACATCACCTTCACACGACATCGAATCCATTTAAAATTGATAATAACCAACACATGATATTTAAGATGGAGGCACGAATGAATCACAGGATTTTAATTTTTGACAATGACGGAAATTAGCTGATAACTCCAAATACTTCATAAACAAGCATGGATTGCTGAAAATTAATCCATCAGTTGGAGAAAAAATATTTTAAAATATATTTTGTCTCTCTTTCCCTTTCTCTCTCTCTCTTTCGTTTTCTCTCTCTCTCTCTCTCTCTATATATATATATATATATATATATATATATATATATATATAATATTGATGTTAATAAAACACTGCACGTTGTAATAAATGAGAGTTGTATATATTAATAAGTATACATATTATCCCTCACCGGTATCATGACTCGGTGTTTCATACACAGCGCAATCTTCAGGTGTTGGGTAGAGACTGACCGTCGCATAAATTTATATTTTAATAAAAAATATCTGGTTAAACGCAGCGGTGGCGCAGTCCATATCTTATATGGCGCTTACAGTCTTTTATTTTACAAATATATATATATATATATATATATATATATATATATATATATATATATATATATATATACGTATAATTTTGTGTGTTTGTAGGATGTGTATGTAGGATATATATATATATATATATATATATATATATATATATATATGGGACCCATATCTCATCATCTTCACATTTGGTTTGGTTACTGTATATATATATATATATATATATATATATATATATATATGTATATATGTATGTATGTATGTATGTATGTGTGTGAGTATGTGTGTATGTTTGTGCATGGGTGTATAAGAAGGAAGCACAGAATGTTTGTAAAATTTATCCAAAAGTTCTATATATCCAAGCGCTTTTCGTGATTCTATTAGGTTGGTGCAAAAATAATGACGTAATAATGCCGTTTTTTGACGTATTTTAAGGTCAAAAAACGACATTATTACGTCATTATTTTTGGACCAACCTAATATTAGCCATTATCAAGAACATTTCTTTTATTTTTAACTAAATATGTAGATTTATATATATATATATATATATCTATAGGGATTGGAATGTGTTTTCAATATTTTCAAAACTCGGTCAACAAATTGTAGTCATGTTCATAGTTGATATTATTGAGAGTTGGCTTTTTCATTATTTTTGACTGGCTAAAAAAGAAATAAATGAATAAAAAGCTTAATCACATTCTTTAATGAAACTATATATATATATGAATATTTTTAGCAGCAAAGTGTTACACACCGACACACACACACACATGTATATATATATATATATATATATATATATATATATATATATATATATATATATCTAATAAATAAAAAGGAAAATACAAGAAGTTGCCTCCCTTGCAAAACTTCGTGAATTTGAAATTGATGTACAATGCTAAAATACACAGTAAAATGGACAGTAAAATTGTTTTCACTTTACAGAAATTCGTATATAGATACACAGACAATTTTCCTCCCTGAAGATAGTCTCAGATGAGTTTGAAAGTACTTGGGAAAATAAAAATTATTTGAAGAAAATTTTGGAAATTTTCTTAATCAATTTTCCACTGCTGCCAAATAATTAATCCGTGAACTTGAAAGGTTTAATTAAAATAAACGAATATAGTACGTCTAAATTATATTAACTAAAACTTTTTGAATATATATATATATATATATATATATATATATATTACCAGAAAAGATATAAAAATATGTAATCACTTTTCACAAGGCAAATGTTCAATTCCACGATCAATCTGGGTATTTATTTTATTTTTTGTTGTGCTTATTTTGTATGGTGTGCACTTGCATTGTTATACTTGTGAACTATACCTTTTCTATTTACCAATCAGGAAACTTATGACATTATTATTCGTTTATTGGCAATAAACGTCTGCAGTTATGGTCCTTTTATATTCGATTTGTTCATAATGAACAAAATCACTTTCAATTTCCACCAGACATAAAACGAACAGTTCTATGGGAAGGATCCTGGGTTTGGAGTTGGCACTGGTTTTTCATTACATAATAAGCAAAGTTTTAATTTTTTTTACTTGAAATACAAAGCCCGTTTTTCATCACCTGCAATAATAAAATGCAATAATGAAAACTTGGAGTTTCTTGTTAAAAACGACTGACGATCGATTAACTTTCCGTTTGGTTGTTGACCGATGGCTCATTAGAAAACCAAAATTTATCTTTACTAATACGTAATTACTTTTTGAACACACTATAATATATATTTATGAATTCTTAAATATATATTGTCATCCACAGACCGGCCATTTTGCTGCATCACTAGATCATTAGTGTAACTAGACGTCCGATTGCCTTAAGCCAGAAGCAAAACCCGACAGATTTGGCATCAGTCGGAGATTTTTCTACTAAACTATCAACTTCCGGCAGAGAGGAATCTGAATATTTAGGCATTCATTTTTGAATAAACACGCAAGTGACTCAGAGTGCTCGATTCATAAAAGAGCTTTGCATTATCAGCAGTAGCAGTCACTGTTTACAAATTTGTGCTTACACTCTAAAGTGTTCGACCGTGACCACTGATATAGAAGGCCTGCTCGATAGTGACGTGACGTCACAAATGTAGTCCATGCAGTGAAACAGACAGTAATCATAATGTAACGAAAAATTGTAAGAAAAAAATTGGTTTTAGTAGAAAACTTTTTAAAAATACATTTATAAAAGAAAGAAACAGAATTGAATTTTATACAGAAATTTATTTCATATTAATTTTAAAAAAATAACCGAAAAGAAAAAGAAATGTTGCTGAATGTTTTTTAAAGTAAAGAAATTAAACATCATGTTACATTTCATTAAATTTTAAAGACTGAAATTCGTTCATTATTTTATTTGTTTCAAATCTGAAAACATTTTTAAAATCACAATCAGTATTGTTTTAATTTGCATGTTTTTATCTTAATATTAGTAATTATTCTGTAAAGTTACAATATCGTAAGTATTTAATGATTATTATTCTTACACTACAGAAACAACTCAATTATGAATGATGAAAACAAACAATCAGACGAGAAAATTACAAGTAAATTATGAATAAGAAACAAGTAAACAAAATACAAGAAAGTAAATAAATTTGATACAAAAAAGAGATTTAAAATTCAAATAATACTTATAGAAAAGTAGGTTACAGACAGACAATTTTAAGACTGAAATTCGTTCATGATTTTAATTGTTTCACATTTGAAAATTTTTTATAAATCATAATCAGCATTGTTTTAATTTGCATGTTTTTATTTCAGTTTTACTTTTAATCATTATTCTGTAAAGTTACAATTTTTGTAATCATTAAGAAGAGATTATTACTCAAATACAGTAACAACTGAATTATGAATTAGGGAACAAAAAATAATTAAATAAACAAATTATAATTAAATGATGAATAAATAATTATGATGAATAAATAAAACAATTAAGCATAAATAAGAAACAAATAAATAGAAACAAGCAAATAAATTAGATACAAACAATAAATAGATTTAAAAATCAAATAATACTTTTATAAAAATAGGTTACTGATACAAAATTTAGCTGAATGTTTGAAGTTTTGTTTTTTTGCTTAACTTGTTATCTGTAATATTATTATTTTCCCTAGAACAAAAAATATTTAAAAGAGCATTTGTAGAGCTCCAGACGAACATTCTTTGTATTTTTTCTATATTGTGACCCTCATCACAAGTGTCAACATCAAAAAGAAGCTCATAATCTGCCAAAACATTCAATATTATATGCATGGCTATTTTTCTTTGATTTACTGAATGAAGAAAAGAATGATTTTTTATAAGTTTATCAATGACTACATAATTATAGAGAACAAAATTTATAGTTTTATCATTAGGATATAAGAGAGAACCTCTATTAATCCCCCTGAAAATAGCTGCTTATTTCAGGTATTTCTTCCACATTATCTCTTACACTTCCAGATATTAAATCTTTGCAACTATTGCATTTAATTTTCTTAAAAACTGCATTACAGCAATAACCCGCATTACATTAAGTATAGCATTACAGGTAGAACTTCTCTACAATTATTAACATCATCCTCTTTAACATCAATTCTATATTTATATATATCTAACTTTTCCCCCTCTGTCACTTCATCCCAGTTTGGTTCTTGTAAACTCTTTAAATCAATTTTAATGCATTGCTGATTAAATGGTAAGCTCAATTTTAAAGCTGATTGCATTCTAATTTTTTTTCCCACTCAAATATTTGACGTATCGAGATATTATACTGATCCCCACTAAGTTGTCGGTATTGACTAAACCTTGCTTCAAGGTGATCAGTTTGAAATTTGCCTGGTAATATGTACTGCATTTTCAGTTCTTCTATGCAATACTTGGTCAGTTCTAGAAATGCATAGGTTGTATGATGCAAAGCAGTGAATGTTTCCTTTGTTAATTTGCCATTTCTTCCAGAAATGCTATTCCAAGATTCTAACCAGTAACAGAATACAGAGAGAAATCTAAAATTTTCTTCATTCATTCTAAGTGGATTGCAGTATTTATTTCTAAGCCGACAACCTTTATATGGCGTTTTAACATTCATTATTGTCCACCAAATATAAAATATGTTTATATATTCAGCAACTTCTGCAAAATTAAGCAAACATTTCTGTTTTCCTAAAGTCAATAATCCTTGAATAGTATATTCATTAAAAATTTGCAAAACTAAATTAACATTTTGCCTTTCAAGATTAGTAGGTGAAAGTGCCTTTGAGGTTAATTTATAACAATATTTCAAAATTGATTGAGATTCTAAGGCATGAAGTTTCTGTAAGGTAGAAAATGGGGCACTTTGGATATTATCTAATTCATGATTTCCATTATGACAAAATTTGGGGAACAGAATGCATTTATTTGCATCTTTATGACCAAGCCAATTGTTTCTAATGCATTTTAATATATGGACTGAGTCAAAAAGGAAGAAAAGGGGTCCAGACTTTATAACTGTGTGTGGATATACAATGGAAAGCTTTGGAGGACTACAATGGAAAGCTTTGGAGGACTACAAAAGAAAGATATAGCTTTTTTATTTATAGCATTATTATCTGTTATAATTGATAATACTTGAAAGCCTATCTCCTCTAAACCAATTATTATGCGTTTAACTATGTCAAATAACTTCTCAGCTTTAAGACATTTAGTTGGCATAATATACACATCTTTATATTGTGAGAATACACTGCTAATCATGAAAGCAAAAGCACTTGTTGCAGCTTCACTGCAGTTGTCAGATAAGCCAACAATATTACCACCCTTATAATCTAAATAAGGTTTTAGATGTATTTCATCAACAAGTAAAGATACTGTGATGTCCTTCTGCACTAGGAGCTTAAATTTATTTTTAATATACATAAGAAAATTGTTATCATGTTGCTCAATCAAAGGATTCATATATGTTGATAATGTTAGTCTTTTAATGGTTGAATAGCTAGGTAAAATTATATTTTTGCTGTCTCTTAACAATCTGTACCCTTTAGGGGAGCAGTTATATAACAATGAAGAAAATATAATCATTTCTGTTGAATAATAAAGCTTATTTTGTGTCATTAAATTTAGCTGCTCATATATAAATTTAATTGTATTAAAATGTTTGTTTGATTCTTCTTGCACCAATAGTAGAAATGACATTACCAATTTTAATATAAAAATCATATTTTGTGGTTTAGTTTGCTGTTGTTCTATGTCCATTTTCTTCATGTTTTCTATCAGAATTTCAAGGGTATTTTGATCAGTTACATGTTTAGGAATCTTATAGTCCCCTATTGAATGCATTTCCACATCTCTACAAAACACATGTACTGCAAAATCAGATTCAATTACAAGAGACAGATTGATTTTTGGATAAGGGGGATTTGATGATGCTGAATATAATAAGTGTCTCTTGCTGCCTAACAAAACTCCAGTAATTTCTATCAAGGAAATTTAATTTCCCTTATAGCTCATTAACATTATGGAATTTCTTCTGCATTTTATATGCTAAGTCATCATTAATACTTTGATTTAAAGCACTTTTAAGAGCAGAATTCTCTAGTCGGATTCTCCTAGAGTCCGGTGACTCTCTAGAAGTATTCAATGAAGATAAATATGAGAGACAGTTTGGGAAAATTCTAGGAATAGCACCATCACGACGATATATATTTTTTAGTTTAACTGCAATTGTGGCACCTGTTTTTTTGGCAAAATCTGACGATTCCTTCTTATGTCCTCCGGTCGAAAATGTAGTTCACATACCTAAAAAAATTTAAAAACCAAACCTATTTTAAATTCTTGTGAAAATCTAAGAAAATCAATCAGCAAAAATCTACAGCAATATGAAGCATTAATAATTTTGGGAAAAGTGAAGAGAATTCAACAAAAGATTATTAGTGACGAAGCTATGTACAAATAAGAGAATTTTTAACGTTTATTCATTTTTTTAATT
>OZ010596.1:67205375-67225375 GCA_963932145.1 Acanthosepion lycidas
AAGAGCCACTCAAGGTAGAGGGTTGCTGTGTGGAGTTATTTTAGTGTATGAAATGATAAGCGTTAGGAGTATAGAGGTCGAGTAGACTTCAGAAGGAAGCGGAAAACCCATCCTAAATAGGAAACAAGGGATAAACCTCTACTCTGTGACAATCCTAGTGCTATATGAACTCACTTCAGAATGGACAGGATGAAAAAAGAATAGGTTTCACAAAATACTAGGAAATATAGATCAGAGCAAGTACAAGAATTTATAATTTTCATGTGGAAACTAAATGTTAAATTAGAAAGAGAACAAGATAGCCAGATATTTACTGAATACGGACTTAGATCACACAATGAACGTAGAAAGAAATGGATTAAATGGTGTACAGCTACTAACCAAATAATAGGTAACATTTGATTTGAAGAAGACGCAAGACGGTTTGTGAACTTGAAAAAATGCCTAGTAGGAGACATTAAATGCCAGATCGACTACTTATCCACCAAGGAACGGATTTAGAAATGCAATTTGGCGATGCGAATCTTTCCCGTGCAAACTAAGGGTAAAATGGTCAAAATTCAAGTAATCTCTCAACACCAGATCGATTCCATTTGCAAATACATACAGTTATTGTTAAGAAGAAATATGAAACTTTGCTGCATTTATTGCAAGGAAAGTTGGGCCACTATGTCATACCAAAAGATATTTCTCGTCAGAGTCCATCTTGCACATTTATAAATCTACCATTCGCCCCTGCATTAAATACTGCTTCTGTATTTGGTCGGGTGATCCTGCTATTCATCTCGAGGTTCTTGTCAAAATTCAAAGAAAGGTATGTAATGTAATCGATTCTGACTTAGTATCTCGAAATCAGTCACTTTCTCATAGACGTGATGTGGTTTCCCTTTGTCTTTTCTGCAAATAGTTTCATGATAACTGTTTTGATGAGCTTTTTACCCTGGTGCTCCAATTAACATCTAGGTCCCACCCGTTTACTGTTTAAATAGCTGAATGCACCGCCCAAATACAAGGGATAAAAAAGTTTCTTTTCTCGCACTTACCGCCTGTGGAACTCCCTTTCGTTTACTTTCTTCCTTGATGATTACATTCAGAAATCTAAATGTAACGTCAGTCGCCATCTTCTATCTTCTTGAATAGCATTCATCTTTTGCCCTTTCCTCAATCCTCCCTTTACTTAGTCTTTGTAAGCTCTTGAATACTAGTGGCAATCCTGTCTTGTTTGGGCTGAAATGAAAAAAGTTGCGAATGGAACACGGTCAAGCAAGCACTAACAGTAAAAGAAATCAAAGACAAAAAAAGAGAAAAATGAATGGCAACTAAAATTCTTGACTTATTGACCCAAATAACACCTTGAAATGGTAGGAAACTTGATCTACTCGTAGAAGATATCCAGATAATCCATAATCTCTTCTGAAAACAAACAGCATACATGCGTATTAAGAACATGTTTATGCATAAAAAGAGAAAGAGCAAGACGGCAAAGATGAGTTTTCTCACCAGATTGTTTTTAACTGTACAGTGAGAAGATTCTAAGAGAAACAGGAGACGTGTTAGGAATCTAAAGTGACAGACGTAACGTTGACAACGTACAGTAAGCGGGTGACTCTGATGATGGTAGATACAAAAGGAAAGCAGAAAGAAAGGCAGTCTATGAAATGATAAAGAAATCAACCGTTAATTTAATAAGGTAGAATGCATCTTTGTCATCAATTGAGACAAGACATGTCTTACGTATTAGAGACATAAAAATGAAGCAGCTACAGGAATTAAACTATATTAAAAGACGATGAAAAGGGTAAAACAGAAAGAAACTGAATATTATATAAAACAAACAGAAAATGCCCTTACAAATAAAGAAAACGGTAATGTCTATTCTCCTATAGGGTAGCGAACGATGGACCAATTTTACACAGATTAAAAAAAAAAGATTTTAAGTGACATATATGTGGTTCTATCAAGGAATGGTGGGAATAATATAGGCAGATGACAGAGAAACAAGGAAGTTCTAAGGAGAATGGCAATTATTACGAAACTTCTGCTAACAACGAGAATGAAACAGCTGAAAGTGTTGGGATACAAAAGGAAATTTAACATTCACAGAGAACATTGAAAAATAAAGAAGTTGAACTACGAAAATTTGGACTACATGATTTGAACATGTACTGTATACACTTTTCGTTCGTTTCTTTGATATTATTGTTGTTTTTTTTCCATTGATACACTTGCAGGAACGTACATGTATGCACAGCATTATATGCTGGTATTTTGTTTCTGCTTGTCAGGCATTTTCTCGCTTTGTCCACGGCTGTACACAAGGGTAACAATCTCTTTGTGTATGCCAAAGAAGAAGAACACACAGTAACACACACACACACACCAAAAAAACAAAACAAAAAAAAGACACCGGTTCTCATATACTATCACCGAAGTTAAGCAACGTCTAGCCTGATCAGTAGCTAGACTAGTGACTGATTGAAAATATCAGGTGCTCTAACCTTGTGGGTAGAGATGGTGTGATGGAAATCGGAGAGCCGAATCCCAATTCGTTATATTCACTTACACGAAATTACTTTTGGGAAAGGTATGATTCCACTTTTTCTCACTCAACTATGGGTTAATTAGTATGACTTGTATCAGTAAATCATTATTATCCTTCAAAAGTTATTACACTCTAAAAATAATTTTTGGCTTTAAATAACCTGTAAAGAAGTGATAAGCCGTAAAACACAAATCAATTAATTAAGCACACACACACGCGCGCGCGCGCGCACACACACACACACACACACACACACACACATATATATACATATATATATATATACTGAGACATAGACAAAGGGGGAGAGACGCACAGACAGATATAAAAAATAAAAGGGTAACTTATCTGTCCCTTCTAGGAGTTTTGCGGATATATTAGATAATTGTTAAGGGGTTTGATCGTCAAGCTGAATGTATTTATTGATTTCTGTGAATAAATTCAATTTTTGTAATTTTGTTATCTATCTATCTAAAAATAGTCAGTGGTCAAGTATTAAAGCAACATGGTTATGGTTATTTTACATAAGATCGTTCTTAGGTGAATCTTTTCTACTAAAGATAACTTTTCCTTCTTCAAACTTTATACCAGAAGAGAAAAAAAATTATTGGTTTTCTTTTCTGCAAATATTTTCTCGGAGTTTATTTGCAGATGTTGTCTTGACTAAACATCTTACTTGATGTCAAGGTTGAAGTAAATGAAGAAAGAGATGGAGAATGTTTATTTAAACAAGTACTTCCGCGTATTTTGTTGAAGTTGGAAGCGCTAATGGAGGAATCATAGAATTACAAGACAAAAGTGAATTTACCAGACAGCAGATAAAAGAGAGGGAGGAGCCGTCGTTGTCGTTTTGACTGCAGAAGTGGGGACATTGGAGGGATGTGGGATGTGGGGAAAAACTATGTAAAAGAAAATGGGATCTCGGTTCTCTTTCTTTTTTGCATATTCACGAATATGACAATAATGAATTAACAGTAAGAAAGCTAAAAGAGAAGAGAATCAGGAACATTGAGGGAAGAAGGCAAATTAAGGTTGTTGAAGAAGAAGAATAGCAACAAGAAGAAGGAGGAGAATAAGAACAGCAAATATAATATATTTCTTCTTCTATATTTCTTCAAGAAAAAAGAAAGAAAAGAGAGAAAGGAAATGTATGATTGGAGAAGAACAACAACACTAATGTAAGTGAAGAAAAAGGAGAAAGAGAACGGACAGTATAAAAGAATAAGAAATTTAAGAGAAGAAGAAAAAGAAAGAGAAAAGAGAGGTATAAAGAAAGAATAATGGCGGCATTAGGAAAGAAGGGAGAGAAAGAAAGTGACTATTGTAAATATAAAAGAAAAAGAGGCGAAGAAGAGAAATAAGAACTATAATAGAGGAACACAAGGGAAATAGAAAGAGAACGACAACAGCAAGTATAAAAAAAAGGGTAAGGAAAATGTAGTATTGTTAATAAAAAAAAGAGGAAGAAGGACACCAAAGAAAAAAA
This sequence comes from Acanthosepion lycidas, assembly GCA_963932145.1. Lineage (NCBI taxonomy): Eukaryota > Metazoa > Mollusca > Cephalopoda > Sepiida > Sepiidae > Acanthosepion > Acanthosepion lycidas. Next base: position 67,209,404 of record OZ010596.1, read on the forward strand.
GAAAGAGAGAAAGAAGAGTAACAAGTATAAATAGAAAGGAAATAAAATTGATGGGGGTGGGGAGAGAATAGAGGAAGATAAAAGTAGAAAGAGAATCGAGAGAAAGAAATTCGATGATGGATAAAATAGATGTAATGAAAGAATGTAAATGAAGCATTAGTACGAATGTATTCTTAGTAACAACATCATTTGAAGATGTAAGAAGAGAATTAAAGAAAGTAATGGTAATTGCCGAGTTTCTTGTTGAGATAATAAGCGTAATATTACTACGCGTAGTAATAGCGTGGATCAAGATATAACAGCTGTATATTGAAGCGTAGGAAGAGCAAGTATCAAAGAGTACTGTTAACGAAGTTGATAGCATTGAAAAAGATCAGAAAGAAGTAAGATATTAGAAGAAGAGGAAGAAGAAGAAAAAGAAGAAGAAAAGAAGAAGAAGAAAAGAAGAAGAAAGGTAACAGAAGATAAAGAAATAGAAGTAGAAATAAGATAATAGATGAAAAAGTAAAATAACAGAAGTAAGATAACAGAAGAAGAAAAAGAAGTAAGATAAAGGAAGAAAAAGAAGAAGAAGAAGAAATAAGATAACAGAAGAAGAAGAAGAAATACAATAAAAGAAGAAGTACGGTAACAGAAGAAAAGTAAGGTACAAGAAGAAGAAGAAGAAGAAGAAAAAGAAGAAGAAGAAGAAGAAAAAGAAAAAGAAAAAGAAGAAGAACAAAAGAAGACGAAGAATAAAAAAAAGAAGAAGAATGATAACAGAAGAAGAAAAAGAAGAACCCTTAATCTCGGCTAAAAATATCGGATGAGTACAGGACTGACTTTGAATGACTCTTCTTAAGAAACAGCAATAAACGAAAGAAAGTTGTAATGGTGAAATTAAGGGAATCCATACAGGAGACATTCAGCATTCATTGACCGAATAATGCTAGTTTTTTGATATTTCTAAAAACAGTTTTTAAGAAAATAAATTTCTCAAGTTCACTATTATTCATTTTTATATTCATGGGAGTTTCCTTCGCAACCTTTTGTTTTAAGTAATGGAAGAAGTTAACAGCTTGATTATATCACGATTTTGCTATATGTTACTCGTTTTTCTTGGGATTATTCATTTGATAAGTTTTTTGGTAAAGTTTGTGATTGTGTAGCGCCAATCTATAGGGTCTGATGGCAACCAAATTCAAGACATTCTAGAAAGGCGGAGGAACCTATTATTTGAATAATTAGTAGTATAATGAAAAATATTGCATCTCAGAATTACCAACATCGCGAAGAAATGTGTAGACCTCATTTGCAGGAATATTGTGCTAAAAGCATTACAGGTAAGTGTAAAAGACTTCGTAAAGATTCTTTGTCCTTACAAAAAATTGAAATTACGTAGAATATATTAGTCAAAATTTTCTTAAATATTTAACAAAAGAAAGTTCAAATCGTTCTTTATATAATGAAAATGATTTAATTACAATCTATGTCTTCAATCCACAATGCTACAAAGATCACTTTGAGCTGTCTACTGTCCCTAAAGAGGTGGTCGCTTTCTTGTAGGGGCCGATCTGTATCACTAAGAATAATTTGTGTATGCGGATAGATTATTGACTATCATCTTTGGACAACACAGAATACTGGCGAAAGACGATGGATTTTTGCAGAACCCGAGGAAGGTCAAAAAATTGATCTCTGTGTTTTGTCGCGAAGCACGTTTATTGATTCATCAGATTGTGAACTGGCTGTGGTGATAACCAGCTGATGTTTGCACAACATTCATCTACCACGATTTGAACAGGATGGGGGAACAGTCAAACTGTCCCTTGGCGAGATCTGAATCTTTATCTAGGGCAAAAATGAATAGGAAGAGTAAAAGAGGAAATCGGTTTTGATGCTAATCCCTTAACTGCACTGTTTCAATGTCCAAAGCTAACTAACGTGCCTGAAGCGTGTAGGAAAGTAGAATTTGACACGTGTTTTCTGTTGTTGTTATTATTATTGAAGGTGACATTGTTGTAATTGGCTGTTCGAAAGATGATCCGGGGGGGGGGGGAGAGTAGGAGGTGGTGCCAGAAAGATGGCGTGAAAGATATTTTTTTAATGTGATGTTCCGGCGGAACTCTAAGCCACCATTGCTGATCACAGATTTTTCTTTATTATCTGTGAATATTGTCACGCGTTCTTGGCAAAGATTAGGCGAATGGTTTCGCGTTCCCTTCTACACAGTTCCAAATTAAGAGGAATCCTTCTCTTAGTTGGGCTGCCATACAAGGCGAGCGTGTCCAGGCTAATCCATAGATGCGATAATTTCATACATTTCCTCAGGCTATTTGTACGAAAGTGACATTGGCCAGGATTTGAACAGGGTTCACCGATTTCATTTTCAGTGGCGATGACCGCTACTCTAGTCGCACGTCCCATGAAAAAAATTAATGGCTGCAAAGTGATGGAGATGATACAAGATGATGAAAGAGTTAAAAGAATAATTTAGAATCGATTCTGGTTCCAGAGAAAAGTTTTTTAAATTCATATCCCCTTCAACTAGACGATCAGTTTAGTTTAAAAATATAATGATGTATAAACTAAATCCTTTGTTCTATAACTGGTGTTGCTATTGGAAACTATGACATCACTTGTTAGTATTTGCATTCGCTCAACCCCCACGAGGTCAGGTTGTCACACAAGGTCGGTTTAATGTGGGGAGCCCGAGCACGTACACCTGGGCTAGGAACAAATATTTCCGAGCCCCTGCAACCGTCGGTTGCGCTGGCCTCAGTGACTGCACCGACCCCTCTTTCTAGTGCAATGAGAAGGTGCAGCCTCGGGCAGCTGTTTCCCAAGGCCGGCACCTCTCAGTATAATTTTCCTCAGTTGTGACTCTGTCCTTTGACAGAGCCGTCCCTGAGTACACTCTGCCCAAGGACAGAGACGCAACTGAGAGATGATAAATAGGGTGTTACAAACTACGAGAGAGAGAGAGAGAGTGAGAGAGAGAGAGAGAGAGAGAGTAATTTACACACTTCTCAGTATTTAAACCACAACACGCCAAGTTTCGGTCGCTACATGACCTAGTGGCTAGAACGTTCGCTTTCCGACCATGTAAACTTGGGTTCGAATCTCGCCAGGGCCGATTTGTTAGAAAAAGTACTTCTTGATGTTATCGGCCTGGAAACCCTACCACCGATATAAGCCTTTAAAAAGTGTTCGTATCAGTTTTGTCGTAGCATTTTGATGCTCTTCTGATGATTATCCTGATATGCAAAATTTACCCCAAATATTCAGGTAGGTTTCAGTGATGCGCCTCAGAAGGTACGTGCGTAAGTCCGTCGAATCGTTAAATGGCTAAGTTCGTCGAAGCCCTTCGTTTGCCGTAGCCGGACTCCCGTAAGCGCGTCAGAAGGTAAGTGCGTAAGTCCGTCGAATTATGTGAGATCAGCGAACATAAAGTAAAAATAGAAACATGAGTATATTCAAGTCAATCGCGTCTCTGGTAAGTTATTATAATAGAAGGCATTCTCCAATTATCACCATATATACAGACTCAACTTGTTTAGAGTAAAATTAGACCTTTGGTATGGGCCATAGTGCTTCATTTCATTTCGTTGGCTCAAAAGATATCTTGCTTTTCACATTATTGCAAATTATTAACCTGTCATCGCCAATGAAAATTTGAAAAACGAAAACTTTAAATATATTTTCTTTGCTTCAGCTGAGTATATTTGATGTCTCTCGTCTCGTGTAGTATCGATTATTCTCAAATAATATCTTGATTTGATCAATATCAGTTTGGTTTGGTTTATTGTGTTCAGTGGTTTATTGAATGCTAACAAGATTTCTAGGATAGAATATGCATTCTTTGTAAGAAATTAGTTTGTAGATTAGGTTTCATTGACGTATTTTTTATAAAGATGTTTTTTGTCGAGAGTTAAATGTATTGCTGGAAATTTTTTTCCCTAAAATGTATTGCCGGTATTTTTGCAAAAAAAAAAAAACCCTTTTTTTTTTCATAGAGTTTTGACCCCAGTTTGGGGGTTAACTATTTGCCTAAAGCTGAGACCTTAACATGTGCTACCACCCCGGGTTTGGGTGGGCCTGGGAACAACAGCAACTTTTCTCGATAAGAGGCCTTGCTGCCGGGTGTAATTTATCGTCATACCCAGGAGTGACATCAGTTTGTTTACTTAATGAAGGCACATTGATCAGTAAAAGACTCGTTCAGTGAATCTAACTTCATCCTAAACAGAACAAATATTTTCTTTTGCGTTTCAGTTTTATTTTCCCTTTTTTTCTTTTACTGCGTTCCTTCAGGACGTTGGCGATCATGCCTCTCAACTTCGTATTCCTTTGTAGCTTTAGACAATATTTGTCTTCTTACCCTTTTTTGTTTGTTTCAGGTTCTACTAGCTATTTGTATAAGTTCGTTAGGCCAGCTTAACCTTCTCTTTTTGCCTCCAATATGTCCGGTGAGTCTAATTCTCACGAAAATTTCAACTCTCTCTTTCTGATTCTGAGTACAAATTTTGTTTTATCTTAAAACTTTTCCTTTCTCACAAGCTATGGTATTCGCAACATCCTTCTGTTGAATCACATTTCTGCTGTCTCAAGTCTTTTCTTCATCTGTGAGGAAATTATCCAGCATTCATTGACAAAGATTGATTATTACACAGTAGTTCAGCTATTGCATTTTGTTTCAAAGGATAGTTTTATGCTTCTTAATACTTTGTTTCTCTTTGAAAAGACATCTTACATTATTTCAATGTGCCTTCAGATTTATGCGTCAAACTTTCTACTCTATCTTATAGCATTTTCCAAATAGTCACATTTCTCTGTTTGCTTGATTATGACGTCTCCAATTCGTAGGTCGCATATTGAGCTGTTCCATTAACTGACAATCACACATTCTGTCTTTTTACAATTGATGATTAGTCCTTTCTTTCTTATTTTTCTTTACTACCTTTTATAGGAGGATCGTGCCGTTTTCTTTTCGGTTTCTGTCATCAATAGAGCGACATCTGCGTATCTTATGGTGTTATCTTTAATAAAATAAAAAAAAAGGAATAAAATTAAAAAAAAAAGAAGGTCTACACTATAGCGTACTATTTTTTCTTGTTTATATGAATCAGATCCGAAACTTTTGTTTGCACCTAGTTGCCTGTCCATATCTTGAAACCTCAGAATCGGTTTCATTTTTAATTTTTAGGAAAGAACCACTAATAATTTCTTCTGATTCCATTTTATAATGGCCGTATGTACGACTTTTACATAACTATGTCTTCTTTTTTGAGAGAATTAACTGAAATAATTTAGGGTCGCATTATATCTGGAAATTATTGCCTATTCTATTCTAATAACAATATTCTTTTTTCAGCATTTTTTTACTGTTTACCGTTGTCGTCTTTTAGAATTTAACCAAATTTTTGGATAAAGTCAGTTACAGACAGACACACTAAATACAGTTACTAAGATATTTTGCCATCATTATACGGTAACTTTTTTTTTACTGCAATTTGCTCCTTTATCTTGAATGAATCTACACGTAATGCCCATAACTTAATTTTTCTCGGCTGAAACACAATCTTAAGTCAATATATAGAACTGGTTTGTACATGACGACATAAATTAGTAATCATTACTGAGTGCATAATATTTCTTCCTCGTTGATGTTTATCAATATTGATTCGAAATTTTAGGTTCAACTGCAATACATTGTAACACAACTCTTTGCCAAAATGACAGCACATCTGTGCCATCATCAGATAAGATAAAACTTGTTTCTTTCACATATGTGAACTGAATAACAATTGCGACATGAAATATATAGCAATTCTTAATGAAATAAGAACAAGAGGAAGATCACTAAACGAACGGTAATTTAGGATTCATGTTTTCATCAAAGTTCCTAGCGCAAGTTGGATTATCATAACTATTTGTATTTGTATATATTCAATTTTTTCATCAACGGTCTTTCGATTTTGGAGATAGTAATATAGACAAGCTTATTATATCATCGATGACGGAAAATAATTGAAAACTTAATATTGTTACCCCTTCTGGGAGTACGTCCACTTGATTCAACGTGAAACAGAGACCGCGGCAAAAACGAAAACGAGTCAGCAAAAGCAAAGCGGAGCCAGAAGTTAACACAAAGTTAAACGTGATAGAAAAAAATAAATAAATAAAAGAAAAACTAAAATATATTAGTGTTGTTTCCTGCTTCATCAACGTAGAAAATGCTAATGAATGAAAAGAGATGACGAAGAAAATTTTAATTTTAATTAAGCTGTCCGTGATCCGTTGGGTTACAGACGGTTCATTTTTATAAAACACTGAAGTTGATTTCAACATTAAAAAATTGTCTGCCTGAACAATGTTAAAATAAAAATACTTATTTTATAAACAACTCTTATTTTTAAATTTTATTCACTTAAAATATTTTTTATAATCAGATTAACTTTAAAATTTTTAATATGACAAAAAATATTATTAAATTTTATTCAATTGAAAATATTTTTAAATCACAAAAAATACTCATATATTTAAAATATTGATTGTCTATAAATCTGAAATATAAAGAAGTACTCTACAACCAACTGGACGAAACGGCAAAGTGGGATCTCTTTGTGTCTGTCTTTAACTTAAAAATATTTTAATTAAAAAATGTTTGTTTGAAGAAAGTTAAAATAGAAATACTTATTGTATAAACAACTAGTATTTTTAATCTTATTCACTTAAATCAGATTGACTTAAATCATCATGCGCCGGACGGACGCACACATATGCACGTACATAATTACAGACTTAGTAATATATAGATGAAACTTAAAGATGTGTCATATCATAGACTGACTTTTTAAAACTTTTATGATCGTTATTTACATTATTCGGATTATTGTCCTCATCTTTGTCACCATATTTATTACAACGTTTCCGCCGTTGTACGCTCCGGCTTTCTTCACGTGGTTGGAATTTTTCAATTTGTCTCCATATTTTTGGTATATCGGGTCCGTACCGGTCCTTCAGTATCTCTATATTTCTGAGATGAGGTATTTTATGATTCGTTTTCAATGAGTTACACAATAAATTATTATTTAAATCAATGGACACGATTAAGAGATGGTATATTTAATGAATTAACTATTTATTGCCCAATGAAGAGGTTACTTATAAATAGCATTAACATATACACGAACATATTTTGAATTTATTAACCAGCGTTATGTATTTTGTTTGGTTCATTTTTGAAGACCCTTTTTATCCAAAAATCAAACAAGAATTAAACATAAATTTTAGGTCTTTTCGTTGTTTTTTATTAACCATTATATATATATATATATATATATATATTTTATTAACCATTATATATATATATATATTTATTAACCATTATATATATATATATATATATATATATATAGTCAAATCTAGAGAGTCAGACAAACCTACCAAGGTTTCACCTACTGACGATCCGCTTAGGTGAAAACCTTGGTACGTTTGTCTGGCTCTCTGGGTTTGACTAGGTCTGCTCTACTTTCGTATTGAGCACTTTTTTAGTTAGTTGCTTACTCGTATCAGGTTTTTTTTTCTTTGGGATTTGGACCTGTATGCTGTACGATTATTTTCGACAGACGTTCCTGTTCCTAGCTCTTTCTTTTTTTAAAACCTTTTTTTCCTTCGAAATTGATTTGATCATTAGCAAATCAAGGAACCGAACGTTTTCCGAGACGGGTGTAGTTACACACACACACACACACACACACACACACATATATATATATATATATATATATATATATATATATATATATGAATTTGTTAAATATCACTTTGGATGAAGGTACAAAAATTTCATCAAATTTCTTCATTCTTCTCAGTTTCCTTCTTGACTACACCATTAATGTTGATTTTAGTAGTGTTATTTTAATCTTTTAAGGGAGTTGCGAAAGAGATTTATGTAACAGGTTTGTAAGGCATCTAATGTATATTACATAATACCTAGTGAATAGTGAGAGATACCCTCCAAAACCTAAACAATGTATTAAGGTGGCAAAATGCCATTAAAATTAAGAAAAAAGCGAGAAACTACAATGTGATATCTAACTTCCTATTTAACAACAAATGCTGAGTAATCTCTACAAAGGTAGTAAAACTGACAGATGCAGATAATGCCATAGACTGATCATGTGATCAACGAGTAAACCTTAAGGAAAATAAGATCAAAAAGGACATTTATACTTTCAATCTGAAACATATTTCTAAGACATGTAATGAGGAAAGAGGGTCTCAGGAATTTAACACTCATAGGCAAGAGAAGCAAGATAAAAACAACGAGAAACAAATCAAAAGATGTTGCTTGAACAAATGATAAACGGAGGGTAATGAGTGCTGACAAAGAATTGAAAAGTTTAAAAAAATCGAGCAACAAACGGTAGGACTTTATGGAGAGTTATGATTGCTTATGTCTTGAAAGAACACGGTACAAAAGAATGCCATATCATGTCCGAGTTTTCTATTTTGTTTGACATATATATCGGAAACAAAACTAAAATTATCATTACTATTATTATTACTATTATTATTATTAGTAGTATTAGTATTAGTAGTAGTAGTAAAACCTGTGAAAATTTCACGGCTTTTCTTTCTTTCTTTCTTTCTTTCTTTCTTTCTCAGAAATCAAATATCGTCTCTAATATGTCTTTTCCATCTTTCCACATGATCGACATGGAATTATCAATTATTTCTGAATCTATTGGCAGGACGTAACGTATATGTTAACTAAGGGAGGGGCATGCAGAATTATAAGAAGATTATTATTGCTGGAGGTCAAATGGCATCAAATCAATGCAAATGTACAGCACATTCCTCAGAATTATTGTCGGGACAAACAGTCTGAATCGACATCTCCCCCGATCACGCTACCTTAGAACTGTTCAAAATATTCCTATCATTATTGGCACAAAATTAATTCCAGTGTTCAATAGGTTATTCAACACTGAAGAAAAAACGGGAATTTTTTCTCTTTCCTCGCTTTCTTTGATTTTTACTATGTAATCAGCCGAAAGCGCCAGATCCACAGTCTGACAAAAAAAATGACTTCCTCAAAATAATAAACAGTCGCCAGTGTATTATTGAACGCACCCTGTCATGTCCATTTTTATATTCACTTTCAGAAAACTTTCTCTATTCACTTACGGTGTCGTTTACACTCTCCTCGCTCACACTACAAAAAGCCACGATATAACTACATTTACATAGCTGCTTGCCTGTTCCAGGTATCATATTTGCTCTATCTGTTCAAGGGATGCTGTGTGGTACGTGGCCGTCCAGAACCTAGTCTACGGGCGTAGAAATGTTAATTTGACTGTTGTGTTGAAGATCAAAGGACCACCAATGCATCACGTCTAACATGGGCAACACTTTGCTAAAATAAGTACCAAACATCACAAAGTCTTTCAAATGTCTCTAATTGAACAAAAGGAGTACTCGTGTGTCCTTGTGCAATAATACATAATTACACCGGACTGTTTCAACGAAATGACCTTTAATGTAGAATTAGTTACTGTCTAAAGTTAAGCCACAGATGGTGCAGAGGTATGATGATCGAAAGTTTTAGTAGAATAGCTCGTACTTAAATCAAAATTTTATCTTTCTTCAGTACACACATGCGCACACAAACATGCACATACACACATGCGCACACCCATATATTTGTGGGTGTGCACACGCACAAATATATGTATATATAATTGTTTTGTAGAGAAAGGGATGTGAAGCTAAACTGTTTCAGTGTATTCTCTCAAAAGTACTGGAATGATTACGCACAAGATGCCCGTACGGCTTTTATAAAATAGAGTAAAACACAAACTATTGGTTGATTTTCCCTAAAAAGTAAAAGTTAAAATGAAAGCGATTCTCAGATTTTAAGATCTGGACAGGTAACTTAGTGCAAACGTAAGGTTCAAAGCTGATTCATATAAACAAGAAAAAATGGTATGCTACAATGTAGACGTTGTTATTCCGGCAGAACAAAAATAAATCAAACGAAGATATAAAATAACAAGGCCTTGTTTCAGATATGTAATTGTAACATAGTAAGTTAAATATATAGTCTCGTACCCAAAAGCAATGGTTGGAGAAAATTTGAAGATTTAACAATCCAAAACCCAAACACCTGGTACGATTATTTCCACGAGATCGACAATATCACTTAAAGCCAACAAGGGACTTGCAATGTTTAGTGGAGATTCGTCAAACTCAGTCGTTTTCTACAGAACCTGACATATTTTATAAAATGTGTTCAGGTTGCTCGTGGGTTTTCATATGACGAGTGAAACTTGAGCGGTTTCTGAAGGTCTTCTGAATGACCTCGGATGCAAAGTTTTTCTCTGCGTAGTATCGATAGTAATTTGTTAAAGGTCCACCAATATGACTCTTCCTGTATGGAGATATATACTCTGCCACATTCATCACATGACAATTGATGGTTTGTTGGATCAATGATTTCCCCCGTTTCCTAGCTACACGATTGTGATAGCATGTTCTACACACACACACACTTATATTATATATATATATATATATATATATATATATATATATATATATATATATATATATATATATATATGCCAAAATAATAGTGGGAAAGTTATTGACAAGTTGGAAAAAATTATAAGTGATTCTTTTCGTTCTGAGAAGGAACTTTTTCGGGCAAAATAACGGTTTTGTTGATGGAACCAGTTTTATACATAGAAAAGAGAAAACTGAGTGATAGAAAGAAATATCACAAATGTTAGGGATACAGTGTCATTCATCTTTAAATTTGGCCCTTCGAGGTAATGTAGATGTTGACATGAACAATCTCATTCAACAGTTTATCGCTTTTATTTTTATCGCTATTGTTTTAATTATGTCATATTGTATTTGTGAAGAATAGATACGTTGTATGATCCTGGACAGAAATTTAATGACTTCTGAAACTATAGTACCTTTAATACATTTTTATCTTTAAAATTAATTTTCTTTGAATCAAATCTTTACATTTCATACAAATGTCTGTAGATTAAAGTTATGGTTGAATTTTCGTTCCTAAAAGAATTATTCTTTCCCAAGCCAAACATATTTGACTAAAAAATGTTAAAAATTTTAAAAAAAGTGATTAAATTCATAACCGACTTTAATTTCAAATATATAATACATAAATTAATCCATACTGAAATAATATACACATTAATTACATTATACAAAAGAAAATTCAAAAGATCATTTACTCGCTTTTGTTTATGAGACATTAAATTACGTCTCTTAGAGTCCTCCATAATTTACCTAGACTTTTCAGTTAGCCTGATGAATATTTATGAGTGTTTCTTAAATTAAAAAAATTTGAAAAACTAACAACTTTTTTACTTTCTATTTTTTAAAGTACGGGCGACCATACACGACATCACCACAAAATAAGAGCGAAACTATAGTGAATTTTATGCTAACATTTCTAAAATTCAATAAAAACTTTCCCTCAAAAATGAAGAAACGATTTCCGGGGCATATTTTCTTAAATTTCTAAGATTGCTTACTACTTAAAAATTATGTAAAAAGGCGCTCTCTTCATTTTTTTAGAATTACGTTTTACAGATAAAGTCTGCGTAGAACAACATTAGATATATCGTGAGGCTGACAACACGTCAAAACAGTTTCTGTTGTGTTAAAAACACAGTTGGTGTCGGGTTTAAAAATGCATTTCTGCGATATTGTAATCTTAAAGTAAATAGTATTTGTTTTAAATAAGATTAATTATACTTTAAATCAGATAATATTACTTAAATAAACTTTCAGAAAGTATTACATTGCGATGAAAGATGACTAAAAAGTGCGCTAATCAGCTATTGTAGCAAAAAACAAAAAAACAAAAAACAAAAACAAAAAAAAACATTCTATTCAATTTAAATTAGTTTTTGAAATACAGCAATGTATTAGGTTGGCCAGAAAGTCCTGACTCACTGAGGAAGTGGAAAGAAAACAACAAAATATTATGGAGCAACAGCAACATTTCTTCTTCAAAATAAAGTCCATTATTCTCGTTGATATACTGCTAGCGATCAGCCAGCATCCGAATCTGTCCCAGATCACCAGTCCGCTGGCTTCGAATAAAAATCTGTAAACGAACTTCCTTTACTTCATCAAAAATGTTGAATCGCTGGTTGTGGAGGAAGGGCGCCATAGTCACTCGAAGCTGCATCGGGAGTGAATAGTGGATGTGGAAGAATCTAAACACCGTTCATATGTTTGGACATCTTCTTAGTCAACCTATCAGTGTGTGGTCTCGCATTGTCTTGCTGAAACAAAGATCAAGATTTGGTGTTTTCTTTCCGCTTCTTAAGTGAGTCAGGATTTTCAGACCAACCTAATATTTAGTCTATTGGAAATATTAAATTTAATCTATTAGCTTTGAAAGTAAAATAAAAGCTCCAAGAAAGATTTTTCATCTTTAAAAATTCATTTAAACATTAGGTATACCATTTTTTGGGTGATCTCTATATTTATGCGATAATTTTTTTTATTGGTGGACGATTTATTTGCTCACTATATAGATTTGTATATCATTTTCTAAATATATACGGGTATGAGTGTATAAGTATTGTTTCTGAAAATATATCTCTATATCTGTATATATATACATGTGTATGTACGTAATAGTTTATTTAGGGTGATGATGAAACCTGTGTCTATTTCTGGGTCAGCCTAATGCGTATATTGGCTTCCACTCATACTTGATGGGTAATGACGTAATAGAATCCATGCGTGTCTAGACAGAACGCTAGCCAGGAAGCGCCAGCCGTCGCAAGCCTCATTCCCATCTGATCCAAATACCAAAAGCGACAACAATAACAATAAAGAGCAGCAGTAAACAGAACGAATACCTTGAGCAACAACACCAACGAAGAGTCTCTATGGCTTAAGGTTTTGAAATCACATAAAAGCTATAATAGTCACTTCTGACCCACGGCGTGTGTTCTTTTCTTACACCGCCAGTCACCTGGTTAAAACACCGGGACCTACACTAAAGTTATTTATGCTTTTACTTTTATAGCCGATAGAGTGAGGCACGATTGGACAGCTTTATTGGAACGGACAGGATTATTTTGTCACGTTTTATTGCATTGTCCAGTGCTGTCCAAAGTAGTTTGGCTTACTTTATATGCAGGACAGGGAAATCTATCTGGAAGCATTTTGTAGTTCAGCTGTGGTTTATATGGAAAGATAGAACAAAATCAATCAGAGAGAAGAAGCGGTGGCAAGGAGACGTTAACCCTCGAATTGTATTCTGTTTTATTTATTTGTTAAATAATCGGAAAACTAATCGAAACCATCAGAGTATCGAACGATATAAGAGACTGTGTAGATTGATAAATACGCAGTAAACAGGTTCAAATAGAAATTATAATAATGACGTTTTCTAAGACTCATTCTGGTAGCCATCGTACAACAGCAAAATCCGTTGCTTAAGGCGACATGAAGGTGTAAATTTGTAAGTGAATAAAATATTTGTATCACGCAGGAAATTTCATTACAAAGCGGTAGCATCATTAAACTTCTTCCTTGTCAATGCACCTAATTCAGCGCTTCTTCAGGTAAAATTTTCCTAATAACTATGAGTTGGTATAGATTTACTAATCCCCTCTTGTACATATACATATCTGTCACACACACAAACACACATGCATGAATTGATTTAGCATCGTATTTAATAGTCGACGTGTATGATTAGAGGTAGACAGTCATTTTTGGAAAGAGTGAAATTAATGTTTACCTGCCTAGAGATTGAGAACCTTAATGTGCCTCTTAACGAATCGAAACAATATTCCTTTTTTTAAATCAAGAAAACCGCTTTCATGCCAAACGTACTTTAAGATTAAGCTACGAGAATCCATTAAAACAAAGAAAAATTATCAATGCACATCTCTAGTTAGGACATTTCGAAGTCTATTCATGCAGACTTTATTTTCTTAAACGAAAATCATTTTAAGCAATAAATGTGCAGTATAATCTTATTACGATAAACGTTATATTTACTGGATATATGTATATCAGTAGACATTCATGTTTTTTAGTCAAATTAATGTCTAACAACTAGCCTAGAGTATATATATATATATATATATATATATATATATATATATATATATATATATGTAAGCAAATATATGGATATAGATCCGACAGTATGAAGAAAAATATACGGAAAAAACAAACAAAAATCCTTATATGCAATTATGCTGTTTGGATAAGTCTTGTTCTTATGTCCATCGTCTTTGTCATGTTGAATTGATAATGTTAATTATATTTTATGAATATGTCCTGAAGATGGTTTATTAGACCGAAACGTCCGAGTTGACATTATATTAACATTAAAACAGCATAATTGCATATAAGGATTTTTGTTTGTTTTTTCCGTATATTTTTCTTCTTCATATATATATATATATATATATATATATATATATATATATAGGCTATCTGTTAGACATTAACAATATATATATAAAGATATTACTGCTGCCACACTAGGATAAGATAATCTTTAAAAGAGGGATCCTAACTTATAAAATAGATTCAAAAGTATGACAACGATAAAAAAATTAGGCAACTTTCGGCCGATACACCTACAGAAAAAAATATGTCGGTAAAAAGAGAGTAGTTGAGAAGAATTATTTTTTTCAACAACAGTGTTTAAAATGATTTCAAAACAGGGGGAAGGAACGAGAAAAAATATTTTTCTAGTTTGGCGTAAAATTAGCGACAAATTCCCCGAGAAGGGATAACTTACGTTTTAATTCTCTCTGCCTACACAGGACCAGAAGTTGTATATTAATAACAACAGACCCCAAGATGTCGAAGTGGAGTCTAGTCTGTACCCCGTGCAAGACAGAGAAGAACTCGGGAGAATAGTCTGTCCTGCAAGCAACAAAATTCAATAAATGCTCGCCGATAGTGGCATCATGTGCCTGAGAACACTTGGATGCTACAGGAACATGCCTTGGCCCGGAACAGGCTGGGCGATCCTAACCTCTAACTGCTGGATAGTCTTACCCACATAGTCGATCTCATATCAACATTTATACTGATACAAAACTAAACACTGCTGATGGACAGGCAAAATATTCCGGACCAATATGGCATTGAAACAGTGATCAGTGACTGAAAATGTTTGTCAAATTCTGAAGAAAATGCTTCGTTTTATGACTCTTTCCTGCTAGTGTTTCTCTGTCCTTACGTTTCAGTTTCGGTTGTTTTGTACTGTTTGAATTTCACAGTCAATGTATTAATAAGACTTTTGGACTAGCGTTCTTAACTTTGTTGTTTTGTTTCAAATTATTTAAAGGTTTAAACCAGTGTCCCTTTCGGTATTAAATATTCTACTTGATTTTTTCTAATTTTGAAAAGAGTCACAGCATTCCAAATGTTCATCGGACAAGTGTTTTTTTTTTTTTCGTTTACATGATCTTCTTATACAATATATTTTATAAGCAACTTGGAATTTTGACCAGTACTCATAGGGTTTTGAGGAGAAAGGAATTGACAAAACCCTATACGACTGCAAAAAAGCAACGAAAAGTAATTGAATAGGCTGTTTTTTATTTGTATATTTCCTTTACTCTGACTACTGATCCTATTTCTGTAGGGTGACGCAAATGTCACGAAGAGATTTTTAAATCTAATATTCCCAGTTAAAAAAAGAATATGCCAAGGTAACTGAAATATACATCAAATATCGGGCAAACAAAAGTTAGACTCAGGGAAAGGGAAAAATAAATTGGAAAAAGGAGACTTTAGTTTCTTATCTACCTAGCATCTTTCTTCTTCGTCGTTTGCAAGAATTGAAGAAAAATCCTTTTTCCACTTTCTGATTTCCTGACCCGCATTCTTAAACTCTGGATACATATTTTTTCTTCTTACTCTTACATTTTTGTCAGTAAAATATGTTAAAATATA
>OZ010596.1:67232875-67337875 GCA_963932145.1 Acanthosepion lycidas
CCGATTGCGATACCCTTGTTTTTAACCTTTCGGTATCTTCAGGCCATTTCGGTCAATTGATTTCATAACGCTTTATTTAAAAAAAAAAAAAAAAAAATTTATGAACGCTACATTAAAAAAAAATGAATGAATAAGCGCACGACGTGAGGTGTGGTAGAAGGTGAGCAGTAGGAGGAGGAATGGTAAAGTCAAGTGGCTTGGGGATTAAATAAAATATACATACGTTCTTTTTATCACATTTCAAATGAATTTGATAAAAAAAAAGTGTGATGCTAGAAATTGCCGCAAAACTTCGCTGATTTTATTTAAGATGGAAGGATCGATTATGACATGTGTCTAATTTGTATTTAGATACATTGTGTTTACTTTCAATTTGTCTCGTTCACTTATATTGTATATGATTAATTATTGCACATAATCAGGCTACAATAAAATGTGTATTTTATATGAATATCACCTTATGAAAATTTAACTGCAGTCGAGTGGATGTCCCGAATCATAGATTCGGACGCGGGGGTACTAGACACCTGCATAGGCCCTGTATATATATATATATATATATATATATATATATATATATATATATATATATGTATGTATATGAAGAAATATAGTCTTAAGGTGTGCTATATTTATGGGATAAAGTCCTCAATATCAGAGATAGAGCGTGTGTAAATATAAAAGTGAACATAGAAGTCAACACTTAGAGGCGACAGTCTGTTTCATGCTATATGCAATCGTCAGGCCACATGTGCTGTTATTTTTCTCGGCTATTTATATATATATATGGGTCAGTGGTGCATTGTGGGAAGTCTATTATGGTGGTTGTTTTATCGGAAGTCGTTTATTTATATATTAGGGTTAAATTATTTGGCTTGTTTTATTTTTGTTTCTTATTTTATTTATTTTAATCGATGTTTTTATTAACGTAGTAAAAATTTGTTTATGTCACTTATTTAATAGTTTTGTTTTGGTTTGAGAATTTAATTAAAGCTATTTATTCAATTTTGGGGTTGATTGTTGTAGTTTGTTCTAACTATTATTTTGGCAGGAACAGTTTTTAATTTGTGTTTATTTTGGTTGATTATTTTTATTTGTTTTTTTCTAACGGTAACTTTATCGGGATTGGTTTTTTTATTTACTTGGATGGATTTAGGTTAATTTATTTTACTTGTATATTTTCTCTTTTTCGGTTTTTCGATTTTTAAGTAACGTAGTATTTATTTATTATTATTATTATTATTATTATTATTATTACTATTGTTTTTATCGTTATATAACAGTTATAGGTATTTTTCGTCCGATTTATATATATATATATATATGTGTGTGTGTGTGTGTGTGTGTGTGGGTGTGTGGGTGTGTGTGTACGAGACACCTGCATCGGCCCTGTATATATATATATATATATATATATATATATATATATATATGTGTGTATATATATATATATATATATATATATATATATATATATATATATATATATATATATATATATATATATCTGTGTGTGTGTGTGTGTATACGAGACACCTGCATCGGCCCTGTATTTATATATGTGTGTCTGTGCGTGCGTGCGTGTGTGTGTGTCTCTGTGTGTGTGTGTGTGTGTTTGTGACTGGAAACCCTCCCTCAACCCTCACACATATATGTATGTGGTTGAGGGTTGCCGGTCATTGTTGTGACGGTTTCATATTTACGGTTTCCATCCTGCCTACTAGTGTTTTAATTTATTTATTTATTTATTTATTTATCAAATGATACAGAATTTGGAAACTATTTTTTATTTCCAAATGACTGTTGATTTGGCTATTTTTTTGCTTACGTACACAATGGGTACACGTAATATTTACATCGTAGACGTTATAATACCCATTCGTCTATCAAACAATACCCTTATTCGTATCAAAATAGAATACGGTGTCGTCTATCAAGATAAAATAACATTGCGTATGCAAAGTATATTATTCTTTCCGGTATCAAATGACAAAAATCTTTTGTCTAGTCAGGTATGTTATTCTTCCGTCTACCAAATAATACTCTTTTGTTGAATTAATTGCAATATTCTTTCGTTTGTTTATCTACAGAATTCTTGGGGCTATGAAACTTGTTTCAGTTTGAGTTTATGCGAGTAAATCGATTAATCAACTGTTTAGACTTTTACCGTCTTAGTTTCTGGGATGAAGAGTTTTCAGTATTTACAGTCAGGATTAGTGTCTTTTTGTCCGTTGTGTCCGATATTGTAATGAAAAGTGAAATAGTGGAATATCACTTTAAGTACCCAGAGGAAATGTCTGAATCTACAACAAAATGCGGTTTTGTGCTGATTGAAAAAATGGGAGCTGTTAATATCCAGTAGTTTTTTTTAAAGTTTATATTCGTATTTACTTATTTTTTAAAGGATTTTTCTCATTTCACCGAATACAAGGAGATAGTGCCATTAAAACGTGAGAGTTTACTGAGTGTGAAAGAAAACAAGAAAGGCGTCATTGAAAAGATAAATTGGCAATTAGGTTTCACTGTTTTACTATTTAACTAGCTAAGATGTTAGCTCCCCACATCTGCTCTAATAGTTTCTTTTCTAGCCCTTCCCACTTGTGGAACTCCCTTCCGATTTCTTGCTTCTCTACAATCATCCAAAGTTTAAACGCAACGTCAATCGTCCTCTTCTGTTTTCTTGAAACCTTTTCATTTTTGGTCCTTTCCTCAATCCTCCCCATTCTCAGTTTTTTCAGTTTTTTCCCCCATTTACACTCTCTGTAACCCTCCTGCATTCTAATGGCATTATCGCCTTGCTCGGGGTGAAATGATTTTAAAAAAAAAGAACAGGGTTCAGAAAGACAGAAAATGGCAATTGATGTTGCTCTGAATTTTTTGAAGTTCGTAGGTGAGAGACAATCAAGAAGACGGAAGAGAGTTTCACAAGACAGAAGTGCCAGTAAAGAAACTATCAGAATAATATACAGCATCTCGCATTTAACTATTTTATCAGTAATACAATGATATATCGTTGCCAATCTAATAATACGCTTATATTCATGCAGTCGAGGTACGGAGGGGGAAATCTCATCAGAACAACTGACATAAAAATATTTATGTAAAAGACGGAAGGAAACCACGATACTGCGATGGAAAAGTGACTGAAGCCGAGATATCAGGTTAAGATCGAGAACATTATAGATTCTTTGGATTTTGTTAAGAATCTCGAGATAGATAGCAGGATAACCGCACCAAATATGGCAGCAATATTCAAGGCACGATCGAATGTTAGAATTTATAAATGTGCAAGATGGATTCTGGCGAGAAAAATGGTCTGGCACAAAACACTGAACCAGATTTCTTAGCAGTAAACTTAGCAGTTTGATTCAATATAATTATTCCACTTCATGTCACTGAAAAATATTTATGCATCGATGAAAAGACTCGATGTCTAGGTCAGTGGCCTAGAGGATCAAAGCGGTGATTAATGAATTTGGTGACAGTAAATGTGAGTTCGATCCCAGAACATGGTATTATGTATATATTTAAACTTATTGGAAATGTTATATGGAATATGTGAACAATTAACCGAGACGAGATTTCGTTAGATATAGTCAGAAGAATAAAAACAATTTAACTGTGTAAATTGTATACAAGGCCCAGTTCGCAATTGTCTGTTGGTTACCCGGATCAACAGACATAAACCAGATGATACAAAGGCCGAAATATTTTGATCGTAACATCGCAGATGCGGATATTAATCTAACTGATAATAAGACAAAAAATGTTGATGTTTTATTCCAGATTAAACTCAGTATAATGAATATCTCTAACAAGAGAGTGTCACTTTAACCAAGAGTGCGACGAAAGGTGGACATTTATTTTCAAGCGAAAATTTTATCAAATATAAATATATTTGAAATATTTCTTCTGGCGCTATTTTGCTAATTTAAATGTATGCAATCAACACGTAATTATCTTGTGGCAAGAGTAGGAACTTGTTCACCAACATAGGTTTGTGTATCGACGCGACAGAATAGACGATTTGTTAATGTGAGTAGAGATATAGCGGTATCAATTCAATATTTGGGATCTGTTGCCTGAGAGAAAGCTTACGAATATTAAATCTCTTTCGTAACAAACGCATTTCAAAGTTGATTATATTGATTTGCGTAATACCAATGATGTGCTAAAATATCAAAGACACGACTTTCAATCAATGCAGCAGAACCTGCAAAATGCTTGCAGCTTTTTAATCTGTCTCTGTCAAGATAAACACACACACACACACACGTGCTCGCGCACGCACACACAATACACAGACATATATACACAGGTCTTCTGAGAGATACATTGAAGACGAGGTTTTCAACATAATTTCCTTCTTCGTCAATGCATGTAACGCTTCTGGATTACTGACTTCGAGTGATCATTGTGAAAATAAGTCGACATTCAGTAAAAAATCGTTTCATAAAACAGACTTAATGATCTACCATCGTGTGCATATATACATACATATATGTGTATATTTACCACTAATATTATCTATCTATCTATCTATCTATCTATCTATCTATCTATCTATCTATCTATCTATATATATATATATATGTGAAAAGTGTGTGTATATAAATATAAATATATATATATATGTATAATTATTTATATATTATATGCGCGGTACTTATTAGAAAGCGCTCAATATCAGAGACAGAGCTAACATATATGGTTGGATAGATGTGAGCTTGTGACCTTGGGATCGTCAGAGCGTGAAACGCAGGGTCACAAGCTCACATCTATCCAACCATATATATATATATATATATATATAGAGAGAGAGAGAGAGAGAGAAAGAGATAATATTAGTGGTAAATATACATATATATGCAAAATCCACAGTTGCATATACACACATGTATATTTTTTGAATAAAAAAATCCGAGAGGATAGAATCCAGGTAGAACTCAATGTCCAGGACAGAGTAAGGATATAATAACAAGGCTTAAACACTAATATTCCATGGTCATAATTGATTCCATTGGAATCGTAAATACGATCCAATTCATCAGACCTACAAACTCAAAAAGAAAACTGAAAAAAACATACTCCGGAAATAAAAATAGAATTTAGAGAGAGTGTAATTATGAGAGTGTGGGACGAATGTTAGTTCATAAGACAGGGGTTTAACAGAGAGGGTTATTTAAAAACTAGGTGTGAGTGGAAGGGGTAAAAATGATTGTTGTCGGATGTCTAATACAATAAAGATACATTTCGTGGTGACATGCACACACCATGGCCGATCAAATCTTAAAGAAGGAGGGAGAGGTAAGGAAAGAAGTGGTGGGGAAGAAAGATGGGGCGGGTGAAATTAGAATTGAAAGGGACGCTGTGTAATTGAGAAAATTTGACAAAAATAATATCGACTACAGGTTACAAATCAAATATAAGCAATAAATATGACGATTATCTAATCTAGCGAGGACCTATATTTTTATGTTCAAGACGCATGCAAATACACACATACACAATAATATATATATATATATATATATATATATATATATATATATATATATATATATATATATATATTATATATATATATATATATATATATATATATATATATATATATATATATATATATCCTGCGTACAAGAGTTTTAATTAATTTTTTTATTAATCAAATGCAAACAGAATTTGGAAGCTCTTTTTATTTCCAAATGGCACTGATTTGGACTAATTTTTGATAAC
Organism: Acanthosepion lycidas; assembly: GCA_963932145.1. Classification (NCBI taxonomy): domain Eukaryota; kingdom Metazoa; phylum Mollusca; class Cephalopoda; order Sepiida; family Sepiidae; genus Acanthosepion; species Acanthosepion lycidas. The sequence goes on from OZ010596.1 coordinate 67,238,612, forward strand.
ATTGAAAGTACTTGTGAAAATAAAAAAAAAATATTGAATAATAATCATGGAATTTTTCTCGATCAATTTTTCTACAAGAACAAAGAAATTAATTCGTGAACTTGAAAGGATTAAAATTAAAATAAATAGACATAATAAGTCTAAAGTCTTTAACCAAACATGCTTGAATGAAGATAAGGTGCCTATCTATCTATCTATATATATATATATATATATATATATATATATATATATATATGGAGAGAGAGAGTACAGGAAATTTGTCCATATTGATCATTTCTATCTGTCAAGTTTTCCATTATTTACCCTGTCTCGCCGAACATTTCATACGTCACTGAAAATCAGTCCACCAGTAAATAAAGAACATTATTTATTGGTCAATTTTCTTTGCAGAGGAAACTATTTTTTCTTTAAATTCTCAGAATTTTTGTGAAATACCTCGTACAGACATTTGGGCATATGCGTTTACATATGTGAATACATATGCGTCTATATAGATGTAACCATATAAATTACTATATTGCATATATATATATATATATATATATATATATATATATATATATAGAGAGAGAGAGAGAGAGAGAGAGAGATAGATAGATAGATAGATAGATAGATAGATAGATATATATATATATATTTCCCTGGGGGCACGTCAACACACACAATACTCTGATGTATACACATATATAAAAACATGTGTCAATACGCAGACATACATGTATTTGTATGTAGGCATAAAACTACTTATTATTAGTACTGCAATTATGCATGTATCCACTCATGTACATTCATATGTACGTGTGTGTGTCTCTACTTGTGCGTCTCTCTCTCTCTCTCTCTCTATATATATATATATATATATATATATATATATATATACACACACATATATGTGTGTGTGTCTGGTTGTGTGTGTGTGTGTGTGTGCGTGCGTGTTTGTGCCAATGTGTATTTGTAAATGTTGCATTTGTTATTCAACAAGTGCAATATAATTCTTTTATTTTCTTCTCACCTCCAAAAACCATTATTTCTCGCCGGCGGGCGACGCAGATTTTGGCTTCAAGCCAAATGCGTTTCACACAGGAGATTTCTGTTTCCTTCCACGCAAGAAATCCAACGGCTTTCTCAGCGGGGACTTAACCAGAAAAGCTAATATGTGCTTCACCCTTAATTTAAAAACGCATCTAATTCATTTTTAATGGACCCAACCAAACCTCGTCTTGTATTTTGAACATTCAATTCACCCGTGCCACTTGCAACGACCACCAAGAACCAGGAACACTTCAAAATCCTTATCTTTTTTACCATAAATTTGAATACAATTTCGGTTTTGTTGTTTGGGACTCGATCTTGTAGTTTCCATTCGCTGGTTTTAATTTTTGCCTTTAAGATTATATTAGGTTGGTGCAAAAATAATGACGTAATAATATCGTTTTTTGACGTATTTTTGAACGTCAAAAAACGACATTATTACGTCATTATTTTTGCACCAACCTAATAAAATTCATTGTAAACTTCAAGTGGAGCTCTGACATTCATTAGAATGCCAAAGCTGCTGGAAAAATAGTCGGTTCATTCTAACATTTCTGGAAGTACCAGAACACTTCTGTCATATTTTTTTTTGCAAGAGGCAGATTAGATTAAGAAAATGGAGTATGGATGTCAGGAGTAAAGTATTATCTCTTGTTTCATGTTTCGAAAGGGGTTCCTGTATCCTTTCTTTTTCTCTGACCTTAGTATTAGTTCCGTCGTGAATCTCTTGTGGTGTGTGCAGTTTGTGGCATTGTCTCTTCATTCTGAGGATACCGGGTTGTCAGTTTTCTGGTTGCTTTCTGGGCTTGTAATTAGGAGACCGAACTCTTGCGTAGCGTCTTGAGAAGCTGATCGGATCAACAGTTGCCTAACATCGGGGTTCTTGTAGTATCATGTCGCGCATGAAACAGTGTCCCTGCCTGCATCTCCGCTTGGCAAACCCGAGGTCACATTATGCCGCAGTCTGCACAAGTTCCTTTCTGCCCATGCCACGTATGATGATCGACTGCTACTATTACATTGGGCCTTTTCCTTACCAATATAACTCAACATGGCCATAAACAACTAAAAATATAAACATAAACCAGCTCAAAAAATCACCTAATCTCTTTAACATTACCTTTTCCAACATCCGCGCCATTCGTACCAATTTCTGTAGTGTGGAATCGTACCTCTTCGAAAAGTCTCCTGATATAGTAGCTCTCTACTGATTTCTCGATTCCCGGCTATCTTCCTCTCCTTAGAAAGGACTCTAAGATCCACATGCATGGCCTGAGAGCTTATGTCCGTGACCATCTCTCGCTGGCCAGGGAACTCTCATTGGAATCTTCAGTCCATTCGAATATGTGTCTCCGTCTATCTCTCCTCAATTCAATAAACTTCTTTCTCTACCGTTCCCCTTCCTCTCAAGACTGTGGTATACGCGATAGCATTTCTGATAATATAGACAAAGCCATCTCCCAACACCCGTTTGCTAACTTATTCGTGTTCGGTGACTTTAACGCCCACCATACCATGTGGCTTAAACACTCAGTCACTAACATCGCTGGCATCCATATCCTCAACTTTTCAATCACTCAATCCATCACGCAAGTGGTTGATTTTCCTACGCATTTCCCCAGTAGCCCTGACGATAACGCTTCCCTTCTCGATCTGTTTTGCCTCCACTCCTGATTCTTCTCGTGCAGCTTTGCCCTCTCGGCAAATCTGATCATACAGCAGTGTCTGTTATCATCTCCTTCCACTCCCTTCCAGCCATGAACATCCGACTAAAAGAATATCTTTCTGTTATCAACGCGCATACTGAGACTCGTTCCGTGAGATTTCCTTCTCGACATCCCTTGAAATGTGGTTTGTAATCATATCTTATGGATGCTTACCAGAACATTTCAATCTTATCGACATCAAATCAAGGGACAATTATAATCTTTCTTTTTCTCTTCACAATATTAATTTCCGATCACTTTTTCCATTCATATTACGCAATTGATTCGGTATAGCGATTTAACAGTAGCCCTCTACTTTGATAGGCTCTCGAGTCTTGTATGGGATGAAATGTAGTACGTACACACACACACACACACACACACACACACACACACATATATATATATATATATATATATATATATATATATATAATGAATAAAGGCAAATGGAAAACTTAACTTAGCCAACGCGTTTCGTCTTCTGATAGACCCTATTAAGGCAAATGATAAAGTCCCTCAAAGGATGAAACTCATCGGCTAAGATAAGTTTTCCTTTTCTCTTTATTCATATTGTCCAGATATACTCACGCACACACACACACATACACACACATATGTATGTATATTTAGGTAGCATATCTGCATTCAAGCATGTTACATAATAATAATACAGTTTTATTATGTTTATTTATTTTTAATATATATATATATATATATATATATATATATATATATATATATATATATATATATATATATATAGGCAGGATGTGTGTGTGTAACGAATGCACGGCCGCAATTTTCGACGGATTTGCACCAAAATTTACATGCACCTGCTCCAAGATAGTGGGAAGGCCAAGACCGACTTTGCATTTCCCAACTCCCATCGATAGTGAAAATAATCGATTTTTTCATCCTTTTACGGCAATTTTCATGTAGTTTGCGGACATTTTGCACTGGCCAGAGTGAGAGCCAATAGCTGGCTGCCACAAATAGGCAGGGAGATTCTGTTGGCCAGCGTGAGAGCCAACAGCTGACTGACACGAATGTTAACTAGTATGCTAGCAGGCAAAAAAAAATCGATAGCTGCATTCGTCACAAGTGGGAAAAATTTAAATCTGTATGACACTTTACTCCAATTCGCTCATTCGCTTGCTTAAACTCAACGTTGATTCTGATTCCGCAGAACTGGGTTTGGTGTGAAAAAGTATTTGTTGTTAACATTCTTTTTTCATTCAGTTTTTCCAGTTACGAGTCCTTTTTTAAAGCTGATCGTTTTGTGTTTATTTTGTTTAGTTCTTTTTTCGTAACAGATTTAATGTTTAGTATAGAGCTTAAAAAAATTCGCAGTGTGAGAAGTAAGGCATGTAGCAACATCAGCACGGCAAAAGGCACTCCTTTAAAGCCAAGGAAGGGCAAAAATATTTTAAGTCAAGTGATAGCGATTGCTGTATGAGTCGTACGATTTTTGAATCAAGCACGGGCAACGCCGGGCCATGCTGCTAGTATATATATATATATATATATATATATATATATATATATATATATATATATATATATGTTTGTGTGTGTGTGTGTGTGTGTGCGTCTATGCGTATGTATATTATTCTGCTCTGAATAGAACTATACATCATTTCTGCATAATATATCTCGTTGACGAATAAAATCTACAAATTCCACTTCCGTTTTTCTAATTTTTTCTTCTTTTCCTCTCCGTAGAAAAGTATTTAATATCTGGAAATGTGGAGTAGTTTCCTACTTTTGGTGCAAGAGATTAAAAGACTATGAACAATTTTCGTTGAATTTTTCCAGCCGTTAGGATATGTGCTCATCAATATTTATTCGTTCTAATCAGGAACTATGACTCTTGGGATACTCGTAGGTACTCTTTAGGAAAGCTCAGGTAATCTCTTTTCTTAATGATTACCTCACTTGCATGATGCTGAATGGTGTCGGGAAACAAGAAGAACAGAAATAAAGGGACGCAAAATTCATGCTTACTACCTTGGGGCTTTTGAATAATGTAACCAGCGTTTGTCATGACTGACAATGTGTATAGTAGCCATATAACTAATATAATTATAATTAACAAAGATAATTTCGACTGAAGAGATTTGTCACTCCATATCACTCTTTCACGCTAGTATAGTAGAAAGTATCATTGATATTTCTCTCAAGGCTGATAATAGACACAGAAACCATTTTACTGCAAGTACCTAAATTCGTAAGGGAATTGTGATAGAGGTAACTGCACATGTATTCATTTTCTTTCTCCTGTCTGCACACACACACACACACACAAAGTACGGTTGGCAAGGTCGAATTTACTGCTTATAACGATCCTTTGTGGCCGAGCGGTTAGGCACGTCAAGTTAAATGACGGTTCCGTATAGGATGCAGGTTCGAATCCTGTCAAAGGACGAATATTTTCTATGAAAATCTTTCGGACATTCAGGCCGGTAAATGTTATTTAATACTGTTTATTATAAACAGAGCATTTACTTAAATACTTGTACCTATGAAAAGAACGTTAAACATAAAATGTCTTTAATATATATATATATATATATATATATATATATATATATATATATATATATATATATATATATATATATATATATATATATATATATATATATATAAGAGAGAGGGGAAAGGTACATATGCGCACACATAGAGTACACACATGCTTCTCCTATGCACCGTGTCACTTCAAGACGTAGGCGATAATGGTTTTACACAATTTCCTCTCTTTTGTTGCTGTTAATAAATGTTGTCTTTTTGTTCCGTATAGGATGCAGGTTCGAATCCTGTCAAAGGACGAATATTTTCTATGAAAATTTTTCGGACATTCAGGCCGGTAAATGTTATTTAATACTGTTTATTATAAACAGAGCATTTACTTAAATACTTGTACCTATGAAAAGAACGTTAAACATAAAATGTCTTTAATATATATATATATATATATATATATATATATATATATATATATATATATAAAGAGAGAGGGGAAAGGTACATATGCGCACACATAGAGTACACACATGCTTCTCCTATGCACCGTGTCACTTCAAGACGTAGGCGATAATGGTTTTACACAATTTCCTCTCTTTTGTGGCTGTTAATAAATGTTGTCTTTTTGTTATCTCTCCGAGGCCTTGCCGCACCATCTATTTATTCAAGCTCAGTAGGTTATACGTCATTTTCCTTCAGTCAGTCGTGTGAATATTAAATTTTACGGCCTCTCTTTCCTCATTATGTACCCTAAAAATTTCAACTGTCTTTTTCTGTTGATTCAAGTCTCTTCCTCATCTTTGAGAAGATTGTCCAGCATTCACTACCTTATAGGAGAACTGATATTACATAAACGTTTAGTACACTTTTCTTTGTTTCGAACGTATTTTTTCCTATCTCTTAATACTTTGCTTAGCTTTTGTAAGGTAACTTTCGCTATCCCAATGAACCTTCGCATTTCAGTGTCGCACTTTCCGTCGTCTGTTGAAACACTTGCCAGATATTTAAGTTCTTATATTTGTTGATTTTGAAATCTCCAATTTGTTATTTGCATGTTGGGCTAACAAACATGCATTCCGTATTCTTGCAGATTTAGTCGTTTCTTCTCGCTTTCATTCCCTAGATCTATCGGTGTTATTGTATTTTCATTTCTGCGTTTGCTACCAACACTGTGTCATCTGCATATCTCATGTGGTTAAAATTGTGGCTGCCAATAATGAATCCTGTTAGGACTTCTAATTTTTTCATTGTATAGGTTGAATAAATCCACTGAGAAGACACATCGTTGTCGTATATTTATCTCTATCTTTACTGAACTCCTTTTCTATTCATATGCAAATACTGAATTGCCAGTATAGATTTCGGATTATTCTAATGTCTTTCCCAAATATGTCAAGGTTACCTAGCAGTTACAACAATTCTTTTTGACGTACTTTATCAAATGCTTTTACATAATCTATAAAACATAGGTACATATCCTTTTGCATTTATATTGTATATCATATTCCTTGTTCCAATGTATTTAACGAACTCGCATAGTTCTTCTGCTATTTCAGTCTTGATTCTATTCACCAGCATGACTCATTAGGCTGACCGTCCGATGGAATTCGCATTCGTTTGCATATGACTTCTTAGGCAGTGCTATAAGAATAGATCTACTTCGGTCTTCTGGTATATGATGTATATTTTATTATATTATGTCAATGCAGAAATCATCTTAGCTTGCCAGCATCTAAGCCTTCCAGCAACTCTATTATTTCTGATCTTGCTGCTTTCTTTCTGTTCAAATTGCTTAGTCCTGATTCCACTTCAGACTTAATGTTTCTGGTCCTTCGATATTATTTTGTATGGACGGTAATTCTCGTTTGCCGTGGAAATGTCCTCCACTGTATTCGTTCTATCTCTAACGCACATATGCATATACACACACACACACACACACACATATATATATATAACTAGATATATAAAGGATATATTGTCGCACGCATACATACGCACATATACAACTACATATATATATATACACGTTTTTATTGTTTTTTTCTTACAAAAATGATCTGTAGAAAATGTCATGAAGTCATTTCTGAGGTTAGGTCACTGGTTGGGTCTCGGAAGGAAATGTGCATACAACAGAATTCAAAGGAAATAGTAATAATAATAATTCGTATTAATGCTTGATTTCATTCATCTCTGGTGCGGGCTAGTTCCATTTTATCGTTTTACATATGACATCACTTGCGACTAATTTGACAAAAAAGAAAAGAAAATATACAAGGATGTACCCCACTCCCCAATCTAGGCTACTTCAGTGACAACACCCAGTTCTTGATAATGACTGAAACAGTCGAAAGAATTTGAGCGTTATTTTCGGACAGTTTATTTATAATTTGGATCCCGATGTATAGCATCTTCTTAGGAAATATGAAAAATAGAATAAAAACGAATCAAAAAGACCTTGCTGGTTGAATTTATGAAATTCGATTGAATATAGAAACATATAAACTTCGACGCATATATACGTTCACGCAAACACACACATACTCTCTCACACACACACACATATATAAATGTACATATGCATGCATCTATATATTAATATATCACTTCCGCGGTAATGTCTTATAGAAAAGCAGAGATTTAACTGTCCGTGCTCTGTCCCATTTTTAGCCATCTGAGGTAAGTAAACAGAGAAAAGAATGCGTGAATGAATATACGGGCAATTCGCTTCCCAGTAATTAACTTATCTACTCAGACAGTTGCAGTATATAGCTAGTCAATCAATTATCTGTAGTGACATATAGAGGCCAGAGTGGCTGCAATAAGTTATAGCCCAGTTTTCTTATATCACTTTATGAGCGCACGTGAAATACATTTTCCCGGGCTTTAATCTTGCAATGAGGAACTTAGACCCAAGTCGTTAGAAACAGGGTCGGACAAGAGAAGATGAATAGGTAGGAATATTTCGAAAGATCTTTACAGATCAGCGTTTGGAAAGGTGTCGGGAGGAAAATATGCGGCGATAGATATATTGCTGAATAAAAGAAAAGGAAAAGAATAAATTATTTTGGTCTGTTAGGCCGATCGTGCCAGACCCGAGACAAGTTTGCAGACAGACTTGGGTTGAGCGTTATTGGACGTAGAAAATTGTATCGTAAGATGGCATTTAATTTCTGTTGTTGGTCGAGTGAGAGATGTTAGGATTTTCAAAACAGGTTAAAAAAAAGAGGATAAGTAATAAGATTATGGTTGAGAGAAAAGGAAAGAGAAAGAAAACATTATAGCATTGTAGGCGAAGCATAGTTGGAATATGTAGTGGAAAAAGACTGTATGAAACGCTAAACTGAATTATTGGATTGTTCCAATTAATTATCGTTTTAGGAAAAAATAAGGGAAGGTAACGGAAAAAGAAATACACGTAGTAAATATTTATACTATTGTTCGATCTAGTTAAATCTACGGTTGGTTTATACCAATGATCAACGTGTAGTCTCTCCTAATACGTCACCTTCCTCGGCTGGAATCATTTATGGGTTCTGACCGATAAACCAGCATAATAAAAAAATAATTCGATAAACCAAAAGAAACGGGAATTGGAAAAAGAAGGTGCGAAGGATGAAAAGCTAGGCAGTAAGAAAACTAGAGAAAAATGAAAAGAAAAGTGTCTGAAAGGAGATATTTAAAAATATAGTATAAAACTGCACCGATACACACACACACATATATATGTAAACATCTTCGCATATATATATATATATATATATATATATATATATATATATATATATATATATATATATATATATATATATATATGAGTTGACACTGAGGTCAGCACCCAGCGGCGATGCGAATGTTTCATGCTTAAACGTAATCTTCAGGCTTGGCGATTGGGTTTAAGTCTGAAACAGACTGTCGCCGCTGGGTGTTGAACTCAATGTTCATTTTTATTTTTACATACGCTCTATCCTTGATATTGAGCATTTGACATTGTGTATAGATATAGCATACCGTAAAACTATATTTTTTACACACACACACACACACACACACACACACACACAAGCACACACATATATATATATATATATATATATATATATATATATAAATATATGGTCAGAGAGAGAGAGACAGAGAGAGAGAGAGCTGTAGGAGCGATGAAGCCAACATAAAGTGACTGAATACCGAGTGAAAATAATTAAACATTAAGGTCTGGTAGGGATTCAAAAGTAGCTTGTGTTAATAGATATTTGATATAAAAATAATATATATATATATATATATATATATATACATATATATATATACATATATATATATATATATATATATATATATATATATATATATATATATATATATATATATTGTTGGTAATGTAATGCCAAAATCTGTTTTTTTTTTCAAGTTATATTTTAGTATATAGACAAGCATTTTTCGTGTTTCTAATTGAGTTTATGCGCAATGTTTGTAGTTATACTTGAGTCTATGTCCGTTTTTATACTTGAATCTGTGGATAAATTTTGGTCCAGTTTATGCTTGAGTCTATAGGTAAACATGGTGCTTAATATTTGAGTTAAACATTGGCCATGTGTATACTTTAGTCATTAAACATCCATCCTGTATGTGAGCCCTTTTGTTGGTATATTTTCCCTTCAATTGGAATAGTAGACGTATTCTAGGATCTGCCAACGAGGTAAATGGAAATTACTTTGTATTATACTCCTTTATGAAGTGGGTGAACAAAAAAGAAAAAAATGGAAAAAAAAGAGAGAATCCAGTAAAGAATATCAAATTTATGTTCCTTTTTTGTAATTCCTTATCTATGTTTGTACAATATGGGTGGACAACAAAGATTGAAAGTGATAAGGGAGAGAATGTGGAAATACAGGCAAAAGGTACAAGAAGAGGCCTAAGATCTTGAATAATCTTAGTTATCAACAACCGTGAAATTTCTTTGGGTCCGGCTAATAAAAATTAAGAAGAAAAAGTAAAAGAGATATGACGAATGAAGAAATCTAAAAGAAACAGGAAAAATGAAGTAGATAATAAAAATATATTCGACAGAAAAGAAAATAAACAAAGGAAATGAATTTTAAAAAGCAAAAAAATAAAAAGAACGAAATAGTAAAGAAAAGTTAGCTCTGAAGAAGACAATTGCATTGGTTGAACAGTCATACGAGAAAGGACAGAAATGGAGATTTTTGTCCTAATGCTTGAAATGTAAGGTTCTTATTATGCATAATTATTTAAATTTACTTCTTGCTGCTTTTGTACACCAATATTTTAACCACTGTATAGTACAGTAACCTTTATTTAATCGTAACTGTTTATTTTGCCCAGTGGGTAATATTACTTTCAACATTTACTACAGGGTTCCAATTATTCTTGTAGTTTACGATAACAATAGAACCCTGGTTCAAAAGTAATAAAGAGGAAATATTAAAAAAAAGAAAAAAAAAGAAAAAAAAAGAAAAGCAAAACAAAGCATTCAAATCTGAAAGGATTATTTCATAAAAAAGATGAGGATACTAATTCAAATTATCCGTAGATTAATGTCTTCTATGTCCTATGCCTCAACAGGAAGTTAGTGATCATGGCTCAACTCAATTTTTTGTTCTTTGAAGCTCTTAATAAATTTTGCCGTTTTGTTATCTCTCCAAAGTCCTGTTCCGCCGTCCGTTTTAAAACTCTCTAGGTAGGTTATGTGATGTTTTCTTCTGTTCCTTTTGCCTTCATTATACCCTGTGAGTATCAAATTATCCAGGGCTTTTCTCCTCATTATGCGCCCTAGGAATTTCAACACTTTATTCCAGGTGTTAAATATAAGTAATAAGTATACTTTTTCTTTCTGTTTTCTCTAAAACTTCGTCGTTTCTCACATCTTCTATAGAACCACATTTCTGTTGCTTCAAGTCTCTGTGAAGAGATTGTCCATCATTCACTGGCATATAGGTGAACTGATATTACGTGACAGCTCAGCACTTATTTATTTGTTTCTAACGAAGTTTTCCCCTTTCTGAATACTTTGCTTAGCTTTTGGAAGGCATCTTTCGCTATCTCAATGCGACTTCGGATTTCAGTGTCAAACTTTCCGTCCTCTGTCAAAACACTTCTATATTTAAATTTGCAAGGTGGGCTGTTCCTTTGGCAAACAACCACGCATTCTGTCTTCTCGTAATTGATATTTAGCCCTTTCTTTCCGCTTTCCTTCATTAAATTGTGTGGGAGTTCTTGTAGTTTCCTTTCTGTGTTTGCTAGCTACACTTGGAAATGCACTGGTTGAAATATTGTAATGAAATAAACACAGATTTGTTCGAAATAGTTATCCAATTACTAAATTGATAATTATTTCTGTAAATTGAGCAGAAAATACCAACTTTAGTAACAGAGAATAAAGAACAATTTTCTCTTCAAAGACAGAAAGTGTAGCTTTTGTAAACTATTTGAATTTACTGCAATCTAAATATCCCATAGATTTCTGAATCTTATTACTCTGTTTTTCAGTGTTTTCTTAAAATGTTGCATGAAATTGCTTCTTTCCGGCTGGTTTCGGATTTTGTCTCCGTTTCCACATTTCTGTTTTTATATTGTTTAGAAAGTTGGAATTGTTTCACTGATGAGTCAAAGCGAACAAGAAAGAGAGAAGAAAGGTATCAAGAAACCCCTTCAAGGCATTAACCATGGCGAATTCTTGTATATAAAATCGAATGATTTCAAGAAAGATATACAAAAAGAAATAATTTCTATTCTTGTTTGCTTTAATTCTATCAGTTTTGTCTCTTAATGTAAAGTTATGAAATTATTGCAATGCATTGTGGGAAGGAATGAAATGATGGAGGTGAGAAAAGGAAAATGAATGAAAATAGGAAAAGAAGAAAATGTCAGAAAAGGAAGGAATAAAGAAATGAATAAAGGAATTTAACGGGAAATGAAAGATACAATGAAATGAAAGGAGGGAAGAAAAGTTAAATAAAAAATAAAACTTGAAAATAGGAAAGAGATTCTTTAATAGTGTTTGTATTGCAGAATAATAAAACGAAAGGCAGGGGAATATCAATAGAAAATAAAAGGCGAGAAAGAATAGAATTAGGTAAAAAGAAGGAAAATAGAAACAAAGAAAAACGCAAGGAATAATGAAAGATTAAATGAAAGCAACAGAGAAAGAAAAATAAGAAGGAATAAAGGTTGAAACAATGAAAATAAGGAAGAATAATGAAAGAAAAAGGAAAGAAGAAATAAAGTTAGAAAGTAAAATATAAAGAGATCGAGAAATAATGAAAAACTAATGTAAGAATGAAAAAGGGGGAAAAATCAAATAAAATTGAAGAAAAGAAGATAAGAACAAATATAAAAAAAACAAAACAAAACGAAATGAAGACAAGAAGTTTAATGAATGAACAAAAATGGAAAGAAGTTAAAATAGGTAGAAACATAAGAGCAATAAAAGAATAAAAGAAAAATAAGAAACAAAAAATTGATAATGAAAGAAAAGGGAAGGAGCAAAAAGGAAAAGGAAGAAAAGAAAGAAAAGAGCAAGAGCAAACAAAAAAGAACGAAAAGAAAGAAGGAAAGGAACAGAGAAGAAAAGGGCCAAGGAAGGAAATGAAGAAAGAAACGGAAGCGGAAAGACATTGTAATCGTTTGGAAAAATTCTGAAGTAGATTTAAATAAAAATTTCAAAAGTAAAACAAAATAGAAAACGCGATCAATTGTCAAAAATGTCGCCATCTTCGTTGTCAACGATATTCTCATCCCGTTCATTTTATTTTTCGCCGCCAAACCTCCTTCACGCATTTGAAAATGATTCAGTTAAAATGCAGGAAAATAACAAACGTAAAATAGCTGAGAATTAAATTTGTTTGATTTTACAAAAAAAAAAAAAAAAAAAAAAAAATGAAAACCATCAAACACTGACAAACAAGCGAAAATCGGGAAAATGTAGAGAATTTAATTTTTACTGCTATTATTATTGTTATTATTATATCAATGTTATATACTGACTGTGATCAAGTGACAGAAAGTCGTATTAATACTGCAGGACTCTCCTCAGTATTCTATGCATTTTCTGAAAATAAGCATTCAATATACACTTTAAAATTGTCTTTTTCTTGCAAACTTTTACAGACCCTGCCTACAATGATTTTATGCTTGATAAGCGTACAAAGAAGATTTTGGCATCTTCATACTTATTTGTATGCTATTCACATCCTTATATATATATATATATATATATATATATATATGAGTGTGTGTGTAGAATTAATACAAGTAAAAGGTTTGTCACTTAGCTAATTGATGTTACTTTCAGTATCCCGACTCCATAGTTTCGCAAACGGATCCTCCGAGAATCACCCCGTCCACTCGTCAAGGGAGATCTGCTATATAAATTATAGTTTTATCCTATGACCTGATAATTGCGCCCAATGATGAAGCAAACTGTCGTCATCCAGTGTTGATATCATTTTCCCATCGGCCGAGTGGTCAGAACGTTGACTTTCTGACCATGTGACCTGGGTTCGAACTGTCAGGAAGGCGACTTCCTTATGTTATCTGTCTGGCGGGTGGAGGCGATCCCAGCGTGCTGCACTTTTGGAAAGTGCCATAAAACCTACCACGATTTGACTCAAAATTGGAGAGAAAGTACCCTTGGGGGCCTCCATTGTGACTAAGTGGCTGAGTGTGCTGGCCTTGTTCAGACTGTTGATCATGCTAGATAACACGCTCTTTTCCAGAAACTGTAATTAAGGTCTACTCAGCATAGTTGTAGATGGGCTCTGTAGGTGTTAAACAAACACAAATGTACCTGAGAAAGCGTTTGCAACAGAAATTGGCTAGTCCCCCTGCTTATAGACGGGTATCTTCGAATACGAGAGGCCAGCTATACATACATATATATATATATATATATATATATATATATATATATATATATATATATATATATATATATATTACCGTTGGGTCACTGACGGTTTAGGTTATAAAACATTGAAGGTAATTTCAACATTAAAAAATTGTCTGTTTGAAGAAAGATGAAATAAAAAAAACTTACTGTTAAAAAATTCTTATTTTGAAATCTTATTCACTTAATTATTTTTAAATCAGATTAACTTAAAAATATTTTTTAATATGCCAAAAGTATTTGTGTCTGCCTTTAACTTATAAATATTTTCATTAAAAAAATTGTCTCTTTGAAGAATGTTATAATAAAACTACTTACTGTATAAATAATTCGATTTTTAAATCTTATTCACTTAAATTAGATTGACTTAAATCATTATGCGCCCGACGGAAGAACCACGGAAGCACCCATGCTATCATAGAGTGGAAGAAAGAGAGAGGCAGTAAAAGAGAGAGAGAGAGATAGAGAGAGAGAGAGAGAGAGATAGAGAGAGAGAGAGAGAGGTGAAAAGAGAGGAGTGGAAAAAACTTAGACCATTATTATGCGCCGGACGGTCGACGCACGACGCAAGCACGAATCACAGATTTTTAGTATTAGATAGATAGATAGATAATCACAAGCTACGTTACAGGGTGCTGGTATAATTGCATGGGGATTATTTTCGTTGCATACATTGCGAATCTTGCTACCAGTAAAATATCGTATAACTAGATGTTGCCTACATAGGTATTGTGGGGGATCACATGCCTCAGTTTATCACTACGTTGCACTCATCCACTCGTGGTAACCTTCAACAAGACAACGCGTCCTATCACAAACTAAAAAAGTGGTAGCAGACTGGTTCACGAGTTTTCTCTGTTAAACTAGTCTCCATAATTAACCGAACCTTATTGGCACAGAGTATTTTTTGGATGTGGAGGAAAAAGATATTCCTATCGAACCAATCTAGAAGAATTTCAAATTTCAAAAGAGTGCTTCCAGAGCAAGAGGAAACCAGGTGGTTTTAAAGGCAAAAGTGGAGGCTGAACATGCTACTAGAAGTGTATACCTAAGGAAGTGACCGATGAATAACTTTCTTTCTCTCTCTTTATATATATATATATATATATATATATATATATATATATATATATTCTTTCTCTCTTTTGTGCCGGCTTCAAATAATCAACATGGTGAATTCAAAATGTTAAGTGTAGTCAGGGGATTGACCAAACTAACAGTCATTGGGTAACGAATGCCTGATAGATGACCGTTATACGTTTAAAAACAAAACACTTGAAACCATTTCTATAAATCATATTTGCTCTGTTATGAAGCATTGCGCAAGTTTGGGCACCGCAATGGATATTTCAAACCCCTTAGTGGGCAGGTTACGTATAGAATAAAGTAGATAGCGCCCACTTATATTCATATAGGCTGTAGAACAGCGTTTTATGGAAGAGAGGAGACGCTATTTTTGAACTGTGGGATGTGGGTGTGTGACTGTCATCTATCGAGCATTCTGTAACCAGAATGGTCAAACAAGGTGGTAATATTTCCTTTATGACAATACCAAGAAGTTTACGAATACGAGGGTTGAAAACAGTCATTCTGTGAAAGAAGAGAAGACAACTTTATCATTTTTTTTTAAAATGCTACAGTCTTTGACGGCCTAGAGAAAATTTAATATCTATCTACCTATCTATGAATTCTTTTTTCTGATGACACTGGTTAATCTGTGAAATAGGTGAAAGTAGAAGTTCTCCAAATGCCACCCACTCTCTCTCTGTTGTGGAGTAAATAAGACACCCCTGGTAATACAAATAGACTAGGCAAGACGCCTTAAATAAAGAACTAGTAGACAGTATAAGTCAGGCAGTTCACTGTCAGGCTTCCTACTGACAAGATCTCCGTCTTCGGGCGGAGGATAACTTAGTCGGGCTCTGTCTTCGGCTGAGAAAAGAAGAGCAGTTCTGTACCCGTGCCCGCTTTCGCGGGCGCTGGGTAAATTTTGACCAGTGGCCAGGGTGGAAACGCTCGTGTTCTACACAGTAGACTTGACCTTGTCGTCGCATTTAGTCCACAGTGAGGAGACCGATAAATACCAGTCCGTTGCAATCAGTCGGAGAGTAATCTACGCAAGAGATAATGTTATAACCGCTAAGAGTGAGTTATATTAGGTTGGTGCAAAAATAATGTCGGTTTTTGACATTATTTTTGCACCAACCTAATAACAGTGGCGATGAGGGATTGAAACTTATACGGAGTAGGAAAAATACTTTTTTTCTGCTTCGGCGCACATGATAGCAGTAAAGACGAGAAATTAGAACGACGTTGTTCAATTTGTTCTCTTTGGTGTGTAAAAAAGATGAGAAAGAAGGGAAAAATAAGATATTCTTCAAATATCGAAGAATTATTAGCTTAAGTAGTAAAGATACAGCAACAGCAACAGCAGTAGTTGTTGGAACTCCAGAAAAAAAAAAAATAATTGAAATAATACGGAAGAAAACGGAAAATTCCCTAAGTTCTTTCACTCCCGATGCGATGAGAAATGCCATAACTGAATTCACATACGATTCAGATGATGGAGTTACATTTTATGTTTATTTTAGAAGATACGAGCAAGTTTTGAGAGAAGAATGTATCAACTTGGGTGATGAGTAAAAAATACATTTATTGAGAAGGTTTGCATCGGTAAAACATGAAAAATACTGTAATTTTGTACTACAGAAAAAACAGGAAAATTTGCTTTCTTTCGTTATTCAATACTCGTTGGAAGTGTATGAATCTGATGACAAAAAAATTTTGTCACATATGCTGGAATTGTTAACAAGGAGTGTGAAAGATTCAAAGTAAAAGAAGTGACTCCGAATATGTTTAAAGTTTAAAGCATTGATTTTTATGCAAGGGATAACAGGAAAAAAGACGCAGAAATACGTGCTAGAATTCTAACAAAAATTGAACAGAATCAAAAATTAATACTACAAGAAATATCGGATGTATATGTCAGAGAATAAATCTCAGACCCGATCCGGAGGAAACTGAAAAAAAAAAGAATGCGCATACATACAAGTTAAAGAAAATATGGAAAATTAATTCATATTTCAGATATGAAAGATTACATCTCGGAAACGACTGTTCATTTTTAGAATGAAAAGTGCTACAAATGTGGAAAAATAGGAAATAAAAGTGACAAAAAACCGCAATTGGGGGTTCTGTTTTCGGATAGAAACTCGGTGGAGATAAAAAAAAACCCAAAAAAACAAACAAACAAAAAAAAAAACAAAGAAAAAAAAGACAAGTTGATGTCAGGATGTCTGGCTTACGCCTGGCAAGACATTTGTTTCCGGGCAGAGAGAGACTCAGTCGGGCTCTGTATTCGGATAGGGACTCGTTTGAGAAAAATAGACAAGTACTGTTTCCGATCCTGCTTTTGTGGGGGCTAAGTAAATTTTGACTAGTCACCTGGGTGGGTTCCCCACAGTAAACTTGACATTGAGTAGCATTTAGTCCGTGTGTGTGTGTGTGTGTGTGTGTGCAAATTATTTTTAGATAGAATGTATCCGTTAGGGAACAATGAATAAAATAGTTTTTTTCTTGCCTCTTCTTTTCTCTTGCGTTGAATAAATTGTTATATAAATTTCACTAAAATGAAAATAACACTGACATCTCATTTTAACAAATATATTTACCAAAATTACGCAAAAATATCTTGAAATGCGAAAGAGTAATTTTATTCAATAAAATTTCTATCTGTTCAAACCACGACCTCCAGACGACTTCGGAATCTCCTGCCAGTCTTCTGGACGGTCCTTTGTTTAAGTTGGTGAATGCTGCCATAATCCATGCCTTCAGTTCATCTTTGGTGTTACAAGGTGTTTTGTTGATCTCTTGTTCAATTGCGTCCACGCATAATAATCAAGGGGTTTGCAGTCTGGGGAGTGAAGTGGCCAGGTGTAATGGTCGCAGAAACTGTCTGACAACCATTGAGTCTGAGGCCCTCACCAACAAATTCTTATCAGAACACTCAGAGTGAGTTTTCTGAGCTACCGTACCTGCATAATCAACATTATACTCATGCAATTTTTTCCGAATCCTCTGCATATTGACACCAAAATACTCTGAATCGGCGCGAATGTCAAGCAGTACAGCATGCCGTTTCCAAATTTCTGGCGGAGTGAATTGCGTAATGTGCTCTTGTTCTCACAGACGGCACCCAACTGCCCCTGCTATACTCTGCAGTCGACAAAATCAAAAATAAATAACACGCATGCGCGAAATTAAAAATATAAAATGGCGACAATTTACCCATCGCACTATATATATATATATATATATATATATATATATACAGACACACAATTTATTCACAGGGTTGAAAAGCTAGGCGGCTGTATAGATTGTTCATATACGCGTGCTCATGAGCAAGCGCACACATATATACATACAATGTATACACAAAATAATAAATCTATATTTTGAGAATTACATCATTTTCTGATTTTAATTCTGATTTCTAAAGGTTATTATTAATATTATTCAACTCGTATAAGCGGAAGAAAGAGAAAATCTTGTTCATTTACATTTTACGCACACACATTCGCTTCTTCCTAGTGAATCTGTGAATCTATATTTAAACATGTACATACGGCTGCAAACATCAACATATATTTGCACAATGACATCACTGTAATTTTCAATTTAATACATTTAGCTTATTTTCTGTCGTTTTTTTAGAATCAGATTTTGTAGATATATGTGCATTGCATATTATTTTTAAATCTCTTGTGGAAATAGTTTGACAAATCTGATAAAATGATTGGTTTTATTGGGGATTAAAAAGGAATATCGCATTTTGGAATTTAAGATTCCTTTCTTTCTTTCTTTCTAATACAGCATTTGAGGAATAGTATCCATGAAGATAATCAGACTCACAGCTGATGTACTTAAAAATATTTTGATATAAAATATTTTCATTATTTCACACGTTTCATTTTTGCAACTCTTTATTTTTTTTATTGTTTTCTATTTCAAAATTTTCTGCTAAAATGTTCTTCATGCTTCGAATTAAGTTGTGTTTATTTGGAATATAGAATTAGCTTATACTATATTAGATACCATGAAACAAAACTGTTACATATCGTACTTGAACACTAAGTAGTATGTTCCAATCCTCATAAATACGTTGTAAGTAGGGGTAGTATGTCTTCTAATGTGTCCACCACTAGCAGTCGCTGGTGAGTATTGTATTTTGTTGATGTTATAAAGATAACCATTTCATTTCCAACTTCCGTTTTGGTTATTCCTCATTCAGTGACACTTTCTAGGTTACAAAAACAAACTTTATTGACCATTAAAATATTGAAAACACAAGTAACGTTTCCACCCTTTTGTTCCTACGGATATCGGCTTTTCTTTTGGCAAATTGTAATATTTGGATTTGCATTAATTGGTTAGGGGTTTTGTGATTAATTTTGGGAATGTAAACCAATGTTCATGTCTCATGTTTTATAGTTCTTGCCGTGTTGTGCTTGATAAATTTATGCATTTCTTGAAATCTCTCCAACAGGAAATAAATAATTTTATTTTCTCCTAGACAATTATTTATTTTAGGGAAACATTTCGCGCATTATATATATATATATATATATATATATATATATATATATATATATATATATATATATATATATATATATAAAACGAACATATATCCCTTTTCCAACGGGGAAACTGGCTTTTGATCAAAGTCTGTCGATATCAGTTTCACCGTGGAGACCAGTTTTGCAGACTAAAATCTGAAAAACCTATTTAAGAAAAAAAAAAAAGAAAGTTCGTTCGTTTCTATCTTAGGTTCAATTTCTCTTTAGTCGTAATATTGGGTGGTTTTTATTAATTTAACTGTACAATAAAATAAAAAAAAGAGAGAGAAATCAACTCAAACACGTAGACCCACTAAAAATAACGCATAAAAATCCCTTCGACTCTTGATTACGTTTCGGAAACAAAACTGAAGCTAACAGATATAGATTCGTAGAAGTCCCAATCAGAGGTCTGCTTTTCTTAAATAGGTCATTCAAACCTTGCTCTGTTATGTTGGTCTCCGTGGCCAAACTGATAGAGGCACATTTTGGCTAGAAAGTGGTTTCCTAATGGAACAAAAACGGTACAATTTTGTTTCCTGTCGGAGGTACATTTTTTTCATTAACATGACTTCTTAGTCTATGTCTGGTGTTATTAATTTCCCTGCTTTAAAATAATACAAGGATATCAACTCAAACACGTGTATTCATAAAGAATAACGTTTTTAGTAATAATATATAATGTTGAATAAAAATCCTCTCTCTCTCTCTCTATATATATATATATATATATATATATATATATATACATATATGTGTATGTAAATCCCTTTATACATATCTATATATATCTATATCTATATATATATATATATATATATATATATATATATATATATATATATATACTAGTTGGGTTACCTGCGCCATGCTCCATGTTACACATTATTTTGTAAAATAAAATGATGATTTATTTAAAATCATTGTTATAATATGTGGACAAAAATTATACATTTCAAAATGACTTAGTGATCTTACCCATGTGATCTCCGTCTTCTGGATTTCGCCTTCTCTATTTTGGATAGGAATCATTTCCTTGTTCAAATTTAAATTTAATTTAAATCAGAGGGAAAAAAGGTAACATCCACCCCGTGGACCCCATTTGATCAAAATGAAATATACTTATCCAAGTACCCTGGGTAATGTAGATTTAAAATATATTTAGCAATGTGGGTCTATCTCCAAAACCTTAGGAGGAGTTCTATAACAAACAGACAGACAGTGGCTACAACTTTATTATATATATATATATATATATATATATATATATATATATATATATATATATATATATATATATATGGAAAGGGAATGCCAAAATCTGACCAAATGTTAGTACATCAGAATATTTTTGGAAGGGCTTCATGATAGGACCGAGAGCTTTTTATCATCCTCTCGGTTGGGTTTATTGAAATCATACATTTTAAAATAGAAACTAAATATAATTTAAAGGACATAATTTATATTAATTCATTTTCTATTGTGAATGTTATTGTTGATATGTTCTTTATATCAGCGTATATATTTATTTGGGCAATTTGTCGCTGAATAATTGTTTGCAAATTAATCTTCTAGACATTAGTAGTGTGCCGAATAATTATTAAGCTAAATTTGGTTAATGATTCTCTCCATATCTATCATTGTGTTTCAAATAGACGCGCCGGGAAGCTAAGTCTCCTTTTTGGAAAAAGTCCAACCTCAATATCTTTATTCCAATGATCTTGTTTATTAAGTATTCAAATGAAACACTTTGATCGCACCCTACATTAAGGGATATATAAATATTTGATAAAGGTGTAGTTGGAATAATTATTCGGCGAATTCTTCTTCCCCAAACAATCTTTACTTCTCATCTATTTGAAACTCAAACGGGAATGTTAACGGTAACATTAGCCGTTTTCTTACATATATATATATATATATATAAAACTATTATTTAGTACAAATTTTTGATTGTGATTCTGTAGTACCAGTTCGCAAGGTTCGAAGAAGGATGGTTCTCGCTAAAATATACAGGCTTCACTCGTTTGAAGTCATTGATCTGAGAAAGCGATTATATATTGCTTAATTTGTATATTCTGAAAGGGTTTGGCGTCATGAATGTTATTCATTTGAAAGTTTCGATGCTATTTAAGAACATGCTTAGGTTTTTAGATTAATTTGCTGATAGCAGCAATTCGTTGTGTTAGGCGAAACTATCCTCATCATAACCTAATCTATGTATAATTTCTTTATCTCCTATACTAAACTTATGTTAACTGATCCATACACCGAGGTGTATGTAGTGTTTAGTATTTCAATCAGTTATGTGCCATGCGTGATACTCGCTTAGGCGATCATGTATCTTTCGATACATGACTGACGAGGTTGCGATTTCTTTCTGCGGTCGACTAGCTGTCACCCAAGGCTATAGAACCCGTTTTGTCCTGCTATTTACCCATAGATCGGGGGCGAAGAAGAGGGTTCATACTTTTCCCAAGAGTGTTAGCACGTAAGTAAATGTAATGGATTGGACTTGAATTCGAACTCGGCTCTCAGATTCCGAGTTATCCATTACTTCACTGTGTCTCTTTCCATAACTCCACAGTGCCTCCCCCTAGCATTTACTATTTCCATATACTGAATAAGTATGATGGATTCAGGGTAGGTTTTACCAATGCTTTCATTCCAATTCCAGATCATAGTATCTGTTTTGGGAAGGTTGACCATAATTCTATTTCTTAGAACACTTGATAGAGAGTATTGATTTTTTTTTTGTTCGAGATCATTCCTGTCTCAGCTATACAAACCTAGGTCATCAGTATATCCCAACCCCCTAAACATCAGTAAACTGGCACGAAAGAGTTAATCAAGAACACTGTAATCTAGTAATAAAATACTAGATTCGTTTCGGATGTGATATGAAATTTTTAAATGATAAGCGGCCATCTCTTCATATCTATCCTTTTATATACTCAGCACACAGGCTCTGAAGAGATTAAGTAAATGGACGATCTAATGTCTTGCTTGTTGTACTTGTGATGAGGTTTGAAATGTTTCGGTATAGGGTTCCTCGTCAGACATCTGCGACTTTTTAGAACCATACAATTCCTCGAACAGATTTAGACATTCACTGGTTCGAAAGCGGTTCCTAATAGATAAGAATAGGAAGTCTCTATGGATGTGGCCGTATACTGCTGTGAGGTCAACATAGCAAACTGGATTGTGAGAAGTTGACTGTAATAAAACGCTGAGAGCCTAGTTAATCGTCACTACATTTTGCATAATGGATCCAATTGAAATTCCTCTACACACACACACACACACACACACACACACACACACACATATATATATATATATATATATATATATATATATATATATATATATATATATATGTGCCTGTGTGTGAGTCTGCGTGTATTTGTCTGTGTTTTATTGTCCTCTGAAGGTATAATCATATGCAAACGTGCATGTTTTCAGATATACATAAACATTCACATCGAGCACTATTCAGGCAAATATCTCCGTATACTCGACAACCTGCGTGCCATTATAGTTAATGTAAGTCACGTAGATACGAGACGTAAGTTCTTCTTCTAGCGAGATTTCATTTATTCAATTCAATCTTTTATATCTTTCAGAAGCCGGCCTTTATATCGAATGACCTGGTGAGCGGAATTGACTGGGGTATTCAGTAATCTCTGGCATTTAATTCTTCTACTTGCCAAGTTCAAACGGTACAACTATAACAAAGGGTCCGCAATGCACTTTCAGTTCACGGGGCAAGAGTAGATTGCAGAAAACGGACAAGACTTATAATCGCTTTCGGCTGCTGAATTGGTGACATTCATCAGCACATGTTCGATTAAAAGAGAAGATATATAATTTGCTTTTCATATATCAAAGAACGGTATCATCATTAGATTCTACATACGCTATTTAAGAAGATCCAACAGAAATATATATATATATATATATATATATATATATATATATATATAATTATTTATTTAAAAATATGATTCCAACACGCTACATAAGAGGTCTCATGTTTCAAAACAAGAGCCGAAAACTTCAATATAATTATTTGAATTAAATTGAATTAAAGTAAGCTCTGTTCCATCTTCCAGCGAAATTTTTTTTGAATAACTTATTTCTGAAATTTACGTGTTTTAATAGCATATTCATTATTGAAATCAAAATTTCCAGGGCGAATTGTTTAAAAAGGTAGGGGTGTTGGGTGTTAATCATTTGTATCAGTATAGAGTTACTTTCATAGATGTCAAGTCAGGGTAAGGTGGGGGTGTCTAAATTTAAAACGGAAGATGTTTTCGCCTAGTCTGGTTTACGTGTCTATGGAGATTTATTTTTTTTTTTTTATTTTATTTCTTTATGAAAGGGTTTTGTGTATATAAAAACTGCCGTAACATTTGTTTTTTGACGACTTCATAAAGGGTTATCTTTTTTGTAGGATATTTAAACTATTTATTGGGGCTATGGATTATAAAAGTTATTTTATTGTATGTTTGTTTTTTTTAAGCTAATTATTCAATGTATAAATTTGATGATGTCGGAAACCGTTAACTCATGTCTATTGTTTAATAGATTTTTATTATTTAGAAACTTAATAATGTGCAGTTTCTCATGGAGGCATAAAGGGCATGGGTCATCCCAAATTTTACAAGTTCTAGTCCTGTTTATAATTTTCCATTTTACTTTAGGTGTCCTATTTATTTCCTTCAGATGCCCAAAATATTTAGATAGAGAAGTCTGATTTCTTTTATTTATATTGCTGAAAGAGCACTTATGCTGCCTCCATCTGGCTTTAAATTCATTCTTCGTGGACCCAATGTATATCATATTAGTATTAGGACTCTCAGTGGATGAGATAGTACATTGGTATACCACAGATTTGATGCAGCATTTATTTTCTAATGGACAGTCTTCTGGGTTTCTACAATCACACACTTTTTCACTGTTATTGTCTGATTTAAGTGTAGGGTTTTTATTAATACTATTCAGGCATGGGGGTTTGTTCAGGATTTTATTATTGTGTTTTTTTATTATACTTTCTAGATTTTCAGTGCAGCTGTAACTCAATTTTAGGGTGTTATTATTAAATATATTACTAAGCCTACTATTGGTGGGGAAGTGTTTATCAATTAAAGCTAAAAATTTCTGTCCTAGTTTAATACTAACCATTTGGTTGAACGGAGGAGTATACCAAATGATTTTTCTTTTCCTGTTTTTTTTTCTTCTGGCCAGTGCAATTGTTTCTATAGTTAATGTCTGCATTTTTGTAACCACTATTTTTTAGGGCAGCGTTATAGAAGCCATTGTGTTGTTGGAATATTTCTTTGTTAGCGGAGTTAATGCTAATTCTATTTTCTGTTGATGAGGGTATATGTTTAATTATGGATGGAGGGTGGTTTGACTTCGGGTGTATATATAAGGGGTTAGTATTTGGTTTTCTATAAGGTTGGTATGTGTTGCTTGCTAAATCTAGAGTTACGTCGAGGAAGTTTACCCTTTTCAATTTAGTACAGACTGTTATCTTTAAGTTTAGATGATTTAAATTCACGAAATATCATTTTTCTGATTTTCTCTATTTTAAACTAGTAGAAATCCTCACCACCATGAGACCGTCATCTCTATACAGTCCGATGTCCTTAATATCAATTTCGCGGTGCGCGGTTATATATATATATATATATATATATATATATATATATATATATATATATATACAAATACGTTTATATATATATATATATATATATATATATATATATATATTTGTATATGTGTGTGTGTGTGCGCGTAGTTTTAGAATATATTTTAAAATATCTGAGGTGAATCTATATATCTAGCATTATATATATATATATATATATATATATATATATATATATATATATTGATTAACATTTTATTAAGGACACAATCTGATTACCTTCTATACGTATAAATTATCTATCTAACGTTCAAGCTGTTACGAGTTAATAATAACATGCTATATATATATATATATATATATATATATATATATATATATATATATATATATACGTAGAAGCACTAGAATTTAGTAACCATAAAATTAACCTCGAAATCTTAGCAATATGGACGTTAACAAACCAAAACGTCGTAAACGTAATATTATATAGTTTAACCCGCTCTTCAATAAAAATGTAAAAACTAACATCGGAACATTTTTTAATTTAATTCACAAACACATTAGTCATTCCCAAACACTTAATAAGATCTTCAACAAAAATAACACAAATGTGATCTATATTTGTGCTAAAAACATCGGACAGTATATAGCTCCGCACAACAATTCCATTCTAAACAAGCACTTTAACAATCTTCAAAGCAACAACATCCACATAACTAATAACTGCAATTGCAGAAATAGAAAAACCTGCCAATTAAGCGGTAAATGTATATTTCAAATCGTTAGTTTATAATGCTGAAATCAAACATGGCGACGGGTTTAATTTCTGCGTGTGTGCTCTACGGAAAACAGAAATCGCACTTTTACCACCACCAAATGACATTTGCCAATATCGATTATCGAAAAAGCACTGACCTCTCTACATTATTTCTGGGAGCTAAAAAGCGAGAATAAACCCCGAGATTTCTAGAATATTCAGACCAGTAGCAAATCCGCCAGCGCTGACAAAGTGACCCTGGTCGTTGTTCTTGAAAACGACCTCCAATCTTTGGTTAACTAGGGCAGGAAATGGATAGTAAATTTTAATGCCTCCACAATGAAAATACTCTCATTTAACCACCATAGAGAAACTTTACTGTCCTTCATCAGCATGGCTGATGCTAGACTCATGGATAACAGCACACTGCGCATTCTTGACCTCACGTTTTCAACTGACATGAAGTGGGACGACTACATTAAATAAAAAAAAGATGGGTTACCCTGTCGTGCCAGAAAGTTTTACTCATCAGTGTTCGTCTTGCACATTTACAAATCTACCATTCGTCCGTGTATTGAACATTGTTGCCATATCTGGCCAGGTGCTCCTGCTACTTATCTCGAGGTTGTTGACAAAATCCAAAGAAGGATCTGCAATGTAATCGATCCTGATTTGGCATCTCGACTTCAGTCGCTTTCTCAACAACTTGACGTAGCTTCCCCCTATTTCTACAAGAATTCTCATGGCTATTGCATTAATGAGAATTGTTTCCTGGTGCCTGGACTACGTGTGTTTAAGCGAGCTTATAGTTTGGCATCTATGTCCCGCCCTTTTATTGCTAAATTAGTTAAATGTAACCGCCATTTTTATTCCAACAGTTTCTTTTCTCGCACTTCCCGCCTGTGGAACTTACTTCAGTTTACTTGCTTCCCTGATAACTACAATATTCAAAACTTTAAATGCAACGTCAATCGCTATCTTTTACCTTTTTGTACCCCATTCTCGGTTTCCCTTATATCCAGTCTTTTCTCTAACTTTCACTCTCTGTAGACTCCTGCGTACTAGTGGTGTTTTCGCTTTGCTTTGGGTGATATTATTAAAAAAAAAAAAAAAGAAAAAGTTTAATTTGCGAAGATATAGTCGATGTATTATAATAAAAAAAAAACAATTAAGGTCAGAATTTTAATCAGATATCCGAATTTCAGTTCTTCGTAAGCAGTCATTTGAATATGGGAGGTTTTTGTGTCTTATTAACTCTTAGAATAAAACATCACAGTCATAGCAAAGATTTATTGAATTGAACACGTGAAAAACACTACTTAATGCAGTCAAGAATCTCGAATGTTGATCAAACGAATAGTGCAAGGTCAACATCAATAACATAAAGTGAAAAGAAGATCAAAGCATTATTTTAGCGTAATTTACGACAGTCTTCTGATTCAACCAGCCAAGCATTTTAGGATTTCCATTTAGTCAGCTCATACGAAGACTTTCTTAAGAGTAGAATCTTTAAAAATTAGGAAGTGGTCATTTCAGCACGATAAGAATTCTTTTTGACCAGTCTACCAGAGTCTTTCTATAAAATAATTACTTTCAATGACTGCTTTTACCATTGCAAATAACAACTTAGCACTTGCCATAGTTAAATGACTTGTTTTATTCCTTCTCTTAAAATGCGATATTACTTTCTGAACAATCTAATGTAAGAGATAAGAGATACTTTTGATGAACTGCACATTTCTATACTGTAAAAAAAATCTTTTTGATGCATTCACTTTTCTGGGGTAGGGGTTATGGCAACTCGCAACTTTTCAAAACACGCATTTATTCTCAAGAACAATAATAAAAACAGAAGTCTTAAATCATGAAAATGTCAAGACTCCTGATTGTGCATCTTCACATCAGGTGCCTCACCACCAATGACCTTCACCTCATCGATCCTCGGATTGGCTTTCATTTTTCTTTTTTCTTTCGTTCTCTTCTTGGATCTCTGCAAATCGGGGAACGGTCCTTATGACAACATGACATTCAGGGTTGCTAGTAATATTTTTCTATTTCTTCAATTTTAAGGCTGTCGGCCCTCGACATGATCGAGATGTCACGTCACACCGATACACAATGTTCTTTTTTAACTGTTCACGGGGGATATTATTCTAATGTCAAGTCTGTGTTGACAATGTCAGGTTCCGCTTTTCAATACACACCCCAAATCAGTAAGAGCTAAAGTGTTTAAAATATGTAGCTTTTCTTTTTGTTATTTAATATGAAAAGACGAAATAGAAAAGGAGAAAGAGAAAGAAAGAAAATAAAAAAAATAGTAATCACGTCCGAATATTTTGTGGGAGGGAATTCATCGCTGTTGATAACAAAATTGATTTATTATATTTTTTTAAGTGTTTCTTCTTTGGTAATTTAGTTTGTTTTTTTAATAATTCGGTTTTATAAGAAAACATGCATTTTTCTTCTTTTTTAAATAATACAAAATATATCCCTATTTGCTTTCTGCGAGGTCATGAGTAACATTAAACCATGTCTCATAAAAGTGACATCTGTATGAAAAAGGCTGATAAACTCTTCATTGTAAGAAAAATAAGCTTAGAGTAGGTATTTTCACGTAAGTTCTACAAGCGGTAGATAACTACAGCAGAAAATGACGTTTACACATTTAATGTCCAAACCAACATAAAGTTACAAATATTTGTCACAACTGAGGAATTATGCAAAACACCTTGAACCAGATAAGAGACGTCTTCACAATCACACGGATAAATTGCAAATGTCGAAAAGTAATTATTATTGTTATTACACAATGGAGACTTCAGTGATGCTGAATTCACATCTATTCATTAACAAGAGAAAGACCGCAAAATTAGAGTGGATAATTATTATCGAAGAATGCCTTCATTTCTCGATTATTGCCTTTCTGGTGTTATAACAACATTGGCAATGAGATAAATTCTTATTCGTGTAATCAATTATACGTTTGTAAATACAGACCAAATTACAGCCATCACACGTACAAAATTATGTATATATATATATATATATATATATATATATATATATATATATATATATATATATGTATGTGTGTGTCTGTATTTAAGCAGAATATCCTCTTTTAGGCATGTCTGATTGAATAAATTACAGACATTATGTCTGCTAATTTTGGGCAAAATCCCTTCATACTCACAAATAACTTTACGTATATTGATATTAAAGGATGAGAGAAATGTGCTATAAGTGTTTTCAATTTCTTTTATTTTCATTTCACAAATACTTTCGATCTTCTTTCAAGATCATCTTCGGTGGTGCAAGTAGTACAGAACTATATGTTGTTCAAGGGTACAAGTATTTATACAAATCTGTGCGTTGCTATCCATTACCGTAATATTTCATTATACTTTTAATAATGGATAATTGTTTCACGTTGTAATGAACACTCAACACATTGTCAACCGTTTGCATTTAAAAGCATAATGAAAAATTACGGTAATAGATAGTAACGCACATCTTTATATAAATACTTATACTAATGAATAACATATAGTTTTGTTTTGCTTGCACCCCTGAAGATGATCTTGGAAGAAGATCAAAAGTACTTGGGAAATTAAAATAAAAGAAATTTAAACAGCTATAGCACATTTATCATACTTTAATATCAATAAACGGAAGATTATTCGTGTGTATGAAGGGATTTTGTTAAAAATTAGCAGACATAATGTCTGTAATTTACTCAATCACACACACACACACACATATATATATATTAGAAGAAACGCTGAACTATTTTGGCCTGCCCAAGAAGTGTGTAATATGGCAACAACATTTCGTGCTATAAAAACGGATTAGTACGTTCTCGCAATTCCTTTCAGTATGCCGAAGGATAATTATCGAATTAAAAATCAAGGAATTTATGACAATTAAAGGTGTAAATCCGAGTGACTTTGCCTTTATTTATTATTGTTTACTTTCTTTTCTTTTCTATCACCCTCTCTTTCTTCCCCCCTCTCTCTCTAACACACACACAGATTCTCTCTCTCATATATTTTTTTCTCCCTTAAATACAAGGAAACCATTAAAATAGATCCATTAAAAACAAAAACGAAACCCTTAGGCAGAGAGAGAGATAGATAGATAGATAGATAGATAGATAGAGAGAGAGAGAGAGAGAGAGAGATTGAGAGAGAGAGAGAGAGAGAATTTTTCTTCTCGTAAATGGCGACTAATTCTGATGCTTTGAAATAATTCGACGAAACGCAAGTTTATTTTTATTTCATCCTTTTTTTTGTTTGGAAATTTTAAGTCTTCGTTCTTTATTATAGATTTTATTCCTGAGGCTTCCTGCTGTTCAGTTGAAAACATTATCCTTTCTTTCCCTCTCACTTTCTCACACATTTCTCTCTCACCCTGTTTAAAAATAGCTTCACGCACACTTCTGGTCCTTTCCACCTTTCTACATTAGAAGTGCCTCCATTTTACTTGCCATTACCAAATTAATTTTAAGTAAAAATGTCGCTCGGTAAAATCCTCTTTCCTTTTAACTGTGATCAAATCATTATCCTACTAACAACAACAACAACTTCATATTACACTTGCGAACCCATAACAGCCTACATGCTTACCAGAATGACAGATTCAGCGTTGTTCATTCGTTCAAGACTAATTGTCTAGGATACCACAGATAGGACGTTAAATAGAAACGCAAGAATTTTATTTCTCAATAATGAGTACATTGCATTACATAGAAAAAAAAACAAACTAAAAGAATATATAGGAAACAATCAGAATTTTCATGGCACAGTTAGCAGAGGTACCAATGTAAAGAATAAAACATTAATATAATATTAGGTTGGTGCAAAAATAATTTCGTTTTCTAATATATGTTACTACGTGAGAAAACGAAATTATTTTTGCACCAACCTAATACAAAAGGTTGATCATTTAATATATATAATATGAACTTCTTCTTTATACGATATATTAATTTTAGAGGTATGTCTTGTAGTTAAAAAGATTTAATTTTCAAAGAATTTGGTCTTGGCGTATGAATGTCATTGTTTTTATGAATTAATGAAAATCGCTATAGTAATGCTTAAATGTGAAATTTACTGATTTAAACATTGAAGTCGTTAATTTGTTTCATCGCTAATTTTATTAAGAAAGTTACACTATCTATATTTTATGTATTAGAAAGTATTGCTAATGGTGAGGAATTAATCCTAGAATAGAATAGAGCTCTGATATGCATAATGTTTAGTCTTTTTTCTTGTCTGCCTCTTGAGTATTTTCCACGGAGGCTAAAAATTTGTAAACGAGCCGAAGGAAAAAGACAGGATTTTGAACGCTGATTTTCAAGCTATGCAGCCTTCTGCTGTGATACCCACCTTTTGTAGAGTTACCTTTTGGAAATGTCAATATTGACCGTTACTGTTGTTTACTAAGCTGCATATCGTATGACACGGTTGTTAGAAGAGTACTTATAATTATAATATTAATTCTTAACCTCAATCTCTAGAGGAAAGACGATAGTGCTCAGATTATCCAGTGGCTGAGCAAAATGCACATTTTCCTCTGATGCTTGTAGGTGCCTTTCAAGACTAGGTAACAGAAAGTTATTTTTAGAAAACTGATTTTCAAAGCAAACAGATTCTTCCCACTTGAAAGACTGGCATAAGGCAAGTTTCTTTGCAATATGCAGCAGCTGCAATTTATCTGTGGATGACTAGTACGTAATCTTCCAGTTTTTCTTATCCTGTCAGCCATTTTATCAAAGAAAGAAAAGAAAAATGTATCGTTACTTTTTTTTTTTTACATAGGATAAAGGGAAGACGGGAGAAGGAAATGCCAACCTGATGATAACGACAATATTTTCTTAATTTGCTACGCTACGGATTTCTTTTAATAAAATTCTTTTTTTTTCCAATATAAGATTTAAGATATTTACATTCTTCGTACTGTTGTCCTCAAATTTACTCTCATATTCACGTTTCAGCCACTGTATGTCCCGGCTATTTGTTGGAATAGCAACTGAAGAAGGCCGGAGTATACAATGACCGAAGCTTTGTGAATATGACAATAAAGATGAGGACAACTGTCCAAACAATGCAAATAGTGTAAATAGTTACAATAACGCTTCTTCTTTAAAAATTTATCACACGTTCGAATATTTTTCAATTAAATGTAAAAAAATTCTCTAAATTTTGATTAAGTTTTAACAGCGAATAGATAAATTAATCATATTTTTTGTTTTTATGATTTTTCCTTAAAAAGTATTTTTTAGACTTCGGGAAACTAAATTAATGAAACCTTTTTAAAGATTCAAGAGAAATGGAAATTAAATAAATAAAATTATGCCATATATGAAGGGGGTGCTATGCTATTATCTATTTATATGTTCTTGTACCAACTTTGCATAATTTTTCCTCTTTTGTACACAAACTGATGCACACAGAGATACACACAAGGACGCGCACACACACACTGAAAGATAGATAGATAGATAGATAGATAGATAGATAGATAGATAGATAGATAGATAGATTGTCCAGTCTAGAACGAGGGAGGAAGGTTTTTATTAAACAATTTGCACAAGGGAATTGTTCAAAGTGGTCAATTTTTTGTGTCTTGTAATGCACACCCTGTCTCCATCAGACTACCATATACTGTACTAGTGCACTATATGCCACATATTAGATGAGGCTTTTTGAACAGAGTTTTTCGAACTCCGAGCTGCACGTTGACTGAAGTTTTTAACTTCTGATTTTGAAACATGGCAATTCCTGTGTAGCAATGGAACCATATTTTTAAATAAGTAAATTTATAATATATATATATATATATATATATATATATATGTGTGTGTGTGTGTGTGCGTGTGTGTAGGCGTGGGTGTGTGCGCGTGTGTGTAGGCGTGGGTGTGTGGTTGTATTGGGATATCTCTGACACCTGACTAGAAACTGTGAAAAGGACGACAAGAAAAGACAAAGACATGATCAAGCATGAATTTCTTTGCTGTATTCTCAACAACGATGAAATAATCATTTAAAGAAGTAAAAGAGGTTATAATGAAAGCAATAATGAGTCACAGGCCGCCTCTGAATAAGTCGTTAATTCAATTTATTCTTTTCTTCTTTCTTCACATCGATTATCTTGTGTGTTGGATTTCACCATGAAATTGTTCGAGATATTCGATGCCGTCATCGAAGCATAACATTTAGACAATTACAACCCAAATTAGATGACATACATTCTCGCAACTCAGTTTTCTTCTTTTATTTTATTTATATTGGTTAAACACACGCACACACATCTCTTTCTGTCCGTCTGTCTGTCTCGATATATATATATATATATATATATATATATATATATATATATGGTGCAGTGGCTAAATTGTCACCATTTTATATTTTTAATTTCGCGCATGTGCATTGTTTGTTTTTTTATTTCATTTTATTGACTGCACATTATAGTAGGGTCCGTTGGGCAACGCCTGTGGGTAAAAGGGCACCGTGACGCACTTCCGAAATCTGGAAACGGTATGCTGTAATGCTTGGCATTGGCACCGGAATCACCAATACGAACATTTCAGAGTGTTGGGGTGTCCATCTGAGGACATTGCAGAGGATTCGGAAAGTGTTGGATAGGTCTAATGGTGATTACGAAGGTGTTTAGTGTGATCATTTAATGATGGTGACGTTATGCCTTCATTCGTCTTGCCACAGGGCCTCAGACTCAATACGAAGGCTTACATCAAGTGCCTTAAGGAGTTAATGCTGACATTGGTGAAGAGGATGGCTGCTGGAGGCGCTATTATCTGGCAACAGGACTCTGCACCATGTTACACAAGGAGAAGAACTATCAGACAGTTTCTGCAACCACATCATCCCTTACAAATGAGCACCTAACTCGCCAGACTGCAACCCCCTTGACTATTATTTGTTGGGGGAGAGACCAACATAACTCCTTGTAACACCAAAGATGAACTGAAGGCAAGCATTCACCAACTTAAACAAAGAGACTGTCCAGAAGAGTTGCAGGAGATTCCGAAGTTGTCTGGAGGCCGTGGTTGAAGCCAATGCCAATTTTATTGAGGCAATTTACTCTTTAGTTTTTCATATGTTTGTGTAATTTTGGCAAATATATTTGTTAAAATGAGATGGTAGTGTTATTGAGTAATTTTGATAACAATTTATCCATCGCGACCTGTCTCTCTCTCTTTATATATATATATATATATATATATATATATATATATATATATATATATATATAACCAAATGAAATAATGACGTATCAAATATAAATTCTAACGTTCATAACATTAATTTAAAAATAGGGCTCAGCACAATAGTACAGCAATAATTCTTTATTATAATATATTATATTGGAACATATGTAACCACTACATAAATGCATTGACATTACGATGCATCAAATGCATTTATGTAGCGGTTACATATATTCGAATGTAATATCCTATAATAAAGAATATATGTATGTATGTATGTATGTGTGTGTGTTCGTGTGTGTGACTGCTGAGAAGGTCGCGGTCCTACCAACTCCCCTAAATTTGACCAAATGTCAAAACATTAAAATGAATTTCTTCGCATAGGTCGAAAGTTTTTCATCATATCTAATCAATAATTTGATAACCTGACGCAGACATATTCACTGAAATTTCATCTGAATTTTTCACTGTGTCGTGTTCGATCTATTTGGTTAATATTATTACTGAATTATCAGAGTAAAATATTATATTGAAATTCGAGAATATTTGTTGTGCAAACTGGGTTTTCATCTGTAGGTCACGAACTTACTGAATGCCTACTTAAATGTATATTGCAACACGTCAGTCCAACACCGATTAACCATTCTTTTCATGTTTGTAAAAGACTAAACCTCAATTGTATGAAGGCAAATTGTAAAGGTTGTCAGCAAAAGGAATAGTTCAACATGTGAATTACAAATTATCGATAACAAAATGTACCAGTTACAAAAATTTAGTGTTTTAACAGAGGATGAGAAATTTGATACCGAAGTACAAAGGGACATTGGGATAGCGAAAAATGCCTTCGAAAATCTAAGCAAAATTATCGTTAGAAATAAATTAAAAAAAAAAAAAAAGGAATTGAACTGTGATGTAATATGAGTCCTATATGGCAGCGAATACTGGACAATCTCCTCCAAAATGAATAAGAGACTTGAAGCAAAAAGAAATATGGATCATTGGAAGGATGCTGAGTATACCATGGACTGAACATGTGAACAATGACAAAATTTTACAGAAAATGAAAATAAAAAATACACGTAAAAAGAGTTGAAATTTCTAAGGGATATGATGAGGAAAGAGGACCTAAGGCAAATGGGGCATAGAAAACAGTGTATGACCTGCCTAACGAGCAGGGATTCTGAGAGATAGCGAAAAGACAAAACTTTTTAAAAGTTACAAAGGACAGGAAATTATGGAGGGCCATGACTATTCATATCCTGAAGGAATATGGCACAGAAGAAAAAGATGAAAAGGAAGAAGAACGTAGCGTATATATTCATTCTAATTTTACCTAGATCGTTAAGCAAAGCGTATTGAGTAAATTGTTCAAAAACAGTTATTTGAATTGTAAATTATTCGAACTGCAAATTAATCGAAAGGAAAATTAATCGAAAGGAAAATTATACGAAATGATAATCATTCGAAACGCCTATGTTTTAAAAATACATATGTCGTCTGGCTTCGAGAGAATCAATGTTGATTTACCTAGAACTAATAACGTCCTTGAAGGATGACATAGGACATTTTTGTAGCAAGTGTCATCCCATCATCCCACAATATGGAAATTCATAGATACTCTTAAAAGAGAACAGGACTTGCAAGAAATTCATATTGCAAAAGTAAGGGCAGGTTGGAAAAATGTCAAGAGCGCCAAGAAATACAGCGACGCAAATGGAAAACTTAAAAAATTAGTGGCATCCATTAACGAGTCCTCTTCAGTAGTTGACTATTTGCGTGCAGCATTTTGTAACTTAAATGTTATAAGGATTTTTCTTACTAAGTCGTTTTATTAACGATATTTGTATTTCTAATTATTATCATTTTGTATTTCCTCTTTTACATTTTTATTGCAATAAAGAATTTTAATTGAACCTTCGATTAATTTTCATTCAAACAATTTACAATTCGAATAAACGTTTTCGAATAATTTTTTCGAATAATTATTTTCGAACAATGTTCACATGATCACCAAAAGTGCTTCAAGATACCAAACTGAACTCATGCCATAACATGTGTAGCCTGTTCAGTTATAATCTCTGTTAAAAGCTTAGAAATTGTTTATGAGCATCGTCGTGGAGTAGCAGTTATCAAGCTAATCTCGCTTATCGTAATAATATAGTTGTGTTCAATTCGCGCATTTACGGCATTTTACCAGACATATGTTTAGCAACTAACCATAATGAAGTTTGAATATCATTTCTAATAAGTGATTCTCACTACGCGCTCATTTATATTGGCCTTGTGATAAGACTAAGCATCGTATATAAATACTTAAGTCAGATTTTTTGTGTAACTAATAAGCATCCTATGAATATTTGGTGTTCTCTCGTTAAAATTGAAAATGATGTAGTGTCGTCAGATTGCATTCACTATCACATCAGACGATCACGGAAGATAGGTTCAGAACTTACATGAGGTGTAGAATTACGTAGCTTGACAACTGAACCTGTGTTTGTAAGCATAATAGGTATAAAAAAAACAACCATCACAGAGAATGTTGGGCGGTCTTTCAGACATCACAGATGAGAATATAAGTTCCACGTTTGTTGACACAGTTGTGTTCTTATAAACTGATTGAGAGTATCTCAGCAATGTTAAATATAAGAAAGTAAGTTGTCCTGTTATCATGAGTCATTAAACAACTATTACGGCTATAGATATGACTTCGTATCTTTATTTAAATAAAGATATAACGAAATGGCATTAATACTCTTGTCTCTATCATTTGACTATGCTTAGAATATTGCTGCCACATATAGTCCGGTGCTCCTGCTATCTATGTAGAGGACCTTGATAAAATCCTCCCCCCCCCAAAAAAAAAAGAAAAGAAAAAAAGGATCAGCATTGTTCCTGATCTGGCGGCTCAGCTTCAGTCACTTACCTATCACCGTAATGTTGGCTCTCTGTGTCTTTTCTATAAATACTTTCATGGTAATAGTTAGTATGACCTCTTTCCTATGGTACTTAGACTGTATGAATTTAAGCGCAGTACTAGACTGGCGTTGATATCTCATCAGTTTACAGTTGAGTTGGGTAGACGTAATCGTAAATTCTATGCTAACCGTTTCTTTTGTTGCACTTTGTACCTTCCGGATTTATGCATTCCAGCTTCAAAAATTTATGCGAACTGCCAATCACTATCTGCTGTCCTGATTACTTTTCTTCTGTTCTCCTACCTTAGTAATGTTTCTGTTTCTAATTCTTCCACTTCCAGTAACCCCTTTTGTCTTAATGGTTTTACTGCCTGGCTTGAAGTGACTTCGATTAAAAAACGGTGTTGTTGTTGCACTATTAGCACTTTATATAACTTAGTATTAAGAAAAGGCATAAGAATACATTGTCTAAAATGTCTGAGGACAGAAATATCTATTAAAAAAATAACGTAAATAAAAACAAAATAAGAGAAGAAAATATCTTGGATATCGCTTCGATTCAACCATCATTTACCCGACTTTAAAGAAATCAGCTGTCTCCATGTTAGACGTTTTTGTGATCTGCGGTCAAATTATCTGCGGTCGTTTGCAAGATGAGTGACACTAACTCTCCTGCCGAGATGTCCAACTTCAAGATTCCTTAATGGGACTAACTGTAGGTGATTTCCCTTTTTTGTGCTCTTTGTATGCACTTGGCTCACCCATGCTAAGAGGTTCCAAATATCAAAATTTCACCGTACAGGTGACCTTTGATTGCAATATAGACCACAGACGGCATTTTCACTGTCACTGACACGCTTGCGGACAAGCCATTTTACTCACACTTAGATAATGATAGATGCGAGTTTTGTGCGCGTGCGCGTGCGCGCGGGTGTGTGCGTGTGTGAGAGAGCGAGTTTCTGCGGTTATTTACGAGCGTGCGAAAAAAGCGTTCTGAAGTACCTGCGCGCGCGAACATCCTCCCCCATATATATATATATATATATATATATATGACCATGCATCAGAATCAGCAATATTATTGGTCCTAATCTAAAATTTCCCACCGCCGTAAGGTTGTCTCTATATGCCATTTTTATAAATACTTTCATGGTAATTCTTCGGGTGAACTCTCCTCTGTGGTACCTACACTGTATTAATTTAAGCGCTATACTAAACTGACGGCGAGATCGTATAAATTTTCAGTTGATTTAACTAGATATAGGCGTAACTTCAATACTAATTTTCTCTTTTCGTTTGTCGCACTCCTTTCTATGCTTTCCAGCCAACTTTTATCTACAAAAATTTAAATGCAAAGTCAGTCGCTATCTAATGTCCTCATGTCCTCCTGATTACTCTTTTCTTTTCCACGCTGATTATTAACGTGTCTATTCCTAATTCTTCCACCCATTATATCTTAGTGGCTTTACTTCCTTGCATGGCGTGATTGTGATTAATATATATATATATATATATATATAACAAATATTTTCTTAGGATAAACAAGCAATGTGTAAAATATACGTATAGTCATTTTATCGCATGGAGGAACAAACAAAGTTTTGATAGCACTCTTTCAACGTTGCATTCATTTCTTATCAAGACTCAAGACTTAAATAGATACGGAGAAAAACTTCTGAGTAACTATCTGACAATTGTTTTTCTGAAATTCATTTTTCTTTTATAGTTATTACGCCTCTGAATCATAATAATGACACACAACGGCAAATGCGAAAGGAAAAAAACAAAAAAAAAACAAAAACGTACTTCTCTTCTGTCTGGGTTGAATGGAGTAATCAAGGGTTGAATACATTCATTCATTATTTCATTTATACATACACTGACTACTTACCTATATAAGCTTGTCGTGAAACAAGAACAGGTAAGTTATAACTTGAAATATAAATCCGTTTATGTCGTCTTTTTTATTTTTCTGTGTGAAGTATGTCATATATATATATATATATATATATATATATATATATATATATATATATATATATATATAAATAAGTTAAGTTATAAGGAACTTGGTAAACCGAATTGGTAAATCCAAAGAGGATGAAATCCTGAGAGCTCAATGTTAGGACAGAGCTAATATGTAATGAAAAACAAATCACTTTAATGTACCATTACGATAATTTATTTCACCTAAATCCTTTTTTAAGGATTCAGGATCATCAGGTAAATCTTCCAACAACGAATTGAGAAGATTCGTTGTTGGAAGATTTACCTGATGATCCTGAATCCTTAAAAAAGGATTTAGGTGAAATAAATTATCGTAATGGTACATTAAAGTGATTTGTTTTTCATTACATATATATATATATATATATATATATATATATATATATATATTGGACAAACTATATATTTTTGAGACCCATTTCATCCATTAGGATTTCATGAGACTGGGCTTTGATGACGTTGATTGGTTGTTCACCGTAACAAAATGGACCACAATATTGAGATAGGAAGTGGTAATTTGATTAAAAGAGAAAATAATCTACTGAGGCGAAAATGTCTGGAAAGTGTCTTGATCGCTAGTTCAACCACAATAAATTTGTGTCCAGGATATTACAATATATCACCATTCTTGTTAGATTTTATATTGTCCTAGTGTGGGATAATCAGGGACAAAGTTGGAGGAGAGATTAAAAAAAAAAAAAGAATGCAGACGATTTCGGATAGATTGAAAACAATTCTTTCAAAAAATATTCTTTCAAATGATTTTGAAACTACCTGTGTCTTTCGTTTTTTGTGCATGTTTAGAAGCGACGTCAGCAAAGCCAATTCCGATGAAAAAAAAAACTTTCCAGTTTGTCATATTTTTGTAAATACTGTTTGTTGATATATAATATTGTACAAAATTATATATCTTTATCTCTTTCTCTCTCTCTCTCACTCATACACACATACACACGAACATATATATATATATATATATATATATATATATATATATATATATATATATATATAATACCAATTTGTAATTGGTAGGGATTCCAATGAGGACATTAATCCAATGTGAGCTCAATGTAATTTACAGAGCAATATATAATGCGAAATTAAGCTAACACCTTCAAAGTCAATATCGCTTATAATTTATTTCAAGAATATTGTTATATTCATCTCTTCAGACCGAAAGTTTTTAAGAAATGGAGCCAATCCATTCAGACAAATATATAGATATGGATTTTTATGGTTATATATATATATATATATATATATATATATATATATATATATATATATATATATATATATATATATGAACAAAAACTTTGTACCACAGAATTTAAAAATGGGGTTTGAAAATGACGGAACACATTCTTTTAAATGGGATCTTTTTCATCCAACACTTCTTCAGAAAGATTCGTTGGAACTATAATCACCAAAAACGGTGAAACTGACACAATCGTTGCTCTATATTCACCATTTCAATTATTGCCGTTCCAACATCTCTGAATAAGTCTTAGATATATATATATATATATATATATATATATATATATATATATATATATATAAACTACAGACATTGTGTGTCGATTAACTTAAATGTCTGACTTCCAAATTACTAATAATCCTTTTCAGACAAAGAAGTTCATGTCAGCCACAACCTCGCGGACACTAACTAGCCATCTACGGGACCATTGTGCCATCAGACAACACATTTTTAATCAACATAAGGGTATAGGGGCATTAAACATCTGCTTACAAACAATAACAAAGTATTAGAAAAATCAAATAGTAAAAAGTCTAATGATCCTTGAAGCAATATCTATACGACAACAACAACAAAAACAAAACAAAAAAAAAACAGCGTTAAATAAAAACAATTATAAATTAAGAGCCCACATCCTTAAAGGTATATATAAAAAACACGGGTCGCATCTCATTTATAACACAACTTGCTTATGTTACAACATTCCTAGTTCTTCGTAATTCACCAACTGCCTCTGTCTACACTGATAATGACTTAAGAAATTCGAAAGCTTGGACCATATTTCTCGTACTTGTCTTCTGAAATCGACTTCGGACTATTTCTGCCAGAATTGTCTCACACTCTCTCTCTATAGAGAGAGAGGACAAATATTATTCATGAATTCACATGCCCATTAAGGAACAGCGCCCCTGATCAAACCAAATTCATTAATAATAATATTGGACATACCAATACATGATTATCAAGAAAACTCAGTTACATTTCTTAAACTATAGCTCAATTATGGCCCATTAAACACACACGGTAACCTACCAAGCGCTGTCTGCAACATACTTGTAGAACATACAATCATAATAGGCTCATCCACATGCAAAAAGCGGTTAAAAATGATGGTAACATTCTTAACAATAACGAAAAAGGCAACACCCACTAATATTAAATATGGACTCGACCACAACGTGCTAAACAGAGTTATATACACATCCATAAAATTCTACATATTGAGTTAAAATTTTTTTAAAAAAATCATTGCTAACGGCTAATAGAATAACCAAGCACTTGGATATATAGAACATTTGGACAGTTTATTTTTACATACTTTACATCCAGAAACGGATACATTTGAACGAATGAAAGAAAAATTGAATAAAAATCTTAATCGCAATACATTGTCAGTTATCTTTAAGGAAACATTTATAAAAGTGAGATTGCTATCTTAATACATACATATATATATATATATATATATATATATATATATATATATATATATATATACGACATGTTGACGCGTACTGATACCTGGATCATGTCCGACAAACTGCAGAATGTGTTCTAAGTGGTTAGGTGTACGTGCGGATCTCGGTCGTTCTCCATCCATAGTTTGTGGTGCCACAAATCCTGTCTCAGCAATACAACGATAAACAGTAGCAAAGGTTGGATGACTCGACTGCCTTCGGTTTGGAAACGCAATCTGATACAGCCGTGCAACCTCGCGTCCATTACCATTCGCGTGTCTATATGTAAAGATCGTATCTGCCAGTTCACGATATGAATATCTTGCCATAGTTAAACAGAACACTTGCCAGTTAACTCACTACTGTACACGTTAAACTTTGAAGACAGACTAGCCACAAATGTACATGAATAACAAATGTAATCTAGTCTACATGGAAACAGCGCTATCTACCGTAGACTTTCTTTAAACTCAAAAACGAAGGATTTGTGAACATATGATTATATGAAACTGTCTATCACCATCCAAGATTGTTTTTTTTATCTACATATTGTTTACAGCTACAAACGCTCTATCAGTATTGAGTATTACGTACCATAGGTATATATATATATATATATATATATATATATATATATATATATATATATATAGGGAGGGAGAGAGAGAGAGAAAGAGAGAGGAGGGAGAGGGAGGGAGAGGGAGGGAGAGAGAGTGTTTGTGTGACTGTATTATCTACTTGACAAACTTCTGCATTGCCTTTATTTTAAGGCCTCGCTCTGATGTAGACCAGAAAATATTGCATTCATTCAAGAGCGAAAGTAATCTTTCGAAAGCAACAAGTCTGTGTCTTTCCCCACCAACAGTCGTACAATAGCCATTCTCGCCCGCAACGATTTCATTCATTTCGTTTGGCCTTCCGTCATCCAAACTGTTTGAGCCTGAAACGGCTTTTAACCTACTTTCTATAACGCATAAGTAATGATGTATTCGACAGTGGGCGCGGAGGGAGAAGTTGTCGAGAAAGATTCGTGGTCAACTCAGCCCATTCATCATTCAGACTTCGTGACTTTAAAGACAGTGTTGAGAGCTTTTTGCGCGGCACTGAGTTCTATACGCTGGCAACAAACAAAATAGATAGACACTAGTTTTAATACTTCATTCTGGTCCTGCTGTGGTCATCTTGGAAAGCAGAAGTCCGGGTCCGATACATAACACTATTCGACAGGTGCTGTCCACAAAGTTTAGGGGGAGTAGATATAGATGTTTTTGTACAGCGGGCGGCAATAACATCAAAGTAAATTCTAAGATGCTGTTAAATTTATTCCGGAGTTGAGATGTCGTTCCTGAGTTTTAGCTTAAAGAGTTAGAGTAGTGGCTTCTATTTCGAGTACCAAAACATTCCCAAGTTTCGGGAAGAGGCTTTCTTCGAAATATATACAAAAAGGTTAATAAAATATTGTATATCGAAAAATATTTTATATTGCTCAAATTTAGACAAATAAACTTAAAATTATCTACCAAATTTATTGAAAAATTATTCTCTCTTATTCAAATAAACAATCACTTTCACGAACATGAAAAAGATCTTTGATCTCAGAAAAGTCAGTCAGTGTTATTTCAATTAACGACAAATATTGTCTCAACTCCTTAAGAAATCCTGTTCCCTTTGTTGATGACAAGATGCAAGTGAGCATTACAATCTTAACCTTTTCTAGTTGTGGGTCAATCGTTATCTCTCCGCCATATCCTCGTAACATTCCCTTCTTTTCATTCCGTATAATTTTCCATGTATGTGTATGTCCGTAGGATATTGACCATTGTATTAAAAAAAATCAAACAATATATATATATATATATATATATATGTGTGTATGTATGTATGTATGTACACACACACACACACACATATATATATATGTGTGTGTGTAAATTGATTGGATTAATAATTATCTTCATTAAATATCTTCCAAAAAGAAGATATACAGATATACTTTCGGGAACTATTTCAGGATTATTAATCTGATCTGTAGCAAATATTATTTGTTTTAAGTATAAAATGTCGCAGATATGCATTTTTGAACACGGCGTAGCTGTTTATTTCAGATGTTGACACATTGACAGTTTGTTGACAGCTTGATGACAGATGTTTATCTAATGTTTTTCTACGACGGGCTGAACTTTATCTGTAAAAAATAATTGAAGAATATAACGTGAGCCCTTTTTGTAGAATTTTTAGGT
The DNA here is from genome assembly GCA_963932145.1 of Acanthosepion lycidas. Taxonomy (NCBI): domain Eukaryota; kingdom Metazoa; phylum Mollusca; class Cephalopoda; order Sepiida; family Sepiidae; genus Acanthosepion; species Acanthosepion lycidas. The sequence goes on from OZ010596.1 coordinate 67,282,943, forward strand.
ACTCAGTAATGTTAAAACTTAGAGAAATTCTGTTTGCGATTCTGTAGCGCCAGTTCACTAGGCTCGCAGAAGGATTGTCCTCGCTAAGACGCATAGGTTTCATTCGTTGGAAGCAATTTTTAACCTTTGATCTGAAAAAGCGGTTTCATACAGCTGACAATTTAAATATATCTGAATGGCTTTGACGCCATGCATGAGATATGAACGTTTTAATCAGACCAGGCATTTTAAGAACATGACTTGAGTTCTTTGTATAATGTTTTAGTTTTCTATAAATTTGGAATGTTGAACGAAATTACCTTTAGAACAATATATACTATGTTTTATTTTCTTATCTCCGACACTAATTTTGTTATAACTGATCCAGACACAGCTTTCATTCCTTACTCCTTTCATTCCAATTCCAGATCATTGTTTCTGTTTTAGAAGGGTTTATTTTGAGTCTTATTTTTTGGGAGTCTGGGTAAACGATGTTGTGTGTTCAGTGCCCTCCTCCTCCCAAATATGAATATATATGTCATTAGTATGCCCCCCCCCCATCATCATCATCATCATCATCATCATCATCATCATCATCATCATCATTACATTGGCTTCTTGAGAGAAAGCAATAAAGTTGATTTATATGATTAGATTCGTTTGGCATGTGGTATGGAATGCTTAAATGATCAGCTACCATCTATATGCCTATCTGTGTTTACTATGCGCAGGTATATAGTATAATATTGTATAGGAAAAGTTTAAATAGATTGGGCCACCCATTTGCTCTTTGTTGTACTGCTGACGAGGTTTGAATGTTTCGACTGGCTTCTACACCAGACATATACGACTTTGCGATAGTCCTTCTATCGGATTTAGTCGAATCAGAGTTTGGAAGGCGGTTTTTAATGTATGAGAAAGGGGAAATCTCTATTGGTGTGATCGTATGCTACAGTGAAGTCAACACTCTGCTGTTGGGGAGGTATGGAATTTCCTACAGTTGATGATATATATGCCATTATTCCACCCCTCACTAGAACGAAAGTCAAATAATATTGTGAGGAGTTGTCTGATGCGTCTTGACAGAGAACCGTAAGTGCGACACTGAGATCTGTAGGCGTAGTGGGATGGCCAAGGGCACATTTCAAAGGCTGGGCAGAGTACTGGGAGACAGGAGGATATCTTTGGTAACAAAGAAAAGACTACTGAGCTGTTACGTGACATTTTTCCTTCTTTACGGCAGCGAATATTGGACGATTTCCTCAAAGAGACTCGAGGCGACAGTGATGTGGTTCTACAGAAGGATGCTAATGATATCATGGACTGAGCATATGAGCAATGATGAAGTCTTAGAGAGGTTGCAAACAAGGAGGGGGCTTATATTTAACATCAGGAAGAGGCAGCTGAAATTTCTGAGGCATAACGAGGAAGGAGGGCCTGGAGAATCCGATACTCACGGATCGAATAGAGGTTAAGAGAGACAAGGGAAAACAACACGTGACATACCTGGTAGATATAAGCAAGTGGATGACAGAACATGGTCTGGGGGGAGGGAGCAGAGCGAGGGAACTTGTTGAGAGTTGCAATGGAGGTGGTGAGCCATGATCGCCTACGCCCTGAAAGGCCATGGCATATTAAAAGAAAAGAAAAGATAGTCTGGTTAATATAATATTCCTTACCACTTTCACCATAATAGATCCAATTGAGATACCTCTGTATGTGTGTGGGTCTTGAGCATTACTTTTTCGGCGATATGATTCTGATTCCAGAATTCTGACATGGAACTAAGAAATTTGTCTTTTAAACTTGATGAGAGGGAATGCTATTTTCAAAAGTTTAGTTCCAATGTCAATTGGCGCTTTGTTATTATTTAGCTGTTTTCTACCTTTCTTGATTTTTCATCCGTTTGCCTTGTTTACGTTTGGAGACAGACTTTGTAATAATCGGATGTATGTTGGTTTATATTCTAATTCCACGGGCAACTTCATCTTCATGTGATCAGGGTCGAAATGTGACACAAAGTAGTTTTTTTTAAAAATTAGACCACTTCTTCTGTTTGGTTCCGATTGCCTGATTTCGCCGCGATTTTCCTTATTTCTCCACATTTCAACACGTTGTCAATGCTGATTAACTTCATTAATTTTTCGGAGATATTAAATTCTCTTTTTTACTTTCTTTCTAATTGTTTATTATTCTCCCTTTTATTTTGCTACCCCTTTTATTTGATTTTTATTCTATCGATCTTTCCAGATGAGGATTTTCATCTCATGGGATTATCTTTTTTCTGTCTAGGTATTCTAGAATGAACTCAGGCTAAAGAAAATAAGATTACATCATTTGATTCTTCTATAAGATTTAGGGATAACAATTTGGACACTTGGTTATCAAACAAATCTATTCTTACACATTCATTGTTAAGGGGTTGGTTGTCATACTTGGGCCGCTAAGCGGTTGGGGGAACATGAGGGTACTATTTTTGTCAATTCTGTTTCAAGAAACCTGTGATTTGGAGTTGTATACTCCTAATTTCTGTTAAAAATTGCTTAAGCCAAGAAACTGAGATGTTTAAAATGAAGAACGTAGGCCATATGTGTGCATATAAACGAAAGTATTTATAAGACTAAATATTAAATCTGAATAAAGAAAGAATGGAAAATTTATAATTATTTTAGGATTTGCGAAAATTGTTTCACTTATCAACCGACTCCCGTTTCAACGAACTTTTCGCTAAATGAGAAGCTCTTCTTCAGTTAGCTTAAATGTCACTTTTACAGTATTTGTAACATTTCAATTTATTTCTAAATGTTTATACAATAAAGTAATGAATAGTAACTGAAATAAACAAATTCGAAAATCATATATATATATATATATATATATATATATATATATATATATATATATATATATGCTTAGGTTGCATATTTTATATTCATTACAAGTAGATACATTTACATTTATTTATTTGCATTAATTTTTTGAAGAAAGGGAAAACAATACAATTCAAAGCTTTCATGTCACGTACATTACTACTTGGTTAGATTTTATAGTTGGTCGTTTCACAAAAGGATGTCCCCAAAATGCAAATTACAGGTCAGGGATACTAAAATCAAGTAGGTCTTGGAATTTAAATATCTGGGAATTGTTCTAACAAAGGATGGAACGTGCGATTTTGAGATCCCCAAACTTATTAGGATGGCCAAAGAGGCATTCCAAAAGTTAAGCAGAGTATTTAGTGACAGAAAATTTTCGATGGCAACAAAGAAAAGGCTATTGAACGTGATATCTGTTCTCTTGTATGAGAGTGAGTGCTGGACAATCTCCTGAAAGAACACGCTTGAGGCAACAGAAATGTGGTTCTACAGAAAGATGCTGAGGATACCATGGACCTAATATGTGAGCAACAACAAAGTTTTGGAGAGATTGGAAACCAAAAGGAAACTTATACTTAACATTTGGAAGAGGCAGTTGAAATTTCTGGGGCACGTAATGTGGAAGGAAGGCTTGGAAAATCTGATACTCACAGGACAGATTAAGGGAAAGTGGGACAGAGGAAAGCAGTGCGTAACATACTTGTTGTGCTTAAGCAAATGGGTGTCAGAACAGAGTTAGGGAGAAATAAGAAAAGGACAAAACTTATTAAGAGCTACAAGGGACAGGAAGATGTGGAGAGCCATAATTACCTACGTCCTGAAGAGACACGACACATAAAAGAAGACGATAGCTGGTCGTAATTTTCGTGTAATATCAAATTTTGCTAGTCATATTAACCTAGATAAAAATGTCCGTGTGCGTAACACAATATTCATTAAATTTAAAACCTAAATATTTAAAAGTATCAAAATATGACAAGAAACACTTTCTTGTAAGATGGCCGAAGAAAATGTTGATTCAATTTAATTTTAACAAGAGTATAACGCTAAATGCGATAAAATTGCCATCAAAGAAATAGTACAGTACATTATTTTAAAATCAAGAATTGCTGAAAAGATTTTACAAAGCTTGCTAATTTTATTAGAAATAAATTTTAAAAAAATATTAAAATCAGTAATCGATTTTTGCCACCAACCATTAAAGGCTGGGGATTTGTTAGACGAATAAACGAAAGCTCCGAAAAAGTTTCAAATTAAACTAATCATTTTCTTACGTTCGTTTTCACAGAAAATATTTTTTAAGTAAATAATTATAAATCCTGAAATGCATATACACAAACTTATGTAGTTAACTACATAGATAAAACTATTTTTCCAAAGTTAAAGCATTGAAATGCTGGCAATATTTTTATGGACTTTTATTGTCGATTGTTTCCCATTATATACAAGTTTATATCCTTTTATATTAAAAAAAAAAAGGTTTGGCTTAGACTGACAAAGTTTTACGAGAATAAATTAAGCAGTGATGGTCGAACATACAAAGGTACCTTTGGTTTGGTATTAATCGCTAAAGAGATCCTTTTGACGAATGTTGAATTTTTGAAATGGGAAGAAATGTGTCATTTCATTTGGAGTAAAGTTTGCGAGGATGCAGAGTAGTCGTCGAATGTATGGCTTTGAAATAAAGTTATATTCTGCAATGAATCTTGTATCCCGACAAGAGAGAATCATGTATAACTTTTGGTAAGATCCAATAACTTAAAGCAACTGTATACTTCAGATATAAAACCTAGGAAGTGGGTCCTCATACTGGTTAACTTTTCGATGTTATTAGCCATGGTCGATGCCGGATTTACCTATAGGCTTAGCTGGCCGAAGACTAGGGCTTCAAAATCTAGGGGGCTTACTGCCATGGTGTATAATATTTTTGACACTGTCATAGGCCTTTCTCACACATGCTGTCATAACGCATCGTAGACTCTAAATAGCCCTTCAGTAATTTTAAACACTCGTCATCATCCCGGCTTTACTTAAATTATTAAATTTAACACTCTTCCATTTTCCTCTACTCGTAAGAATGGAGGATTTGGAGAGGCGTCGCAAGTGGAATAACCTCGGGACGCTCTTCATCTAAATTTAAATCTATAGTGGCTATTCCGTTAAAATATTTTTGAAAATAATATTGATATTCTATTTATAACATGGTTGATGGAATGTATCCATAGAAAGGAAATATTTTTAATGGCATTTCAGAGGAAAGAGAAATTAAATCCGCCAAAAATTTGAAAGCATGGTAACATAATCGCTTTTCTAGTGACTTTTAGTTTATTTGAACTAGCTGAAAAGCTGTTCGAAGCGAGAAGGCCTTTGAAATGATCGCATATTACACATCATCAAATCCTTGAGTACGTTTAAATTTATTTCGAATTAGATATAATAAATTATTTCAAATAAATACACCCTTTGGAAATTTAGATCTTCTTAATAGATTTTTCATTTCAAATATAGAAATCTTAAAATCTTAGTACTTAGCAATCATTTGTGAACTTATTCATCGTTATCATCATGTCATTCAGCAGAGGACTTTTGGATAGGTGACACTTTTATATAATTGTTTTGTTTTGCTTTTCATAAAAAATAAACTTGTATAAATTTGATTGTCACACTTTTTAATGCAACAATAAACACACACAGACACCGAACTATGTTTTGGGCAGGCGGGCTCTCGACAGACGTTATAAGTTAATAGACATCGTTTCACGGTTCAGTTTCATGACCCACTATTTACTGTTGCTCATGTTACTGAACCCTAACCACTCAGATCTTGTAGCTACACGTTACATAAAAGACGAAACCATAAAATGTACTGTTTTGTTATGTCAGTTTGCTGTTTGCATTGTTCGAAAATGTGGAATCTAAGAAGTATATATGATGAGCTTGGATCAGAAATCGCTGATCGAATTATACACGAGATTGACTTACATCAGAAAGAATATATCATTGTTAATTTGGGAAACAATGAGGCATTCTTTTATGAAGAGAAATATTGCTTAATGTAAGGGCTAAATAATTGTAAAGTCATAGTCGTGCATTTGAAATCTCTTAGAAGTAACGTTAAATTCTCTCTGGACTCATCACCATCGGCAAGTAGGTGTAGGGCTTTGGACCTTTTTTCCAACGTGGACCTACATTGTCGCCTGAATGTAAAAGATTCTATTCTCTCTATGGTGGACATTTATATATCGAACTGTGACACGGTTCTTTCCCACACGGTGAAATCAAAAGCATAGCCGTATTCACATATCGGAGCAACCTCCGAAATCCTGTAATGCACACTTCTCTTGGAGGGATACTAAATATAAAATATATTCTGGTTATCATCTAAGATGAGCCATATCCTACATCATATTGAATCAAGAGGATAAATATTTTTTTTATTTGTCCTTACACTCTTGGTTGGTTGGTTCATTCATTCATTCATTCTTTCTTTCTTTCTTTCTTTCTTTCTTTCTTTCTTTCTTTCTTTCTTTTTACCCTCCTTTCTATCACGTAGAAACACCAGGTCTTGTATAATCACCGATCTTAAGCAACATCGCGCCAGTTTAGTAGCAGATGGGTGACCGCATGGCAATACAAAGTGATGTAAGCATAGATACGCGGGTAGTGTATTGGATAACGGTTCGGAATCGAAAATCGGTGTGCCGAGTTCCAATTCTTGTTAGGTTTCTTATATTCACTTACATGCGAACAAACTTGGGAAATATATGAATATACCTCTTATCTCCCAGCTATGGGTTAATTAGTATAACTTATATCAGTAAATTATTATGAACTAAAAAAAAAAACAACTAACTATCTGAAAATACTGTCTGGCTTTAAATAGTTATTTTCCAAGTGTAGCTTGGATGTGGCACAAGGCCGAAAGTAAGGGGCACCTAGTGAGAATTGAAATCACTACTCAGCCGTAATTGCTCTAGCGAGAGAAGCTTGCTAAGCATTACCTGTCTGGCTTTAAATAACCTGAAAAATGTTAATACACCGTAAAAAAATAAATAAATAAACTTTTTCCATATTTTGTCCATTCCTTTGTGCCTTCGTTCTTTCTTTCATTTATTTTCTGTCATTACAACACTGGCAAATTCTTTTGCTCCTTAAAAGTTAAACATCTTCTTTGATCTTATTGATTTCGTTTTTTCCTTTACTCACATTTTAATTTAACATTCTACCTGTTTCTAAAGCATGAGAAATAAATATACATATAACTAGTAAATATCAATATAAAGTCAATGTTTCTGATACGAATGAAAGAACATTAAAAATAAATAAAACCCAAAGCAGGCGAACAATGAAAAATCTACGCCATGATTGATAAAACGATCCTACTATATACCATCGAAAAACATAGACAGCCAATTAAGTGATAAGACTTGACGAATGATATTTCACCGATGAAGCCATTTTTCACATGTCTCAATATTTTATCAAATCTTCACTAACAAACTCAGCACAAAAACAAATTTTCGTTATTTTCTCCCTTGATTACTTGTTTGTCTCTAACAATTCGTCTTGGACGCCTGTTATCTCGGTTCTCTGTTTGCAGTAATATTTCTTTCTTTTCATTACAGTGTATCTTCCTGGCTTCGACGCTTTTTTTGTCACCGTCTCACTTGTACGTCTTTTGCTAATGTGCTATGATGAGAGGGAGGAAATGGGAAGACTTGGCCACTTTACGCTGATGCAATTTGGCAATTGAAAGCGCATCGTAAAATAGGAACTGCAGCGTTCACCTCGCCATTTGTATCAAAACTGAACGGAACCACCATTACGAAAAGATTCGAAAAGACAGAACTGATTTAGTCTTTAAAACCTTGATATATTAAAGATATAGGCTTTTTTCATTTCCATTCGAATCAACGTAATAATTTTAGTCAGTTAGATCTTCACTATATGGCTTTTAGCGAATTCTGAGAGTCTTCGGGGACTTCTTTGAATATTGTGGACTGGCGCTACAGAACCACAAAGGTGTGTACCAAATAACAAAAAACACATCTCTTGAGAACTTTCAAAAGCAGCAACAACTAAAATGGATAGCACATGTAACTCGAAGAGAAAATAATGACGTAATCAAGATGTTGATAATCCGCAATACTTCAAATAAAAGGTTAGGAAGGAAACCCACATCAATACTGGAAAGAGCGATAACAGCTACCGGACTTGAGAAACCCGTTTTCCTGAAAAAAATATTTTAAGAGAAACAATTTATACATTTCAACCGAAAGCAGCACAGGTTGCTCGGTCAATGAATTCCAAATGTTTCCTTATAGGGAAACGGCTAATACTACCCTTACCATTACCTTTCGTTAAGCTAATGGTATGCTTTGAGATGCTTCCTTATCATGACAGGATTTTTTGACGCTTTTGATTTCATTTTGTTATTTATTCCTATCGTTTGATCATTTCATTGGCCTTCGTATAGGGTTTTGGCACAACATTGCGAATAGAGGGATAGTTAAATTTATTACGGTAGTAATGGTACTTAAAAAACTTGCATTTGCAGATATATTCATATTTAGTAAAGTTAGATTAGTATAACATATCGCCATGAAGATTTCACACACACACACACACACATATATATATATATATATATATATATATATATATATATATATATATATATATATATATATATATACACACAATGGGGAGAAACAAATATTCGTAAACATACAAATTTTTAATTTATCGTATAAGCATACTTTTCATATAATTAACTGCAGACAGATGCATGATAACTAATTATACATAGAAAACAAGAAAAATTGATTTAATAGAAATAAATCCCATTTATCCCCCACACAGTAATTAATGGGGTTGCAGTCTGGCAATGTAAGGGTTGGTGTGGTCACACAAATTGTCTGACAGTCATGATTGTTTTCTCCTCCTTGTGGCATGGTGCAGAGTTCTGTTGCGAGATATAGGGTTTTCCCTCTTGACCCAGACCAGCAGCACCTATTCAAATCACTTGATGTAGGCCTCCGTGTTGTCACAGGTCCTCATCAACAAATTCGGGGGTTCTTTTCTTATCAGAACGCTCAGAGTTTTCCGAGCTGCTGTACATTCGTAATCACCATTAGACTCATCCAAATCTCATTCAGACTGACACCCAAAATTCTCTGAAATGTTCGTACTGGAGCTTCTGGTGGAAATACCAACTAACGCTACTATACTATGTAAAATCAAAAACAAACGCGAAATTAAAAATATAAAATGAGATTTTACCCATTACACTATCTATCTATCTATCACTTTTAGCATGTTATATTTACTTGTAATCTGGACGTTGTGTAGAATGAAAAGTAATCTTACCTGTCTAAATCTAAATGTAGCCGCATTTAAGGCAGTTTAGTTGGATCGTTAATTGCTAGTCCGGATGTGGATGACTGCACGAATTTCCAAACCAGCAATGATCAAATAATTCGATACGGTTTCAGCCAACTTTGTTTTCTTTCTTTACCAATTGATCTGTTCAAGATTTGTCCGACCGAAACGACTGGATCCACCCACATCTGAAGGGAGATACGTGTGGTTTCCTGACGCAAGTCTAAATTTCATACCTTCGCTTACCTTGAACGAATTTTTAAATCCATATCTATCTCGAAAAAAACCTCAATGCCGAATCATTTACGAAGCAAAAATGAACATGAAGTAACCAGGTAGTTTTTAAAATGCTATAAATTACCGTACCTCAGCGCGGGTTAATGGCTGGCGGACGGCTCTGGTTAATCATACTGGTGAATAAGGGATTCGATGTTTAACGGGGGTTCCATGATTACGGCGTTGTACTAAGTCAATGTTAGTAAATAACTTTTAAGCTAAAATACAGAAATATATATATTAGGTTGGTGCAAAAATAAATTTCGTTTTCTCACATAGTAACATATGTTAGAAAACGAAATTATTTTTGCACCAACCTAATATATATATATATATATATATATATATATATATATATATATATATCAGATATTCGTAAACATACAAATTCTGAATTGATTGAATTTCCAAGTAATGAATAAGCATAGTTTTCATATAATTAACTCTACACAGATGCATAATAACTAAATATGCACAGAAAACAGAAAAAAAAGTTTGATTCAACAGAATAATAAATCCCAATTATCCAATTTAATAGATGAAAAATTATTCGTATAATACAAAAAGAACACATAATCTTCATTTAATACTTTGTAGAATAGCTATTATTCCTTTCTATAGAAACCAACATCTTTTTGTAGTTCTCAATTAATTAGTTGCAAATATTAGTTGGTATTTTGTTCCATTCTTCTTAGCATATGGTCATCAGATCCGGGTTGTTTGCTGGAGATCTCAGTTGGATTTTCAAATAACGCTACAGATTCTCGATAAGGTTTAAATCTGGGGACAGACTTGACCATTTCAATATATTTACATTATTTTCATTATGCCATTTCTTCGTAGATTTAGCAGTGTGCTTGGGATCATTATCTTGTTGGAAGATTTAATCAAGAGGAAGTTCAAGATTTTAACCGAAATCATTAAATTTGCTTCCAAAATATTTTGAGATGCTGCGGTATTCATTCTAAAAACTATTACTAGATAGGTTGCTAGTACGTTTTGCAGAAAAACATTCCCAAACCAGGATGCTGCCATCACCAAATTTCATTGTTGGAACTGTGTTCTTTTGTTTGAAGGTATCGCCATCTTTCCTTCATACATGATTTCTAGAATCACGTTCAAACAACTCAATTTTGGTTTCGTCTCTCCATAATATTCTTTCCAAATACGGTTTTCCTTATCCTTATGTTCACGAACGAACTTCAACCTGGCATCTATGTGTCTTTTCAATAGCGGTGGAATTTTCGAGGGAAGCCTGATAATAGATTGTTCCTATGAATTTCAGTGTTTATTGCCAGTTTAGTGACACAGATTCCTGACAAGTAACCATTGGATTTTGTTTAATTTGACGCATTAATTTCCTCGAAGATCTTGAAGCAATCTTACGTGAAGCACGTGCTTTTGTTTGGTTTTTAACAGTTTTGAGTTTTTTACACCTTGCAATGAATTAACTAATAGTAGTAAACAGAATATTCAGGTTGTCTGATATTTTTCTGCAACTTTTACGTTCTTTCTAGAGCTTAACAATCAGTTCTTTTTGCGAGTTTGTCATTTCTTTAGCTCTTGCCATGATGATAACCTTCTTGCACGAATATCAATTACAGAATGTTATGTTTTTATATTTTTAGGTTAAAAATAATTATTGATAACATTATTAGAACATCCTAGAATATTCTACTTGAATAATCTAGGGCATTAAAGCAATTTAAAAGTTTTAAAATCTGAAATATGCATTGTACGAATACTTTTTTCACCCATTAAAATGGATAAATGGGATTTATTTCTATTAAATCAATTTTTTCCTGTTTTCTATGCATATTTAGTTATTATGCATCTGTGCATAGTTATTTATATGAAAAGTATGTTTATTCATTAGTTGGAAATACAATAAATTAAAAAATTGTATGTATACGAATATTTGTTGTCCCCACTATATATATATATATATATATATATATATATATATATATATATATATATATATATATAAAGGGTGATTGAAAAGTAACTCGCAATTTTAAAATATTTATAATTTGTTTAATAACAAAAAATGGATATGAGAAGAAGGCGTTTAAAATGAGATTTTATATCAAATTCGATATATATATATATATATATATATATATATATATGTATATATATATATATATATATATATATATATATATATATATATATATATATATATATACTTCTGTCAAAAATCTTAACCCTAATGCAAATAAAGAAAAATATATTTTTTGCGTTGTTAGACACAACCACTTATTTAAGTAGAGCTTTGAAAAATAAATATAAGTGAAGGAAAAAAAATTAAAACTTTAGCACAGGGAAAATTTGACTACTGAGAATTAGGCTAAATACTATCTGATCAAATGACCAAGACCATATTTAAACGAACATTTAATTAGTAAACGCGTAACGAAATTTAGTCATTTGTGTTCAAGCATTAGTACCTTCTGCGTTACATTAGGTAAGAACATTGCAAAGCCTGAAAAGTTGACAAAGTTTGAACGTGGCAGAATTGTCGGGGTTCAAAAGAAAGGTCTATCTCAACGTGCCATCGCTGGTGAGATTGGACGTAATAAAACTACTGTTGCAAATCTCTTAAAACACCTTGAGGGATAAGAAACGAGAATATCAATTGGTCTCGCCCAAGAAGATTTCGTCGGGTTTGAACTGGAAGATTCCATGGGTTGTCTCGTAAGACATCAACCAATCATCGAACCTCATTAAAACTTTCACGGACGCAGAATGCAGCACAAGAACAATAAGACGGCACCTACTGAAAGAAAAGGCTGTAAAAACGTCCACTCTTCCTTCTACACCACAACAAACTCCGGTTAAGCTTTGCTACATGGGACAGGGAAAAATGGAAGGTTTAGTTCTTTGATGAGAAAAAATTCCTGGCAGACTACTTCAGATACTTAAATCGCCCATGCCAAAACGAATATTTTAAGGCATTCAGAATGACGGTCTTTTAACTCACCATTGAGAGGGTCTTGTTGGGCGTTTTCAACTCTGTTTAGGATTTAAATTAGGCATGGTCTTAAGTATCGATCTGCAAGTATTTAGTCTAATTTCCCACGATTCAAATTTTCCGTATTAAACGCTAAATGTTTGTAATTGTTATTTTTCCCTTTCTTATATTCATTTGTTGAATGTCCACTCAAATAAGTGGTTGAGTTTAACAACGCAAAAAGTATATTTTTTTCTTTTGGTCTTAAGATTTTGGACAGCAGTTTATATATATATATATATATATATATATATGTAAAATGTCATATATGTTGTGTTATGATGTGTCAAATAATACGATTGCCGTAGTTTTTAAAACTAAAGAAAATCAATATTTCAAAATCTGTATTTCAATAAATAAACATCAAATTGGACTGATGAATTTTCATCAACCACACTTATGCATATAAATATATGTGTGCGTGTATATTTGTGTTTTTTTGAGTGTTTTGTATTTTCTTCGCACTCGCTCCAAATTATACAATGACCATTTGTCAAATACTAGTTTTCCTCTGTTTTAAGTGATTAAAATGACATCTTTCTGTTGTAGAACATAGCACAACTATTTGAGATAGTGTTGAAAACATCATCTGTTGTATAGCAACCGATACATAGACACACAGAGACTGATGAGATAGATCGATAGATAGAATATATGAAAACATGTTTACAAAGATAGAAGAGAATAGAATTGATAGATAATATTTAAGAACACCTATTCCTGTGTTTATGTGCGTGTGTGTACAGAGATATTGATTCGGGCCAAAATTCATTAAATAGGAAACTAATGAAAGAATTTGAGTCGTAAACAAATCGCTTTCTAGCAATCGAATTTTGCTGTCTTTCCAACTCTGCCAGGCCCATCTCCACAGTTGAAGAATTCTATTATTCTGTGTTTCTTCTTGTAATATTTTTCTGTGTCATTCAAGTGTCAAACTCTCATGCCAATATACTTCCATTTGTAAGACTTAAGTCAATCAAAACGACTTTCTCGAATAACGCCGCCATTGTTTCACACATCATAATTAGACACGCATACATACGAAGATTGATATACACACACGCACGCACATACACACACACACATATATATATACATACATACACATGGAATAAGTACATATCCAAGCATATAAATATGTATACTGATGTATTTTCACTCGCTTACTGATGTGTCTAAAACACACACACATATACACGCATGCATATACATGCTTATATATGTATATATTTGTGTATATGTGTGTATATATATGTATATGTATATACGTATGTACGTGTGTATATATATATATATATATATATATATATATATATATATATATACAAATATACATATATATATATATATATATATATATATGTGTATGAACATTGAAGTCAACAGTCAGAGGCGACAGACTGTTTCATATTAACCGCAATCATCAGGAATATCTCTGATTTTGAGCACTTTATCGCATAAATAAAGCATACCTAAAACTATATTTGATCATATATATATATATATATATATATATATATACATAAAACCAGATACAAATATTTGTATATACGGTAAGTTTTTGTTATGCTAGTCAAGAAGTTTGGTATTATTGGTTTTTTAAGATATATGTTTGGTTTGGTTTGGTTTGGTTTGATTTACGGCATATTAACCTCAGTGGATTATTTAATGCCGACAAGATTTTTATTGCTGGTAATAATTTTTCCAAAAATGCATTGCTAGTATTTTTTTTTCATCAAAAATCTATCTCTGGTAATATTTTTTGCAAAAATGCAAAACTGGTAATAATGTATTACTGGTAAATATTTTTACTTCAAAAATTTATGGCTGGTAATACTATTTTTACAAAGTATTTTTGGTATTAAAACCTATTTTCACACTTTTATAGAGTTTTGAGACCAGTTTGTGGGTTAACTATTTGCCCATACCTGGGACCTTGACAGGTGCTACCACCCCGGGTCAGGGTGAACCTGGGAACACCAGCAAGTAAGAGGAAGTTCCACGCTCCTCAAAACCTCCTGATTAGAGTCCTTGCTGTTGGACGTAGTTTATCGTCATACCCAGGACAATAAGGATATATGTATATCATAAATATACTGTTTGTGTTTTAACATTTAGAAAAAGTGTTGATACTATTTCTGATGATGGAGGATCAGTCTTTTGTTATCGACAATAAAACTCCTATATCATTGTTTATTTATAGACAAAAAATATATTACACGTTAATAAGGGCTGTTTGACATTTCATAAATTCTTTTCATCCAAATTTTCTTGACACAGTTTTCATTGATTTCCAGAGCTCTTCTGGGCTTAAACATTGTTTTCCATTTTCATATACATAGCTGTTGATTGATTGAAGACATGTTTTCCATATGGATTAGTATTTGGAAAGCCTCGAGTCCATACCATTAATTTGCTGTCTTTGAAATATTTTGACTAGGTGAGCAATATAAAAGCCTTCTTGGTTGTGACTTGTACCAGCCAGAAAATGTCTTCTATTATTTACACTATATCTCTGAATTTATGTATGCGTTATTACCAACTTTCAAGGGTTCTATAGTTTTTACCGCTGACAATACCTACAATTTACAATTAGGAATCAAACTTTAGCTCAGTCATCAGGTTTATTCTTACTTAAGTGTGGTAGTTTATTCAATCTCATGTCTGTAGTCAAAGTCCTTAATATTCTGCATTTTCTTCATAACAACAGATTCAAATAGTTTCTTGATAGTCCATTCATTTTCTTGCTTATTACCATGTTATTTCATATTGTTTGATATTTTTAAACCCAGTTTTTTCTTCTTTTTATCTTACCACAGTTTATAATTTATGTTTTGGTAATTTTTCGATCTGTTTCAACTTTTTTAGTATTTCCCAAAATTTATTCGCATCACGCAAGAAATTTGCAATATCCTGTTTCTCTTTTGAGTATAGATTTTTCATACAACCTATGGCAATCTTTATATATAAGAAATTAATAAATATATATCAATAAACATATTTCCAATATGACGTACAAACTTCTTGTTGCATTTCCCACACCAACAAATAAATTATTGCAAATATATCTAATAAAAACAGATATTAAGCCGAAGGTCACATGGCATATTTATCATATAAATATTTCCGGGAAGGTTTACGAAAATGTGTTGGTTCATACTAATTTTATGTAATACTATCGAGTAATACATATTTACATAACAGCTGAAATATAAAAACAAATACATACAGACACGCACACATGTATGTATGTATATATATATATATATATATATATATATATATATATATATATATATATATATATATATATATATATGTATGTATGTATTTACGTCCGTTGTTATTTTTTTCTGTATTTGGACTTTCGTGCTGCAGACGAGGCACATGGCGATTTTTTTCACCAGTGAGATATTCATCGATTTCCTTGAAAAGGGACAAATATTTGTGCCAAATCCGAATTAAAAAAAAAAAAAAAGTTAGGAAAACTGAAAAATGCAACAGTTACCAATGTCATTAGTTTCCATCAATTTTAATATGCATATTCCTTTTGGAGCAAATATCCGGTTATTAAAAGGTTGATTTTATCGCAAGACATCTTTATACAAGCGTATAATGATCCACATGAAATAAAGTGCTAAATAAATTAGAGAAAATAGTACACCGAGTTGTTTCATTTTCCCTACTTGGAGATGACGTCTGTGTGAGGTAGTGAAGTTGTTACAGCATAACTATGGTTGCCATGGAAAGCGGACAGTATTTATCATGTTTTGATAATTAAATGACCCTTGAGCCGCAAAATATAGGTGTAGGGCAACTCAACACTGAACACCACCGACTGAACGCCGGGACAACTCAGGACCATTATAACATTAATTAGTGAATATTTTTACTTCCCTAAAAATAAATTTATTTATGATTTACTCTATCAAAAATAATAAAAAAATATTCACTAATTTTTAATCCTTAATAAATGAGTTTTATTAGGTTATAAAAAAAGTTTTCCTGGTGCTGAGTCGTCTCCGTCCTGAGTTGTCACACCGGCGTTCAGTCAACGGTGTTTAGTCGGCAAAAGATGTTGCAGCCCCATTAAGTTTTTCTCAGCCAATATTAATAAGTGTACATCAGGAAATCATGCATTTCGGATAGATATCAACGTCATGTGAAACCTAATGTTGCACATAGGTGATGCGATAATGAGATTGCCAGAGACTGACTCAGATGACGACTACTCTACAGAGGTGAATAAAATACCAAACGACATTTCAATTCAGTAACACTAAAGATCAAACTACCAGTCAAAGTTATAACTTACTGCTTTTCAATTATTTCTTCCTTAATTTCTTTCTCTTTTAAAACGCCTTTCTTTCTTTCTTTCTTTCTTCAGCTAGAGGTTAAATTGTTATTCTCATGAGATTGTTAATGCAATATTCACTCGCAACCCTGAATTCAAAAAAGAAATTCAATCAATTTCTTTCTTTCTGACAATGCCTTTTCTTCTTAGATTTTCTCTTTTTCTTTTTTTAATATTTACTTTTATCTTTCTCTCTTTCCTGAATATATCTTCTCTTATTCCTTTCAATCCGGTACTGTCTTCACTTTTCTTTCGTTTTCTCTCGACTGCTCTCCTATTATTTGTTGTCCATTTCTTTTTCTCTCACAGAATAAAAAAATATTTTCTTTCTTTCTTTCTTTCTTTCTTTCTTTCTTTCTTTCTTTCTTTCTTTCTTCTGTTTGTTTTTAGTGTCTATATTCTTCGTGATACAAACGTATGTGACCATTTTACTCTCGGAAACGCAAATATCTATCCTTTAATCAGATTGGCCGAAGGTATACAGTACAAATCTTTGGGATTTAGATTATATTTTGTCATTTCCCGACTTGTTTTACTAGCATTTATAAATATTTGAAGAGAATCATTCTTAGATAATACACGAAGCCAGGACATCTCAGGTGAGACGGCTAAATCTGATTGATGTTGCACATTTTGATGATTGCAATTACAAAAGTTCAACATGAGGTTAGGTTAAACAGTAAAAATATGTACAACTATTTTGAAGCATTCAAATTGTCGTACTTGACATTTTTTCAATTATCTATCTATCTATCTATCTATCTATCTATACACGGTTTGTTCATATCTCTAAATATTTAATGCATAAACAGGGATATATAGGCAGTGTAACGGATATCAGCGCGGAAAGTAGAATCGTCGCCCCGAGTTCTAATCCTGCACTGAACTGAAGCGTTCATTTGTATATTAATCACTTTAAGAAAGACTTAAATACGACTTTTCTTGCCACCATCGTCTATATCAGCCAACAACCAGTCTAATAGGAAAAAAAATCTAACTCCGAATTCTAAACTGTGCAGAAGGCAACGGGAAACCACTTCACTATCTTTCTCAAGAATGCATGGCAATTCACATATCATAAATGAAAGTAATCTCTGGTGAATTTTGACTACCTACATTCTGAACATTGCAACATTAAAAATGTTCAAACATAGGAAACTATAAAATGGATACATTAGAAATGTCCAAACATATGTAACTATATAAGTAAAGATTCAGATATTAACACGCAAACTCGGTCATTACATACTATCGACCATATGTACCGTACAATGTCGCCCTTTGCTTGGTAGTGGTCGGTGATGACATCACAGCTGCGGTAAGAGTAGTTTTCTTTCATCTTTCTAACAATATCTTAACATTTTGGACTGACACTCCTCCATTTCCTGAGAGGTATATCGTTAAATTGGAAAAAAAATGTACTTAGTATATTCTGAATAAATATCTCATATCTCTTCTCAGTGTAACCCTGTTGTTGGTATTGATTTATAAATAAATACGTATGTATGTATGTCTGTTTGCACATGCGCATCTTTTGTAAATAGTACATTCACACAATGCATTTTGGTGGATTTGAATGTGAACTTTCAAAATTATGGAAAAGTTTTTCAAGAAGGAATCCCAAAAATAATAAATCAAAATCGATTACCTCATAACAAACAAGACTGAAATTCTCAGATCGATTTAAAGATCCTAACTTTAAATGCGGTCTTTCTTTCTCTCCCTACCTCCCATCCTCTCTCTCTCTTTCTCTCTCTCTCTCTCTCTCTCTCTATACATATATATATCTATATCTATATATCTATCTATCTATCTATCTATCTATATATATATATATATATATATATATATATATATATATATATATATATCAAAGCAATAGAATCTTGCTTAATTGGAAAGTTCTTCATAGCTGAGTGGTTAAGGCAAACAGAATCAGATGGTGTTTTCTGCAAAGGTGGCGCAATTTTGGATCTTGTCAGAGGGTATTGTTTTCTTTAATAAGTTTTCTGGAATGTTCAGGCCGGTAGACGAAATACATACTGTTGAATATAAAACTGAACATGTACGGGTAACTACTACGCGTGACTACTAAACATAACGTTCAAGTGCGTGTGTGTACTTGTGTGTGTATATATATATATATCGCAATTTGTTTGTATTTATATATAATGTGCACCATTTAATTAAAGCCATATCACATAAAGAAAAACATGCATACCGATTAGAGAAACTACAAACCTTTTCTAAATTAGTTGTTTTATATATTCACTATTATAAAGCAGAAACAATATTCAATAAAATTGTTCTTAGCCTCGAGGACAGTCTGGATCCGATGCTGGAAGCAACAACATACACAGATCAGTTGATTCACGTACTTGTAGGCCATCTCGTACAAGATGATGTCCTTGAACTATTCTTATTGCTCGGCCGCGAGTTTGCCCCCCACCACCACATCAACAGTATGTATATCATAAATATACTGTTTTATTATTAAAATATTTAGCAAAAGTATTAATACTATTTCTGATGATGGAGGATCAGTCTTTTGTTATCGGCAATAAAACTCCTATATTATTGTTTATTAATCGACTTTCTGATATTGTAGTTGATTATTTTGTACCTGTTGTATTATCTTGACTCTCCTTACGATCACTGTTTGCTTATAATATTACTTTCTCCTGATCAAGGATGATACAACTTCGAAAGAGGCTTCCACATCGTTCCTAACTATAAACACGAAATCCCTGGCCAATTTCAAGAAGCTATCGATCTCGGAGTTATTTATTTATTTATTGCGTCATATTAATGGTTCTTAATGGCATGTTAACGCTCTTGATAGGTCTGACAAAGGAATGGCAGTGTTAGCATTTTTCTTAAGTCATCTTTCAGTTATGCCCCACTAAATTTATATTCTCAAATACCTGACGCATCCTATGTGCCTATTTCTCTGTTTATGTAATGAAAGTGTTAAAAGTACATCTGAGGTGTGACATGAAGATTAATTAGACGTCTCTGTGGAATGGAAGGAAGTGACGTCGTCTGCTGTCAGTCACATTGTCGGGACGTTGAAAAAGACGAGACTGGGTCAGACAGACTCGGGGATATAAGACAAATGAAATTTCTATTAGTGTCAGAAAAATAACCGGAAAGAAAATTGGTGTGAAAGTAGGTAGGTAAGAGGTGATTTTGTCATATATATATATGTGTGTCTGTGTGTGTGTATGTATAAATATGTGTGTGTAGTGTGGTGTGTATGTGTGTGGTGTGTATGTGTGTGGTGTGTGTGAGAGAGAGACTGTCGATTGATTTTTGTTCGTCTCTTTCAAGGACTGTCTATCCATATATCTTCCTTTTTGCTTTTATCACTTCCTATCCATCTGTTGCTTTCAAAAAAATATCTATCTATCTATCTATCTATCTATCTATCTATCTATCTATCTATCGCAAAAAACATATTATTTACCTACAGGACTAATGAAGCGACACTTTGTTGTAGAACGTCAAATATGTGAGACAATAGAATAAGAACAAAATCAAAATGGGATTGTCAATATTTAGAACATCAGAATCAAAACCGAATGAAAAAGTCTTTAATTCTCTTTGGGACAAAATAATGGAATATTTTTTTCTAAGCTATAGATCTGGAAAAAACATAAAGGCTTTCAAATTATGATATCATAATATATGACACAAATACACAAAAAGTATCGAAAAGTACTGCGACCAAGAAGGCATAAAAATAATGTTGTTTAGTCAGATTTTGAAAAGTGGTTGTCACTGAGAACATTTCAGCTCTCTTTGTATAGATTAATCGACGGGCAGATCAGTAGATATGAACAGTAAAATACTGTTTTTTTTCAATCGAGTTAACTCAAGCAAGGCAGTAAAGTCACTAAGACACAAGGGGCTACTGATTGTGGAAGAATAAGAAACTGAAACATTATTAAACAACGCGAACAAAAGAAGAGTAACCAGGAGGACAGTAGATAGTTATTGACATTGTAATTACATATTTGAAGATTAAAGTTGGCTGGAATGCATGGAGTCGAATGACAGTTTCATAAGGAAGAAGTGCAAGAAAAAACTGTTAGCGCTTACGGCAACATGTAGCTAGCTCAACTGTAAATTGATGAGATCTCTATGCCAGTCTAGAATTGCACTTAAGTTAAAAAATCTAGGTATGATAGCGAAGAGTTTATACGAACAATATAAAAATCTTTATAGAAAAGTCACAAGGCGGTAACCGTAGGGCGGTGGTAAAGTGGCTGAAGTCGAGACGCTCGACAAGGACCAGAAATATTGCCGATTCTTATTTGGATTTAACCAAAGAGCTCTAGATAAATAACAGGAGCACCGGACCATATATGGCATAAATATTCTAACCCTGGAGGAATAATAGATATATAAGATAGGTTCTGGAGAGAAAAAAAGTCTATCACGACACAGTGAATCAACTTTCTTAGAAGCTGACCTAGCAATGGATACAATGTAGTCTAATTTATTAAGAAAGACACTCACAGAAATTATATATATATATATATATATATATATATATATATATATATATATATATATATATATATATATATATATACACACATACATACATATATATATATATATATATATATATTATATTATATATATATATTATAGAAATTTAAGAGATAAGCCGATTCCGCTACCTTGGTTTCAACTTTTCGTTGTCTTCATGCCATTTCGGGCAAATGATTTCCTAATGCGTCATTTTTTTTAAAATAAAAATTTATGAACATTAGATTTTCGCTATAATAAGACTTCCAAACCTAAAAGAAAAAAAAAATTACATCAGAGATTGGAAATTATGACCCGTTGTACACATACTAAAAAATTCCTTTTTGAGTTCATTTGAAGTGGAATAAAAAGAACGTATTTATATTTCACTTAATTCCGTCTCTGATGCATTTTTAATAAACTAGCTGTCTCCCTTCTCCCCATCCTCCTCCTATTATCTAATACAAAAACTTTATAACAACTAACCTTATCTTAAAAAATAACAGCACACTTGCAAAATCAAAACTACAAAGAACGAACATATCTACGAGCCCAAATGCCCCTTAAGGAACTGTGTTCCTGATGAAACCGAACTCATAAATAATTATATCAGTCACACTACTACATGTCTATCCAGACGACTTTACACCTATCCGACCACAGATCCATCAGAACCCATTTAAGTACACACACAACCTTACCAGATTCCATCCGAAACATACTAGTAGAAAATGCAAACATAACAACCTCATCCACATGAAAAAAAAAAGATTAGAAATAATGGAAACCTTAATAATAAAAAAGAAAAGGCCAACACTCAATGATATTAACTACAAACACAATGTACTGACTGTGTTCGGATAATAAAGCATTCTTTTAACTCTAGTGACATACACACAACCCTTACATTCAGTTAAAAAGTTAAAATAAAATCATCCTTGGTAATGCCTACAAGTATAGTTGAAAGCGCTAGGAATTACAGAACATTTGGAAAGTTTATACACACTCTGAATTCGGTAACGAAAATACTTGCTCAATCACAAGAAAAATAAAATAATAAGCTTAATCAGAGTACCTTGTCTGTCGTCTTTAATGAAACATGTATAAATGAGGGATTGCTGCTTAAATACTCATATTATAAAAATGAGTCTTTTGTGTGGTAGTGATTCAAATGTCATTCTTGGACTGGTGATAAGAGTTTATATATATATTGCATATAGTTCTCTTGTTAATATATATGAACGGGTTGATATATATATATACATATATATATATATATATAAGCAGTTAAATTAATAGACATAAACTTATTGAGATAGGTAGGTAGGTAGGTAGGTAGGTAGAGGAGTGTACTGAAAGATTTTCGATCCAACAAGGAAGGTATTGCTTTGTCATTTTGTTAGATTTTGTAAAGTGAGCCGTGAGGAGAACTTTTAAGCACCTCGTCGACCCTTGATAAATAGAGACCATTACAGATAATTGGATAAATATACATATTAGTAGATCGAAACTTATCAACAGCGAAAGATTGATACCAAGAGATACATGGACAGGCGAAGGTAGTTATATGCCTGGCATGTCTTATTGCGTTTTCAATCGGTGTTCAAACTTTGGATATAAAACAAGAATTTTGAATGCAGATTTTTGTCTCTGACTTCCAACTTCATGCGAGTGATTGCAATGCAGTCATCTTAATGTCATTTCCTCATATTTCCGCTCGTATTGGAAAACGATAAACTTCGTAAATATCATTCTACTGACTTATCGATGGACGTCCGAAAAGTAGGATAAACTTTTTACTAATTCAACATATTTATGCCTATAAAAGTAAGGCATTATACATGTTACAGATTACTTTTCCACGTACTGCCCATCAACACACATAAATGATCTTCAAGAGCATGGCATCAAGTTAATGGGGCCACTCTAGCACATCTGCATCTACAGAATCATATGTGTAGAATTGCGTTCCCGAGAAATAATTGTTTCAAAGCCAGGAACAGATTATAAAATATATTGCATGAGTCTGTCATAACTACTGATCTCTTTATTTTGTCAGAGGTCGTTGACAATGGATGTTTACAGATCGAGAAATCAACCTTTGTCTCCGGAGTAACGTAAATTGACTCTGGTCTCATCAGCCGTGATCGTGTGCTCCAGAAAATCTCCATCAGATGCTTTATATCGTTTCAAAGCTGAAAATAAACGTTCATGCACCAGAACTGTTTTTCAAAACATTCCTGCTTTTTAAACACTGAAATATCTAAGTTCGCAGACATAAATTTCACTGTTAAAAATCAATGATAGCTATTAACACGTATTTTCCATTAAATCTAAAGTTTATAATATATATATTAGGTTGGTGCAAAAATAATTTCGTTTTCTTACATAGTAACATATGTTAGAAAACGAAATTATTTTTGCACCAACCTAATATATATATATATATATATATATATATATATATATATATATATATATATGTAAGCAAATATATGGATATAGATCCAACAGTATGAAGAAAAATATACGGGAAAAAACAAACAAAAATCCTTATATGCAATAATGCTGTTTTAATGTTAATATGTCGACGTCGGACGTTTCGGTCAATAAACCATCTTCAGGACATATTCAATATAAAATATAAATAACATTATCAAACTTAACATGACAAAAACTTTTAGTTATCTGTTTGGATATGTCTTGTTCTTGTGTCCATCGTCTTTGTCATGTTAAGTTTGATAATGTTATTTATATTTTATATTTTATATTGAATATGTCCTGAAGATGGTTTATTGACCGAAACGTCCGACGTTGACATATTAACATTAAAACAGCATTATTGCATATAAGGATTTTTGTTTGTTTTTTCCCGTATATTTTTCTTCATATATATATATATATATATATATATATATATATATATATATATATATATAATCTTAATAACTAGTTTGGTGTAAGAAAACCTGGATAACACTATTTGCAAATAAAAACATATTTAAAGAAATAGGTATTTGGGGAAAAAATAGTAAAAAAATGAAAGCAACAAAAACATCCGAGTAAGCCGAAAAAATCGTCCAGTTGCGTAATTTCTGATCCAAAGGAAAAAAAAAAGACAATCGTCTAAATAAGAAAAAACGTAAAGTGCTCACTGGTTCTCTAGGATTTTATACACACACACACACACACACACACACACACACACACACACACACACACACACACACATATATATATATATATATATATATATATATATACCCACGCACACACACACATATATATATATATATATATATATATATATATATACATGTGTGTGTGTGTGTGTGTGTGTGTATGTGTATGCATATATCTCTCAATCTCTCTCGCTCTTTCTCTCTTTCTCTCTCTCTCTATACATATATATATATAGTGAGAGAGATAGAGACTTATTAATGTATATTTAGGCAGCTACCTTTCTTTTGAACACATTTCATTGAAAACAACAAAAAATTAAGCTTTAATTAATTTTTTATTTAGTATTTTCGGTTTTCTTTATTTTTTTTTCGTTTTATAGGGGGAGTAAAGGTGTACAAACGTTTTCCATAATTTTTATTGACCCAAGCGCTTTCGGCCACTTCTTTAGCAATTTTCAATAGGTTTATTTTTGGTGTTGTTAGTTTTTCATCATATTTTGACTCTTTAACTTGCATCGTATTTTTGTGTTGTGAATAAGAGCTTTATTCCCTGCCTTCGGTTGTTAAGGCCGGCTGAAATTCCCAGCGATTGAAACAATGAAAATTACGGAAAATTAGTGTACTCCCCTACTCTTACAAAAAGTATATATATATATATATATATATGTGTGTGTGTGTGTGTGTGTGTGTGTGTGTGTGTGTGTGTGTGTGTAAATATATAGAAAAATAGGAAAGAAGGATTAGGTCAATAATCCGAAGGTCTTTAGTGTTTTGTTTTATTTAAAAAAAACAGTGCTCAATACACAAGTAGAGCCTATATTATAATTATTTTTAAAAAATACTTTTAGCGATGGAATCATATTTAAAAAGAAATAATTATAATATATATATATATATATATATATATATATATATATATATATATATATATATATATATATAGTTAGCTGCTGAAATTTGATTGCAGATTTCACAATATAATTTTCGACATATGCATTTTATGTTATCATTGAAGCAACTTCATTCACAAGGAAGTATATTAGATTAAAAAGAAATATTTTTTATTTCAAATAAAATTTCCTCATTAGATTACGAACTCAGTGATATACGTGAGAGTGTCATGAATTCCCGACTCAGTTAAGCTCCCTACACCGTAAAAAAAGCAAGATTTGATTTGGTCAGATTCTAGAAAGTGAGAAGCTAACAACACTTTTCGTATATCCAATGTGACAAGCAGAGTGAGATAAGTCTGTCCATAGAGAGATTAATAAACTAAACAAATTTTGCCCGACCTGTTATTTTTGCAAAGGTTAGACAGATAAATTGGAACTAATTAGCGAATAGTCTGATCAGCGTAAATAGTAACAGATAATTTGATATCATGGGCACTAGATAAATATGAAGACACGAAAGATCGATTGATCAACAAATAGATCCAGATCGAAGGAATCAATCATAAGTCGAAATTCTTGAATGGACACTCACGTACTAATATTAGCTTAGTCTGACTAGCGCAAAAAGAACACCCAGTGAAAACGGGACACTCGGCACTTACAATAACTGACAAAATTATCTTGCTAGAATATTCTAAAACATTTATTTATTTACTCTCGCGATATTAGTCTGGCACAAGATTAAAAAATGGAGAGCACCTGGAGAGGCATCAACAGACTAAGGAGGAGAAAGAATAGATAAAACCAGTGAGTTCAGTAATAATATATGAAGATAATATGTTAGATAAATAGATACATAAATAGATAGATTGAACAGCTCGGTTTGATTTCTTTTACGGGATATCAACCTAAAAGGGTTATTTAATGCCGAAAAAAAATTATTGTTGATAATATAT
The DNA here is from genome assembly GCA_963932145.1 of Acanthosepion lycidas. Lineage (NCBI taxonomy): Eukaryota > Metazoa > Mollusca > Cephalopoda > Sepiida > Sepiidae > Acanthosepion > Acanthosepion lycidas. The sequence goes on from OZ010596.1 coordinate 67,309,389, forward strand.
TTTTAAAAAAATGTATTATATATATATATATATATATATATATATATATATATATATATATATATATTTAAATGTATTGATTGCAATATTTTTTTTAATGTAATGCTGGCAACATATATTTTTTTAAATTTATTGCAGGTAATTTTTTTCAAAAACGAAATAGGAATACACTTCTTAACTACGCAACAAAAAAAAAATAATTCCAGAATTCCCATGGTTTTTGATTTTAATTATAACATTCACAAATTTTTGATATCTTAAATGATTTCCAGTACTTAAAATTTCATCATTCACTACCATCCAGTACACAAACTCACCAAGGGAATATGACCTGCAATAAACCCATATGCCAAATCTGTAAACACATCCCAACTGATAGTAGTTTCACCCCCACCCGGCTATTTATTTAGGAAATTTTATTTTAGTTAATTTGAGTTGTTTATTTTGTATAATAATAGCTTCTAGAGTTTAGAGTCTTTCCTTGCATTGAGTGTTCTTGTGTGATCTATGTTGATAGTTACATTTTGGTCGTTAATGATGTGCTGGATGATGTATGTGTACGGATTGCACTCAGTAGGGTCGTGACACATCACTCTGAGAGAGACTGTAGGGCATGTGTTTCCAATGTAAGTATTGCTTCTTGATTATTCGTGTTGCAGATGAAATCTCCCAGGGTGTATGAGAATTCAACATTATTTTTACATGGGGTGGAGCAGGAATTATGAGGTATTTTTTGGTAATAATTAAGTTAAATGTTTTAATTTTTTTTATATAATAGACATAAATCCTAGGTGTTTGTTACGTGAGTTTTTTTTTTTTTTTTTTTTTTTTTTATAAGCATTCACCCCAGGCAAGGCGGGAGTGACACTAGTACGCAAGGGGTCACAGAGAGTGAAAGTAAGAGAAAAGACTGGGTATAGGGGGATTGAGGAAAGGATAAAAAGTAGAACGGGGATCAAGACATCAGAAGATATCGATTGATGTTACATTTAAATTTTTTAAGATATAGTTGCCAAAGAAGCAAGTAAGAGGAAGGGAGTCCCTCTTTCGGGAAGTGCGAAAGAAGGTATTGATGTAGAAGAGGCAGTTACTTTTAACTGTTTCGACAGTTAAAGGTTGGAACCGAGATGCTAACCAAGTGGTACGCTTAAATTCATGCAGTAGGGGCACCAGTGAAAATAGCTTGTCAGAGCAGTTGCCGTGAAAATATTTGTAGAAAAGACAGAGGGAAGCTACATTCTTTGAGAAAGTTACTGCAGTTGAGCTGCCGGATATTGCATATCCGTCTTTGAATTTTGACGAGAACCGCGAGATGAACGGCGGGGGCACCAGGCTACATATGGTAACAGTATTCAATGTATGGACGAATGGTAGATTTATAGATGTGAAAGAAGGTCTCAAGCGAGAAAAAACCTTCTGGCGTGACGCAGCGAACCAATTTTTCTTGTTGATTCAATGTAGTTGTTCCACCTCAGGTCAGTGGAAAACGTAAGACCAAGAAAACACAGTGATACGCTCTCTTGAAGATAGGAGGCAGGGAGGTTTTCTCTATCGTGGGTAAATGAGAGCAGTTTCGTTTTGGAGGCATTTCCTGCCCAGTCAGCAACAGATTGGAGATCCTTTTCCAGATAAGGGTTAACTTTCTCATCAATACCTTATTTACTATTACTTTAGGGTCCTCTGCATAGATGCCTACTTAAGAACTGATGACATCGGAAAGATCATTGATGAAGACCAGAATACTTGCTGCCTAAATATGCCATTATATATATATATATATATATATATATATATATATATATATATATATGTGTGTGTGTGTGTGTGTGTGTGTGTTCAATTTATATGTATATATATGTTCAATATATTATTATATATTTTAGAATTTTGGTTTATTTTGTTTATGTGTTTTCGATTGTCGCAGCCAGTAAAGTTACGTGTACCTGTTATTGGAAACATGGCTGCACCATAAAGAATGCAATTTTTGTAATACATACATCAATCAGTCAGTTATGTGCTATGCGTGATACACGCTTAGGCGATCATGCATCTTTCGATCCCGCACTAGGTTGCCATTTCTTACTACGGTAGACCAGTTGACATCGAAGTCTATAGAACTGGTCTATGAATCCTCTTCTTCTTCCCTCACAGCTGGGGGAGAAGAAGAGGATTCATACCTTTCCCAAGGGTATTAGCACGTAAGTGAATGTAATGGATTCGACTAGAATTCGAACTCGGCTGTCCAATTCCTCAATGCTAGCCGCTATCCATTACTCCACCGTGTCTCCCACAACACACACACACACACACACACACACACACACACACACACACACACACATATATATATATATATATATATATATATATATATATATATATATATATATATATATATATATATATATATATATATCCGTCTTTTTTGGTGAATGATATTTTATTTTGTATAATAATACTTTCTAATATTTTGAGTCTTTTCTTACATTCGGCGATGCAGATTATATTCCTTTTATCCTTATGCTTATTTTTATATATTTTTCTTACGTTGCTAATTGAATTTTCGACGAGTTTCTACAGGTGACAGATCAATCTGCGGGAAAGTGTGGTGCATGCGCGCCCGATGCAAAATATGTAAATTAGATAGTTTAACATATCAAGGTTTGCAGTAATAGGTTTTATACTTATTTCTTAAAAACACTTCACAAACCCTACTTGGTTACCTCCCCTGAAGCGGTATCAAGCAATCATGCACAAGCGATCAGCATTCTTAATTTCACAAGTAAAAAAATAACTTTCATATGAACACAGCAATTTTGTCTTTGAAAATGGTGAAGACTATAATATGTGTCTTGGAATGAACAACATCCTGAAGATGGCTTTGTGTTATATCGAAAGTCCTCGGAATAAAATATGTATAAACACGGCATATTTTCTGTGTTCCTTTAATAATGATATCGAAATGCTTGTCCATGAACATGAGAGGATCCTATTGAAAATAAGTAGAAAAATCTAATCTAAATTATTCAATGAAACATGCTTCAATATATGTGTATGTGTGTGTGTGTGTGCGAGCGTGTGTGTATGCCCGCCTGTCTCTAGATTGATGTTTAGATTGATATACAAAGATCACATCTACGATCACACAGGCAAATATGAACTGATTGTTTTATTAATGCACTATTTGATTGAATTGGTAGGAATAAAAAGAAGATAGGTTGAAGGGTCATTGGCTTATATTTAGACATATATATATATGTATATATATATATATATATATATATATATATATATAATATACTGCACACAGGCATATATATATATATATATATATATATATATATATATATATATATATATATATCGGAAGGGACACACCTTTGACCTAAATGGTTCTATGGAATGGTGGTATTGTAATGAGACAAGTATTTTGATTTGTCGAGTGGTAAACACCTATTATGCTATTCGTTCGTTTATTTAGAGAAAGTTAACCAGACTTGGATACATGATTAAATCTCGTCTACTCCTCCTGATTTCTCGATGCTTCCACAGACAAACGCCCACTCCTATCGGAATGACACATGATGTTATACGTATTTACTTTCGGATCTTATTCGCTGAACAGCCAACTTTATACACAAATAAAAATGAACACGTGATAGACGTAATCCTTTACAGGTGTTTGTCATGTATAGGCTGATCTGGTACAAGGACATGATTATAGGGTACCAACTTTACATCTCTAAAACGCAACTTTACTTCTATAAAAATAGACCTACGTTTAAAATTGTTGCATTATCGATTAAATAATTACGTCTCATATATTGACAGTGTGGGCAAGACTCCAGACTGCATGATGACTGTCACTTTCACATCTCAAGAGATCTCTAGTCAATGTCAGTGAACTTTTAGCAGGCTCTATAAATAGTCCAGTGACTGATTATGGAAATTAGAGAAAAGTAAAAATTTTGAAGATGTTGAAGATTTCTTAACTTGATTATTATGTTAATTTCGATATTTCATTTGCTTATTTTGCATTCTTTTCTTTCGTATTATGTTTCTTTGTTTTTAAGTTTTGCTAATTGAAATGAAATTTATTAGATTTAGGTTTTGGGATTTTATTTAGTCTTTTGATCATGATGTGGTAGAGTTTTATTTTTCTGTTTATAGTATTCTGCTTCTGTTTACGCATTGTGTTTTTGGTAGCTATCAAATGTCACGTCTTCTATGTCAGTTTTTTCAAGTATCACGTCTGCATGAGAAGCTTTCTGGCGTAATGACATTTATTATTATTATTATTATTATTATTATTATTATTATTATTATTATTATTATTGTTGTTGTTATTATTATTTTATTATTATTATTAACATTATTATTAAGATTATAATTATTTACCTTTTATTATTATTAGCATTATTATTAACATTATTATTATTTACTATTATTATTATTATTATTTTATTTATATTTTATTTTTATTTATTACTATCTTATTAGTTATTTATTTTTATTACTATTTTTATTATATATTATTAATAACATTATTATTAATAATTACTTATTAAAATTATTATTATTAACATTATTATTAAAAACATTATTATTATTATTTAATTTTATTATAATTAACATTATTATCATTAACATTATTATTATTATTTACTTTATTATTATTAACATTATTATTATTTACCTTTTAATTTTATTATTAGCATTATTATTATTAACATTATTATTATTTACTATTATTATTAACTTTATTATTATTAACTTTATTATTATTATTAACATTATTATTAATATTATTATTATTCACTTTTATTATTATTGTTATTAACATTATTATTATTTACTTATCATTATTAACATAATTATTAGCATCATTATTATTTCCTTTTTATTATTAATATTATTATTAACATTATTATTATTTACCTTTTATTTTTATTATTAGCATTATTATTATTAACATTATTATTATTTACTATTATTATTATTTTATTACTATTTTATTTATATTTGAGTCTTATGTTATTACTTATTTATTTTATTACTATTATTTTTATTTATTATTAACATTATTAATAATTACATATTATTATTAGTATTTAATAATTATTAATAACATTATTATTAACATTATCATTATTATTATTTACATTATTATTATTATTAAAATTATTATTATTTATTTTTTATTATTAACATTATTATTTATTATTATTAACATTATCATTTTTAACATTATTATTATTTACTTTTTAATATTATTATTATTAACATTGTTATTAACATTATGATTATTATTAACATTATTATTAACATTATTAATATTAATATTATTATTTTATTTATTTAATTATTAATATTATTGCCATTATTTCGGATATGATATCGAGTAGATATGGTCTTAAGAGGAGATCTGAACGAAGGTATGAAGATTCTTTAAGAGAGCAATTGAACTTTACTTGGCTGTGGCAGTCTTAAACACGACGGATCAGATGGTTGTTTTGGTACAAAGATGGTGCAGCTTCCAACCCCGACGGAGAGAACATTTTCTATATAGCTTTCGGCTACAAAGGCCGGTTAATGACATGTTTTAAATCATTTGTATCAACTATTTATCTCTCAAGTATTTATTTTTATCAAAACAATAATAAAAAATGTTCCCATGTATTTAATGATAATTTTATTAGTTTTATACTTATTTATTGATTCGTTTCTATTATTGTCATTAAAGTAATGAGGTCAAAGAGGTACGAATTGTTCACACCGACATCCATTGTAAAATGTATATGGTTGCTCCTTGTCATGTTAGAGGACTTACTTGTCCAAGTGATCCCAAGAGCGAAGCTGTCTGGATTTCCAACCCCTGTAGGGCCACCCATGGCGGTAAGGCTGTAATGGAAGGACAAGACTGAATGCGATCAACCCCCGAAGACCTCAACGTCGGAATAGGCAAAGATCTGCATGATCTCAACGGTCAAACCGGCGGAAAAGAGAAGCTCCAGTCGGGCTGGCCTAACCAAGACATTAATAGACGAAGCATCCGACAGCCCAATGCAACCAGGTTTGTCACATCTCGCCTATCTAAATCCGCTTTGAGCCACAGGGGAGGCGCTTCTGGCCAAGTGTACGGGCTTCTCCGCCGCGCAGAGATGTCCACCAAAATCAAATTCATGCGAATTATCTCGTCACAACTCTCCTTGATTCACGGCCATATTCGACACCGCCATTATAGGGAAAGAAAGGGAGAGACGATGCCGATGCCGTGATGCAAACAGGTGTCAACAACAACAACAACAACAACAACATATACTAAAATAACGTTTGTAGTGAAAAGAAATAATGTCAGATTAAAAATAAAATCTATTAATTCCTTTTTTTCATTATATATATCATATGAAATATAGTTCTAAGCTATATATATATATATATATATATATATATATATATATATATATATATATATATATATAATAATCCTAAGGAGCCAGGCAAACCTACCTACGTTTCCCCTAAACGAATCTTCAGGGTAAAGCCTGCTGAAAAGGAACATTATGGAACAGAATTTATTGCTGAAAGCAAAAAAACCATGACCACGTGACAAAATAAAAAAATTAAAAAAAAGACAAACAACGGGGGGGAGTATGTACTTTATTGACCCCCCTCCCCAATTTTTGGTCCAATAAATTTTTAGGTTGCTTGTAGTTAGCGATAGCTAGTTTTTCCTCCATGCATAGAGAACAGAACTTATTACCTGCCTTATATTTATAACATTTTAAAAATATTTCCCATTTCAAAATGCGGTCATTATTATCTTCTTGTTTGGTCTTCCATATATATGCGGACAGAGTAGTACTATGTTTATAGGTTTCGCTATTTAAACTACTGGGGTGGTTGTAATATCGTTTTTTGAAACTATTCTGGGTGGATCCTATGTAAACTTTAGGGTTCTTAACAATATTGATCAATTTATTTCTGTGTATTTTTACTTGATAGACAACGGACTCTTCTTAGCACTTGCCCTCGAGAGGGCAGGCTTCCTTATACCTACAATTACATTTGGAAGGCGTGGTTTGTCGTTAATTTTTTAATTTTTTCCTATTATATTTATTAATTAGATTAGTCATGTTAGGCATACAGCTATAACTTAGTTTGATGTTGTTTTTGTTGAAAATTTTATGTAACATATTTGCCTGTGAGAAGTTCAAATTAAGTAATTTGAAAAAATATTTTACCTATATTGGTTTTAACCGCTAAATTATATGGGGTGGGTAAGCCATAATGTTTTTATAGTTCGGTTTTCTGTTTTTATGCTCACGTTGCATTTTTGGGGGAATTATTCGTGTCGATATATGTTAATTTACTTCTGTGTCCACTACTTTTTAAAGCTTGTTCATAAATTAGTTTATTTTTATTAAAGATGTTATTATCTGATGAGTTAATGGACAATTTTGTCCAATTTCTTTAGCTATTTGTTTCAAAATCTCTCTTGGGTGGTTGGAACCTACGGCGATATATTGTGCTTTCTGGTTATTTTTTTTTCTATACGGTGAAACTCTAACATCACGTAGATCTAGTGTAACGTCTAAGTAGTGAGTGACTTTTAAGTTTATTTGTATGCCCAATTTGAATCCAATTTTTTTAATTAACCAGTGTAATTTCTTATGAATTACGTCGGAATTTCTAGGGGTGCATTTGTCTACTATGATTAACCCATCGTAATGTTCCTTTTCAGCCAGCTTCCCTGAAGATTCGTTTAGGTGAAACGTAGATAGGCTAGCCAGGCTTCTTAGGATTATCTTAGGTTTTGCTCTACTTAGTGTATTGATCACTTTATGTAGTTGTCTTTTTACTCGTTTTGTTTTTTTTTCTTCTTTGGACTTGGAGCTTAAACACTCGACGATTGCTTTTGCATTGTTTTAATGTTCTTGGTTTTTTCTTTTTTTTTTATTCCCCATTTTTCCTCGGGTACAGATTTGTTCTACTGCAAGTTGAGCTATTCGAGGTTTTTCCAAACGAGTACCACCATTTATATATATATATATGCAAATTTTATATATATTATTTATATATGCACGGTACTTATTGGAAAGAGCTCAATATCAGTTATAGAGCTAATATATATATATATATATATATATATATATATATTCTTGTGTGCATTTGTGTATATTTGTGTGTGTGAAAATGTAAGTTCTGACGTATTTAATACATTCTGTGCGTAATATTATCGGTTACATAGATATTATGTATGTTCTTATTGTTTACAACATTTAATTTAAATAATAAACTTGTGTTTTTTAAATTTCTTAGATACTATTCGGATTAGGCCAGCCTGTAAAACTGAATCGATAGAAGGTTACACATTCTCTATTAAAACATCGAATATGTTTTAGTTTAGGCGATATAATTGAGGTCAAAAATAAAGATTTTAACCTTTTCTTATTTCCTAAACAACAATCAAATTCCTACTTTTTTTTTTATACGTGGTACTACAGAATCATCTCGACTAGTTGCCTAAACTTCTTTGTTGGAAGCGTTTTTTTCTGGATTCATAATTGTCTATTTTACTGACTCTTGGAAAGAACAAAGTTTTACCTAACATTTTTATTAGGTTGGTGCAAAAATAATGATGTAATAATGTCGTTTTTTGACGTTAAAACATACGTCAAAAAACGACATTATTACGTCATTATTTTTGCACCAACCTAATAGATAAAAAGTATTTCTTCAATGAATTCATATTGCTGAATCTTTTTCTCCATTTTTCCGCTTCTGATTGTCATGAAAAATCCGCTCGATTGTCTTTTGCTCGACGTCGTTATTTGCTGTCTGCCTCGTCATTGATGAGCCTATTGCCGTTTCGGTAAGAACCATTTTTCGCTTTCATTCTAAAACTTTCCTTAATTTTTCTATTTTTTTCTATGCATTTATTCCTAAATTCACATCAAAGACCTCTCGCTGACACAGTAACATAATAATTGCGAGTTCAATCCCTGGGCCGGATAGTGAAGATTTAAACTCAAGGCGAACAATAATTGAGCTGTACTAAAATAAAAACGGGCAATATATATCTACATATGGATAGCAGAATAAGGACAATGTTCTCCCATAGATTAAGAAAAAGATTTCAGTTTAATATTCCCTGAAAGTTACTTAGATCAATAAATACCTGCAGAAGGGCAGAGGGAACAATTATCGACACGTTCTGATAATAATACAATAGATGAAGAGATTAGCAAGAATGTAAAAAAATGTGTATAACGATAACTCATCATACCAGAAATTCAACAGAAATTCAAATAGTTTTATTCTTATTGTATCTCTGACTGAAGTTATTTATAAAATGGTTTCATTTTTTAAAAAAATATCGGAAATCATTTTGATTGATCTTTTATACTATAACTTTTGTTTAAATGAGAATAGGTTTTAGGGAATTCCTTGCTGAATTAAAATCAGTTTAATCTTAGTGTGGAAGAAAAACTGATAAAGTTGAAATAAAATAAACTGGAAAATTTATAACTGCAAAACAAAGGAAAATATATATTTTTTGTGTGTCTTTAAAAATGTGTTTTAAAGCTTATTGCCGTAGAGGTTAAACAAATCTGGTGAGAAGACACACCCTTGGCTTACGGATATTTCTACTCTTGTGTACTTATACTGTTTTCTAGTAGCAGGCAGGCTGTTTTCTTCCAATATAGGTTCTTGATTATTCTAACATATTTCCAAATATATTTATTTTTTTTGGAAGTTCAAGTTCAGTTGTGCCATACCTTGCGTAATCTATAAAACACAAATTCTGCATTTTTATTGTTCTCTACGGTATCATTCTAATCATAAATATAGCATTTCTTGCTCCCGTGTTCTTGACAAAACCGCATTTTGTTTTATTTTTAGTCTAGTTCTGCTTCGCGATATCTTTATTAGAATTCGAATTATTAACTTTGTTATGTGGCTAATTGAGCTGATCTCCCGATGGAACTCGCATTCGTTCGCTTCTGACTTCTCATATAGCGCTACAAAGATGGGTCTACTGATCCTCCAGTATCTCGCCATTGTCGTATATTTCCTTTATTATTTCTGTGATATGGTATTTTTCGTATTGTTGGTTTCGCTCTCTCATCGTGAAATAGTTCTCTAACGTATTAACTCCATCTTTGGAGTATATTTTCTTTTTTGTTATTTAGAGCTCCCTTTTTTTTAACTTTATACAACCTGTAGATGGATAAAATGTGCACGACAGAGTGACAGGTTTTGATAAAGGTATAGCATAACCTTGCAGGTGAGGCACTGTTAGAAATAGTTTTAGATCGGGCAAACCATTCCGTCTTCGATCTAAATGCGACTCCAAAGTTGTGTTGGCCACTTCATCCTTCAATCTTAAAAATAGAAACAACCCCTAGTTCACGCAACATGATCTTCTTGTTCTTCTTCTTCGTTTTCTATATCTTTTATTTTTATTCACCTTCTCTTTCTTCATTCCTTTCCTTGTTTTTTCGTCTCTTTCTATTCCATTTTTAATTTTGTGATTATCACTAGTTTTTGTGGCAGAGTAGTACGTCAACAAAGAGGAAAATATGCGAAGTTTAATAAAACCTTCATGACGTTCGTGTGGCCTAGTTAAAAATACCTTTGTGCCGGGTCATCAGTTCACCCAGAGAGTCTCAGACGATTGATGATATTCTCAATTATTTAGATATGACTCCCACTACTTGAACTCATCAACAGATTCATAATGTATTAACTCCTAAACGTTATGTAACTCACAAGCAAATCTGTGGAAATGAACGGGACATTTACTGTAGCGCATCCTAATTCAACAAGACAAAAACTGTTTTTGTTAAGACCTTCAATTAATCAAGATCAGACGCTATGAGAGTGATGTTTGGTGCATTTATTATTATTATTGTTATTATTATTATTATTATTTTCCATTTGCCTTTCTTTTTTTTGTCTTCAACCTGTCTGCTCCTCTGTCTTCTCCTTGTACTCCAATTTCCCGTCACCCCTTTCATTGGAAAACACTTCATGAACGTTTTCTTTTTATTAGCATTAATGTTTTTTTTCGATTTTTTTTCTTCAGGCCGACAAGTCTACTTAAAACAGAAGCTAATCCTTTAACGTCGAACTTATTTTATTTGCTAATTTTTGCCTATTAAAAAAAATTCTCAGAAGATTTTAATCAGTCAACTAATTTTACAATTATTTTTTTTATAATGCTTCATAAAAATGAGAGAAAACAAAGCAATACCGTTCGTATCCTTTAATCAACACGTCGGATCATCTACAAACGAGTGACAAATCGCGTGAATCGTCTTATGACATTGCTGATGGAGTGTGAAACTATCTCAGGCATCGTCGACACCTACCATCTCAAGAGACGCATACAGACTGACTTTAAAAAATAAATCCATCGAGAATGCGCCGAACAACTAAGGTAAGCTATGTATTCAGGCTGATATTGCGTATTTCAATAGAAAGGCCTCCAAGATTAAGATGCTAAACATTATGTAGGGACGGTCAATATACATATATATATACCTAGAACGTTATACACGCTTCGCTGTAGGTTGCTCTATCTCTCTCTCTCTCTCTCTTTACACATATATCAATTCAAGCACAAGCACTCACACGCATACATAATTATTTGTATCTATCTGTCAAAAACGCACCTCCTTTACAGTATGGCATATTCAGGAAAAATATGTTATTGTATTTAAGGATGTAGTATTTGAAAGAGGCTATCAGTTCATTAAAATACATTACAAACGTACTTTAGCTGAAGTAGAAAACATTACTGTATATAAAAAGGAAGCGAATTTAACATAAATCAAGAAATCACAATAGTGGAAATAGTTTACATTCTTTAGCCGTTCGTATGTTTCTCTGTGACCTTAATATTTCACACGTTAATTCATTATCATTAGCGACATTTCCTTTCAGATATGCCCTTTGTATTAAAGTATATTTGGGTATGATAGATTAGTTAATATGGACAAACATTCAAGAAAATCCGAGATGAGCAAGGTTACCATCATATTACATACATTTCAGTTGCATGCTTTCTCGCCGGCGGCGTTTCATTCGTTTTGACCACTACAGCCGTTTTCCCCTTACAAGACAAGCAACGTTTGTACAAAGAGTTATAATTTTTTTTATAGATTTTTATGCTTTTATACTTGAATTTTTTTTTAAATTTAACTTGAAAGAGACACATATACTGTCAAAATATTGGCTAAAATTGTCAAGTGTTTTTTTCTTTTCTTAAATCGCGCACTTCTCGTAAGTGTTGAAAATATTGCAAGAGTTACGTCAATCATTTTGTATATTATTATTATCATTATTAGCACTAAAGAAAAGTACGCAATTTAAGAAAGGAAAAGAAAAAGAAAAGTTAAGACACAGTGTTTGACAATGTTAAACAATATTTTTTTGTACAAAGACATCATTTTTATAGATTTATATTGATTTACTGAATATGCATACACCTGGTTCCCCTCACAGTAATATCATTGGCTGGTGTCAGCCATAAATACAGATGGATGTGGAGGCACAGAACGATGGACGTCTATAGTCTTCACCTATTGCCTACGCCTATTGCCTACCACTACGATGAGGACCAGTCTATTATGGTTACCTGCTAGATTGTCCTACTCGGTTACAGTAGTCCAAAACCACTTTGCTACTTCGAACAAATATATCCCTTTTCGGGACATATCATATATATTTTATATTAGAAAAATATTTTAAATTTTAACTTGAAGATTTGGTATGGTTTGTTTTGTTTTACGGCATATCAACCACCTGGGTTATTTAATGTCAAGAAGATTTTTATTGCTGGAAATATTTTTTTCAAAAATGTATTGCTGGTAATTTTTTTTTAAATGTATAGCTGATTTTTTCAAACAATATGTATATGCTGGTAATAATATATTGCTGGTAATAATTTTTCTTCAAAAATTTAATGTTAGTAATAATTTTTTTATAAAGTATTAAAGGTATTTTTACACTTTCATAGTGTTTTAACTTTTGAACTATTAGTTTATTTTTTATAAGTGCGTTTTGATATGCTTATTAAATGCGTTAACTTAGAGGCCGTTTAATGAGGTCCCCAGTTTGACCAACTGTCGCTTGCAGGGTTTTATTTGAATCATTATGACTGACTGGACAGTCAATAGGAGAAGAGAAAGGAAGTACTGCACATAGCCTTCCGTTCATTTTCTATGTATCTAGTTGCTAGAGTTTCAAGACACATGCACCTAGATGAATAGTGTTGGAAGAAGTTAAAATAAAAATAGAACATTGGTAGCGACATTAGCATTAAGAAGATACATTAATTGATGTCATTATCACAAGTTGGTAATGTGATCAGAATAAGTGGGAAGCACTTGGCTTTTGAAATCAAATAGTTTTAAGTACATCATAAATAGTTGGGTTGTCTTCAAACATGGCCAATCCTAGGATCAAAAATGTAAAACCATTTTCAGCCCGACAAAGATGCCCTTCCCAAAAATATATTTATTCATTTTTTTCAGATTTTGTTAGGTTGGTATGCCCCAGAAATTTTCAATACACATCGTATTTCAATACATAGATACACACACACACATACACACACACACACACACACACACACACATACACGCACACACACATAGGTTTTGAACAATAGAAATATTGAGAAATTAAAAAATTAAAATTTTCAGACACACCCGGTTGTATATTAATGTTTTTTGTTTTATTACTTCAATTCGATTTCTCTCTCTATATATATATGATTTATCCGCAGGTAAATCTGTGATGTCAGTAATACACTAAGAGTTACTGACAGTTAAAGAGAATGAGAAGACTTTAATGAGAAGTGACAATAAAAGAATAGGAGTCATTGTGGGTATTGAATAAATACAAATGTGCCTGAATAGGTGTCTGCGACAGGGATTGGATAGCTGCCCTAGCAGACGGTTATGTGCAAAAAAGGTGAGGAGACGTTCAATATATATATATAAGGTTGGTGCAAAAATAATGACGTAATAATGTCGTTTTTTGACGTTCAAAAATACGTCAAAAAACGACATTATTACGTCACTATTTTTGCACCAACCTAATATATACGATTTCTTAGTCACATTTCATGCTTATATGATTATATCAGTTTGTTTTACAGGGACATAAATATAGACAAACGTCTGTCTTTAAGATATTATTTAACGTTCAATAAAAGTCAATGATATTTCCTTACACAAATGTTGTACATATGCTCTGCGAAGATTTGAAGGTGTATACATTCTGTTATTAAACTTAACAGATCAGCTGTTTCCTTTGTTTAACTTCGAACATATCCATCTGATTGAAATCAAAAATATATAACTAGGAATTACTAATATCATGTCTGTCCATTAACAGAAGTCTCAAGCAACAATGCATAGCTCTTGTTATCCTTTCGTTGCTCAAAAGTTACTTGATGTGGGCCCAAAGTCGGGACCACGGAAGGAAAACACGGAACACAGATTAGAGGTAAGAAAGATATATTAAACAAAAAGCTTACAAAGATAGTGTAAGTGTAAGCGAAGCTTACTATGTGCTAGTGTCCAATATTGGTAGTCGTACGCGGCTGATACTACAGTATTAGAATACTCTCTCTCTATCTTTTCTCCTCTTCGCCTAGAGTCTTATATCGCATACTTTATATAGTCCTGGAAGAGTCCATGTTGTAGGTATGTTACGGTCACAACACCCACCTTCCAAGAGTTTTCTTATTTTTTCTTTTTAAATGGAGAAAGAAACATAAAACTTTTTCTCTTGGGATTTACGTCGAGCGGTTGAGTAAATTTCCTTTTCCTTTCTGAGCGTCGCACTTCAAAGAGACTTGGGGCGTGTCGAGATCGAAGTGATGGAAAATTACGTCGATCGGCTCTTCACAGGTATTTTGTAGTGATTCCTCCGATTCCTTCAAACGGCATTTTCTGAGCTGGTTCCAATGACGTTTGTGAGTGTTTTTCGGTCCTTGGACAATATACACCAGTTCGCCAATTCTTTGTTTTATGTTGCCTACTTCCCAGAATGTTATGTTGTTTTTGTAAGTCTTGAAAAAGACTTTATCGCCAGGATTGAAATATTTCTTATGAGGCGATACGGTTTGTTTTTTTTTAACTTTGCTTGCCGTGGAATAAGTTTGTCGAAAACAGACTTGATTTTCCTTGCGAATATTGTTTCTGCAGGCGAGCTTCCCATAGGCGTGTTCGGATTAGGGTTTATCCAATACACCTGCAGAAACTGTTGCAATGCTGTCGCAATGTCGGTGTGCCTAGTACCTTTTTAAAGCCCTTTTTAGAGTGTCCACAAACCTTTCAGCCTGGCAATTCGACCTAGGGTGGTACTGAGGCATTGTAATGTGGTTCACCTGATATGACTTGCAGAAGTCTCTAAATTCACTTGATGCGAATTGAGTGCCATTATCTGTAACTACACAATCTACCACGACAAAACGCGCGAATAGCTCGTGTAGAAATCCGATTGTGCAGTTTGTGGTTGGTCTTTTGCATTGTAGGACCTCAGGCCATTTTGAGTGGCTACCGACAACAATGAGGTAGTACATGTTGTCTATAGGCCCTGCAAAATCGACATGAATTCTTTGCCATGGATGGTCTGTGTTTGGCCATGGTTTGCACGTCGTGGTTGGAGCTTTTGCTTTAAGCGCGCATCCTTTGCATGATTCTATCATGTCTGCTATGTCCTTGTCCATGTTTGGCCAATAAACATAGCAGCACATGAAACTTTTTGTACGGTTCTTCCCCGGATGTCCCATGTGAAAATCCCTGAGGATTTTTCTTTGTAGGCTGTTTGGAATCACTACGCGGTCATTGTATAGTAGGACATCATCGCAGATGGAGAAAACTTCAGGCACATTCGGGTCTTTATTGCGAATTTTGCTTTTTATGGATTGAATGAATTCATCCTATCGAGACTCCCTTTTTATGTCGGCCAAAGTAACTGAGAGCTCTCTTATGGTAGTCGCGATCATGTTTTTGATTTCACAATTTGTCCATAGAGTAGCAATGATGGAGTCTTCAAAGACTTCTGTATTTTTTGGAATGAGTCGCGATAAACTGTCTGCATGGCAAATATTTTTGGATCTTAGGAACTCTATCTTGAAATTATAGTTTAAGAGAATCGTTCCACAACGAAGTAGTCTATTTACAGTATAGACTGGCAGACCTTTTTTAGAACCAAAAATTGTAATTAGAGGTTTATGGTCCGTCTGTAGTATAAACCGTCTACCATGTAGATATCTGTGAAAATTTGTCACAGCGAATATTATCCCTAGAGCCTCTTTCTCTATTTGGGAATATTGTTTCTTAGCTGGAAGTAGAGATCTTGATGCGTGAGCCACAGCTTTTCGCGAACCATCTGGCAGTTTATGTAGAATGCAAGCACCGATGGCGTACGAGCTTGCATCACTTGCGACTATAATGTCGAGACTAGGGTCGTAGTGGGTGAGGGAGAGGTTCGAAGTAAGAGTTTTCTTGGTCTTCTCGAATGCGTCTTGGCATTCCGGGGTCCATGACCATGGTTTGTCCTTTTTTAAGAGTTATTTGAGAGGCCCTCTCAAATTTTGCATGTTCTTAATGAACCCTTGGTAAAAGTTAGCTAGGCCGAGGAAGCTTTGTATCGTTATCTGGGGCCGGCATGTTTCTGATCGCGTTGGCTCTTTCTGGATCCGGCCGACGACCGTCTTTATTTATGATGTGACCTAGGTATTTAAAATTCTGGTAAGAAAAAGTCACACTTTGCCTCCTTGACCTTAAATCCGTATTCTTGTATCTTTTCGAATATGTTTATTATATGGTTCCGGTGCTCTGCCGTAGTTTTACTAGTAACCAGTATATCATCCAAATAGGCTGTTGCGTAGTCACGGTAGCCCAGCATGGCGTCCGTTACCTGCTGGAAAATTGCAGGCGCAACCTTTACTCCAAAAGCCAGTCTGTTGCATTTGTACAACCCTCTATGGGTGTTTATGCAGAGCAATTTGGAACTTTCTTCTTCCACCTCTATGTGAAGGTATGCGTCCGAGAGGTCGATTTTAGAAAAAAAAATTCCACCATTGAGTTTATTGAAAATTTCTTCAGGGCTTGGGAGAGGATAGTGGTGATCTTGCAAGGCATCGTTTAACCCTGTGGGAAAATCTGCGCATACTCGTATTTGATTGGACTTCTTTTTTACGTAGACCGTGGGTGCTGTCCACTCGCTGAAATCTGTTTTTGGCAGAATACCTGCTTGTTCGAGTCTATCTAACTCTTTGTTGATTTGCTCTAGAGCAGCGAAAGGGACATTCCGTTTCTTTTTGAATACCAGTTGTGCACCGTCCTTCCCCTTGAACTTAGCTTTCATTTTAGTACATTTCCCAAGGCCGCCAGAAAAAAACCCGGGGAAATTGTTTTTTGAGTTCCTTTTTGAGATTTACCAAATTTGACGCTGTACTTTGTATCTTGCGACAAAATGTACTCATTGGGCAATCCCAAAGATTGAATTTTTCTATCCAATATGTTCCAAATAAGTTATCTGAAGTTTTCAATACGTAGGCTTTGAGCTTTTTGGGAACTCCATTTAGTGTTACTGTAAGTATTACCTCGCCTAAAATGTTAATCTTTTCGCCAGTTACGGATTTTGCTGTTTTATCCGTTTTTAATAAGGTCGGCTTGTTTAATTTTCGCCAAGTACGCCAGTTAATGGTTGAAAGATCGGAACCCGAGTCAAGCTGGAATTTAATGGAATTATTGAAAATATGCAGTTACATATTTCCTTAAATTCCTATCGATAATATTGCCAGATTGTGCTTACCTAATTTTATTTTGGGGTTTTCTCGTTCTGTTGGCGTACCAGCACCGAGTTAAAGTATGCCCACTTTTATTGCAATTTTTGCAATATTTTTTGTTCTTAACTGGACAGAATTTCATCCAATGCTATTTACCACAATGGTAACATGGTTCGGGCGGTTTGTTTAACCTATTTGGGTTACTGCGGAATTTAGGACATCAGATTTGCCTTTTGTCTTTTTGAGGGGATATAGGAGGTAGACTTGCTTCTGATTTTATTAATCTGAGCCACACCTGATTTCTCGATAGTGTTTGAGTTACACTTGACAGATATTACTCTTTGACAGTCCTCTGCCAGTTTTTGGAGAGTCAATCCTCGTTCGTTCTCAAGCTTGGTCAGTACCCGTCGTCTGGCTTCGGCGTCTTCTGCTGATACTAGACTTTGTGCGAAAATTAAGGACTTGAAATCATCGGCAGTCAGTTCGGCTAGTTTAAAATCATTACAGAGATTGTTTACCGATGCTGCAAACGTTAGAAAATCTTGCTGGTTGTCTTGGACTGTGTTCAGGCATTTCCAACGTTTGTGGAACAAGTTTGTGTTAGGCCCGAACAGTTCCGATAGGAGCTTAATACTCTCTGAAAAATCCAAGTCAGTGGTTTTCTTGGGTAGCATGAATTCTATGAACCTACTATGTTCTGCAGTTCCCAGTTTTCTCAATAGTAGACGTACCTTTTTTTTTACTGGGCCATTGTTCACAGTCTACGTCGAAAATATCTTCGTAGCGCCTGTAAAAAGCCTCGAACGTTTTGTCGTTCTCTGGTACGTATTCAAAGGTTTCCATTGAATTGTAGATTATACTCTGGGAGAATATCGTATCTTTTTCAGAGTTTGAGCCTTTTAATGCATTTACGAGTAATTCTTTAAGTTGATTCTGTTGTTGTCCAGCATTCTGAAGCGTAATTTGTTGGAATTCCATTTGTTGTTTATGTAATTCCAAAAATAGTTGTTGTTGTCTTTCTTCTGATTTTTGTAGCTGATCCAAATGTACTTTTAGCATTTGGACGATTACTTTTTGAAAATCTTCCATATTTAAAAAAACAAAAATGACAGCTTTGTTGCTTTGAAACCCGTGTACCGAGGGGAGGTACACAAAAAAAATCTTGATAGATTTTTTTTTTTACAAAAAAAAAAAAAAAAAAAAAATTGGGCAGACAATTAGTTAAACTAAACTAATTATGTGTTTAGCTTTTTTGAGATTCCGTGCTTGCGTTAATTTTAACGTAATTGTATAAATTTTCCCCACAATTATTATGTATTTTTTTTTTAAGAGGTACAAAAAAGAGAAACTCGCCTCAGTGAATTTGAGGGGAGAATAATTTTATGCACGAGATTCAACTCAGTTATATAAAAAATTTTTAGATAGTTTTTTTTTTTGAAAACTGGAGTCGTAAATAGTACTTCGGCTCTTGTGTTGTCAGTTTGTTTTACGAACAAATTGTTTTTTTTTCTGTGTGTGGGTGTGTAAGAAGTCGTTCTCGTAATGTTATTTATACAGACCTTAATATTCCGTAGATGTCGAATCGCTAGTTCGTCACTGCTGTTTGGTATCGGAATATTTTTTTATTTGTAGACACTCGGTGTTGCGTTTAAATCGCTAATGTAGTAATACCAGCTTAATTTCTCGTTCAACACTGCTATGGGAACGCGTGGAGTTTCTGTGTATTTTTCGAGTACTCTGTCGCTATTAATATGGTGAGAACGAAATTCTCGAATCTTTCTGACGCCAATGATGTGGGACTGGCAAGGTATTGAGGTTTTCGACGTGAATGCGTTTCTCGAATTCTTCGTCGTCAGTGATGTGGGACTGGTAAGGTATTGAGGTTTCGGCGTGAGTGCGTTTCTCGAATTCTTCGTCGCCACTGATGTGGGCCCAAAGTCGGGACCACGGAAGGAAAACACGGAACACGGATTAGAGGTAAGAAAGATATATTAAACAAAAAGGTTACAAAGATAGTGTAAGTGTAAGCGGAGCTTACTATGTGCTAGTGTCCAATATTGGTAGTCGTACGCGGCTGATACTACGGTATTAGAATACTCTCTCTCTCTCTCTTTCCTCCTCTTCTCCTAGAGTGTTATATCACATACTTTATATAGTCCTGGAAGAGTCCATGTTGTAGGTATGTTACGGTCTCACAACATTACTCCATCCTAAAAATCATTGTTTGACCACCCCATGAAACATTGAATCACATGACCTATCCCGAATGGAGGAGCCAAAAAGATTATTGTCTTCAGAATCTTAGATTCATGGCTTAGGCAATGTGTCACAGATGTCAGAGTTTATAATTCTTTCGATGAATCTGATCACAGACTTCTTGTGACAAATCTTACAACACCGGGAACAAAATTGTCCACTTCCGATTGCATAAATCACGAACGGCAACTCGTTATAATATCCAAGTTCTAAAAGAATGAACATATAAGATAAGAATTCTATGATAAAATACAATTAAAATTGACGTCGCCAAACCTCGGCTATAAAAACATAGACTTAAATAATGTTAATTTATCCTCCTTAGCCGAAGCAGGTCAGATACTTCCTAAAATATCTCGACGAGAAAAGATACTTCTGTAGGATGACAATGATCACTTTTAAGGATTGATACTAGAAAGAAAAATGATGACAGTATATGAAACGATTATCAAATAAAATAGAAAAAAAACTAACGCTTCAAGAAAGCAATATATAAAAAAACGGAAACCAAATGAATAAAGGTAAATATTATAGACATTTTGTTGAAATGCGGAGAAAAGAGAAAGATCATGATAGCATCCTACAATCGAAACCAAAACAGAAATTTTCTTGTCTAAAAATGCACTCTTTATCATATTTCAACCCTGACCATATTAAACCCAAAGAAATTAGAACTTGCTCTGATATACATTCGAGTATAACAATGTCTATCACCAAATGACGAGCAAGTAAAGAAAGCTATGAAAAAAGAATAATACAAAATTGACATTGAGACTGAACTTTTGAAATGAGCGTACCTCCCTCTGGATTTAGAAACAACTTTCTATATTTCTTTAATGATGTCTGGAAACAGAAGAGCATCGCGCATTAATGAAATATGGAAACAAAAAGCTAACTTCCAAGACCCTCACAAATACAGAGGTATCACAACTGGATCCATTATGATAAAGGTACTAATGATCATTGTATTAACCCAGTTTAGATTTCACTCGCCTAAGGTGCATAATTATGGGGTATATGTCTGTAAACAACTCCAGGATATTCTTTAAATCCCTAGTAGAAAACTGTATGCCTGCTAGACTTCACTCTCATTAGACAATGCACTGTGCGTATACAGGCACAGATGTGAAGAGATGGTCACATATTACTTAAACATTCCATACTATATACCAAGTGAATCTACTAATAAAAAACATTCCTGTTTCCCCTCCCGAGGCCAATGTACAGACGATGCGGAAGGTTATGCTGATGACATAGGTACTCATAGTTAAGAAAAGATGATCTTGAATAATAAAAAAAAAAAGAATTCTCTACCAAATTTTCCAAGATGGAGGACTCAAGATAAACCTCACTGTATGAGAATATCAAACATATAATGAGTGAATACAAAAAGTCGGTTGAGAAAAGTACAGAAGTAGATATGACTGGGTTGGACCAATTATTCCCTGGGAACAACGCAATCAACTGCGAGTTGAACAAAAAAAATAAAAACATAATGATGTGATCTGTCTTAGAGAAAGATTTTGACGTTATAAATATTATTTAAAACAAGAAAAGTCTTCGTAAAGAAGTGGGATATTAGTCATATTGTCTATATCTCAGAGATAAGGTATTATGATTACTTACATTATTTACATTATTCCGACAGTTATTCTCATCTTCATTACCATATTCACGTTTCGGAAGTTGTACGCCCCGACAAGAAAAATTGCAATATGAGCAATAATAAAAAAATGAGCTGAGACATTAGGTTTATAAGTCTCCAAAATTCATACACAGATGTCCTCAAGGACACATGACCCAGTTGATAAAGGCGATAGTTATATCGAGTGACTAGACCTAAAGATTGTGTGTTCAATACCAGGCTACTTGGAGAGTTAAGGTAAAGAGGCATGGCATGTGGAATAGGCATAACAAGTTGGTTTGAAATTCCAGTCATATATTGTGAATATGACAAAGAAGATGAGGATAATAGTCCGAATAATGTAAGTAGACAAATCGTGTTCCGACAGAGCAGAGAGTAAAAGTGAGATGAAGTAAAAAATTGAACAAAAATGTGGAACTCGAAAGTAATAATTGTACTCATCGTTATAGAAGTGTTTGAAACAATAAAGATGAATGTTACAAAAAAAAAAAATGGCTGGAATAAGTAAATCAATCAAGGCGAAGGCATGAACATTGAAGTGAATGAAAGAAACTTAATGTCATTTGATTTCAAGTGAAAGTCACTCGGAAGTACTGGTGTGAAAATCCAATGCTTACAAATATTTGATGTTATAGAAAATAAACTTATTTGATGATGGAAAGAGGAGAAGAGATGTGTCGTAAAATAAAATAAAAAAAAAGTCAAATTAGGTGAACAAAAAAAAGTAAAATCACAAATTCATCTCTACTTAGGGTAGATTAAATAAGATGGCGTTGGGAAAATTTCCTTGTTTCACAAAAATAAAAGAACATGAGTCACTAAAATATGGAGTAATGAAAAGGATAAAGAAGGCATCAAAAATTAATATAACAGAAATAGATAACAATAATATTTAAAGAAAACAGTGATTTTATTTTTATCCGTATCTCTGTGTGTGTGAGTCTATCTATCTATCTATATCTATATATATATATATGGACAAGATAGCATTGTTGATTCTTGTGTCCACACTGTATACAAACGCTATAT
The DNA here is from genome assembly GCA_963932145.1 of Acanthosepion lycidas. Taxonomy (NCBI): domain Eukaryota; kingdom Metazoa; phylum Mollusca; class Cephalopoda; order Sepiida; family Sepiidae; genus Acanthosepion; species Acanthosepion lycidas. Next base: position 67,332,140 of record OZ010596.1, read on the forward strand.
TTCCGATAAGGAACACACCTCTTCCATCAAAGGTTTAGCACTATATATATATATATATATATATATATATATATATATATATGGCGGACTCTCCCGTCGTATTCGACGTATGAGGGTCAAGAAGCTTAATTCCTAGGAACCGACAGCCCATACGATTTGATTATAGTGGTGAAGGCTTTGGACAGAACCAGTCAGACTTTTGAAGGCCTACAAGGTCCCCAAACGACCATCAAAAGATACTGAATACAGAGTTGTCCTTCTAGACCAGTTGCTATCCAAAGCTGTAGAACCCAGTCTATCCTGCTATTTACCCATAGCTGAGGGTGGGGAGAAGTAGAGGATTAATATCTTTCTCAAGTGTATTAGTACGTAAATGAATGTAATGGATTCGACTAGAATTCGAACTTGGCTCCCCGCTTCTTAAAACCGAGTCGCTATCCATTACTATATATAGCCTTATTACTTTTTTTAATTAATAACCTTTGTATTTATTGTTTTGGATTGTACTTATGTTTTTAGACTTATTGATTTTATATAGTAGGTATTAGTAGATAATTGATAGTGAGACTCGTGTCTGCTGTGATAGATAGAAAGAAAAAACGAAAGTAAGAAAGTTAACAGACTGGTATATATATATATATATATATATATATATATATATATATATATATATATATATAGATAGATAGATAGATATCAAGAAAGAAAGAATATAAACAGACTGAGATAGATAAGAAGGGACTGATGCATATATATATATATATATGTGTGTGTGTGTGTGTGTGTGTGTGTGTGTGTGTGTGTGTGTCTGCGTGTCTGTGTATGTATATGGATATATTGTAATTGATCCACCCAGACTGATACGAAATGAATGGTGAAGATATGGACTGATTGCAATCAATAAATGCAGACAGGTGGGTTAAAAAGGTAACAGGACAGCTAGAAGGAAATCCGATGTAATACAAAAAGGTTTAAATATCAATAATCTCAGTTGAGAGGATTGAATTCGTATAGTGTTAAATGTCATCTCTGCTTAATTAAAACGAAGAGGAGACTCGTTTTCTGTCAGAAATAATTAAACTCTGCAATTTTCTCATTTCTTCTTTTGGAGTACCGAGAGTCAGTCGATGACGCACGAAAGTGTAAGTACATTTCCTAGTGACACTTACTAGAGTCAAGTATACAAAGTGAAATGGCTTTCGTTTCTAACTCGTATTCATGACATCCGCTCCATTTTGAAATGGTAATTTGAACAAGTGCGTATAAGAGACGAATGGATTAAAAAAAGAGAAAAAGACAGATACCAAAAGACAAATATATCTCTAATAACTTTAGATTAATTTAATCACATGGCTACAACAAAGGAACAGTTGCTAAGAGGCGAACATTTTCCAGAAACAAATATTCAGGAAAAAACAGTTAACAAAAGCATCAATAAACAAGTACACTCTTTGGACATTGTATCCACAATAAATAAAAAAAACACGGATATGGTGAGCATTAACTTCTAAAATAGTGAAAGAACGATTGAAAAATTCACCTTTCCTGTCTTCTGTTACTATTTCTTACTGTTTTACTATTGGATTTTTTTTTAAAAGGACACCTTGTGACCAGTCTTACTTCTTATGACTCTTTTACTAAGATACGATATTCTCTGTTTTCCGACACTTACTCAGTACCAAAACGTATAACATTTTCATAGCTGAGAAAAACTGCTTTTTAAATAACATCTTTCAATTTTCAGGTTATATTTTTCCCAAGCTTGGCAATTAATTGTCACAACTTCTTAGGAAAGATAAAAATTATTTTCGCTGCCGTCTATATGGTTTCGTGTTGAAAGTTGTTGTTCTTCTTATAGCCACCTAAGGTTAGAAAGCTCTCGGTTTATCGCGATATTTAGTTCATAGCTGAGAGAGCGGAGAAGAAAACGATTCTTACATTTTTCACTGGCATTTGTGTGAATTGAACTTGTCTAAACCTAGACTTGAACTCGTCCTGCTGATTTTACTTTCCACACAAATAATCGTTACGTCTTCCATACGTCATACGGTAAATACACAGGAAAAAGATCATCGTTTTCATAATACTAATAAACATTAGTAACATTTGCACACATTTAATATTTTCTTCATTTGTTTTTGCACTCAGCTTACAAATTAAAATGAAAGTTTCCACCGGCATTACTGGATTCCCTTACCAGAACAATCACTGAAAGTCCCGCCTATACAATATATTTCATTAACCTTCAATCTAGAGTCAAAGGACTCAGTAACCACGAACAAATATTAAAACGATTTATGGAGTATTGGTAGTTAAACTTGACTTAAAAATAAAATATTTAATTATTTTTCTTTTTGGCATTAACTTTATCGAACAACATATATCATTTAGTGACATTATTCTATTTTTCCAGAAGAGTTGATCTTTCTGGGAAGAGCTCAAATGGCTTTTGTAGTTTTTCAGAGAACTGATTTTATTTTCAATAAGAGAATTCTGTAAAAAACGATGTAAATAGGAATGCGAAAATGAAATATTGGGTAAATACAGCGGATCAGTGAAAACTTGTCTGCACCAAATTATGCAAACCACTTTTGACAAATTATATATTTCATATTACCTTCTTCATGAATCGCCGATTTTAAATTTATGGCGCAATTTTACATTTTACATCTCTTAAAACAGAGTTAAAATTATAGGATCCTAATACAACCAGAACAACATTTTGAGATAACTGAATAAAAATACATACTGATTATGACAGCTGTAATCATGCATCCAAAACGATCTTCTCGGAGGAATTTACTTACAACTAAAGTCTCCTAATGACATCTACCAAAAATAACAAAATAAATAAATAAAATAAAATAAAATAAATTCCCCAAAATATCTTGGCTAACCAGTTACTGAATGAGAAGAAAAGAATTTGTCTTGCATTAAGCAGCCAATGTTTGTTGCCGTCTTTCTTTGTTGACTTTTCTATTTCTGATAATAAGCATTGTATAATGACGAAGTTAAGATGAAAACCTACCGTCGACGTGAAATATCGGTCTTCACAACGCTCTGTTTTCTTTATTCGAAGACAGAAAGAAGACAAGAGTTGCGAGATAATAGTACTGAATTTATCTGCCACTAGACCTTACTGTACAAGATGTGTGAAGTTAATTCTGCCAATTCGGAGCGAGTCATATAATTTCGTTTTGGGTGGCGCTCGCTGGGTGGCCCGGACCTCGAACGACCACGGTTAATTAAATTTGTCTCCTTTACAGTCAAGTCAGAAATGCCTACAGAGTATCTTATGATCGTTAGGGCTTAACACGTCTGTTTTCCTTCGGGTATAAAGCTGACTTCGCGTCATCAACAGAGTTACATTCTTTTAATGGTTAACCATTAAATCCTTTTTTTTTCTCATACCAGAATGCCTTCTGTGGGGGTCAAGTAGTAGCAAGATTATTTAGTCATGCGGTTGTTTCCTCCGTATTATTACAATTAGGATGTAGGGGTACGCTACACATCTAACAACCATATTTTAATGGTAAGTATAACAAGATAATCTGCCATACTATTGCCAATGAAGAGGTATTAAGTTAGACAAAAATATTAGGTTGGTGCAAAAATAATGACGTAATAATGTCGTTTTTTGACGTATTTTTTAACGTCAAAAAACGACATTATTACGTCATTATTTTTGCACCAACATAATATCATGCTTTTTTTTTGCCTGTATTTAGATAATATTGTTCTTTTAATTTTTATTTAATTCTTCATAAATGACAACTTTTGATTTTATTGTAAAACACTACGTATTTTTTAGAAATTTGTTAAAATTGGTGTTTTTATATTATTTATTTATATATTTATTCTTATTTATTCTAACATAAGAAGAAAACCTTTTCGTCAAGTCATCCGTTTATTATTTAAGAAAAGTAAACTTGCAAAAAGTTTATGTTAAAGGTACTGTGAAGGTCCGAATGTGTCAAAAGAACTTAGCAAAATTTTGCTCGCAAAATTTCTTGCTGAACGATAGGAGAAAATCAACTGAAAGTGTTGAAGTTGATAGCAACCAAATAAAGATATTGCTTGAGTGGGTGCAATGCGAGAGATCAGGAAGTGGCGTGTTGAAAATCATTTACATCAGCCTGCCTATATTAGATCCTTGGACGGGTGAATTTTACATAAGCAAAAACCTTCACCTGCTTTCATATGCAGTCATTTCAGAGCGTGGGCGATCATGTTTCTCCATACCTACCTGCCTTTTGTTGCTCAAAGTAATTTTTACGTCGTTATCATCCCCTCTTTATCGTTATTCTCCCATCCATTTTCTCAAATACGATAACTAAATACTCACTGTTTCCTTATTATGTCTACCAGAAATTCCACACCAGTTCTCGTACAAGCACAGAAATTAAGCAAATTTGAGCCTGGTCAGTACCTAGATGGGTGATCGCTTGACAATGCTAGGTGCTGTAAGCTTGGATATATGAGTGATACGATGGCTAACGGCTCAGAACTGGAAATCGGAGAGCCGAGGTTCAATTCCAGTCGGGTTCATATTATTAAGGTATGAATCTAATTAGTAGGATTTGTATTAGTAAATCATTATTATTATCTAAAAGAACGTTTTTTTTTCTTTAAATAACCTTCAGAAGGTTGATAAGCCGTAAAAAACAATTCAGTCATTAAAAAAACTGAATCTTTCTGATTGTTTTGAGCACTTTCCTTGTAGGTTCTGTTCGATTTAACTCTTCTCTGCATAGTTTATAAGTCGATGAGGATTTAAAAGTCAGAACTTACTCATCATAAAATTCCATATCAGGTCAATTCACCGCAACATATAATTTCCGCAAAATGTTGCTATCTCTTTTATTGTTTGTCTCTTTGGTTTAATTGTTCTTTGTACTTGGTTTAAACTGATTTATATTATTTTATTTGGTTTTATTCTCATTCGAGGTACGGTGGATAGCCGAGTTCGAATTCCAGTCGGATCCATTACATTCACTTACGTGCTAATACCTTAGGGAAAGGTATGAATCCTCTTCTTTTCCCTTCAGCTATGGGTAATTTACAAGGCAGACTGTGTTCTACAGACATGGTTAGCAATAAGTCTAGAAGAAACTAACTCTGAATTCAAAACTGTATGAAGCCCCTGGCGTAGCACATACTATACAGCTAAAGGAAAGGATCGTTCGCATTGGCTCCATGATTCCTAGTATGGTCAAATGATGACGTTATTCTCATTGATTGTTTCCAATGTCTGCTGTAGAATATTTCTTAGAATATCTCGGTTACGGAACCTTGATATAACCTGCAAAACCAAAAGGAATATTACTGTGAAGGCATGAACAGACACAGCTGTGAGTTTATTTATTCGGTAGTGGGTCGCCACTGAGTAAGCATGCGTATTTTGTGATCGTTACATTCACAATGACATTTCAGGCAGATCGCAATAGCTGAGTATGTGACTTGCAATCCATTTTTAACCTCCTGTGGTTAAAACCGTTTTGAAAATCGAGAAGATTTCAGTCTATGAAGCCGTTGCTGGCGATCATGAAAGATGACATTGCAAACAGTGTATGGATAACCGTGGGGTAAGTGGATCAAAAAGAACTGAACGGAATAAAATGCCATTTCCTTAGGTGGGGTATTTTTTTCATTAATATTGAAAAGATTAATATTTTCAAAACAGGCAACTCCTTATCTGCATTTGCTTCCACGTGCAAGCACAAGTCGACATTTTCA
>OZ010596.1:67342875-67402875 GCA_963932145.1 Acanthosepion lycidas
ATGTGCCTTAATGCCATGGCAGTACTTGCAGACTGAAATGTATATTTGAAATTCTTAAAAAAACTATCAAAATATAAGAACCTTGAAATCAAAATCTCTAGTTGTAGTTGAGGCCCTCGAATTGATTGGAAAAATTTTCCGATAGACACATTGAAATGATTCAAACTTGAAAGAAATACAAAATTGTTCTCACAAGTACAGATCACATCTTACGAATGGCTCTATCTATGTAAAATTTGTGGGATCTTTTTTTTTTCTCAAAAAAAAGTTCAGGGGAAAATGTCATGATGCCATTTCGGAGCTTAGGTCTCGCGTTGGGATACGGAAAGAAATGAGTGCATACCAGAAATCAAAGGAAATAAAATATTAATAATACTTAAAATAGAGTTACACATTGATATCGACAACAAGATTAAGGAACTAGACGAAGATGGTATATACAAATACTTAGGAATTAATGAAGGATACAGAATTCAACATTCAATTATGAAGAAAAGATCCGCAAAGAATATTATAGCAAAGTGCATTAGATACTAGAAATCGAACAAAATTGGGTCAATAAAATGAAGGCTATACCCGTAGTAACATACAACTTCAACATTATTAAATGGGAGTTGAATGATATTAAAAGATTGGACGCCAAATCCAGAAAAATGCTTACCCAAATGAGGATGCGCCACCCAAAGTCAGATATTTATAGGCTGTACGTACCAAGAGCATTAGAAGTCTGAAGTTTAATCCAACTTGAACTAAATCTAAAAGCTACAACAAACGGATTGAAAGCATACCTAACCAAAACCAATGATCCTCTTTGACAAATAGTAAAACACCAAATCCAGCCAATCAACAAAGAAGCTGCACTCTTCAAGAAATATCTTAATATAACTTAAACACTGAAAACGAATCCAAATCTACGCCAACGCGTAAAACAGAGAGCAAAACAACTGGGCCAATTTAAATTACAAAAAAAAAAAAAAAAAAAAAAAAAGCGGAAAAAGCGTTTCATGGAAGATACCTAAACGAAAGAAGCAGATGTTGACGAACAGAAAACACATGAGTGGCTGAGAAGCACCATGTTGAAAGCTGAGACAGTATAATTTTTGCAGCTGGGGACCAAAGCTTTACAACCAGATCCTATCACTGTCACATAATCAAAAATGGAACTAACCCGAAAAGCAGGATCTGCGGAGAATATGAGGAAACTGTCGATCATATTATTCCAGGATGTTTGGAACTAGCAAAAAGTGAATATATTCACAGACATAACACAGTAACGACACATGTTCACTAGAAGATATGCAAGAAGCAAAAAAACAAAATAACTGAGAGATGGTATAAGCACCAACCAGACATAGTTACCTAAAATAACGATGTAGCTATCCTCTGGGTCATGCCAATTCAAACTGTCAGGGAAATAAAAGCCAACAGATCTGATATTATCATAATAGACAAGAAATTCAAGAAATGTGTGCTTATTGATATAGCAGTACCATCTAGGAGAAACACCTTGAAAATTATTGAGAAATTGTCCAAATACAAGCACCTGGAGCTCGAGATTAACAGGATGTGGGTAGTGAAGACTGAGACTGAGACTCTACCAACAGTATTCGGAGCACTGGGCATCGTGAGAAAAAGAATGGACAATTTTACTTACAGTGTCCCAGGTAACATCAGCATACATGTTGCCCAGAATATCGCCCTACTAGGAACATCCCATATACTAAGAAAAGTGCTATCAATTAAATGACAATTCTCCTATAGGGCATTTGGACCCGTCTCTGAAGAATACAAAGTAGGAAACATAACATACACAAATTATTATTATTATTATTATTATTATTATTATTATTATTATTATTATTATTATCAGTAATAATAATAATAATAATAATAATAATAATAATAATAATAATAATAATCAGAAATAGATCATGCCGAATACAAACGAAAAATCCAATACTATTCTACAGACAGCTTCTTATTATTTTGAGAATTGCTCACTTCCACTTTTTGTCTGAATTTTTGCTTTAACCAATTGCTGGAAATGGGAATTCGAGAATTTGTGTCTTTTCAGAACAATAAGATACATATACCAACCGTTGCCCAAAGCAATACCAATCGTCACAATGCAACTGAGGAAAACAAGAACAGCACGCCATTAACTTGTAACTCAAGCGAAGAAGGCGTTTGAATAAAAGAAATCTAACAAATACAGAAGCAAAGAAAGAAACAACCAAATGTATATAAATGATTGTATGACTAAATACCATAAATTACTGAAATGCCATTGACTTGGAGTTCTGTCTTGTTCACTGAATATATGGGCATTGTCAGATACGTTAAAACATTTATGCTTATTATAATACCTTAGTTCAATAATTGTTTTTCTATCGCGTCATACCAGGGACGAGATATTTTGTCAAGATATCTGGTGATGGGAGAAATCACATAGTAGATCAATAAGTTCATGTCCAGGCACATAGTTATTAGCTGAAGTTTGATGTGAGGGTTTCACTGTATAATGTTCGATTATTATGTTATAACCAATACTACTGAAGTGCAATGTCAAGGAAGGTTATTATTTTAAGCATTTCACACTAAGCAAGTCGATAAAGCCACTAAGCCGCAAAAGTGGAAAGTAAAAGAAACTGAGAAAGCTTTAATTTAGTAGAAAGGACAATAAAATAATAAAGTTTTAAAAGATAGGAGATGGAGATTGAATTTAAACCTTTAAAGATCATAGTTGACAAGAAAACAAGAAGCCGGAAGAGAGTTCTATGGGTGAGAATTGCAATAGAGATTATTAGAATAGAAATTAGGATTATACCTAGCAAATTCAACAGTAAAATGATGGGACCTAGCTGACAATCCAGTACTACACTTAAATTCATGAGGTTGAAGTACCAGAACATCAGTACAATTACCATGAAAATATTTATAGAAAAGGCAGTGGGAAACTACGTCACAGCGGTGGGAAAGAGATTGAGGCCGAGATAATATTATGTTAAAAATAATTATCGATTAATAATCAATCTCATCGAATTCATTAATCGAATAATTATAATTATTATAATTGGTATATAATTATTATGTTGAAAAATAATTTTACATGTAAAGAAAATTACTTTTTGATTGATACAAACACACACACACACATATTATATATATATATATATATATATATATATATATATATATATAGAGAGAGAGAGAGAGAGATAGAGAGAGAGAGAGAGAGAGAGTGAATAATCTAGACATATTATGTTTAATTATTTTATTTTAATTCTCTCAAATTCACAGATGTTAGTGGTGTTGCAAAACTGAGTAAGAAAGAAGCTGTAGTTTTGTTTATTCCTGTTATTTTCCCAAGTAATGTCAATCTCATCTAACATCTTGTTCAGGGGTGAACACAAAAATTGATATAATTGATGGTTGTGATTTTTTTATAAATGCGCATTAAAAAATTGCAAGTTGAGTATTTCAAAACATTAATCGTAAAAAAAATATAAGTGAACATATTTTTAACGTTAATTTTAAAATTAACCATAACGGAACGCATTTCATGCGCATTCACAAAAAAAAAAAAAAATCACTAGTATCAATTAGATCAATTTTTTGGCTTATTATCCCGTACTTTAGAGAACGAACTTTTGCTGCTATTACAGCTGCAATTATTTTGGGGCATGTCTCTATCAGCTTTACAAATATAGACATTGAAACATTTTCCCATTGTTTGCTGCAAAACAACTCACGAACCGTCAGATTGAATGAAAACCGTTTGTAAAGACTAACTTTCAAGTCTTGTCACAGATTCTCAAGTGAATTTAGATCTGGGCTTCGACTGGACCATTGTAACACATTAATATGCTTTGATCTAAACGATTCCATTTTAGGTCTGATGAAAAGTGAGTCTCCGCCGCATTCTTTTGCAGATTGTAACCGTCTTTCTTCGATGACTGCCCCATATTTGGCTTCATCCATATTCTCATAAATTCCGGGCAGCTTTTCTGGGCCTACCAACTTGAACTAAATCTAAAAGCTACAACAAACGGATTGAAAGCATACCTCACTAAAACCAATGATCCTCTTTGACAAATAGTAAAACACCAAATCCAGCCAATCAACAAAGAAGCTGCACTCTTCAAGAAATATCACACTGAGCAGGTAGCCATTAGTGGCTACCTGCTCAGTGTGATGGGAAATGTTACGTTTTCAGTCACACACAGCATTTTGCCTTAAAACCCAAAAGTTCAATTTTGATCTCATCTGATCAGAGCATCTATATATTTTCTGTATCCCCCACAGCGTTGACGGCAAATTCAAAAATGTCTTTCTTATGGCTACTCTTTAATAAAGGTAAAGGATATATTTTATGAGTGTACGACTAATAGTTGTCATGTTAACAGTATTCCAACCTAAGCTTCTCTGATTAAATCTCTTGCCCGTCAGTTTAGGGGAATGTCATTTTCTTTATAGGTTTGTGGTTGAGTCATATTCTTTGCATTTTCTCTGTGAGATGGTGAAAATTTGGGATTTTTTCTCACCTAATTTTGCTTTAAACTTCTCCACAACTTTATCTCTGGCCTGCCTGGTGAGTTCCTTGGTCTTTATAATGCTGTTTGTTTGGTAATAATTTTAACAAAACTCTGAGGCCTTCGCAGAAAACTCGTGAATAGTGTAGATTCATGCATCTTAACTCTTTTTCGATTCTTTCCTTTACTCATCACTAATTATGTGAGTTCTGTAGACTGGATTTTACTGTGGCGTTTCACAATAAAGTGTGTGGGAGCGGGGGTGATAAATATATATACACACAATTCTTCACAGATTTCTATTTGTAAATATGATATTTCTACCTACTTTAAAATAATCTACACTTTCGGGTTGGTTCATTGTATAAAACTCCGATAAATTGCAATGAAATTTGTGGTTGATTTTTAATTTAGTTCACATTTCAAGTAAGTCGATAATGACACAAAGACGCATGTGACTACTGGGAATGAAAGAAAATGAAAAGACTGAAAAGTAATCGGAAAGCCAATCTTAAACCGAGAACAAGGGAAAAACATCTGCTTCAAAAGACCTAGGAGGAGTGTGAATCGGACGATAGCCGACCCTATCTATCTTATTGAGGAGAAGAAAAACAATTAAAAAAATTAGCAAATAAAAGGAAACTTCATATATATATATATATATATATATATATATATATATATATATATAATGTTTCATTTTCTTTCACTAACAGCTGAGATTTCCGAATATTCATATTTCAACACATAGCGTGACGGTAAACGATACTTTTTCTCTATATAAATACAGGTTTCTAAATAAAATTTGACATTTGCCCATGATAAAATTGCTCAAGCCACAAAACAGCCACTTTATTCTTTATGCCATTGTTGTACTGGGTTGGACCTTTTTCCATGGAAAGCAAATTAATTCTTGACATTGTTTCGACAATGTACTAGTTGCAGTCTTTTCAATATATATATATATAAAGTACTGCAATTAAACTTTTATTCAATTTTTCTTGTGTTCGAACCAGTGTTTTCTTTTCTGGACACAGAGTGTGTAGAAAGAAAACACTAGTTCGAACACAAGAAAAATTATATAAAATCTTAATCGCAGTACCTTGTCTGTCGTCTTTAATGAAACATTTAAATGAAGGATTTTTGCCTAAATAAATAATATATATATATATATATATATATACATATCTATATATCTATATATCTATATCTATCTATCTATCTATCTATATATATATATATATATATATATATATATATATATATATATATATATATATATACGCATTATTGCAGCTAATTTATCAAATATGATCACTGGTTAATGTTTATTGTAAATAATTTTGATGAACTTCCGATAAACACTTCCGTATTAATACAAATTCTCAGATTTCCCGCAGTTTTGCATCGACATTCATAGTGAAATGAGACATAGAAACTATTTTTTTCTTTTAGTTTAGATTATTTTTTAAGCAAATACATTTATATTTTAACAGTGCTTACTCCCATAGGCTGAACCGTACGCGATTTGTCCTCAAAGGAATTATTCTTCAATTATACTGAACAGCCCAATACACAAAGGACTGTTTTCATGGTAAATATTTATCCATATTTTTATAAATTTCTTGCGTCGTAATCACTTCCTTTTAAATGCAACGCCATATTTTTCGTCAATAACCCTTATTTGTTGGAATTTTGGATTGCTCCCGAAATTTAAATCAGTGAATATTAAGTGCAAATTGCTTCTCTTTTCATATATATATATATATATATATATATATATATATATATATATATATATATATATTAGCATTCGATAGCAATAAGGCAATAAAATAGTTGGAAGTCATTGCTGCAGAAAAGATCATATGCAGGCTAATTATGGCAATTAATGTTTGTGTTAATTCGACATTATTTCTTATAAGTATAAAGTTTTATATTTAATGGGTACATGTGTTTGAATAGATTGAGTTGTTCAAACACATGTAACCACTAGACTTATGATTTATACTTATAAGAAAAAAAATATGAGTGTATATGTGTGTATATCCCCACCAAGTCTTATGTGATATATATATACATTCTTTACCAAGTGTTGCACCTCATATATATACACAAACATACACACATATATATATATATAGATAGACAGTGAGAACATAGGGATATGAACTGCATGATGATTGTAATTTTCACGCTTCATTGCCATATTCAGACCCGAAGCGTAAAATATGTATGTATTCTCTTTTGTTAATTGACTTTAATTTCATGTAAATATGTTTTCCTTATGGCTTTCACCTTTAATTATTTAAAATTACTTGAGAGCATTATTTTTTGTCAATCTCTCTCTTTCTCTCTCTCCTCTCTCTCTTTCTCTCTTTCTCTCTCTCTCTCTCTCTCTCTATATATATATATATATATATATATATATATATGTAATTATCTATTTAAAAATATGATTCCATCGCTACATAAGAGTTCTCATGTTTCAAAACAAGAGCAGAAAACTTTAATATAATGTTTCAAAACAAGAGCAGAAAACTTCAATATATTTATTTGAATTAAATTGAATTGAAGTACCAAGCTCTGATTCGTCTTCAAGCGAAATTTTTTGTATCGAGCACTATTTTTTTAAAAAATAATAACAAAAATACTAACGAACTTTGGATTATTTACCTAACGAGTTGTTTCCTATTTTTTATATATTTTCACACACACACACACACACACACACACACACATATATATATATATATATATATATATATATATATATATATATATATATACAGTCGGTTGAGTATTACTTGAAAGAATGAACCTGACAGTAGTGGTCGGACACTGTACCTCAGAAATTTAATTCATAATTTAGAAAAGTTCTGCTATTTTATGTCATGGAGCACTTTTTCTTTGCGATGTGCATTGACGGCGGAGTCATTTTAAGAGCTGCTTATTTCTAAAAGGCATAGAAAATGTATTTTCAAACAAAACTAACGGCTAAACTTACGGATTTTGCTTCGACATTTAATTTTAGTAGCGTCAAGATTAGCAGAAAGCGCTCGATCAAAATCAGTCAAACTATAACAAAGTCTTATATATGTGATTAGAATGAATGAAATTGTATTTGCATATTAAATCCTAATCGCAGTCTTCCTTATTTATATTTATCCAACCTTATAACATTACAATTATTTATATTTAAAGATTTGAGACAAAACTATTTTACTTTTGTTATTTATGTATAAAATAAACACAAACTTATTTTTAATTATTGTGACTTAAATGAATGATATAAACGAGTAGTAGAACAATTTTAAGCGTATGATTACAGCAGAGACTTGAAGTTTATTTGTGTTGAAAACAGACCAACTGTTTTTCTCATGATGTGGAAATTTGTTGAAATATAATTCAATGACACTAAATATGGACTTAGATTAGCATGTTAATTTTTAACAGAGGTCTTCTCCCTGTACGGCCACTCAAGGTAGAGCGTTACAGAGTAAGAGATACAGCTTATTCGGATATTGCAAAAAGATAACGGTAAACCTTAGGTTTGAACAGGATAAGATTGTAACGATCGGGGAAGCAGATCTTGGGAGTGGGTTCCTTTTGAAGAAGCTGCTTGAGTGGCGCTTACATCTCACCAAAAAGCCGCTCGTGTGGCGCTTACATCTCACCAAGTGAGTACGAAGAGAATGAGGGTAGTTCGCTACAATGGGCGTGGCATGGTGGCTCATAACAGTAAAGGTTCGAACTGGTAGAAAGAAGTGTAGTTCATCTGAACACCTTCCATGGAAATAGCGATAGAGCAGTGAGAGGCTTACGATGTCTCGTTTGTGAGAAAGGGTTTGCAGAGTGGAACATAATTTGTCGCCTTTTGAACTCTATCAAGAGTGCAAAGTGAAGACTGGTCGTTTCCTACCCATATATAGCAGTAGTGCTGATCTGGCTCTGATAAAGATAGAAGATAGCAGGATGAGTGAGATACTTACTGATCGGTAGAGGGAACCGACCATTTTCCCAGCATCTTTAGCAAGATGGATCGTATGTATGAGTCGACTTGTGTTTAAGTACCAGTTTGGGTTCAAGGCACGGAGTTTCCCTGAGAGTTCATCAGTTTATCACGATTGGTGAAAGTTCTGGGTCCGATAGGCTATATATGATACCCTCAACAATACCTACCGTAAAACATTTCTGACGGTCGTTACCGTAAAAGTAAACACCCAGATAATTAGATTGTTGTCGGAAGACTCGCCTGTACTCAATATGGAATGGGTTGCAAGTCACTTGCAGGTTTTATTATCCATTTAAGACATCATCAACAACACGGAAAACATCTCTAAAATGTTCATTTGCGGGTAGGATTTTTAGAGGTAGTCTTATTCGGTCACAAGTCGACTTCCACTCTGTATGTATGGATGAATGTGACGCATATATCTGAAAATAACGTGAAAAAAAATTAAACGCACTACAGAAGGAATTGACAAACAACTAGTATGTTTATATGTGAACCTGTATCCATAAATGCATGCACTATATTAATATAAGATTATATTAATTTTATATGCGACTTTTACCTATCTCTCTACATCTGTGCATACTTCTAAATGCTTCTGTGTATTAATATATATTCATATATTCATATGTAATTACTTAAATGAATAAATAAAATATCCCATGTGAATATCTATGCATAGAAAAAGGGATATAGGCATGCATGTGGATGTATCAATAAATCCGCGACCTAATGTTAAAATAATCGTTTATTTTACACAGTAAACATTTAGCCGATAACAACAACAACGAAGAGGGGGATAATATTCCGTATATAAATAGTATAATTAATAGTAAATATTTATCTTTTAGAACGAATCTTTCGTGTCAAAGTACGTCATTCAGTTGTGAATATAAGCAAATAATCATTATATAGAGAATATTTAAGATCCGAATTCCGAATTACTACGTATTAGACAACAAGTTCTTTTATCTACCTTCTCTCTGTCTCTGTGTACCTATCTCTCTTCCTCGTCGTTGCTTACCTGTCGAAACCATTTCTTGGGTTCTATGTTTATTTCGCACAACTTGAGCGGAGCAATCCTCGATATAAATCCAGTCGACATGTTCCCGTTAATTTGGTGATCGAGAAAGCGCCCTGAAGAGAAAATGTATTGAATACCCTAAAGGAAAAAATATATAAACTAGAAAGAAAAAGAATTACGAGAAGAAACCACACGGCTTCACTGATAGCATCTTCGTTTTAGGATTTTTCTTTTCATTTTTTTTTAAACTGGATTCGCTGTTAATGCCTGTTGGGCTGATCATTACTTACAGCGTTTTCGGCCATTCGTAAAATAATCTGACAAACGATTTTTTTCTTTTTTTTTCTCTTTCTGCCTTACCACTCTCGCTACATTTCGTGAGATTAGCACGAGGCGACTAAAAGAAACAAGGAAATAAGAAACACGCTAAAAAGGAAAGCAAAAGAACGCCCGCTTCTTATATATATATATATATATGAAATACACCAAATAAATGAATATACTACCCCCACGTTTCGTTCGTGTCGAATGAGGACACTATCGTCATATCAACGCGTTGTGTTAATTTTCTTCTTCAACTGCCTTTATTCTTTAGGACATAGCAGTATCAACATCGGTAATTCAGAAAGACTAGATTTCTTCAAGAAAAACTTCGATATCTTTCGTAAATATAAAAAATAGAAAAACAAAAGCTTGTAAAGTGTACTGTTCCACAAACACAACCAAGTCTTTTTTCATGAAATTCCCAATATTTATAAAGAGTTGAATTCTGAGTGGAAGAAACAACACGGCAATTTTTTTCTGGAAATATTTATTTTACCCTTTATACTATCGACAAATTAACTTTTTTATTTCTCAAAAATAATGGATCCATCAACAGGCGTTTTGAATCGGAAATGAATTTTACTTTTATTCACGAGTGAAAAGTGGCGTTGCTGTTAAAAATATTTATTAACATTTGTCGTTACGGTTTAAGCTGAAAGGAAAAATATAAAATTTGTAGTTTCAAAAAACAAAAACAAAAAAAAAACCTCAAGATAAGAAAGATTCTGTTTTTAAATGTTTGAAAAACGCATTTAATATCAATTTTATTGATTTCGTGTTCTCTAACACAGCTAAATGCAGCGAGAAGAACTATTCCCAGAAAATTACAGTTTACAGACAAAATGACAGAAACTGACTTTACTGACTATTATTTCTAATAATAATAATAATAATAATAACAATAACAATAACAATAATAATTAATATTAATAATAATAATAATAATAATAACAACAATAACAATAATAATTAATAATAATAATAATAATAATAATAATAATAATAATAATAATAATAATAATAATAATAATAATAATAATAATAACAACAACAACAACAATAACAATAATGATTAATATTAATAATGTGCGCATGAACTTAGTAAAAATTGAGCTGGCTTCTTACAAAATAGATTCGAAACACTTACTGGCTCATTACAAATGAACTACGTTTAGAAATGTAAATGTATGTTCCTATTTCAAATTAGATTTATTTTTTAAATTTCAATATTAAGTTTAATTCTTAAGCAAATTGCTTGTTAATTATGACGCCTTCAAAATGAAACTGCTCTCTTTTAAGAGGACCTCGTTGCCCTCCATCAACATGGCCGATGGGAAGCAGCTCATTGCACAAATACATGAAATTAAGCGTCTAATCATTTTACACTTGAAATGGTTAGATGTAACCATTAGTTCCATGGTAAAAGCTTCTTCTTTTGCAATTATAGTTTGTGAAGCTTCTTCCAACTTCTTGCTTTCAAGTCAACTTTGATCTTTAAAAATGTAAATGCAATGTCAATCGTTATCTTCTGTCTTTTTAATTTCTGTTCTTTTATTGTTCACTCTCCTTAATAATGTTTTATTTTTCTAATATTCTCTGACATCCAATAACTCCTTGCATCTTAATGGCTTTATTGCCTTACTTGAGGTGAAGTGATTAAAATTTGTGCAAAAATAACTCTTACTCATCAATGATAAATTTTCAAAAATCAACTTTTTTGTAATAAAAAAATGCATAAATATTTCATCAATGGCGTCAGTGAAATTTCCAATAACTTTTTCGTGTATATGTCTTTTGTGAATTATTGAAAAATGAGTTGCATTTTCGGATAATTATTTCACTAAATAAGAGGCTGATGCAATGCAATGCACACACTCATTTTATTTGATTCAGGCGCATTATGCCAGCTTCTAGACGTGGGAATCCTTACGGCCGATTTCAGCGAGACACGTCCTATTTCAAATGCTGCAAGTCAAAAAAAAAAAAAAAAAAAAAAAAAAAACTGCGCAGAAATTAAAAACCAAAGAAAAAGCAGTGTGCATTTTTATTAAAAATGTTGCAACTCGGGATTGGTTTGAACATCTTGATATTGATCCCATAAAACAAAAATCTCTCAAAGTCATAGGATTTTATAGACATTATTTTAAGAAGACATAGGAGAAGCTTTATTTAATCATGCTGAGAGCATGATCTTTAAATTGAAGAGGAAGATTAGTTTTATATGTTATATAATCAATTAATTGCGAATGACGGAAATTTCCGTAGCAGTTAATATATGATATCGTTTAAAACATCCACTCGTTATAGAACAATTTTAATGTTTCACATATGCAAATGTTAAAATTTTAAAATATAATGTCAATTTTCTAACAATAAATTTCCTCATAAACTTTAATGTTTCTGAATGAGTTTGCTAAAATAAATAATTAAAACCTATAACTCAGCTTTGGATCAATCTTTTGAATAGAATGTGAACAGAAATAATAATGCTCTGAAAATTGTATTTTAAATGTCATCAGTTTAGACATAAATAATTGTGGACTGCTATGTTTTTCATGTATTTCTGTTGTTTTTCATTGCAAGTAATAGGGCTGTCATTTTACGCTCATTAGTAAACAGCTCTGTCCAGAAATATGGAATATGCTCAACGAGATTCCTAATGGTATCTAGTTTTTGCTGGATGCCTAATTATGTAGGAAAACTTTAACGCTATAAGCCTGCAAGATATTGCGTAATTTGACAACTGAAAAATAACAAGTTCACAGAAAATACATTGCTCTCTAATGTAGTTTGAAGAGTTTTTCAACATGGAGTCGATGATTTGCGGTTTGCAATAACTAGAGGAAGAGAAATATATTTAACTTTGATTCGTACAGCAATTTCACTCTGATTTCATTGATTAGATTTAGATTTAGATTTGTTCCAATCAAGTTTAAACTATAATCTGAGTATTTTTTGATCTCGCATCAATTTATATTTGAAATATTTAACAGACGAAGGCCGACGTTTCTCGATTTGAAAAAATGTATATTCATTTAGGAAAAAACGTTTGAAAGCAAAGGGGGAAGTTGATGTTATCATTTTGGCACAGCTAGCAAGCACCCACTGGGCTTGGAATTCATCAGTAAAGATTTGCAAAAATAATTTACTAATTGATGCGCAACAATATTAATAAGTCAATTATTATTATTATTATTATTATTATTATTATTATTATTTACTTTGATTTCAGGTGTGTACACATTTCTTTCCGGATTCCCGCCCAAAGACTTAAGGTCAGAAATGGAATCATGACATTTTCAACTGACTAATTAAAAATACACACACAGACACACACAAACATATATATTTTACATAGATAAAGCCCTTCATAAGGTGTGGGCTGTACTCGTGAGAAAGATTTTTGGTATTTATTTAAGACATTGGCTTCCAGGAATCTCTTCAATGAGTCTACTGGAATCTTTTTCAACCAATCCGAGAGCTCCAACTGCAACAGGGATTGTTGATGTTCACATGTGCCACATTTTTGAGATTTAAATTTCAAGATCCTTGTATTTTGAATATCTTCAAAGATACATTACAATCTGCAGGGACTGCCATGTCAATAAGAAATCACATTCTGTTCTTGTCGTTTCTGATCACGATGTCTTACCATTTAGCTTTTGGTTGTTCTTTCTGTGTGCATTGCAAAGTCCCATAAAATTGTTACAGGTCCTATCTCTAAGTTCATACCAGTTTCTTTCAGTTACCTTCCCGTAAAAATAACACATTTTCCAGTGCAAATATTGGCTCACTATTATTATTATTATTATTAAATGTTGTAACTTTCGTCTTGCTTGCGTCATATATAAAACATACTCTTCATTGACGAAATTAAAGTGGATAATGCGAATTTTAGGCAAAGGAAAGCAGATTTTTGCTTAATTATCCGCGGGTAAGAAACTATGCCACATTCAAGTCTGTAATCCCTAGCTATAAATATATTTTTGAAGCACGGATTTTCTTAACGGTACAAATCTTTAGTAGATATTATTCTTTTATTTTTTAACATTGTGCAAATTCATATCTATTATGAAAATAATAACCAAGTAAATACTAACAGGAGTTTTGCGTTGCTAAAGAGTGTCCAGAAAATGAGATAAAATAATTGAAGATCAATTCTTAAATTAAAATCAAGATAAGAAATTTCATATACATACATAGATGGCTTGTTACTTCTAACGTCTTCAAAGCTAAACCTCTCTCCATTAATCATCTGAGGACCCCACTTTCTTTGCTTTTCATCTGCATGACTGACTCGTTGCTCCTACTCGGGCTAACGTTCTCAGTTGACACGAAGTGGAAAGACTATATTTAATCTATTGCTAGTTCAGCTGCTAAGAAAGTTCATTCACTGTGTCGTGCGAGGCAATTTTTCTCTTCAGAATCTATCTTACATATCTATAAGTCTACAATTCGTCCATGCTTAGAATATTGCCGTCACATATGGTCCCGGTACCCCTGCCCTTTACCTTTAGCTCCTTGATAAAATCCAAAGAAAAATCAGCAATATTATCGGCCCTGATCTGGCGCCGTAAGTTTGCTTCTCTCTGTCTTTTCTATAAATATTTTCATGGTAATTGTTCGAACGAGCTCTTCACTATGATACCAAGTCTTTTAAAATTTAAGCGCAGTACGTGTCGTCAAGATATCAATTGAAGTTTAGCTGAATAAATGTAACCGTAAGTTCTATGCTAACAGTTTCTTTTCACGCGCATGTCGCTTGTAGAAGTCCCTTTCAGCTTCATGCTTTTTCAGCTTTCTTTGATTTGCTAAAATTTAAATGCAGTATTAATCGTTATCTACTGCCCTCCTTATTACTCATTTTCTCTTTGCATTCATTATTTATGTAGCTGTTCGTAATTCTTCCACAAACTGTGAGCATTGTGTTTTTCTGGCTTTTCTGTTTCGTATAAAGTGAAACCTATTTAAAAAAAATTTAAGAATATAATCTCTGTAATGAAATCTTTCCTAGATAACTGATATTGGTTAATATTTTATTAAAATCTTTGAACTTTAATCGGAATATTCTCAATGCATGACTTCACTGTTCAACAGACATGATTTTAATACTACGTTTAGAATTGGCGACAGACGGCAAATGATTTTGAGGTGTGCATCTGATCACAACGCTTTGTTTGGCAGGACAGCCTTAATTGGAAATGTGTGTAATTGACACTTCTTTCTTTATCTTTCTTTATCAAACAGAAGAAAAGCGGATCATAAAGAGAAAGTAATTATAAACTTGTAATATTTTAGCAATGAGCCAATTATATTTTGTAACATTTTTGCAAGAGAAAATAAACTATGGAGATTTTTTTAAATAAACAAGTGAAATGTAAAAGATAAGGAGTAAAGTGGATGAAGATAAGAATTAAGAAAAAGAAAATTAAGGAGGAAAAAGAAAAAATATAAGACAGTGAGAAAGGCGAGAAAAGTGAAACATGAAATAAGAGGAAAGATATGGCGAAGGGAAAAGAGAAAATGAAACGTGGAAGGAGGAGGATGAGAAAGAGTTTAATAGAAGAGGAAAAAGTAAAGAGAAAACAGAAAAGGTAAAAAGAAGATGACGAAACGAAAGAAGAGACGATAGAAATGAAGAAGGAAATTCACTGAAAGGCAAAAAGAAAGTATAATTTTAACAAAGAGCGATGATAAAAAGCATTTTTATTAACTACTGGGAGTACTAAGTGACCTCTCTTCTCTCAAGCGTACCATCTGCCTAAGTGCATGCTCTGTTGAAAAGATTATTTCAAATGGTACACCAGTCTCACGTCATCGCTTTCGTTTGCTTGCCTTCAACGAAACTTGAAAGATATAACCGAAAAAAAAACAAACAAAAAAAAAAAACACACACACACAAAAAAACAAACAAACAAATAGTAAATAAAATAATATAAAAATGCTAACAAGTGTAAATGAAACTCGAAGGATTTAGTATTTGTTTGGAGTATTTTTATTTCCTACTGATGGCTTTTGGTTCAGCTAGTCTTAAGAAAAATAAAACAGAGAAACTAAAAGGTGATAGAGAAAAACAAAAAAAAACAAAAACTCCCTGATGGCACATCATTTTCTACTGTCTGAAGTTTATCTGCGCCAATTTTGCCTTTTCTGTCTGCATCTATACCACCCAAGTCTCGCATGATCTCGTCACGTTTTGACACTTCCCAGCAAGACGTTCGCTTTATTTGTTTCATAGGTGCACGCACTTTTTCTCTTCTTTCTTTCAAATAAAAATTTTTCTTCTGTTCTATTCTTTCTATTCTTCATTCTCCTTTCTTTCAATCAAGTTTTAACATTTTCCTGCCTTCTTTCTTTCCTTCTTTCTTTCTTTCCTTCTTTCTTTCCTTCTTTCTTTCCTTCTTTTTTTAATTTTCTACTATCTTTTACTGTTTTCTCCGTTCCAGTCTTTTTGTATTTATTTTACTTCTACGCACTATTTTCTTTTTGATTTTATTCCTCTTGTACGCATTTCATCTTAACACTCTGCCTCTTTTAATTTTGTCTTTCTCTTTTTTCCAAAGCCTTCTCCTAATTCTATACGGAAAATAGTATATTGAACACAAAATTCAAGTAAGGTATTGAGAAACAAAAGAATTAGTATTCATAGTTTAATATGGCAGAGGATCAAGCAGATAAGAGAGGCGATATTTTAACAAGTAGAAAAAAACGATCTAAAAAAGTACATATATTTTCATGTTGTGGTTTGGGATTTGCAAAAGATGATTTTCGAGGGGCGTTCTCTACGTTTTCAGGCTCAGATATTTAACAAGGTTCACGCGGAAGAAATATCATTTAACACATCAATTTTGATATAGACATTGCCAGTGTTTGTGGTACAGCTCAATATTTTCTCAATACAATTTCAATTAAACAGCCGATGTCGTTAATGTATTCAGGAGATTTATATCAGTAAAAAGCAATGAATTTCAACTGTTAATATCTGTTTTTATTTAAAGCAATTGATAATCATGATTCTTCCCTCGATTGATCTGTTAGCATCTTTATTATTTCAAACGTAACATTACTTGAATCAATTTGTATTGTTTCAAGTGTATCTTTCTGTCCTGAGTATGGCGGTAAACTACATCCGCGTTCTGGGTAAGACGATAAACTACGTCCAACAGCAAGGCCTCTGTTCAGGACGTCTTGAGGAGCGTGTTCCCAGATCCACCCTGATCCAGGGTTGTAGCACCTGTTAGGGTCCCAGCTCTCGGCAAATAGTTACCGCCCCCCCCCAAACTGTGATCAAAAACGTGTAAAAATAGGTTTTAATATCAAAGAAACATTTTTGTAAAAAAATTATTACCAGCAATACATTTTTGAAAAACAAATATTACTAGCAATATATATATATATATATATATATATATATATATATATATATATATATATATATATATATATATATTTAAATTACCAGTTATACATATTTGAAGGAAAATTATTGCCAGAAATAGATTTTTGAAGAAAAAATATTACCAGAAATAGTTGTTTTTGAAGAAAAAAATATTACCAGATACAGATTTTTGAAAAAAATATTACGAACAATAAAGATTTTGTCGGCATTAAGGTTGATATGCCGTAAAACAAACCCAGCAAAACTAATCAAGTGTATCTTAGCTGGAGGGCGAAGAAGTGGATTAATATCTTTCCCAAGGGTATTAGCACGAAAGTGGAATTCGAACTCTGCTCTTTCAATCCGAACCGCTCGCCACTACTCCGCCGGGCCTCAAAATATTAGCGTTGCTAAACCGGGAATATAACTCAGGCCACCTGGGTGAAAGCCAGGAATCCTAATCTCTGGACCTCTCTCTCTCTCTCTCTCTGTCTGTCTATATATATATATATATATATATATATATATATATATATATATATATATATATAGTATTTGCAACAAAAGACAGAAAGTTGAGAACTATAATCAGCTATAATGTGAAGGGCCGTGTCTCACACAAGAAGTGTGCTTGATGAAAGTCAATGATTACAAATTTTCTTAGAAAGATAAAGCTAAACAAAAATACTGAAGAGCAAAAAAAAAATCAATATATTTTCAAAAAAGGTATGCACATATTCGAGTTAGAAAAAATGAGAAAAAATACATACCGCTCTCTGCCATGAGGGCGTACCAGATGCGACCTTGGATGCATCCCCATACTCAGATTTAGTATATTTTGTTGCATGTTAGACATCAAGTTCACGATATTGACTTTCAACAAATCCTTCGTATTGTGCGAGTACCGGTCGCTTTACTTTTCGACGATTCCCCAGACGTAACAGTCCAGAAGTTTCAAGCCGGGAGCTCTAAGAGAACGTATGTTAAAGTGATGTTGACATGATCGGGAAAATTCGCGGCTAGCTTTGCTGGATCACGTAGTAAAAGAGTCCTGTTAAAACATACATTATCATCATTCCGATGCAGCGGTTGACCAGCATGCCCACCTGAAGAAGGCTGGAGCGTACAACGGCCGAAACGTTGTGATACAATATACAATGGGTTCCTGAAAAGTTTTCGATCTGATCGTTGTTGGATATAGAAAATATACATTGGATATAGTTTTCGATCTGATCGTTCTTTGGATATAGAAAATCTGATGTATTTTAATTGAATCAGATTTTAGGAAGAGGTTGAGACGAGCAAATTTCAGTCACCCTTCGCGCGGTCGTGCGTGCACGCGCACACACACGCACACACACACACACACTCACTGCACGCGCACATATTTATATATTCAAACATATATTGTTAAATATAACAGACAATGAATATCTATTATGTTTGATTGCTTTAATTTTGGGAGAAATTAAAGATAAAATTTGTTCAACATTTGGATATTTTTTATTATGCTGTTCTTTGATCTAAGTTTTCGGCTCACATTAGCCATCTTCAGAGCTGCTATATTCAGAAGATGGCTCATGTGAGCCGAATGGTTATATCAAGAAACAACATAATAAAAAATATCCAAATGTTAGAAAATTTTTGTCTTTCATTCATTGACATACGTTGTCTGTTATATTTAACAATATATGTTTGAATAATGATCTGCTGCCCCAATACACTGAATATATATATATATATATATATATATATATATATATATATATATATATATATATATATTATTTAAATTATAATCATTATTTTGTTTTAAATTTACCCAGTGTTTCCCATGTCTCACCAGTCATTACTTGACTCGAAAGCATCCCGGAAAAATAATATCATATTATATTAATTAATTATTTTCTTCCTCCAATTTCTCTATTTTTATTTGATTTCCTCTCTCTCATTATGCCTCTATCCCCTATTTTCCCACCACAGAATACCACCACAGAATACAAAAATACCTTTCTTTCTTTCTTTCTTTCTTTCTTTCTTTCTTTCTTTCTTTCTTAATATCACCTTTCGTCATATCTCTACTATTTTATTTGTTTTATACTTCTCTTTCAACACTCTTCTACTATATTCCCATCCTTCATATATATATATCTATCTCTCTTTCCAACTTTCCTTTGATTATCCTTATACCTTTTCCATATCATTTAACTTCCTTTCGTTCAAGAAATATTTCCATCAGAACAAAATGGAAGCCAGCAAAAAAAACAAACAAACAAAAGACAAAAAAAAAAAACGACCTCATCATGCAGAAAGAAAATCAAAAGCGAAAATGTGTACATTACGATGAAATGTTATTATGTTTATTATTTTATTATGTCAATCGGATGTGTTACCTTTGATTTGAACCACCTGTAGTCGGTTTTCTTGTGAATCGGCCAAGTGGGTGTGTCTAGAGGTGGGCTACGGGGGTGGCTAAGCTGGCTGAAGAGCAAAAATCGTAGACGAAGCGGCATCATTCACATTCCACAAGTTTAGCGATGCCTGAATTTATAAAGACCATAAAATTGGTAAGATGCCGTTGGACTGTAATGGAACAAACAGCCCAAAGAAATCTGCACAGATTAAGAGCATAACAGCACACGCCTGCATGCACACATCATACGCACACGCATAATATACATATAGCACAATCTAGGTTCATCTAACTTTTAGAAATGCTTTAGAAATATATATATATATAGGATACAAGACAAATAGGAAACGCTTCTAAATCTAATATGTTTCGGTTTTTAATAAAGCTTCGTCACAGGATGAGATATGGAAAAACTTCCGGTATTTTTATTTTTGTGATTTTTGCTTTTCATTCGTTAAGCAGACTTCATGAGTAGTTGTTTAATCAAGTAGCATTTGTGTCTATAATATATGTATGAAATGAGGTCAACACTAAGCAGTTTTCATGTTTGAATGCAATCTTATATATATATATATATATAATCTTATATAATCTTGAATGCAATCTTATATATATATATATATATATATATATATATATATATATATATATATATATATATATATATTTAATTTCAATAAAGGTGCAATTAATTTAAAAATTCATGAATCATTCATACAAAAAACAAATACAGAGGTTAATGATTTAATTGGCGAGAATACATCGTCGCAAACAATTCAAATAAGATACATAAACCCCGAACCTGTACATGAATGATATGATCCTCGTTTATAAATTTCAGTTGCATAAGGTCTTTTTTATTTTTACAAGCTTTCGTCTGTTCCTACAGACATCCTCAGCGAACTTCGGGGGATTTTTATCAATTAAAGTTAAAAGCTCTACATGTTATGTCTTATTTTTATTTTTTCATACGTGTATTGTACACCTTTTAATACTACTATTTCATGGTCCAATTCAACTCTGATCATTAACCTTTTATGAATTGCACACACACACACACACACACACATATATTACTTCAAAAGTTAAACGTAGACACACGTATTTGAAATAGACTTCCGATTTTTATTTTAAAGCGTGTTTTTTACGTCTATCGGCTAGCGAATTCGAGAATTCTTAATACAGAAAATAAGTAATAAAAATATCTGATTGAAAAATCTTTTAATTCTTTCTATATATATATATATATATATATATATATATATATATATATATATATACACGAATACTGTGATCAGAAGTTTTGTACCTACGCACATATATGTATGTATTTGTTTTATGCATTTTTTACGGTATATCAACCTTTTGCAGATTATTTAATGCCAGAAACTATTTCTAGAGTGTAAGAATTTTTCGAGATAATAAGGATTGACAGATACAATTCCTACTAATTAAGCTATAGCTAGCGTAGAGAGAAACGGGTTCATAATTTTCACAAGAGAATTTACGCGTAAGTGAAGATAATACGGACTCAACTGGAATTGAAACTGGGTTCTCCGACTTCCAAATCGTTACTCATTATACAACCTCCACATCCAAGGTAGTCAGCCATTTAAGTATTGTTCAGGCTCGACGTTGCTTAACGTTAGTGATCGTACGAAAACTGATATATATATATATATATATATATATATATATATATATATATATATATATATATATATATATATATATATATATATATATATATATATATATATATATATATATAAAATTACTACTAGAGACGCAGCTCTGTTTCTGATAACGTTTGCCAGGTCAAAGGGAGATAAACAGTATGAAACCTAAACTTTAAAACATATTTAAAAATTAAAAAAAAATTAATAGAAATAGAGTAATTTAGCCTGTCTTCTAGCATTTTAAGAGAAACGATTTTCTATGCTATCATTGGCTTGTTCCGTTTGTTAAGCAGACTACATTTTTAATATTATTGAGGATGAATTTTTCTACTAATTGGCACATGTTGCAACGCCCCCACCTCCATACTGGAGAGATGATTTGATTTGGGCTCGACTTCTCAATTTACATGGCGTGTGTAGGCATCTATATTGATACCCCAGTAAAACTTACAGAGTGTTGTGGTGTTTGCATATTTTTTCTTGCTAAGGGACATTTTGTGGTGGTAGAAACGCTTTTTCCACTTGTTAGCTGTAGATCCGAAATAAAAATAATCTGGGCATTGTGCTTGACGCTATCTATATATATTACTCATTTATACATGCATTTACCGTACATAGGACAGATATTTTCTTTACAATTACATTTTTGATCATCATTGCTACTAGTGCTGCTTAGGTATTTGCTAAAGGTTACACTATTATGTTGGGCTACATTATGTTCAAAGAAACTAACCTTAACGTAGTTTTTGTTGAAGATTTGCGAGTATACGGCTGCTTATATCTGGTCATTTAATTTACCTAACATAAATAATCCCGATAAGGATTTTTAGCTGAATTTTGATCGGAAACATATTTTTCTGTAAATGCTTGATTTATGTAGATTGTGGGATTACGTGTGTTTGCAAGGAAAAAGCTTATGTGGAAACATAAACTTATGTATATCATAATAAGCATTCTTGTCAGCCCTAAGTATTCGACCTATTTATTAAACTACGTATATATAAGGCTAGTTGTACATGCACTATTTGCTCTTATATTTGATCAAACCTTCCACAAAATCATTTAAAGATGTCTACACGTATGGCTGTCGGGATGAATGGATACATTCCAGGTCACTTTGAGAGTGCTACTGATTCCATGTAACCCAATACTATTATGGTCGGATTTTCAACAACTGGTTTCCCAACCAAGTATTTTTTGGTAAAGAGGGTGGCTAGACATCCTGAAGTTTTGAAAGCAAAATCTGTCAAACGGTGGATTAATCTTTTTGTGGAGTCAACTGCTAACTAGCACTCGGTTCATTAGGAAGTTTCAACACCTTGGCTTTCGTTAATGTATTTAACTAGAAGAATAAGTACTATGATGTAAAATTTGCGATTCACTAGCAACCGATGATGCAAACTTCTTCTTTTCGGACTATTGCTTTTGATGCTCAAAGACTGGGTTTGATAGAGAGTCTTCCCTCACTATAAAAAAAATAATGCATAGGCATTGTTCGATATTATAAGATCTTAAACGTTGATGCACCTTCTGTTCGTAACCTAAAGTGGGGAACCAACTCAGGTAACATTGATATTGAGGCAATTGGTAAAGCTCTAGAAGTGTTTCAGATCAATTAACAGATGTTGCTGCTGATGCAAATGCAACTCCTGCACTTGAGGTATTTTTTTTAGATTGAGGACATTTGGAAAACGATGTGGGTCATTGGCCAGGCTCATAGCCAAATACAATCGCAACACAAATTAATTTTGATTAGTATCTTGCGATGGCCACATAAGATTATGTGGTTTTAGGCAATATGCATGTATGTATATATGTATGTATACTTTTAATCTTTTAATTATACGAGTAGATTCTGAATATTTATCGCGCCTAACCATATCCCCAAATCACTGTTTTGATGTTTGGTTATTGAAATACTAAATTCAGTTAGTGCATGAGGCTGACAGTGTTTCAACAGGTTTTGCTTTTATTTTGAGGACAAGTCCTTTCAAAACGTAGAAGATTGTCGCTATCCATAGATTTATTTTATTATCTGTGAACTGCCATGGCATCTTGGAAAAGACGGTGGCGTGGTTTCCATTACATTTTCCACAGTTTGTAATTTAGAGTTAGCCTCCTCTTAGACTGAATGCCACATAAGGAAGTCAGTTCAGTCTACTCAGTTATTTAATCCATAGCTGAAGGGTGACAAGAGAGGGATTCAAGCATTTCTCTTGGTCACCAGTACGAAAAGGAATGACGAAACTGGAATGTAAACGTCGCTTGCCGAATTCATTTTCGGCATCAATAACCGTAACACATGTATATACATTTATTGTTTCTACATATACGGAATTACTGAAAAAAGATAAATGACAATTTCTGGTTTTTCTTAAAAGCAAAATAAATCCATGTAAGATGTAAGAAGAACAAGAAAACTGAATGAAAACCAGAACTTTCTTCCTTAACCCATGTACAATTTCTGCTTTTTATGCAAAATCTGATTTACCTACTTTTGTTTCATTGCGTATTTGAAAAAAAAAATGAACACGATGCATTTCTGCAGTCCATATGCCTGCAAAAGCACTAGCACATTCTAGACGGATATACAACCTATTTATCTTTTTTTCCCTCTTTCTCTCTCTCTCTCTCTTTCTGTTTCTGATTCTCTGTCTCGAAACTAATTTCACAAACCATTTGCTGTTATTGTTACAGTGAATCTTACTGGGTGCTTTGCTAAGTAATTCTTATGTTAGACAAAGGGAAGCGCGCAAGACCGTTACAAATGTAGTGGGTTTGACACTTGCTGTCCATATATAGCCTTATACCCGACTAAATTTTTCAAATATAAAAAAACAACGTATTTAGATACTTCAGGTAGTAAGAAACAAGTTTTGGAAACTAATTCGCTAATATTGTTTGTTTTTTTAAAAATTTCATTCAATACAAGACTCAAGAGTCACTCAAGGTAGAGAGTTACAGTCGAAATGGAAATGATTAATAAGGTATGTGACATGAAAACGAAGGTGGTACAAAGTGAAGAAAGTAGGGAGAAAAGATGACAATTGACCTTTGACTTAAAAGTTCGAGATTGGGGAATGCCTACGCTGCAGGAATTTTTTTCCCCAAATGTGAAGTACTGACAAGAAATCTGTCGGAAGAAATAATTTCGATTTGACTACCTGGAAATGACATGCTCTGCCTTAGCTCTAAAGGTCTGAAAAGGTGGATCTAAGCAATGGAACTAATCTCAAAACTTTTCATGGAAATAGCCAAACATAGCGATAGGTTTTCAACGTTGTGTCTGTGGTAAAGGGATCGGAGAGTGGAAAATACATTTTCCTCCACCCAAGCGCTTTTGAACGACTTTGAACTCCTGTTGGGGTTGGAAAGTGAGAATTCGCCAGCACATATAATTATACACATATGTGCTTTTCTATGCATCTATTGACAGAATTTACAAACTTTTTCTTGCACAGTTCGGAGGAAATTGTTCTGATGAGATTTCCGCTTTGGTACCTCGGCTTTACGAATTTAAGGTATGTAGCCAGTTCTCACCATTTTAAAGCTGAATTAGCAAGATGCAACCGTGAGTTCTATATTAATAGTTTCTTTTCTCACTTGTGGAACTCTTCCGGACTCTTACTTTCCCGTCAACTTTGAACTACAAAATCTGTAGTCAACATTATTTCTTCCGACTGATTTTTCGTAAATACTTCACTTTTGAAAAAAAATAAAACTTCTGTGGCGTGGGGACTCAGTCCTGACCATTTATGTCAAGGGTCAATTGTCATCTTTATTCCATGCCGTCATAATCTTCACTCACTACCGCTTTCTCTTTGTAAAGGTCTTGTGTTCCGTCTACATAATTCCTCTATTATTGTTCTCTCTGCTTAAGGTTTTTCTTTATCACTTTCTTCTTCGTTCACACGCAATAACTCCTTGCATCTTAGTGACTCTCTTGCCTTCCTGGGAGGGAATTGATTTTCAAAAATCGTAAAATTGAACACACATGTGAGACATGTTAACTAACCATCACGATACAGAAGATTCTATCTACTAGAAGAGTTTCTTTCCCACTGTTTTGATCGTATGGGTTTGCTGTGAAATATCGACTAGAAATTAGTTTTAACTATGAGTCTGTATTTAGCATTGGTTGCGGCAAATATATGTGTCTATACAACATAAGAATACTGTATTGTAAACAGATTAAGTGTGATCTTCTGTCTAAGCTGTGTTACGAACCGCAAGACCCACAACATGAATAAGAAAAAAATGTGGACCAGTTTGCCAAGGATATGACCTGGATTCTACTACACTTAGTGATTTTCTCTCACTGGATTAAAAACACGTGAATAAGAAAACCTAAAGACAAACGGTGGAGTAATAGATAGTGGCTAAGATTGAGGAATCGGAGAGCCGAGTTCGAATTCCATTTGAATCCATTACATTCACTTATGTGCTAATATCCTTGGGAAAGGTATGAATCCTCTTCTCACTTCAGCTATGGGTAAATAGCAGGACAAACCGGGTTCTATAGCCTTGGATGGCAACTGGTCTATTGCAGAAAGAAATGACAGCCTACTGCGGGAAAAATCTGCCTAGTCAGTCATGTATCGAAAGATACATGATTGCCTAAGCGTGTATCACGCATAGCACATAACTGACTGACAGAAAAACCACAAAGACAAATGTAAAGTGTAACGAAATTTTAATTGTACATAAAACAACTTGCAACAAAGAAGATCTGAATGTAAGAAATATGTGTGGGCGTGTGCGATATGAATACGAAAAAAACTATTAGCATTTTTAATTGATTGAAATTAAATATATGTTTCTCTTCTGTCTTTTTTTTCTTTTCTCTCTCTTGTTATATCTTTCTCCTTTCTCTTTTTCTTTTCTCTTCGTTATATAATAGTTAATGGCTTATTTTCTTATTGGGTGTTTATTTTCAGGGTTTTGTCTTTTCGTTTCTCTTCACACCTGGAAAAATGTTACTTCACTTTCTATGCTTCTTTTGCATAAGGTTGATTCATTTCCATTTAGAAATGATATTTATCGTGTTGATCACTACTGACTCCAATGAATTTTGTCTAGACCCATTTAGTCGCACAAGTGTTCGCATAACTGGGAGTTTATGTGAATTGAAGATGGCGCATCTGTTCTCTTCATTACAATGAATCCATTCGTATGACGATTTCACGTGAATAGTTATTTTTAGCATCCACACGAAATAGTTGCTAGGGGTCAATCCTTTTAGACTCCACGGGTTTTCACCTGACTGCTTTTAGCTTGCGACAGTGAGAGGGGGAAATTGTCACAGAGAGAGAGAGACAGACAGACAGACAGACAGGGGGAGGTAATAGTCACAGGCAGAGAGAGAGAGAGAGAGAGACGGGGGGAGGTAATAGTCACAGGCAGAGAGAGAGAGAGAGAGAGAGAGAGAGAGATCCCGGGTTTAGTGAGTTTTAATTCGGAGGTGTCGGCGTAGGACACAGTTGTCATAGTGAAAGATAAACGGCACAACTTACTGATTTTAGCGTTTATAACAGCCCTTGTTGTTTTCAAAATTCTATCCAAAATTGAAAGCCAAGGCACGAGTTTACCTTTTTGCAGATCAGCTGACCAATTCCGACTGCATGAAGAATCTGAGCACAAATCCTTACTGATAGTTTTATCTATTTTCCTAACCAAATTTATGCGTGACTTCCTCACTTACTCACATGATCCTGACAACTATGACGTATTTGATCAAGCCACGTTCATGATTACCTTTTATTATACATTTTTATATTACATTACAAATCTCTACTCGTAAAGTAAGTTATCATAATTATTTTCGAACAGGAATGTTTTCAAAGAAAATATGCGTTAAGATATATTTGTGTGTGATCGTCACGTTGAGGAGAGAAAGACACAAAATATTGAACAAATAATTCGATAATTCATATAGAAAAGAAGATAAATACAGAAAATAATGTTCTTTTTGCTTTTCTAAAAGTGTTTAACCGGACATTTATTTAACATCGTGCCGTTAGATTTCTTTCCAGGACGGCCCTTGAGATTTAACCTAAAGATAATATGCAAGAATGGTAAAGCAACAATAGAGGGACTTTCAGGAAGACAATAAAATACATTTTTCTTTTTTTCAGTATGATTGAAATGAAAAGGTAGGGACAAAAAAGAAAGGGAAACATGGAAGAGAAGAGGAAAAATTAGAGGAGAAAGAACAAATGTGAAGAGTCAAAAAAGAAGAAAGTGTAAAGGGAAAAGAAGAAAAAGATAAGAACTAATAATAAGATAATGAAAGAGACGCTATAAGAAATTATAAGCAAATTGTAATAAACAGAATGAAGAGAAGATAGAATAAGAGAAAAAAGAAAAGGAAGGAGGAGGGGAGGAGGAGGAGGAGGCAAAGAAAAACAAGACGAATGGAGGGAGGAAGGAAAAGTAGAAATAATGAAGGAAATGTAGAAAGAAAGAAAGAAAGAAAGAAGAAGAAAACGACGATGACGAAAAAACATGGTAACGATTTGTTATGAGAAAATTCGTTTCGTATTTATCAGGATCTTAGTGACTACGCTTTGTGTCTTGGTCCAAGAATGTCCTAAATATGAAAAAAAAAAAAAAAAAAAAAAAGAAAAAGAAAAAAAAAAGAAAAAGAAAAAAAAACGAAAAAAAAAAACGAAGCTTATGAATCAATAAATAGCCTAGAAAAAAAACCACAAAGGAATAAACTTGCAATTTAGACTGTGAACCACTCTTGGTGCGAGACAAACTTTACTTATAAAATAGACAATATCCAAGCTGAACAAACATCGGCAGGAAATTGCTTTTGTAATAATTTCTTGGAAAGGTGGTGATGTCAACAAATCTTACGGATTCGATATTGTGTCTTGTGTGTCTGTTTCTTTTTCTTTGCTACGATGTTAGGCAGTGATTAAACTTTCAGCAGATTATTGATTGTATGGTGACTTAGACCGTTCGGTTTGAGGACATAAAAATGGTTGCTACGAAAAGGATCAGGAATCCATGCTTATTTATCAGTTCTGTTGCGTAAATGAACTAAACCATGATTCATTCGAACACATATTGGTCGTTATTGCCACAACGTTTTGGTCATTGCATCTTCCTACCTTGTTCACGTCATATTTGATAATATAGGAATTATGAACAAACATTTTTCTTCAATTCATATGGGTAGATCTTTCGAGATTCTGGCGAAACTGGATATCATTATGGATATTTCAAGAAAGAAAATTTGGAAAAATCTTCCTACTCTATCGCAAGATCTCAGTTGATTTATGCGCCCCAGGAGATGGTTTGAAGTAGACGGTTTTCTGGACTGTTTCGTTTCTACTCTTTTTTTTTTCAACTTAGTTTTATGAGGGAGATTGACTGACAGATAATTCACTTCCATGTAGCTGTTTCTGTATCCTGTTATCGTCGAACTTAAAAGACATGTAGTTTTTGTTCAAGGAGTAACTCGTCAGCTGGGTAATTTTTGGCGTCTTTCTCCCATCGTTTCACTTATCGAAAAACTATTCCTTGTTAACGTCTCGGGACATAGCAACAGGAATATTTGCTGATGCTTTTTGCCGTTGTCTTTGGTCTCGTAGCCGATCAATACGACTGATTTCAAAATTTCTGATACCACTCATCAGTCAAAACTTCGCTGGGATATATATATATATATATATATATATATATATATATATATATATATATATATATATATACTTCGCTGGGCTGTATATATATATATATATATATATATATATATATATATTATTTAAAAATATGATTCCAACACGCTACATAGCACTATTTTTTAAAAATAATAGCAAAAATACTAAAGAACTTTGGATTATTTACCTAATCAGTTCTTTCTTATTTTCTATATATTTTCATATATATATATATATATATATATATATATATATATATATATATATATTCTCTTGGAATTTTCTATTAAAAAAATATACATGTATGTGTATGCACCTATATATATAATTATATATTTTGCATATGTATGTGTATATTTACCACTAATATTGGCTATATATATATATATTACACTAGATTATAATCTTTGCTTGATTCAAAGATTGAACTGGTGAGTATTAGATGACTATATTTCATTTTACATATATCTATATATATATATATGTTTGTGTGTGTGTAATAGAAATTAAGAGGATTTGAGATAATGATAAGTAATTTTAAATCTAGAAGAAACCTTAACTGAATGCAGAAACCACTGGATGGCTGTTTCGTCCTATATTTGTGATTCATCAGCAGTGCTCATCCACTACCGAGAACTGAAACCCGGACCGTTACGGTATGAGAGAGACAAAAATCATATCAACGGACCTCAGTGACGAAAAGTGACGAATTAGACTCGATATAGCGCCACTCGATCACATATTCCGTGGTGGAACTCATCTGCGTTTCACTTATCCATGACTACTGTCACCAAGTTTTTCATATATCTATCTATCTATCTATCTATATATATATATATATATATATATATATATATATATATATATATATATATATATATATATATATATATATATATAATGCTCCAGTTGGAGAGATGCAAATATATATATATATATATATATATATATATATATATATATATATATATATATATATATATATATATATATATATATATATATATATATATATTTGTGTGTGCATGTGTTTATACGCATTCTTTCTTTTTGTCTCATTAAGCTTTTTCCGGCTCCTTCAATGAAATTTCTGGAAAATAAAAAGACGTTTTCAGGTACATTAGTTGCTAAGTACATTTAAAATGAAATATAGTCATCTGATACTCATGGGTTCTGTCTGTAGAAAGGCTATATTAAGAAAAAATTAACTAATACAAATTATTTCCTAATACCGAAAGAAAATTGCGAGTAATTTACCCTCATCGACTGAATTTAAGAGTTTGATTCGAAAATTCCCCCCAAATATTACAAAATATAATAGTCACCGAAAGAGGTGCATAGGATATAAGGATCATAAGACTCAATTGAGTTTATAAAATCGAATTCTAATTTGTTATTTCAGTATTTCAAAAAGGACATCAATGCCTTGTTCGATGAATTCACCATTTTCGTTCCAATGAAATCTCGTTTTAGCGAACTAAAGCTAAGATAAGAGTGCCCCAAAGACATTTATCCTTTAAAACCTTCTAACAAAAACTAAAGTTTATCCATCAGGTTTCAGTTTCTATCTTAATTTGTCCAAAGATGTAGCTTTTCTAGTTTCGTAAATTCGCATTAATTAGAAGGATGATAAGACAATATTTATAAGCCGAAGGTAACCTTTTCAATTTTATCCGAACCTCTGAGCGAGTGCAATTACTCTCAACAAATGACTGGTAAGGTAATCTTGCCCATTCTAATGTCGATACAAAATAACATGGGTATTAGATGCACAAACCAAATTTAATAACTATTGTTTATGTTTTGTAGTGGAATAAAAAAAAAAAATATATTTTTAAAAATGACAAGTCCGTTCAGAACGGAGACAATCATAGCTATGTCTATATATTGTTTTTTTTTTTGTGAATTGTCATGACATTTTGGGAAAGATAAAGGAGTAGATTTCCACTACCTTCACCATACTTTTGAATTAGAATGTTCCTTCTCTTAGACCAGCTGCCACATAAAGCACAAGGTCTCAATCTTCCATACTATTTAACCTATAGCCGGGTAGAGAAGGCATAGATACTTGCCTTTCATAGAGAGACTAGTGCGAAAATGAACCCAGCAGACAAAGTTATTATTTGAACTCAACTCGATTCGTCAATTTCACCTTCTGCGTCGATAACCGTTACATTAAACTCACGCCCGTATTAGGAATTCGTAAATGCTTCAAAGGGATATATTGTCAATTCAGTGGATTCTTTATTTAGGGAATTCGTGATTTTATTCCGGCAGACGTTTCTCAACATAGTATAACATTTATGTTAGCTTAATTCAGACGTGTACTGAACTCGAGCTTTGATTGTCTACAGATTCCAACGAATTATGACTTTATTTTTTCCTAAATTCATTTAGAAAGTTGAAAGAAAGAAAGAGAAAAGAAAGAACAGCGAAACGAAAAAAGAAAAGGAAAAAAAAAAGTAAAGAAAAATGCAGAGATGAAGAGTTAACTAAATGAAAAAAGTTATGTTTTATCGAGCATTTGCCGTATTTACCTTACCCATGTTGTAGACAAAATGTATTTTTGTAAAGAAATAAAGTTGGGAGGAAGCACTGTATATATCGTTTTTATTTATTTTTTACTTACTATATTTGAAACAAAATAATACAAGAAATCTAATAAAATTAAGTGAAAAATGCTAACGCCTTAGAAAGTCGCTTAAGGCTCTTTCTAAAATGACAAATTTCTGAATTTGAGAATAAATAAATAAAATAAAATGTTTGGAATTGGTTTGAACAAAACGATATTTTAAAGACAGGAATTGTGACCTCGGTTAGTCAGGTTAACGACAGGGAATTATTATATTTAGCAGAGGAAAGAAGAGAAATAAATACTTTTGCTGCGTCAGTTTTTTTTCTTATTTTGTCTAAGAGGGGAAATGTTTATCAAATCAACTTTTTTTCTTTTTCACTATGTCAATTTGTAATTGCATTTTTATTTATTGAATTATGTTCTTTGTCCGTATTTTTTTCTTCGGAAATATTTTTTTATTTTCTTTCTTGACCTTTTTCTTCATACTTTTTCATTTTTAAAGAAATTCTTTCTTGAACCAACCTTTTGCGATCTTTCTATAATTTTGTCTCGAATTTTTATCATTTCATTATTTTTTCATGTGTTTTTCTTGATTTTTACTTTTTAGTTTTTCTTGTTAGTTTTCCTTCCTTTTTATTGGTCTCTTGTTTTATTTTCTTCCATTTTTATTTACAAAAGATGAGATAAAGAGAAAAGCCTTCTGATTTTTCTCTTTAGCCTATCTTTTGCTTCTTATTTGTCTCTCTCTATCTATATTTCTTTCTTACTCTCTTTTATAATAATTTTCTTTCATTCATTTCATTTGTAATTTTCATTTTTGTATTAGTCATTTTTTTCCTTTTTGTCAGTTTAACTCTATGCATTATTTTTTTTCGTAGACATTCCGTTTTTTATTGTTATATCACAATTTGTCTTTAGCTCTATTTGTCTTTTAGCTTCTTATTTCACAATTCTTTTTTAATTACTTTTTTCATTTTTGCAATAAAACGATTATTTTAATCAAGATATTGGAATGAAAGAGAGGAGTTAAGTTTGCACTAAATCTGTGAGTCAAAGAATCGTTCATATATTACTCAGCTTTCCGGCATAGGTTTCGAAAGCTGAGATGTAATTCTCAACAGTTTTACCGCATTTAGGTTTTTAATTATAAACGCTCATATTACATATATTTTCTCTTGTTACTTACTAAATTATATCTGCACTTAATTGTACCTACATAATTAATAGTACGTAATAAAAGTATCTCATAATATTTTTTGAGCATACGACCTCAGTGTGATATGTATTAAGCTTGGATTGATCTCGCACAATGTTTCACGCATATGGCGTCTAATGTGAAGACGCCAATATTATCTTTATTGTATATGCAAACAAACACTTAATGGTTCAATGAAATTGTACAAAGTTTTCTGAAACTGTTGTTTAAATGAATTTTTTTGCAGTGGAATACACAATCATTTTTCACGAAATTAGTATGATAATGTTACAAAAGAAAAAAAATATATTTCGGGATTCTAAAACCCATACTGTTTGATTAAAAGACCAGGTGTACTTATCGTAGAGAAGAAAAGACAAATATATTAAAAATCAAATTTGGCTCTTCCCATTAGAGCAGGTATTAAAACCGAAAGAGAATGTGAAGGTAAATATCAAACATCGATGAAAATTTTCCGATACCATAAAAATATTTACACTATTTACATTGTTCGGACTGTTGTCATGACGTTTCAGTTGTGGTACACACCGGCCTTTTTCTTGTAATGTTCAAAATCACTTCAGATGTGTCATGTTGAAGCAATCCAGTAAATTCGCCCAAAGAGTTGTGGGTTCAATACCTGGCCACTGCAGAAATGAACAAATACTTGGGGAGTTTAGTTACTAAAGGGAAATAACTGAAACCGTGATATCCAAAAAATGCATGGCACGTGAAACGAGAACAATCAACCACGGTGAGCGAAATGAAGGTTTTGGTTCGAAATTCCAGTGTATATTTTTCACCTGAAGAAGACGGGAGCATACAACAGCTGAAACGTCATGAATATGAAAATAAATAAGAGGACAACAGTCCGAATAATGTAAATAATATAAAAAGTTACAGTACCTCATCTCAGAAATATAGACAGATCATAAAAATATGATAACATTAGTTATATCCCTAATCAGTACAACATCGTGAACGATCCAAAAGGATCTTCGATAGGATTTTGGTAGAAGATTGGTAAAGATCCAAGAAAAGATTGAAGGTTGATGAAATACAGTGATATTAAGAATTGATTCTTGGTAAAGGTCATCTAAAATGTCCGATACGTAGAAATAATAATAATAATAATAATAATAATAATAATAATAATAATAATAAGCAGCAGCAGCAGAAGAAGAAGACGAAGACGAAGAAGAAGAAGAAGAAAGAGGAAGAAGGAGAAGAAAAGAAAAGTTAATGTCATTACATAGATACCCTTGCTAGGGTGCACAAACAAAGGAACAAGAGACGCATACACGCATAAGTTTATTTAACATAGAGTTTATATTTTGAGTGTTTTCTTTTGTGGCCTGTTCCTTTAGTATGTAGGTGATCGCAGCTCTCTACAACTTCCTATCCTTTTTAGGTTTGTCTTTTCACTACCCTTCCCACTTCCTGTTTGCCATCCATTTACACAATTTTATTAATTAGGTTACTTGCTGCTTCACTCTGTACTTCATGCTTTCGCTATGCTCTCTGTGTGCATCAAATTCTCAAAGCTCTCTTTTTTCATTCTAGACATTTAAGATGTCTGCTTCCGATTCTAAATATAAACGTCCTTTTTGTTTGCATTTTCCTTAAAACTTCCTCATTACTCACCTATTCTTAATATCCTTCTGTAGAACCACATTTTTTTTTATCTGTGAGGAGATTGGCCTGGATTCGCTGCCATATAGTAGCTCTGATATTACAAAAGAATTTAAGCTCTCTTTACTTTGTCTCTAAAGAACATTTTCCCGTTCCTGTGCTTATCTTTTGAAAGGCATCTTTCGCTATCCCAGTGAGCCTTCGAATTTTCGTGTCACATTTATCGTCCTTTGTAAAAAGCACTTCCAGGATATTTTGATTTTTGCACTTACTTGATTTTAATCAATTTGATATCAACACTACACAGAAAGAAGTCTGTAGGAAGATACTAGTAAATGGAAGTGAAAAGAATTAAATATAAATTGTAAGATAGAATCTATAGTTGTCCACAAGAGGAACAGCTCCAGATGCAAACTACGATTTGGAGATATCCAAAATCAAGTAAGTCAAAAATTCAAATATCCAGGAAGTTAACATTGTGTCCGCCAATAATAAATCCTGGTAGGACTTTTAGTTCTCTCAGTATTGCCTCCCTGTAAATGTTGAATATATCTTGAGAGAAAACATGCTTTTATTGTGTCTATTCCTACTTTTGCCTACTGACTGAATTCATTTTCTATCCGTATGTAGACTGTTGGCTCGAAGTATAAGTTTTGGATTATTCTAACATTTCCTATATAAATCAAGCTTAGCAATCAGTTCAAACAATTCTTTGTGCCATAGCTTTTCAAAGACTTTTGCATAATCAATAAAACATAAGTATAGATCCTTCTGTATTTGTATTGCTCTTTCTGATATCATTCTGAGCATAAATATCGTCTCCTTCCTTGTTCCAGTGTAGTGTCTTTAATGAAACCGCGCTATTCTTGTTCTACCTTCGGTCTAATTTTACTCCGCGTGCTATTTGAATTCGGATTATAAATTTCGTTATGGGGCTCATTAGGCTCCTTGACATGATAGAGTTCGCATTCATTTGGACTTAGCTTCCTGGGCAGCGCTATAAAACCGGATCTCCCAAGGTTTTCTGGTACGTCACCATTGTTATATATTATATTTATTATTAAATTCATTATTTCCTTAATCTTGTCTATGAAGTCGTCTAAGGCTGCTAGCATTCTCTTTACAATTCCATCTGGTCGTGCTGCTTTGTTCCTGATTATATTCATCGTATTCAATCCATCTATTAACCATTTTTCCTATTATCAACGTTCCCGCTTTTGATTACATATATCATATCGATGACCCCATCTCTTGTTCTGTTGTTTGTTTGTTGTTTTTTATTCTTTCAGGCATATCTCATTCTTATCTATGATGATCATTCTTTCTATTTCTGCACATATAGTCTACTATAATTTGTAATATACCTTGACATCGTTTGTTGCCTCCTTTTCACCATCTCGGGAATTTAATCTAAAATCTATTCATTTTTTATTTCCTTTTCTAGTTTTCCTTGGGATGATCTAGTTTGCTGATAACACTAAAGCTTCTTATAATGTGTTCCACTGTGAATTTCCATTCTTATTTAATTTACTATATTTGCATTTAACACTGTCTACATACATCTCTTTGTAATTCGGTTTATTCAGCTGTCTTGTAACATTGGGGCTGCTTTAGCTGTTTTAAATCCCCGTATTTTTATTCTGAGATTACCTATCATTGGAAATTGGTCGCTTCCAATGTCAGCAACTGGACATGTTTTACTGTGTAAAACTGCATTCCTGATCGTTATGTAGACGATGTTGTTTTTTTTTTTTTTTCGTTTCTCCTTGCATGCTTTTTCATACCCATAAGTATCTTAGGTCATTTCTCTTATTTCTACTTTTTTTTCTGTACTTTGCACTTATAAAAAAATGAGAAGACAAAATAAGAAATAAGGTGTTGAATTATATTTGCTAAGTGATAACAGGGAGATGCAGAATAGGTGCAGTAATGTAAGAAAAAAATGGCAACGACGGCTTGTACCAGTAAAAATAAGTGATAGAAAGATGACAACTGAAAGAAAATATGAAAAAAGATAAGCATTATGAGACGAGCTAAAAGAAATAATTTTAAACAGGGTTACGCAGAGGACATTTAAAAATCTCACAAAGATAGAAAGAAACGCAATAAATTAAAGGTCATTTTTAGAGAAATGTGAAAAGACTGTGTGTAAATGCGAACTGCTGTGAAAACGAGTTCGCCGATATAGACAAATGGTATCTATGGTATGAACTTGAAGAAAAACAGGATATTTTGAGATCTACTCTAGAATCACACAAGCATATATATATATATATATATATATATATATATATATATATATATATATATATAGAGAGAGAGAGAGAGAGAG
This sequence comes from Acanthosepion lycidas, assembly GCA_963932145.1. NCBI lineage: Eukaryota > Metazoa > Mollusca > Cephalopoda > Sepiida > Sepiidae > Acanthosepion > Acanthosepion lycidas. The sequence goes on from OZ010596.1 coordinate 67,379,645, forward strand.
AGAGAGGGGTACTAACATGAGATCAACGGAAAATGAGCATAGCAGGATAATAACGCCCTTAAAATTGACGAAAATAAAATTTTATCATCAAAATGTTTATGTTTTTATTAAGAGGAAAGTAATTTTTAATCATTTTTCAAAATTTTCCTGTCTTTATTAGAATATTTTAACTTTTGATTGAAAAACCTCGTTTCTTTTCATCAGTGAAAGACCTACTAAATAACATGGCGGATTTTTGTGAATTTTTTTTAATGACAGTCATTAATTTTGAAAATCTTGCAAAAATAAAAATAATTGGCGGATTTTAATGTAACTTTCAGAAACTATTCACAAATGATGGAAATTGTTATAAATATGTTTATTTTTTTAAAGTTATGGCAATTTTTTAAAAATATTTATTACCCCCATAATTAAATTTATGAAAACTCATGAAATTCTAATTTGTACAGTTTTAGTGATTAATTAGTTAAAAGCACAAGGCTTTCAGGAAAGCAAATCATTTTTTTTAGTTGACACCCTTCTACCATAAAATCAGCTCTGAATTGTAACATATAAAACTCAATAAAACAAAGATATATAAAAGCTTTTAATTGCTTTTACTTTTTTGCATGAATATGGATAAAAAAGCAAAAACGTTTTCGATGAAAAATAAATTTTTACAACAATTATTTGTTATTTCTTAAATTATTTTATTTTTTTACATTAAAATTGTTAAATATTCTAAAATTAATGACAGTCTTGTACACCTTACTCAATGGTGTCATTAAGCAGATAAATATCATTTACAGATTATAAAATAAAGCTGGACACAATCAGCAAGTTGCCAATAGCTAAAAATCTAATATAACGTTTTTTGTGCCCTAAAATAGCTTAAATTCAAATATACGGAAGGCCGGAAGCATCATAAAACAATAGCCGTCACGTGGTTTGCGTTGGTAGTAACATAAACATTTTGACGAAAAAATTTTGCTTTCAAGTTTAAGGCCGTTTTTTCATGCTATGCGTACTTAAAAATAACGAGGTAAATAAGTTGTTCACATAAAACTAAACTGCCACTTGTGACCTTCCGTACTATAACTTTTCCTCTCGTAAGATGAAATTACGCACCTCTGTTAAGCCCGGCTTTCTGTCATTTGAAAGTACATTTTTTTCAGCGCAGAAAGTAATATTTGTTTCAAAATACATTAAATAAACTTTATAATTTATAATTTTCTTAAATATTAATCATAACTGATTTTTTTAAACAAATTTTAAATGGAGACTTTCATTTTTGTAAACAAAAGTTAAAAGAATGGCTGACGATCGATTTTCTGTCAATTTTTCTGATCAAAGAAATACAAGATTTTTAACGAAAATTTTGGACATGCTAGAAATTATTAAAAAATGTAAAAAATAATAAAAATTTCTTTGACCTTTCCTCTTGATAATATAAACATATAGACGATAAAAAATTATTTTAATCAACTTTAAGGCCGTTATTATATTGCTTTGCTCATTTTCCAGCGATCTCATGTTGGTGCCTATACATATTGTAATTATTTAAAAAAAAATATGTTTCCATCGCGACACAGAAATTATTGTTTCAAAAGCAAAACTTAAATTTAAAATTTTAATTTCAGTTCCATTTTCAAGTGATGGCGAGCTTGAAAATGGAACTGAACTTCAAATTTTAAATTTAAGTTTTCGTTTTGAGACATAGTAATTTCTGTATCGCGATGGAAACATTTTTTAAAAAATAATTATAATATTATGCTCTACTGTGTATCGAGCACTATATTTTTTTTAAATAAATGATAAAGAACTCTGGATTATAAATCTAAATGTTCTTTCTTTTTATTTTATATATATATATATATATATATATATATATATATATATATATATATATATATATATATATATATATATGCGATTATAAAGAAAGAATAGAATATTTGCCTTACTGAAAACCTGGCTGATGATCACAGCTTGAAAAATAAAGAAATGTATTAAATTCAGTGACTCGCTTTAGATATTTCGAAGGTCTTTGACAAATTATGCCACAAATATTTGCTACACAAGCTCTCCAGTTACGGAGTCACTGAAAGGGACTTCTCAATTATAAAATCCTTCCATTCAGGTGGACCCAGAAGGTAGTTATTAACGACCAATCCTCCCAGGTTATGCGGTCAACGCAGGTGTTCACCAGAGGTCACTTCTCGGACCAACCCACTTTTATTTGCATTAATGATCTGCTTACGAATATACTCATTTGTAAACATCTATACCTGATGACACGACAACATACGGGTGCGCCTCTAAAGCTCTTAACAATAAAAGATTGGCAGATGATTTCTTTTCCGGTTTAGTACTAACTTCTCAGAACTACTGCCAGTCACGATGAACGGAAGTCTTCTCGAGGAGTCAGCGTGCCTTGAAAGACTGTTGGGCCTCAAACTCACCTCTGGCCTCAAGTGTAACTCCTATATGCAATCTATTACTAAAGATGCAGGTAAAATGGTCGGTTTTCTGTACCGCTCCAGTAAGTACTTGACTCCTCTTCTACCATAACAAGAGCCAGATCAGGCCGAAAATGGTATACAGTTATCACACTGGGGCGGAAACTGCCCACACTTCACTTTCTAGCCTCGAAAGAGTTCAAAAAAGTTTCCGAGTCTGTGTGGGTGACGAATTATTTTCCACCCTCCAACCTCTCTCTCACAATCTCTTTTACTGCTCTATCACTATTTCCATGGAAAGTGCTCGGACGAACTGCATTCCTTGGTTCTGCCAGGCCTAACCTTCACGGCAAGGAACCGCCATGCCACTAACATTGTAGGAAACGATCCACATCCCTCCTGTATTCTATCTGATGGTAGTAAGTTTCATTCGAATAGCTTCTTAACGAACAGACACCGAGGAGAATGTTTTCCCGATCACTACACTCTTAAACTATTAACTGTTAACTTCCCATCCTAACCGTATAAACTGCCCCTTAACATAACCTTCTATCTCGGGTGGCCCTCGGGCCTTTTACAGATGAACCTCCCGTAAAAGAAATATTCCTTTGCTAAGGAATAGGTTCCACTTGGTTTGCTTCTTTCCAAGAAATGTTGCTTTGTAAAACAGCATTCTAATCTTGACCTCTTAAAATCTACAGTTAACCGTTATCTTTCATACTTATCCGCATAAACTGTGTGCCTTATTCTTATCACTCACACAACAATCGCCTTTAGTAACTAACTAGGTTGAATAGTCCTGGGGACTTGCATGGTTAAACAAAAAAAAAACGAAACAAAAAAACAAATAAAATAAAATAGCGAAGCTGGTGTCTATAATTAGAGAATTTTGAATTTACATATACTGATAAGAAGCCAGAAAGGAGAAATTCGATGAAAGATTGAAGCAGAATACTGGGGGTAACTTCTTGAAACGGGAGATTTACTGTCCGTCATTTGATCGCTTACGAAACTATTACACACACGCAGATAAGGAAAAATTATCGAAATGAACAACAATAATAATAATAATGACAACAACAACAACAATAATAATAGTAAATTATTACTCCTCTTTTTCCCTGAGTCTTTTTTAAGTTTCTGTCTAACCGTATGCGCATTTCCTTATTAAATCAAAACCCTCATTCATCTTTGCCGGCCCTCGTGGCTCGGCACTTCGAAATGAAAAAAAAATGCCAGAAAGAATAAAACAAAGGCATAAACAACGGAATAAACGCCGAATTAAAACAGAAAAATGGAGAAGGGAAATTAAAAACAAGAACGACAATAAATAAAACCGACAAATAAGATGGCTTTTACGTGGTGCATGTGTGTCGTTCTAAGTGAGCTGTTAGTGACAATAGTCACCATTGAATCAAAGATAAATAAATCGACTCACAAAGAAAACCTCTGACACAGATCCATATTAATCAGCCTTTTGTCACTGGATAGAAAAATGGATTGCGACAGATCGCTCTCTCTCTCTCTTCTTTCCTTATCCCAATATATATATATATATATATATATATATATATATATATATATATATATATATATATATATATGTGTGTGTGTGTGTGTGTGTGTGTGTGTGTTTAATCGGTATTACCCCTTGCAAGACATTAAAGCTACTAAGACACAAGAGAGTTACTGAAAATGGAAGAATTAAACACAGAAAACTTAATAATGAGCGGGAAGAGGAAAGAGTAATCAGCAGGACAGTAAATAACGATTGACATTGTATTTAAATTTTGCCAAATTGAAGTTGGCTAGAAAGGATGGGGCCAAAATGAATTTCCACAAGCTTAACTGTAAATTGATCAGTTTTCGACGCCAGTCACCTATTGCGTATAAATTCAAAAATTCTAGGTACCATATGGAAGAGGTCATCCTAACTATTACCATGAAAATATTTAATGAAAAGACACTGAGGACCAATAATTTTGCTAACTCTTTTTTGATGTGCATGTACATGTGATTTGTATGGGTGTGAGTGTATGTGTGTGCGTGTATGTATACCTTGTTTTCTGTCAATGTGAATATTCAAAGACACAGATACAAAATATACTGCATATAATATTAAAGGAAGTGTGCATTTCCCCTTTTTTCTTAGATAAGACGAGAACACGCTCCCCATATATATATATATATATATATATATATATATATATATATATATATATATATATATATTAATTATTTCACGCTGGAGGTTACAGGCAGGGAAAAAGAATGAAACCACTTTAGTAAAGAGAGGGAAAAGAATAAGACAATAAAGGAACAGGTTTCAGAAAATCAGAAGATGGCGATTGACGTTGAGATTGAAGATGTTTGAAGATTGTCGGAAACAAGAAATCGGAAGTGGGCTCCACAGACGACAAAAGAATCTTTTAGAATAAACCTGACGGTTTTGTGTGTGTGTGTATATATATATATATATATATATATATATATATATATATATATATATATATATATATGCATATATATATATCTATATATATCTATATATATATATATATGTGTGTGTCTGCGCGCGCGTGTATGTGTGTGTGTGTGCATGATTGTGTGTGCCTGTTTAATGTATGTGTGCTTGTGTTAAATTTATTTAAATTCCACAAATATCGTAAAATTCTCAGAAGGATTTTGTTTAAATAAAATTGTTTCGACATTACGCTATTTTTAATCTCTGATCAAATGGATTTAGAACTATCGGGATATCAGAGAAGTGTATTCGCCTTAAAAGCCATTTACTGGAAAGTAATTCCCTGTCGAATACTCTTTAACCTCGGGCCAATTAAGCGCTGTATTCCATCGAATACTGAAATCAATAAATCAATAAATAAACCATTTCGCCAAACGAGTCTTTTGAGGTTCCATCGAAAGCAATGACTCGCTCCCCAGAATTACTGCCTAAAATAATTTTAAAAATTGATTAGTTGTTGATAGAGTTGCGTATTTCCCATCGACTCAAGTAATCTTCGATCGAACCGAGGTTAAGATGCTTGACGTTGATTTTCAAAGCAGGTAGGCTAGAATGATCGCATCCATCTTTAATGTCTTTTTGGTCAGTCGAGAAACTTTTAGACAGCCTGGGATATAATAATTTCATAAAGATAGGTCGATTTAGATTAACTAAAAATTAAAAAGTTGAATCGGTCACTTTCAAGATTAATGTTTGAAGAAAAAACTAATAATGTTTAACTAAACTAAAATGAATAACATCTACACTGACAGTAAATGCAGAAGGACGTGTATCTATGTTTCATAGACTATTCAAAGGCCTTCGACAAAAGTACGCCGTAAGGATCTGATGAACTTCTCAGCAACCTTGATATATTCGGGAAAGATATCAGAATAATCAAGAACCTATAACGGCAGCAAACATGCATGCGCATAGAGAACGAGTGCAGTGAATATACAAAAATAGAAAGAGGCTTAAGGCAAGGATGCATCTTCTCACCCGATCCATTCAAACTATACAGGAAGGCAATTCTCAGAGAATTGGAAATACTACCGGGATTTAGCAATGGCGGCCACAATCTTAAAAACATAAGATACGCAGATTACACAGTACTGATAGGAGACGTGGAAAAGAAATTACAAAATCTTCTACATAAGGTAGTGACGGAGAGTGAGAAGAAAGGACTAAGTATAAACTAATAGAAAACAGAATACATGGTCATCAGTAAAAGGATGAGCCCAAAATGCGATTGGCAGGTCGGCAGTACTAGAATCAAGCAGACGTGCAAATATCTGGGAAGCGTTCTGACAGAGGACGGTAAATGTAGCACTGAGATCCGTAGATGTATTCGGATGGCCAAAAACGCATCCCAAAATCTGGGCACAGTATTGCGAGACAAGAGGACTTCTTTGATAACGAAGAAAATAATATTGAGCTGTTACGTGACATCTGTTCTTCTTTATGGCAGCGAATGTTGGATGATTTCCTTAAAGATGAAGAAGAGACTCAAGGCGACAGAGATGTGGTTCTACAGAAGAATGATAAGGATATGGACCGAGTGTGTGAGCAACGATGCGGTCTTAGAGAGGATACAAACAAGCAGGAGGCTTATACTTAACATCAGTTCCTGGGACACCTTATAAGGAAGAAGAGCTTGGAGAATCTGATACTCACGGGTCGAACAGAGCGAAAGAGAGACAAGTGAAAACAACGCATGAGATACCTAGTGACCTTAAGCAAGTGGATGACAGAACGTGGTTTGGGGGAGGTGGCAGAGGGAAAGAACTTGTTGAGAACTGCAAGGTATACAGAGATGTGGAGAGCCATGATCGCCTGAAAGGACACGGCACATAAAAAGAAATAACATTTTGGAACTTGGAAATAGCTTGACAGTCAAACGCGTTTGGTTAACAAATCACGTAAAGATTTTAAATACGTTTCTTGTTAATTCCTTAATTGAAACAATTTATGTAATTTTTATTACATAAATTGTTTCAATTAAGGAATACTTCCAAAATACAACTTTTCGCTTATCTCCATCACAATATGTGAATGCAAAAAATGTTGTAACGTCGATGTATTTATAACTTAAGAAATAATTGGCATTTTTAACTTTTGATCTTGATAATGGACAGAATTATGGTCACAGTCGCTAAAACTGAAACCTCTCGACAACGTTTACATTCATTGAATCCAGACTTGCGTTATCTTGTATCTAAATAAGAAAAGTTAACTGGGAATACAATAAATTTAAAAAACCTCGTCTCAAATCAAACTGTGAATTAATGAAGAACTACTACCTCGACACACGCATGGACAAACACACACACACACATACATACATATGAACCCCCAGACAGATATGATTCAAGCTCTGCATACAGATTATTATGGTATTCATTCTAAATGGAAGAGCGTTGGTAGGGACAAAATGACTTCCTTAGATTTTTAGTAGTTCTCATTTAAATCAAAGTAAGATTAGGGAATTGTATAAGGAAGCCATGATAAAGGAAAAACGCCCAAGCCCCTGAAGGGCAAACGCGTGGATCACAGGAAAACTATTTACAAAGAATAAACAAAAAAAAAAAAAAAAAATGATTCGACAAGTCATGGGATGAAGTCCAATAGGGAACAAAATTGTGAGAAAAGAATAAGGATATATTTTCAAATAGATATACAATATGTCTGCATCTACTGCAAGGAAAGTTGGGTCACTGTTTCGGTGCTAGAAAATTTTTCTCGTCAGAATGGTCTGATGCTCCTGCTGTTTATCTTGAGATTCTTGTCTAAATTCAAAGAAGGATCTGTAATGTAATCAATTCTTAGCTATCATCTCGACTTCAATCACTTTCTCACAGACGTAGTGTTACTCCCCTTTGCCTTTTCTACAAGTATTTTAATGGCAACTGTTCTGACGAGCTTTTCCCCTGATGCATCAACTACATTAAATTAAACGTGCTACTAGATTGGCATCTAGGTCTCACCCGTTCACTGGTGAAATATTAGGTTGGTGCAAAAATAATGTCGTTTTCTCACATATGTTACTATGTGAGAAAACGACATTATTTTTGCACCAACCTAATAGCTAAATGCAACCTCCACTTCTACTGCAACAGTTTCTTTTCTCGCACTCCCCGCCTGTGGATCTCCCTTCCGTTTACTTGCTTCTGTGAGAACTACAATTTAAAAAAAATCAAATGCAACATCAATCAACATCATCTATCTTCTTGAATCCTGTTCATCTTTTATCCTTTCCTCACTATACTCAGTCTTTTCTCTCACGTTCACTCTCTGTACCCACCCACTCATACAAGTGGCATCCCCGTCTTGATTGGATTGAAATGATTAAAAAAAATTATTCAGGCAGGTACACATTTCAGTGGAGAACATAAACAATTGGAGAGCATAAAGGAGAGGGATCATGTATTATTATATGCGCTACTCGTAATGGGTTAAATTATATTACAATCGGTATCGTGAATATTCCGTTAATTGGTTTGTTTAGATTTGTGATTCTCAACATAGTCCAGATGGACCACCGGTGGTCCACATGTCATTTCTAGTAGCCCACAGAGTATTCGTAGGCATAAAAATTAGCCATTTCACAAAAATGTTTCTAAATTATTCATACTTAGAAGAATTAAAAAATATATTTTTTTAATTACTCACATGTTCACTATATTTGGAAATTTTGAAATTGCGTAGGCATTATGAAATGCTATATTTATTTTATTTTTGTCATAAATATTATATATATATATATATATATATATATATATATATATATATATATATATATATATATATCCTTGGTAGTTGGTTCCACAGGGCAGTGGTTCGCGGGAAGAAGTTGTTTGAGTGGAACTTACTTATCGACGATAGAATACGGAGGCAATGAGGGTGGTTTGTTACTTTGTAAGTGGCATGGTGAATCCTAGCAGTGAAGGTTAGACCTGGCAGAACGAAGGAATGTAGTTCGTCGTATGAGAGAGAGAGAGGTTGGACGGTGGAAAATAATTCCTCTCCGTACATTTATTAATATACAGGGTGCAATGGATAAATTGTCCTCTTAATTACGCAAAAAAAAAAAATAAATAACACTGACATCTCATTTTAGAAATGTATAAATAAAAATCGCTATTGGCTTCAACTACAGCCTCCATACGACCGAGGAATCTCCTGCAACTTTTTCTAGACGGTCTCCTTGTTTGGTGAATACAGCTATAATCCTTGCCTTCAGTTTCTCTTTGGTCTGACAAGGAATTTTGTTGGTCTCTCGCTTAACCGCGCCCCACGCATAATAATCAAGAGGTTTGTAAGTCTGTGGAATTAGGTGGCCAGATTTAAGGGGTGATGTGGATCGCAGAAAATGTTTGACAGCCATGACTAGGTCTCCAGCTTGAGTGGCATGGTGCAGAGTCCTGTTGCCAGGCATAGGGTCTTCCAGCAACCACTCTCTTGACCCATGACAGCACTATCTCCTCAGGGGACTTGATGTAGTCCTCTGCGTTGAGGGCCTGTGGGAAGATGAATGGAGGCATAATGTCGTCACCATTCCAAACAACTGTGTAATCACCATTAGACTCATCCAACTCTTTCCGAATCCTCTGCATTGTCCTCAGATAAACACCCAAACGCTCTGAAATATTCGCATTGGAGCTCCCGGCACAAATGCTAAAGAGTACAGCATGCCTTTTCCAAATTTCTGGTGGAGTGAATTGCGTCTTGTTGTTCTTTTCGCTCACAGACGATGTCTAACTGACACTACTATGGTGTGCAGTCGATAAAATCAAAAACAAAGAACGCGCATGCGCGAAACTAAAAATAGAAAATGGTGACAATTTATCCATCGCACCATGTATATCATTTGAACAAGTTTTTTTTTTTTTTAATCACTGAATGGATACTTAAGGTTTTAAACCCACATCATTTAAACATTTTGCGTAACATGTCTACATGGAAACAGAAGATATAATCTCTTGTTATCATTCAGCAATTATTGTTACGACTTTTCGCCCGGGTTAACAAGTAATGACCTTGCTAGTAAATGATATTCAGAAAGAATATAAAGCATTGTTGGCTAGATGTATTTTCCCACTGTGAGAGAATCAGAGAGGAAAATATAACTTTGGCTTGGTTTCAATAAATATTAAGTGAGAACAGATGTGTAACGATGGAGGACACCAGTATCAGATATATCAGTAAATATCAGAGACAAATAAATAAATTGCTAGAAGCATGTAAAGAAACATAGCTTTGTATGCAGGTGAGAAATGATGATTGTTTATTGTTACATCAGAGGGTATGTCAATTAGAGTTTTTTTTTCTGTACAGAATACCCATTTTAGCTTTAACTCCAGCTGTAACAGATATTTTGATTTGGTGGACAAAAATGGTGGTCACGCAAAGGAAGGAGTAAGAAAAAATAATAGTGACCTATATAGATAACCTAAGGCTAGAGAGAGTAAATAAGAAGTTCATATATATATATATATATATATATATATATATATATATATATATAAGGTGCGATGGATAAAATAAAAAAAAGTCATCAAAATTACGCAAAAATGAAAATAACATTGACATCTCACTTTAACAGATATATTTACCAAAATTACACAAAATATCTTGAAGTGCTAAAAAAATAAATTTATTCAATAAAATCGTAGTTGGCTTCAGTCGTGACCTACAGACAACTTCGGAGTCTCCTGCAACTTTTTCTGAAATGTCTCCTTTTTAAATTCCTGGATTCTGCCGTAATATTGCCTTCAGTTCATCTTTGGTGTTACAAGCAGTTTTGTAGGGTTCTCGCTCAACTGCGCTCCACACATAATAATCAAGTGTTTGCGGGTGCAGTCTGGGGAGTTAGGTAGCCACATTTAAGGGGTGATGTGGTCGAAGAAATTGTCTGACACCCATGACTGGGTTCACCTGCTTGTGTGGCATGTTTGAGAGCCCTGGTGTCAAACATAGGTTCTTCCAGCATCCACCCTCTTGGCCCAGGGTAGCAATACCTCATCAAGGCATTTAATATAGACCTCTCTGTTGAGACCCTGTGGGATGATGATTGGAGGCATAACGTCACCTTCACTAGATCATTTCAAACATCTTCGTAATCACCATTGGACTCATCCAACTTTTTCCGAATCCTCCGCATTGACTAAAATGTTCGTATTAGAACTTCCGGTGCGAATGCCAAGCAGTACAGCATGCCGTTTCCAAATTTCTGGTATAGTGAATTGCGTCATGGTGACCTTTTTTCTCACAGACGGTGCCTAAGTGAACGTACTATATTGTGCATGCGAAATAAAAAAATATAAAATGACAACAATTTACCCATCGCACCATATATATATATATATATATATATATATATATATATATGAACATTTAGTAGTATAATCCATTGCAGAGGTCTTACATTTTCCTATGATATCGAGAACTTTGTCGACACGATTGAGAATTTTTTTTCTGGTGCTTCAACGTTTTCTTTATCTTTTCCCAAATAATCGTGATGTTTTTGTATTTTCATCTTGGCCGGATGAGCACATCCCACTTTCAGTTTGTTTAGTTGATGCGTGCATGTTAAAATTCCCTTGTAACATCTTCATCTTGTCAAAGAAATAATGTTAGAAATGCTGCCAACTACTTGATGATCGCATGTAATTTTCAGTTGTGGTCAGACACTATTCCCTAGGAATATATATATATATATATATATATATATATATATATATATATATATATATATATATATATATATATATGTAACTTAAAACGTTATTATAGTCTATCAAATTGTATTTGAAATGAAAAAAAAAAACAGAAATTTAACAGATATACGCATTTAATTATGGTCATAGGGAACTGCCCGATTTCATTTCATGCATTTGGATGGGACAGAGAGCTAACAGAAAGTGAGTCATTGGCGTCAGACGTTCGGGTATGAATATTAAAAACTGCATAGCTACTAGGATTTTCATGCATATCTAACTGTAGGCATTATGGAGAATTGTCAGAAAAGAACAAAATCAATTGAGCGGCTTCTTTGTTGAAAGCAGTCGGAGGAGAATGCTCAGACTGGTCCAAGCTGCTAGAAAGACAACAGTAACTCGAATAAGCACCCTTTAGAATGAATATATACAAAGGAGCATCATAAAATTCACAGAAAAACCTTGAAGCAAATGGGTTGCAATTGCAGATGACCAGGTCTAGTGTCATTTCCATTAGATAGGAGTGGATAGGTTTGTCTATCCTCCGGTTCACACGCCTATCATTTTTTTAAAATAGGAGTAGAGGTTGATCCGTTGTTTATTTTTGGGATGGGTTTCCGGTTCCTTCAAAAAGTCTGCTTCTACTCTATTCTTCTAACCTCTTCGCCTCAACTCTGACATTTTATTGACAAGTTAAAGCTTGACATCTTCAAGTCTAAAATTAGCTGTTATCCATATCCCCAAGAACTTCACTTCTTGTGCTTTCTTAAATTAATACAACACCAGACAGTAACCCTCTACTTTGAGTAGCTCTTTGGGTGAGCATTAGCAAAAAAAAAAAAAAAAAAAAAACGCGAAAATGAGGCTGCAATTCTGTAAGGATCACAAAAGTTGGAGATTAGAAGATGGAAAATAAATTTGCCAGGTTTCTATTTCTGTCGCGACATTCGGATGGCAGAATCAGAATGTGGCGCAAATATCATAAATCCATTAATCCATAATGTCGTGTATCAATAGTTCAGGTTGGCGGTTGTGCTGCTGCTGCTGCTGCTGGTAGTGGTGGTGGTGGTAGGATAATGTAAGGAATAGTTTCTTTAGCGTCAAAAAACCATGAAGGACAGTTTAAATGCCACAGTTTTCCTAGGTACAATGACTAAGCATGTGCCATAGTTTATGCCTACGATGTCCCCATCCACTGATGGCCCTTTGCAAAATATAATATTTTAAATTTTGAAATCATTTTTATTTTTGGCATGTGAATTTTTTTAAATTGATTCTAAATCTTTGATTGTCTTTCAGTCATTCCATCTCACCTATTATCCTCTTCGGCCGCACCTATGAGGTGCGCCACATCGTTTGGAAAACACTGCCATAGAGCATATTTTGGATATGGTGCAAAAAGAGATTAAAATGTTGGACGTGCACTCAACAAATAGAGAAAAATTACGAAATATCATAATAACAGCATAGAGGTAAATTTCATAATTTCGAATTCATGCCAGTAAGAACTGGTTAAGGTTCTTAAAGCAAAAAAAGGTCCAACCCGATACTGTTATACTATATCTAGAGTGTTTTGACATACTCCATGAATTTTGTAGCCAATGCACATTATGAAGATACAACATCTGACAGCTGGCTGTATTTAATTACATTGGTTAATGAACTTCTAGGTAATATAATATAGATAATAATGACAAATAAAATAAGCAAATTCTTGCCATATTCTAATCACATTAAAAGTTGTTTATTGAAGCCGAAGTTAAGCAATAAATAAAATGTTAGTATGGTTGGTGCTGACTCCAGCTACTTAATGAAAACATAATATAAGACGAAGATACGACACACGGATACAACAATTTATGACTTATGGAAAAACAATCACCAAATTGCTCAATCATAACGTAAAATCTCGATTTACATTTCGTCAAGTAAGCAAAACGTGACGATGGCGCATTAAGATAAAATTCTGTGCTTATGCGTTTCAAGTGGATGAAAACCGGTTCTCCATGTGGACAGCGATCGTCCCAGACCGAGACGAAGGAAGACAAGCGGACTATGAAAGCCGATCAGAGAATGAAAGGGAGGGCAGAAAGAGTAGACATGAAATTAGAGAGAAAAGATGCAGTCAAAACCTGAGATATTAGAATTAGAATTACACATTTTGGACAGAAAAGAAAATTTGAGAAAGTTGAGCACAAATTGTAAATCTAATTGAGAAAATTGGGAAAAAAATAATGCGTTTCATAACTCAGGATTATTCGGGATTTTTCAGATTTTGATATGAAATTAGAATTGTTTTCTCGTGCTTTTAATATGACTTGTGTTTGTCGGACGAAATTCGACTAAAATGGCAACCAAAAACAGCAATATTAGAAACATAAGCAGTAAACATTAAAATTTATACTGGTACCGTGTGGATTAACTTCTCAGGTTTTGATGCCAAGGAAAATACTAAGAAAAAAGAAATGATGAGATAGAAATTTGAAGAAGAAGAAGAAGAAGCAAAAGAAGAAGAAGAAGAAGAAGAAGAAGAAGGAGGAGGAGGAGGAGGAGAAGAAGAAGACAAAGAAGAAGAAGAAGAAGAAGAAGAAGAAGAAGAAGAAGAAGAAGAAGAAGAAGAAGAAAATAATGTGGAAGGCTTAGTCATTCACTTTCTCACCGCTGTAATGTAATTTTCTTCAGCCTTTTCTACCAATATTTTCATGGCAATTGTTCTGAAGATCTTTTCTCCTTGGTATCTTGATCTCATGAATTTAAATGTACTACTAGATTGGCAACTATGTTTCAATCATTTTGCTAGATTGAATCGTAAGTTCTACTCTAATAGTTTCTTTTCTCAAACTTCACGATTTTAGAACTCCCGGTTTCCTTCTTCCCTGTCATATGCAATCTTCAAAAAATTATGTCCAACCTTAATCGCAATCTATTGTCGTTCTGACACCTGTTCTTTTATTGTCCTTTTCCCCTCATTAACGTTTTCTAATTTCCTTTCATTCTCAGTAACCCATGTGTTTTAGTAGCACCATCAGCTTGCTTGGAGAGAAACGATTAAAAAAGTTAGAAATCAGTGTTAATTGGTCTGGGTTTAATTATAACATGATCAGGAAAAACAAAAAACAAAAGGAGAGAAAGTTAAAAATGGTGGCATAAAAATTGCTGCATACAGAAGTAAAGAAGAAGCAAAGGAGAAAAGCAATTAGAGAGAAAATATACAACAGTAAAATTAAAGAGCAACAGAATAAAATAACGAGGACATTAATGGGAAAGAAGGGAAAAAGAAGTAAAGGGAAAAAGAAGTAAAGAAGAAAAGAAGTAAAGGGAAAAAAGAAGTAAAGAGGAAAAGAGGTAAAGAGAAAAAAGAGGTAAAGGGTAAAAGAAGTAAAGGGAAAAACAAGTAGTGAGGAAGGGGGTAAAGTGAAAAATCTGTAAAGAGGAAAAGAGGTAAACGGAAAAAAAAGTAAAGGGAAAAAGAAGTAAAGAGGAAAAGAGGTAAAGAGGAAAAGAGGTAAAGGGAAAAAGAAGTAAACGGAAAAAAAGTAAAGAGGAACAGAGGTAAAGGGAAAAAAAGTAAAGGGAAAAAGAAGTCAAGATGAACTGAGGTAAAGGGAAAAAGAAGGAAAGAGGAAAAAGGTAAAGGGAAAAAGAAGTAAAGGGAATAAGAAGTAAAGGGAATAAGAAGTAAAGAGGAAAAGAGTTAAAGGGAATTACAGGGAAAAAGAAGTAAAGAGGAAAAGAGGGAAAGAAGAAAAGAGATAAAGGGAAAAAGAAGTAAAGAGGAAAAGAGTTAAAGGGAATTACAGGGAAAAAGAAGTAAAGAGGAAAAGAGGGAAAGAAGAAAAGAGATAAAGGGAAAAAGAAGTAAAGAGGAAAAGAGTTAAAGGGAATTACAGGGAAAAAGAAGTAAAGAGGAAAAGAGGGAAAGAAGAAAAGAGATAAAGGGAAAAAGAAGTTAATAGGAAAAGAGGTAAAGGGAAAAAGAAGGAAAGAGGAAAAGAGTTAATGGGAAAAATAAGTAAAAGGAAAAGAGCTAAATGGAAAAAGAAGTTAAGGGAAAACGAAGTAAAGAGAAAAAGAAGTAAAGATGAAAAGAAGTAAAGGAAAAAAGAAGAAAAGGGAAAAAGAAGTAAAGAGGAAAAGAGGTAAAGGGAAAAAGAGATAAAGGGAAAAAGAAGTAAAGAGGAAAAGAGGTAAAGCGAAAAAGATGTAAAGAGCAAAAAAGGTAAAGAGGAAAAGAAGTAAAGGGAAAAAGAGATAAAGGGAAAAAGAAGTAAAGAGGAAAAGAGATGAAGGGAAAAAGAAGAAAAGAGGAAAAAAGGTAAAGGGAAAAAGAAGAAAAGAGGGAAGGAATTAAAGGGAAAAAGTGATAAAGGGAAAAAGAAGTAAAGAGGAAAAAGTGATAAAGGCAAAAATAAGTAAAGAGGAAAAGAGGTAAATGGAAAAAAGATGTAAATAGTGCAAAAAAGCCAGAGAAATAGATGTCGTCCAATTTAATGTGAACAATACAGAAAGTAAATGAAACACTAAGAAAATTGTGACAGAAGAATGAAATGAAAAATGAAAGTAACGAAAAGCACCATGGAACGCGTTGGTTATAGTGCATTCTATAGCAATGGCTGCATGAGTAATGAAAGAGGTTATCGCTAGAGCTGGCTTCTATGCATGAAGTGACAATTTCTTCGTTTTCAAACAGTCAGAGACAGCGTCTGGGTCACGTAGCTGACCACTAATCACTTTGATCCGGATATTACTTAAGAGTTTTGCCTAGTGAAGAAGAAATCATTGAGGCCCTGAATCATCGTATGATCCAACTATATCACAGCAGATTTATTCGAGGTTTGTTCCGGCAAGTGTGTATTCATTTGACACTTCACTTGGCTGTGTCGGCTTGTGTGAGCAGATAGTGAATTACAGGGATTGGGAGTAGAGTTGAATTGGAATCGGACTAAAGTGTATTTCCTGTTTTTTTCTATGGAAAATCGGATCAACATACTCTCAATATTTTTACCCTAAACCTTCACATAATTCAGCACAGCTAGAATGTCATAAGAAAATCGTCTCGAAATCAATGTCGTACCAAGATTTTGAATTTCTTTCGGGAATTTTTCACCCAACTTAAAAGTACAAATACAACTGACAATGTTGCAAACTGAGCCAAATCATCTTACCGTATGTGATGGCATAAAAATATGTAAAGGCATATTAAACGCACGTCTAAGGTTCTTAGTTTATTTAAGCAAGTAATATTTAATGAAGTTAAGCTCACAATTTTAAAATAAATGTGAATCTAAAAAATGTGGTACACGAGGACATCAATAATTCCAGTTGTAGTTGGAATCTTCGAATTGAGTTGAAAAGTTTGGGATAGACTCATTGAAGGGATTCCTGGTACGCCATGTCTTAAACAATACAAAATTAATATAGTCAATAGTACAGCTCACGGAGAGCTTTTCCTTTTCCTTTTCAAAAAAATGATCATAGAAAATGTCATGAAGCCTCTTCTAGCCTTAGACCTCTGGTTGGAACCCGGATGGAAAAGTGTATACAACAGAAACCAAAGAAAAAAAATAATATCGTTTGACTAAATTATACTATTATGGAGTCCTGCTAAGTAGTAGTGACCGAAGTAAAATTATAGTCTAGAGTAGGGATCACTGTTGAAAGATAAATTATTGAAAGCTTCATCTTTGAATATAAAATACAAGGCGAATGTTTTAGCCATTTTGAGCCGAAAGAATGCATTTTATATGCCATCAAATAGATTACATTTTAATTCCTTTCCCATCTGAAACGTTCACGAAATCTAATTAACTGTTACAGGCGGGAAAATGTTTGTGAATATTTGCTATTCCCCTTTGTAAAACTCAAATTCTCTCCTATCATCTGCCTCAAATATTGTGTAAAGTCCTGCTGATGTTTGAGCCAGCACAATGAGACATTTTCAACGCGTTCGTTCCTAACAGATCCAAGATTCTCTGCTAAATTCCGGTTAGGCGTATTTGCTGACCAACTACTCAGTCCTTTTGAATAAATTCCTCCTTTTTTGAAACCGTGCACGGCCCTTATTGCCCCATGAGTTTCTTCATCAATGTGTTTCTTTACTAATGCTTTGCCTATCAAACTCTGCAAAGGCTAAGTCTCATGTTTGTGAAAAGCTTTTGTGATGTACACCAAAAACGCCAGGAAAAATATTAAAAGATAATGGGCACAATTATCAAAGAAACGTCGACAAGATTTTAGGGAAAACATTCTGGTGCAAAAAAGACAGTTTTATTATTAAACCCTTTTAGTTTACTCTTATCTAAATACAGTATTAAGTATACCGTACCACTGAATTAAAAAAAAAAGAAGACTTAAACTAAGTGGTTTGCTCGTAAAAATAGAGAAAATGTTTTAAAATATTTTGGTTGATTGACATTCATTAGACATTATTTTACCCATAAGTTTTGTCAGCATTTAAAAAGATTGATTTTTTATCCTTTTAGAAGGAGATTCATAATATAAATAGCGAGTCAAATCGATCCCTGACTTCTTAAAGAGTTATAGGTACTTTGTTGTTCTTTACAAATGTCAAGTTTGAAACTGTACTTAATTCATTGATAACTGTATACTGCTGCGTATTTGGAAAAAAGACAACATCTGTAGTACATAGTTATCAATATCGTAATAGCTGATAACTCAGCTATTTCATTGTATTTATTGGTATTACAATTCTTGAATAACTTTTTCATTGTCTTAAACAATTTAGTGTTTTTACTACAGTAGATATATATAATCTGGTCTGCAAGACTAAAATAATTCATACAGTATATTGTCTTATAGGAATGATAATAGCGGAACGAAACTGAAATATTAGAACAAAAATAATCTTGAAATATTTTAATTGAAAATCGCTTTGTATTCACGAATTGTTGTTTTCTTGTGTTATATTCAAAGATATAGGTGAGATATTTTAGCAATATTTTCTCTTGTTATGAACATCACCCGGTTGGATTGTATACACGGAGTACCTTGACTCTCTATCGCCACCCAATTCTATTATTCATCATATTCGGCAAGTCAGAGGTATTACAGTTTATGTCACCCCAAATATACTTGATATATGCTTTAGCTTGTCGTCCTCTACTATATCTTTTTATTGTAAGCTGCCAGCGTAAGCTAAAGACGAATCGTTAGCTCTTCTGAACTTTACTAACAATTTCGTCTTTAACTCTCCAGTAATGTCCTGTGAATGTAACTCTACGATGGTGTCTAATAAAGGACAAAGCTTGCTCTCCCTCGCACCGTGGATTAGACGATCTCTCCAAATGACATTCAAATCCACCCTTAGCATCCAACTTTATTTCCTGTTTTGAGGTAAGGGTCAATGCTGAGCAGTCATACCATAGAACAAAGGTAACAGTTGATTGAATGGGACCTTTTTTCATATTGCCTGGAAGTCCAGATCTTCACAGAAGGGATAATTTATCGACCGCACTCTAGGCTTTCTCAATGCGTGTGTTTACATCACTTTCGCAGCTAGAGATTTTACTGCCTAGATAGGTAAATTCTTCTACACCGTTACGAGGTGTGTCAGATATTGTTTTAGCTACTGTGAACATCTAGCCTCATTGTAATAGAAAGAGAGAGGTAAATTACTTCTTACCGCTCAGTCTCTTCGTATCTTCGATAAAATTTTGCCTCCCAGGAATAAAACATTAAAGATATTTTTTTAAAAAAACAATTCGATTGTAAGGGTTTTCTTTTATTGAACTTATCAATAAAGAGAAAACCTGGTGTTCATATCAACGCCCCAAAGCTTAACAGCCATGTATTGCATATAATGACATTTAATAATTTCATCATTGAACGATATATTGGACATCACTATCTGGTCTATGATCAGGATGTCATCTGATAAAGTTAATAGAATGTTCAATGCCTTACTGGTCCTTGTCAAACAATCTCGTCAGTTGACGGCCATTGATCATTTTTAGTGAGATAAATACACGATGGCCCCAGGGCGTTATTGTTAATTCAAACGACAGAACTGAAGCGGCAGATATTTAAAAATATCAGTCCTCCTATAAGTAATTTCCGAAATCTAAACGCGATAAATCGAAAGATATTTTCCATATTCTAAAATGTTTAAATGATAACATTGCATAATTTTCGTGGGGATTTACGAGAATAGGTTAAGCAGTCTTATTATGTTTAGTTATTAATTGATCCACTAAAGATGAATGATTATACGAAGTGGATAAGACAGGCAATGATTTATTAATTATTAATAATGATGAGAGGTAGCTTAAAATATTCATGGTGTTTATAGGATCGATTTTTTAAATGAAAGAAATTGCTATAGCTTTAAAAAATGACTTAATTTTGGGAGACATTTTATGAACAAGTCGTCGCGTTTTTATCGATGGCTTGCTTAGGTCTGAACTCGAAAGAATTATCTTAAAATCTGGATTTTAGACATTAAATGAATCACTATCGTATGGAAGAAAATAGCGATGAGTCTAAACTGAGAAAATGGGACCTTCATGATTTGAGAGAATGCGACAGTTAAGCAAGAGTGGATATCTGCATTCTAAATTGATATATTTATGTTTAAAAGATCAAAATATCAATCTATTCTGATTAAATCTTAAAATGCATGAATAAATGGAAACTACTCTACATTCTTTTCCTTCAAACCAAAAGACATCTTCTTGTTTTATATGTCGTGTCACTATTGGACGTGGCTCTCCACAACTTCATATCCTTGGTAGTTCTAAGCAATATTCGTGCTCTTCCTATACCTCGTTGTCTCTGTCTGCCATCCACTCACTATTTCGCTCTACCGTTTTTTTCTTCAGTATGTCCTATGAGTGTCAAATTCTTCAAGCCACCTTTCCTCACTATTTGTCCAAGAAATTTCAACTATCTCTTTGTGATTCTAAACGTAAGTTTCCTTTTTGTTCCGATTTACCTTCAAACTTCATCGTTTCACATATTTTCTGTTCATGCAGAATATCCACATCTCTGTTGCCTCAAATCTCCCCTTGTTTAGCATTCATTACTATATAGCTGGAGAATAGATATTACATAGCAGTTCAGTTATCTTTTTTTTGCTTCTTACAAAATTTTCTTGCTTCTTAAAACTTTGTTTAGTTTTTAGAAGGTCTTTTTCGTCAGTTTTAACGCCTTTGAATTTTTCTATCATATTTTTGGTCGTCTGCTATGTGTTATAGCAGACGACCAAAAATATATACCCTAAATAGTTATATTTTTGTACTTACTTAATTCTGGTGTTTCCAATTCGTAATTCTTGAACTGTCCATTCTGAAAATGACCATTACAATAATGCCTATAAATCGTTCGAAGTAATGATGGATACTATATTAATATATAAATTTTAATTAAACATTTTTTTTAATATTTTAACCCAAATTTTTGGTATTATTAATGGAGTGACATGATATCTAAAGTTGTAAATCTTTGTGAAGTTTAGCATTTTTAACTTGATTCCGAACATATGAGTATTGATGGAGTCTTAATTTAAATACGTCATTAAAGGCAAGAGAAGCCAGGCAAATCGTGTGCGGCCGACTAAGCGAGTTTTTTTTTTTATGAATATTAAGTTGGTGCAAAAATAATGACGTAATAATGTCGTTTTTTGACCTATTTTTTAACGTCAAAAAACGACATTATTACGTCATTATTTTTGCACCAACCTAATAGATGGTAGAACGGGAGAAAAGAGGGATAGTAAAATGTTATTTAAAGCAAAAAATAAAGGAATTTGTGGAGTGCCATGAACGCTTCCGAAAAGAACTTGGCATATCAAAGAAGATATCACAAGTAGAACTTATTAAAGAATCTGTGAGTTTCCAGCTTTGCTTTACTCATTTACTCTCTAAATATTCTTGTTATAACAGAGAGAGGGAATGGTTGATTTTTTTGAGTAAAATTTGTTTCAGCAAGTTCGATCATTCATCTGACTTGTCCATTGAATAGGGAAAAATAAAAGAAGATAATTTTCAGAAGCCAGGAAATAATGCAAATGTTACAGACAGAATATAATGTTATATGAACTTTTAATACCATTTCTTTTCAGGACGTCAGCGTTCATGTCTCCCCAAAGAATAATTCTTCAAGATCTGTGAACTGTCATGGGACTACGAAAGTGGTTTTCACTTGCTCTCTCCGTGGTTCGGAATTCAGATTTTCCTTTCTTGGTTGCCCCCAAAGTCCAGGGAGCACAATTAACCCATATTATTTTAATCTTATATTATATACCTAACGTAAATCTATTAATAACGGTTTTACTATAGAAAGACATTGAAGATCATGAAAAGTTAGTGGCTAGGAATCAGATTTAACCCCGTGTTAAACACACTTCATTTTCCTTCACTAGATGCATTGAATATCTCAGTTGCTAATTATACCACCGAGAAGAAGAAGAAGAAGAAAATCTCGCAAGACGTGGAATGGAATCGAAGATCTGCTCAGTTGTCTGAATGGCTTTTTTGGCATCGCCTCGACTTGTAAATAAGGTGCCAATCCTGCAGTGAAAACAAGAGGAAATGTTTTGACTTACGTCCGACTAATTTGCTGATGCTTAAAATACGCGCCTCTGATAACGGTAGTGCAGTGTCGGCCATGATGAGGCTCGTGACCTACATTTGGGGACTAATCACTGCTGCTGTTCGTATTTTGGTTGCCAGTGTTGATCATCATATTATTTTGCAATTTATTTTCACTTAATTTTTGCTTTTTTTTCGTCTCTCCTATTCTTCGTATTAGACGGAACTTCATTTTAGGCATCTCTTGCTATTCATTTATTTCTATTTTATTTGGTTCTATTGGTTTTCTGTTTTTTTTAAATGTTTTCACTACTACTACTACTACTACTACTACTACTATTTTCTTTTTTACTATCTCTTTCTCCTTAATTTTCAACTATTATTATTTTTTGTAAGTCTTTTTTCCTTTCTTTTTTCATTCTTTTGTTTTGTTTTCTCAATTCTTTCTTTATGCTAAAATGTCTTCCTTATTTTCGTTTGTACTTGATTCAATGTTTTATTTCTTGTTTTTTCCCAACAATACTTCCTTTCTTCCCGTTTCAATTTCTTTCTTTTATCATTTTTCCCGATATACCTTTCTTAACATTTTCTCCTTCACTTTTTTCTCGGTATCTCTGTCTCCTTTACTCTTTCACTTTTTCCTTTTCTTCTACCTCTCGTTCCCCTCTTCTTCTATTGCATATTTTCTCCATCTCATTGATTTCATCTTGATCTTTGCAAACATCGGCTTCCAGTTTTTTCTTCATTTTTCATTCCCATTTTTCGCTTTAATTTCTGGCCATTTTCCTTCGACTCGCTCATACTTGCTTAGAGAGAAAAAAGAAAGACTGCAACACAGAGAAGAGAAGGGGGAGAGGAGATGATAATAAAGGTGAGTGGAATTGAAAAAAGCTCTAATATAAGAATACACATTTAAATCATGAATTTTATCTGTTTGAATCGTAAGTATGTTATTTAGGTATTTTAAGTCAGATTCGAATAGTTGTAATTATTCATTGTAACCTTCACTAAGAACATTTGAGCTGTT
>OZ010596.1:67407875-67777875 GCA_963932145.1 Acanthosepion lycidas
ATTAGGTTGGTGCAAAAATTATGACGTAATAATGTCGTTTTTTTTACGTATTTTTAACGTCAAAAAACGACATTATTACGTCATTATTCTTGCACCAACCTAATATTATAGATATCCCTCATAAAAACTGAATATCAGTGGAGAGTATTTATCATATAAATATTAATATAATTTGAAGAGTTTATCAATATTGGTTTGTTCATACCAATCTTATTGTGTAAACATTGATTTGAATGCTAAAAACTAATACAGTGTATTAAGAATTCGGTGAAGACTTAAATGTGATGAAATACTGAAAAGTCTTCAGCTCGACCAAAACACACTTACCAGAGACATCTTTTGTTTAGTCCTTTGAACAAATTATAGTTAATGGCTTTTGCTGACAATTTTTCGGCAACAGCGCTTATTTATCAATTGTCTTCAGGTTTTAAAATAGACATTAAGCGCAAAGTCCAGTCGACAGATATACTGGTAAACTAACTTCATAAATGCTTGCATACCATAGGAAAATACTTTTCATGCGTCTTATATTGATGACATTGCATATTACAGTGCCCTTTTGTCAACGGGAATTCATTTTACTTATATGTATATTCATTTTAATTATATGTATATTTATTGCATTTAGGTTTCTTACTGATATCTACTGTCACTTTCTTGCATATGTATATCTGTTCGTGTTTCTTCGTTGTACACAAGTATGTAAGTTTTACGTCTTGTTTATAGTGAAGTGTTCGTTTTGCTTGAAACAGAAATATTAGTGTGTCGAATCATAATAATAAGTCCACAAGTGTTGTTGAAAGGCCGGTGGAGATTAGCCAAGCCTTTTGTTCGAACAAGCAAGGAAATGACACTCGAAAGCGACATCATTTACAGACTAAAAAGGGAAAGTAGACACTTACTTTCTTCTTTCTATACGAGCGACCATCCACTTTCACTTTCACTTTTGATTATTTGTCCTTACAGTAAAATGCAACTGAACAGCAACTTGGATTTTACCTACCTTTTTCTTTTAATTTATTTTAGCGTATTTTACTTGAGATATTTGGCCTTCATTAAATGTGTCTCACCTCAGATTTGTTTTTCTTCTTCTCCTTCTTCTTCTTCTCACTTTTCTTGTTTCCTTTTGCATCTTTTATCTTCTTTTTCTTCCTTCACTAGATATTTTCTTCATATACACTGTTTCCATTTCTTTTTCTTCAATTATATTCTTTCTTTTCCTGTTCCATTTCTTTGTGCATATTTGACTTGCATTTCTTTCTTTTTATTTTTACGTTTTTTCTTTTCTCCTGTTTTCTATTATTGATTTTTATACGCTTCTTTCGGTATCTTTCATCATCAATTCCCATTTTTTTCGTCTATTTCTTATTCTTTCATTGTTATTTTCTCTTTTTTCTTAAGTTAGTATTTTTTAAAAATTTCCTTATACCCAACATATGTGTGTGTATTTGTATAGCTGTACCAGGAGATAATCTTAGTTAAGTGGGACAGCCTAGTAACTATATCACAATGGGCTTTTACATTGACTTTGCAGATACTTGCATATAACTAACCAAAAAATTATTTCTTTTAGAGGTTCTTTGTGGGTTTGTTATGGTCATACTAGCAAGGCCATTCGGAAAATAGACAAAATTTAAAATGTTTCCCCAAATCAGCGTGTCTGGCGCCGAATATTTATATTTGTCTATTTTTACCCTAAAACACAAATTGGAGTAATTCGAGTAAAAGCAATGCCATCGAGGAGATTTAGGATTTGTTTGATTCGCATTAGCGAGGCAATTTTGAAAGTAACAGACATATTGCTAAAATATGAAGATCTAGGCCGAATTATCTATAAGCATTCGATCTACGTTCACCTACTTGAGGATTTGGTCAAAATTGTTGATGAATATTCGAACTACTTGAGCAGTACTTACTTGGGGCTCTTTAATATTCGCATTTTTGTAGACTTCGATATGGCATCGGAATCTTTCAGTTGGTATCTTCGACCAGTCATCTATGCAGAATTCTTCCACATTGTTTAGATTCGATGGCTTCCGTTCATGAAGAGCAATTTTCAATTTATAGAACAAACGTTCAACTGGTTTTACGTTACCGAATTTAGGAGCCTATTCCATTATCCCTTTTCTTTCATCTTAATCCATTCTTGGATTAGCTCCTGATCGTTGTTTTGTTCAATAATTATTCGCCTATCACGTCTAAACTGGAAAACAGAAAGTAAAATGGTTTTCTCGAAAATATGGACATACATGTTAGTAAATTCATTTTATCTTCAATCATGTTGACTTTTTAAACGACTCCAGTCAATGAAGTTCTCTTTACTATACTTCACTGGTAGAATAGTATTTTCACACCGTGTGGTCTATCTTTTTTTCTATAAATGAAGATTAGATGTTTGTCTTTTACAACTTAAATTTTTATTTCGCCTGACCAAATATTATGTTATTCATTTGACTGGCCCAAAAACATTTTAACAAATGCTAATTCGATTTTTTATGCATTTTCATTTTTATTATCTTTTTTTTGTGCAACCAATTCATGAAATCCTTGTGAATTCGTATTGTACAAATTGTTAAAATTAATTTGAAAAGATAATGTGATTGGATGTGTGTAAAAAGTGATTGGAACATTTCTTAGATCCTCACTCAGACTGATAAGCTTCAATAAATTTCTTTTACAGAGAAAAGGGATCTTTGGTATATCGTCATGAATATTTTATTTGTAAAATAAATTCCTGTACGTCGTCTACCGTGATGTTGAACATATAATCAATTAGTGTGTAAAGGCTCAATTTTACCTCTTTCATGACAAATTACATATAATGACAACTAATTTCCGCTGCCACTTTTTTTTAAAAAAAACTGTCCCGTGTTTGATGCTTGCTCACGAAAAACGAACGGCAGATATCACAAACTATAGAGTCTTTCAGCTTTTATAATTGTCAAAGAGTTTACTATAACATTTCTATTAACCAAAACTGATAACTTTTCGGGATATATTTATATATAGTTGTTAATCATTTCACTCCAAGCAAAACAATAAAGCCAATACGGCACAAGGGGTTAATGAGTGTGAAAGAATATAAGAAAAATAAAAAAAATATTAATGAGCGAGAATAATAAAAGAAGACAAAGTAAGAAAATATTAGATGAAGATTGCATTTAAAATTTTGAAGATCAAAGTTGGCTGGAAATCAAGAAACCGGAAGAGAGTTCCACAGGCAAGAAATGCGAGAAATAAATTGTGAGCATAGAACTTACAGTACCATCTGTAAAATGATAATACCTTGTTGCCAATTTAGTACTGTACTTAAATATATAAAGTCTAGGTATGATAGTGGAATATTCATCCGAACAATTGCTATGAAAGTATCTATAGAAAAGGCACAGAGAAGCGACATAACGGCATTGAGAGAGTCAAGATATCAGGTCACAAGCAATAACATTGTAGAATATACTTTTGATTTTATAAAGAATCTCTAAATATATAGCAGGAACACTGGACCATATGTGGCAGCAATATTTAAATCATGGGCGAATGGTGGACTTAAAAATATGTAAGATGGATTCTGCAGAGAAGAGTTGCCTAGCACAATAGAGTGGGCCAGCTTCCGTAATAGCAGACCTATCAACAGATATAATATAATCTTTCCACTTCATGTCAGCAGAGAACGTTAACTCGAGAAGGCGCAATGGGTCCATCTTCTGGAGGTTAGCATCAGCCATACTGAGAGAAGGCAGAAAGGAATCTCTCAGACTATTAATAGAAAACAGTTTCGTTTTGAAGAACTTAAAATTAACAAGTCAACGCATGTCTCAGTTAATAGCAGATTGTAGTTCATTTGCGATATATTATGTTTCTATATACAATATATGTTCTTATCTAAAATATTGAGAATAAATTCTCTTATTGTTTGAGGTTTATTATACAAAGTTTAACAAAATATATATTTACAAATACATTTAAGACATATAGACTATGGCAACATATATCTAATATAATATTATACATTCTCGAGTAAATTCTTGATTTATTATGTAAATGAGCTTAATGATATTCTATAATCTTCATCAGTCTTTCAAGCAGGGATTTATTTATATTTCCAACTGTTTAGAATTTAACATGGCATTTCATTACTTCGTGGGATTCTCTTTGTTTTAATATCATTTTTTATTCTAATGCTTTATTGTTTTAATGATAGGGAGTCTAGAAGTTATTTCATTACGCGTGTTTAATAACTTTTTTTTTTACAAATGTTAGTCAATCAGCTTTGGAACGTATGATAAGCATTGGATACTGTAGCTTAAGTTTTTGACTTTCTTTACTGTATTTCATTACTTGTTCATTTCGCAATTGTGATATTTACTTAAAGGTAGTACATTGATTACTTGCATGTCTTTAGTCAATATCTGTCTATATTTCTGAGATGAGGTTTTGTAAATACTTACACTATTTACATTGTTCGGGTTGTTGTATTCATCTTTATTGTCATATTCACGAAAATCCTGCTATTGTACGCTCAGTTCGGTTTGAAATTTCAACGTAAGAAGACCGGAGCGTATCATGGCCGAAATATCTTGAATATAAGAATAAAGATGAGGAGAATAGTCTGAACAATGTAAATAATGTAAAACTTTAGTTAATGTTCTCAATATTCTACATATTTTTGATTCGTAATCAATTTTATTTTCTTTATTATTCTTTTAATTTTATCATTTTTGTGACATTCTTTGTGATATGTTTCCTTTTATCTTGTTTACTGTAGTTTTGCTTTGTATATGTGGAAGCCACCTCGTCCGAAAAATAGTGATGAAAAGGCTAAAGATGAGAATGATAGTGTGAAGCAAGAGTGTGCCTCATTTAAGAATTTCAGTTAAATGTTTCGATATACATAACGTTTGAAACCTATTTTGAGCAAATTCCATCTAATAATCTCATACTTATAATTGTAAATCAGGATTATAACATTGTTGGCAGACAGCTACATCCGAAAATTCCGATATTTGATTCGAGTCTGGTTCATAAAATCTCGCTTAGATCCGAGGAGTCGCGACAGAAGTACCATCACAAAATCGTGCTCCAAATTACTGATTGTGTTTTCATCACAGTCGAGCCGCATCACCTGGGATTCGAAACTCGTAACTACTTGTCTTCATTCACTGCACGCATCTCTTTGGATAAAAGCTGACGATGTAAGCGTTTAGGAAGAACGTGCAATGGAATCGATGTTGGTGTGAGAAACTTTCAAAACTTTGGTCGAATTTTGGGACAGAGACGACATAGGACCAGACATGTAGATACAATATTCACTTGTAAAGATTCATGAGAAAAAGAAAAAAAGAAATGTAAGATTGCTTGGGAAGCATAATATTGCATTTAAAATATGTACTGATTCATTTTACTTGCGTTTAGAGAGAAATCCCCAGCACGAAACTTCTTAAACCATTTTAACACATTAGATACGCTTTTCGTAAACACATGCCAATCATTGAATCTCAAGTTTTACCTTTCGTTAAGGAAAAAGAAATATGTGGAGAATAACATTAGGCATGTGCAAAAGTTTCCAGCAATTTTCTTTATTAAAGACAAAGCAGTTTTCTACTGTATATTATGTATTAAATTCTAAAATCAAAGTAACACTGTTAATATTTCTTCTTGTTTTATAATGAGAATCAATAAACAAAATGGTACCTCTTCTGACATTAAACTCTTGATATTATAGCTGTCACATTATACAAAGCGATTTTTGAAGAATGATATTAATTAAAACCGAACCTTCCTCATGCTATCTTTTGGGACATAGATAATTAAACTCACGGGAAAGGATCTATCTATCTATCTATCTATCTATCTATCTATCTATCTATCTATCTATCTATCTATCTATCTATCTATCTATCTATCGTGTGGATATACAGAAATGATCAAGTAATTCCGAATCACACATTTGTTTATATTTCAGAAACATGAAGATGTAATATTTTCAGCCGTTCAATATTGGTCTATTGGTTTTTAATTCCATCATTTGTAAGTGTAAAATATTTTATATATACTGTCAAGAAGATATGGTCGATATGTTTTATTAAATGGCATCCCTCAAAGCCAAGAAGACATAAGTTAATGACCTTTCTAAGTAAATTTTATTCTGTTTCAGCACCATTCCATTTGTGTTTAACATTCTTAATTCTCTCATTATCAACGTCGCCATTCCTCTTATCGAGATTTTGGTGTTATCAAGACTTCCATTTTCTCTTTCTCTCATGAGGTTTTCCTTATATTTTCCGTTTCCATTTTTCTTTAATAATTCTTTCTTTTTTTGTTTATATTTATTTGTATTCTTTCTTTGGCCCTCCTTTTTATTTTCCTGTGGAAATTCTTCAATTGTTATTCTTTTCATTCACATGTCACTGTTCGTTCTTGTTTAATTAATTCGTTTCCTTTCTTTTTTTCCTTTTATTCTTTATTTTTTCCGTCTTACTTTCTTTATATTTTTTTCCGTTTTATATTTTTTCCTATTAATTCTTTTATCTCTTCTACAGGTTTTTCTTTTCTTTCCTTCTTATTTATCTTCAACGAATATATTACTTTTTGTTTTTGTCTTCGTTTTTTTTTTTGCATCGTCTTCCTCTTTTTTCATTCTCGTCCATTTCGAAGTTGTTGTTTTTTTTTCTCCCCCACGCGATTTCATTTCAAGATTATTTTTCTTTCTTCGTTAATTTACCTCTAACAATCTCACCTTTATCAATACTAAACCGCCTTTGCTTGTTACTATTTTGTAAGAAGAAAAAGAATAGACCTAACATATGTAGAAAAACAAATTTGGGAAATAAACCCAAGGCATGAACTGTAAATAAATATGAAAATGTTGATTCGCTGTCGTTTTCCAGTTGTATTCCGGGGGATAATCTTACTCCTTTAGAGACGCAACGCTAATAACACAAACGGGAAAAAGATACGGTGGAATGGGCTTGCTACCTATCGAATTACTAATGACATTTCCTGGCGACCAAGGGAGATAAATCGAATGAAAGCTTGTGAAATTCCCTATTCCCAGATCATTACAATTTTTCCACTAGGAGGCCATCTTGTCAATTTCTCGTCTTATCATGTGTGTAACCATGCAAAACGTTAAGGCATTGTTTGTTTGTTTTTTTTTATTTTGAGGATTTCACGTGGAATTATATTAACAGATCCAAATCAGCGTTGTAAAAACATGCAACAGGCATGAATCGTGAATTGTGCTTCTATGTATATGTAGTTTTATTCCTTTCATTTATCCTTGTGTCCCTTATTTCTCTATCTTTTTTTTTCATTTCTACACTTTCTCTCAGAATATTCACCCAATCTAATGATATTATTATCCTCTTTTGCTTTTTCTATTTATTCTCTCTCGCTCTTGTTTTGCTTGAAATATAAATCGACATGGACATGGCTACAAAGTGGATACCTTAACACTGACACTATTTTAAAAGAGACCCGAAAGGACATCAAATATATGAAAGCAGAGATAGCAGCAATATATATTGTCTTTGAAAGAAGGGAACTAAATATTAGGTTGGTGCAAAAATAATGACGTAATAATGTCGTTTTTTGACGTATCTTTTAACGTCAAAAACGACATTATTACGTCATTATTTTTGCACCAACCTAATAATAAGGAAATGCAGTAAGTTGTTCCTGAAAAGTAGGCATGATTGAGTAGGAAGACTTAACGTTGGGAACCGTATAAGCGACTGTGTGTTAAACAATCAAATATAATCTTCAAGAATTTTAATATTGAAACGGATCACCTAATCTGGACCGGAACTGGGAGTTTGTAAACATGGCGAGTAAACATGCCAGATGGATTTTGCTTCTCCCGGCAGATCACAGAGTAAATCTGAAAGAAATTAAAAAGACAAATTTCAGACAGAAGAAAATTTAGAGAACATGATAGTGACAGTCAGGCCAGCCTTTACAAGACCATTGCGAACGGTTGATTAGATTTTAAAGCTTGAAGAATGGAGCAAACAAGATGACTTACGAATTACGTCTAAATACTTGGAAACAACCGTGATCGGAGTCTTTCTGAGTGGATTGGGTTACGTAAAATGAATGTATTTATAACTGTGTTCCACCTGCAAGGCTATGCAGTACTTTTATCAAAACATGTCACTATATCGCGCACATTTGATATAGACGATGTGCATATTGGTTTTCGTACATTTGCAAACCAGCATCTTTTTGTGAGTGTGTTGCACTCTCACTCATTATTGTTATTATTAATTTTAACAAATATAAGCGTCCACATTCATAGCTACATTAGAGTTTAGGATCATTGTACTCTCGAAAAAACTCATAGAAGGAGAAAACCATGTTCATTGAGAAACATCACGATTTCTACAGAGGGTGACGAATATACTGATTCTCATTTAATATACGCCGCCCAATGTACCACACATCACATGATTTATGTGGGTTGCACAACGGAAAAATTAAACAAAAAATTCAATGGCTACACGTATGATGTTAGACATCAACGAAGGTTGCGTAACATTTTATTACAAAAGACAGTTATTTCGATAAGTGTCTTAAATTACACATTTGGAAAAAAATATTCAGAATTTACAGACCTTTCGATCTTCAAAACGGATGAAGATAGCTACATATGCAAATTACTAATTTTCCGCCCAAGGGGAATGAACAGAATGACAGGAGAGTTCCATAAGATTTATACTAAGCTCTTTGATTAATCTAATTAGTAACTAATCAACTATCAGAAAATTCCAAGATGAGCATGATCACCATTATATTACGCACGTTTCAGTTGCATGTCTTCATGCTGACGGCATTTCATTCGTTTTGGCACATTGATTACAACTACATCCGTTATTTCATTACAAGACTTATAATTTTTTGTAGATCGATATATTTTTATACTAGAAAATTAAAAAATAACTTAAAAAGGACATATATCAAAATATTGTTTAACATTGTCAAACACTTTTTCTTTTCTTAAATCGCGCTCTTATCTTAATTATTATTTTTTTTTTTTTCTTTGATTTCTGGCGTCTACACATTTCTTTCCGGGTCCCGCCCAGGGACTTAAGGTTAGAAATGGCATCATGACACTTTCCACTGAAAAAAAAAAAAAAAAAAAGAAAAAAAAAAGAAGAAATTACATAGATAAAGCCCTTCGTAAAGTGTGGGCTGTACTTGTCAGAACAATTTTTTGTATCTCCTTGAGGCATGGACTTCCAGGAATCCCTTCAATTAGTCTACTGCAATCTTTTCCAACCAGTCCTAGGGCTCCAACTACAACAGGGGTTGTCGATGTTCCCATATGCCACATTTTCGAGATTTCTATTTCATTTTATTATTATTATTATTATTATTATTATTATTATTATTATTATTATTATTATTAACTCTTCAAGAAATCTTATGTAACTTGCCTCAGGCACAATTACTTTAGTTTAAACGCAGTATTTCAAGACGTTCACATGTTTTGTCTGATCATGAATCAAATTTAATAGTTCTTCAAGGCCTCCGTAACATTTCTCTTTTTTTTTTCCTCAGATAACATCCTGACCCACTTTCTATTTAACCGAAAAGTCGGAACTTTGATGATTCTTTTCACTGCGTCTTCACTCTGTATGATGTGCTGAGGAGTCAGCAGTCATCAAGAAGAGGCCCCTAAACCTTTTCGCCTAGAGACCTTGAACAGTAAATATTCTGGTTACAATTACAAATTTTGGAACCAATGTTAAATGTCAAGGTTGTATCTGAAGGGGCTCGTCACAAAAAGAGCATAACATATATTTTTTTCAGCTGATGATAAAATTTTAATTCTGTCGAATTCTCCGTAGGGAAATACCGTTTGTTGGTTACAAATTCTCTTGTGGCAATATAAAAAAAATCCTGATTTTTGTGACTTTTGTTTCGCATCTTGTTAATTTGTAACCTCGAAACCTTGAAATCGAAATGAAAGCGAAATATATAAAACAGGTTTTGTATCTGAATCCTGCGGCTGTAATTTCCATATACAATGGTCAATCAATTGCATAAAACTTGAAACAAAATAAAAATATGAGATGTTGAAATCAAAAACCGAAATAACCAAGAGTATCAAATGAATGAAAATGTATTCTATTGCACTTGAACACCTTTCAATTTCCTCAAATTGGATCACTGCACATACATTTCATATAGTCCCAAAACCACTTTATTAAATGAGAATGATTTACAGTTATTATATGTGTGTATGTGTGAAATATGTTTATATTAACAAAGAATGACGTCAGAAAACTGGCTTGGATAAAATTCTGAACTTAATTTAATGCATAGCTTTTATTTAAAAGATGGGATATAAATATACTATCGAAACAAAATTTCATAGCAATTTTTAAGTGAAGTTCGGTCAATATTTCTATATGTGTACATAGATTTATTCCACCACGTATCGAGGTAACATCCCAGAATTTGATATCTTTCTGTGTGAAGGATTGATCTAAAGGTTTATTACAGACTGATAAAGAACTGAAATTCCTCCCATTAAGAAAATGTGTAGGGATCAAAATAAACGGTAATCCGAAGTTGCAAGGACAGATGAGTACGGCGGGTGTAGTAGGACATATCAGACAAGCTTGCAATGAGATGTGAGGCCTGCAAAAACCCGATTGAAAACGACACATTTCCGACTAGCAAATTCCAGGTGCTTTTCATAGATTGTTGCTTTTAATCGGTCTAGTTGGAAACAGTAGCATTTTGAATTCAACGTCTATATTTGGTGAAAGAGCTTGTGATAAAAAATGCGCTTATAATCTCCCCAAACAGCATTATTTTCTTCGAATGTAGATGTGTTTTGGAGTCGTTAACGGCAGTTCATTCCGTTTTCTCCCCGGATATGTTTCTCTTCACATGGTTGCAAATGATCCATTTTTCATGGCATGTGATCGTTCTTTTCAAAAATCGTTCGCTGTTGCATTTAAGCAGTGGATATCAGATGATAATGCGGTCTGTTTATTTTTCCCCATTAAATCATGGGGTACCCAAACATCGTAACGATTAACGTATCCAAATAATTTACAACTCGCATTCGAGAAATGTGGACTAACTCTGCGATGTCAGGTGACCTGGATAATTTTTAATCGACATTTCAGTTTTGTCATTATGAACGAGTGCAGGCCTACCGAATCATTCTTGATATTTCAGATCAAAACGTCCATTTCTAAAACTAGCTATGGCACCATCACCACTAATGGCACGTATCTGTTTTACTATTTATAAAATGTCGTTTTTTTCTTTTCGGAGACAAAAGAGCATCAAATGAATGAAAATGCATCGTATTTTCACTTTTAGCGTAAAACATTTAAAGTTCACATTCTAAGCCCGAATCATATCAGACACGCTGAGATTTAACCTTCCAGAATATGTATGTATGTCATAGATTTCATTAACATGTGAAAGGAAAGGATGTGTTCAAGCGCCACCTATTAAAAAAATCTACGAAGTTTTGTACCAAAGTTTGTCCCAGTCCAATTTCTCTCTCTCTCTCTTTCTCTCTCTCTCTCTCTCTCTCTCTATATATATATATATATATATATATATATATATATATATAAAGATAGAGAAAAAGAAAGCGAAAGAGAAAGAGGAAACAGAATAAGATAAAAAGAGAAGTACATTTTTATTTGTTAAGATTTTGCTAATGCACATTTATAACTTTGTTCACCGTTTCTATAGGTCACCACGGAACGCCTCCAAAACGCGCTAAATGACAAGCGTTAAGACCATTTTGCATGTTCAAATTGATTGTGACGTACTGACATTTTTTATTGTCGTTAGTACAATATAAATTATTAAACATTGTGCTGAAGAAATCGAGATTTTTAACGCACACCATTGACCTTTACTTTGAGAAAAAGTAAAGTCAACATTTAAAGAAAAATGATCGACCAATTGTGATGAGTCTCAAAAGTTTTTCGTTTTCCCTTCAATTAAAGATTAAAATCCCGCCATTTAAGAAAGTAGACGAACTTCATAATATTTTTTCTTCTAATTTTAGATAAGAGAATTACATCCATAAATTTCAATGATGCTTTCAGTTTTCTCTTGCTTCTTCCTAAGAATATCAATGTGTCCGTGTTAGTGCATAAGAATATCAATGTGTGCGTGTGAGTGCATAAGAATATCAATGTGTGCGTGTGAGTGTATAAGAATATCAATGTGTGCGCGTGAGTGTATAAGAATATCAACGCATGCTTGTGAATGTATAAGATATCAATCTGTGCGTGTGAGTATATAAGAACATCAATGTATTCATGGATGTTTTATAACGTTAGATGGACAAGCCAAGTTTTATGCGTATGAGGATATTTTTACAGGTTTGTTTATGGATTCATTTTCGAAATTATATTTCATGTGAGGGCAAGAATATTTCTATACGCCTTTCCATAGACACTTATTAATACATAGATGCGTATAGATGCACATATTCAGGCATATATGCAACTATATTGATCACATACATGCATATATATATATATATATATATATATATATATATCATTTTCTGTATATGTAAAATTATATATATATATATAATTTTCTATATATGTAAAATTATATATATATATATATATAAATATATATATACATATATATATGTATGTGTGTATAGTTTTATTACGTTGATTGGCGCTTTGCATCAGTTAAGTATTTTATGAGTTTTCTTTTGTATTTTCTAACCTATTTCAGGGCACAATTACGGCTTCAGGATTCTTTCAAAGCGCAACTATTCTTCGCAAAAGATGGGCTTCTAATAAATACTTTTTCATTCACCCGAATCCATGTGTGTGTGCATGTCTGTAAATTTGAGTGTTCGTCAAAAGAGCAGGATGCACCTGGAAATGAGGGGGAGCGAATTAGCTAACCTTAAAGACTTTGTGTTATCCTTTTCACACAATGATGTGAAAAGATGGGTCGAACAGTCTGAAAGGCGTCGTTTCGCTCGTCTTACTTATTTCACTCATCTACTTAATTATCTCCCCTTATACGCACTCTACCTACGTTATTGTGCTAAATATGGCCAACCGAACTGCAGGGAAAATGAAGCCAGTCCAATTAATGAAATTATTTAAATACCTGATTACTCAATTCTTTTTCTACATTTCATTCATAGCATTTTATTCTTTCTTTCCTTGCTCTTTAGGCTAGCTCTTCTTCAAAGACGTCAAATTACCTAGACACGAAAAAATTCGAAAATGTTCTGTAAATATTCAATATTTTTTAAATGAAAAAAAGTCCTTATAATAAATAATAGAAAGATCATTTGTTGAGTGCAGCGACATCTTATCATGCAAAAGCTATATTTGTCATTGATTCTATTTCATAGAAAATACTCTTTGAATTTGCATCGATGAACGAAACCATACAAATTAATGTATTTTCAGACGCATAAACTCATATCTCGTATGTATGTATATATATATATATATATATGTGTGTGTGTATGTGTGTGCATATAAATATATAATTCTCATATATATATATATATATATATATACAGAGAGTGGGCGTGAGAAATAGAGAGAGTGGGCGTGAAATATAGGCACATATGTAACTTTATAGACGAAAGTGTGTGTGTAAGTATGTATGTATATACTGATATCCGAATTAGTTGAATATTTCCTATCGGTAACAGTTGATAGAGTTCAAGTTTGCATTAATCCCAATAATTTATATCGCGATTTTCAAGACAGACAAGACACTGGGAAAGTTACCATGGCACAGACTACGTCGCAGTTTCTTTTTTTAGCATAACAACAAACGCCACTACGTTTGGCTTTGTGATTAATTCAGTGAATCTTCGTGAATCTGTGTGAATCTGTAATGAAGAGAGTGAAAATTACAAGTTCACGGCGCCTAATGAACTCTGAAGTGAATACCACACGATTTTCTATCTTTCTATCTATGTCTTCCTCTCGCTCTCTCTCTTTCTCTCTCTCTCTCTCTCTCTCTCTCTATATATATATATATATATATATATGTACATGTATATATATATATAGTTATTTTCCAAGCATAGCTTAGATGTGGCACAAAGCCGAAAGTATGGGGCATCTAGTGAGGATCGAACTCACTTTTCAGTTGTAACTGATCAAGCGAGACAAGCTTGCTAACCATTACACCACGTCGGGGTGCCCTCTCCCTCTCTCTCTCTCTCTCTCTCTCTCTCTCTCTCCCTCTCTTTATATATATATAGCTGTGTGTGTGTGAAAAGGCAGGTATAAATAAAATATAATCCATAAAGAAATTCATCTCAACAAAATTTCCATCCATTCGTTTATTAGACATTAAATTATATGG
Organism: Acanthosepion lycidas; assembly: GCA_963932145.1. NCBI lineage: Eukaryota > Metazoa > Mollusca > Cephalopoda > Sepiida > Sepiidae > Acanthosepion > Acanthosepion lycidas. Next base: position 67,422,225 of record OZ010596.1, read on the forward strand.
CTTAGAATCCGTCATAATTTATACTGACTTTCAGTTACCATGAAGAATATTTATGAGAGTTCTTAAATTTAAAATTTCTGAAAAACTAACGACAATTTTACCTCTGTTTATAAATACTTGTAGCCAAAATGGCCAAATAAAATCCTTATATTTACCTTGATAAAGTCCATCAGAGGACGAAATACGTTGGTTAAGATAAGTATTCCTTTTATCTTTATATATATATATATATATATATATATATATATATATATATATATATATATATATATATATAGAGAGAGAGAGAGAGAGAGAGAGATAGATAGATAGATAGATAGATAGATAGATAGATAGATAGATAGATAATATTAGTGGTAAATATACATATATATGCAAAATCCACAGGTGCATATACACACATGTATATTTTTTTAATAAAAAATTTCGAGAGGATAGAATCCAGGTAGAACTCAATGTCCAGGACAAAGTAAGGATATAATAAAAAGGCTTAAACACTAATATTCCATGGTCATAATTTATTCCATTGGATTCGTAAATACGATCCAATTCATCTACCTACAAATTCAAAAAGAAAACGGAAAAGAACAACTCCGGAAATTAAAATAGAATTTATAGAGAGTGTAAGTATGAGAGTGTGGGATGAATTTTAATTCTAAAGAGAGTGGTAATATACGAGAGAATTTGGGAGATTAAAACTCCAGATTACTCCTTGAAAAACATTCCTTGCACCTTTTCTCTGTCTGCCTTACAGACAGAATCATTGACCTTATTAAAAGAATGATCTGGAAAACTTTCTTCTCCGTTAATCCCAAAATGACCAAGAACTAAATCGTGAAACTTATAACCTGAAATCCCAGAAAACTCAACCGTGTGACAAGCTACTTATACCGTTCGAAGGCGATATGATCGATTTAATTAGAAAGATTAAGTTCAAGAATTATAACAACTACTTTCAAACTAAAATTGGTAGAGACATTAAAAACATAAAAAAATCCAATAAATTATGGATTAAAGCCGACAAATCCAAAAATTTCTATAAAGTTAAACCTTCTGAATTTGACAAAATCGTCACTGACAAAATTACCAGCTCTTATAAAAAAATAAAGACAATAGCACCTTATCATCTGTCAATGAAGACATCTGCAAATTATCTAACAAATGTGGAGTTGCTGACAGAATGGGCAAATTTAGCTTGAAAGATGCATACATTCTCTTCAAAGATCATAAGCCGAACTTTATGAATAGCTTGCAGTCCCGTCTAATTAATCCCTCCAAATCTGAGTTGGGATTAATTTCCAAGAGTATTATCAAGAAAATAACATCATGTGACCTGGATAAATACCCTGCTAACCTTTGGAAAGACTCTGCCGAGACGATTAAATGGTTCCGAAAGATCCCTAGCAAAAGAACAGCCACTTTCATCCAATTTGACATCTTGGATTTTTACCCTTCTATTTCGGAGGAACTATTAAGTAACAGCCTTAATTTAGCCAAAGGATATACCGAAATAACGGATAATGATCTGAACATCATTTTAGCGTCAAGAAGATCAATACTTACATACAATGACGCTACTTGGGTGAAGAAGAATAACGGTAGTTTTGATATACCTCTGGGAGCCTTTGATTCTGCCCAAATTGCAGATCTGGTGGGCATATATATTCTCGACACCTTGAGTAGAGTAGTTAACCTTAGCCAAGTCGGAATTTATAGAGATGACGGCCTAATCATTGTCCCAAATAGCAATGGTCCCTTGACTTCCAGCTTACGTAAGAAGATAATTAGGGCCTTCAAATACTTAGGCCTTAAAATTGAAATATCTTCTATCCTTAAAATAGTCAACTTTTTAGATATTACACTCAATCTATCGAATGATACCTTTAAACCCTTCCATAAAGTTGATCAAACACCCCTATACATCAACGTCCACTCTAACCACCCTAAACATGTGATAGACCACATCCCCAAAACTGTGAAAACGAGAATAAATAAGCTATCTTCTAGCCAAAAAATCTTTAATGATAATAAATTTATATACAATCAGGCCCTCAAAAATAGTGGTTTTAGACAAGAATTAAACTTTAACGGAGAACTTGTAAATCAGAATAATAATAGAACTAAAAATAGAAAGAGGAAGATAATATGGTTCAACCCACCATATTGCAAGCTCTCTAACATTGATATAGGAAAGTTTTTTCTGAAAATAATTGATAAACATTTTCACAGTAAACATCCATTACGTAAAATTTTCAATAGGAAGACTCTGAAAATTAGTTACTCATGCGTTAGAAATATGGAGAAAATCATATCTTCCCATAATTGCAGAATACTTAGAAACTACCATAGTAATGTAACTCAATCGAGTATCCCTACCTGCAATTGTAGGAATAAAGATCATTGTCCAATCGGGGGTAAATGTAACTATGAAAATGTAATATACGAGGCAACAATCTTTCCCGAGGAAAATATAAACGAGAAAAAAATGATATATACGTATATCCGCCGGTGATTGGAAGCAGCGTCTATACAACCATAGACGCTCTTTTAGATATAGATGCCTCAGAAGTCAAACTTCCTTATCCAAACACTACTGGAATCTGGTGGATAAGGGATTAACCCCCCCCCTTTTGAAATGGAGAAACCTATCAAGAGCCAGAACACCTAATAAGTTCCGCGATCGGTGTGATCTGTGCATGGCGGAAACAAATTTATTATCAAAGATAAGAATCAAGATGAACTGCTGAATCTTCGTAATGAGATATTTTCTAAATGTAGACATAAGAAACGATTCAAAATATAAACACCGTTTTGTAACATTTTGTCACTTATGTCAGTTCCATCTTGGTTCAAAACATCGGGCATGATACTTTAACGGAATGACTATTATGATTATTTTGTTTATCTCTATATAGATCATTGTGTATGTTTATGTGATATTTTTTTTACCCCCAAATTGTTGAAATTTTACTTATTTAGATTTTAAATTCTAATTTATATGTATATATATGTATGTATATGTATGTATGTATGTATATGCGTATATGTGTGTGTATGCATGTATATGTGTATGTGTATGTGTGTATGTGGGTATATATTTAGGTGTGTGTATAGGCATATGTATGTATATGTATATGCATGCGTATGTGTGTATATGCATATTCGTTTATACATATATGGATGTAGTTATATGTAGATGGATGTATATGTAGAGATGTCTGTGTATATATATGTGTGTATGTTTTGGTACGTATGTACCCATATATATATGCATATGGGTGTATATGTACCTATATATGTATGTATGTATAGCTAGACGGATAGATACAGGGATACATTGTTTATTTGTTTAAATGGGTGTATGTAATTGTATAGAAATGTAGGCTTTCAGGTATATATGTTTATGTGCACGTATGCGTATGTTCGTATGTATATATGTAGGTAAATGTGTAAGGACAGGATGCATATGGATGTATGTGTGTATATGTAGGTATGTGTGTGTACATTTTTGTATGTACATATATATATATATATATATATATATATATATATATATATATGTATTTGTGTGTGCATATATATATGTGTATGTATATATGTGTGCATGTGTATGTATTTATGTATATGTATGTGGAAAATGTGTGTATATGGGTATAGGTGGATATATGTGTATGTATGTTTATGTATGTGTATATATATATATATGTATATATGTGTGTGTGTGTATGTGTGTATGTGTATGTATATATATGTATATGTGTGTGTATGTGTATATATATATATATGTGGGTGTGTACATGTATGTATGTGTGTGTATATATGTGTGTATATATATGTATGTGTGTGTATGTATGTGTGTATATGTGTATATGTATATGTATATATGTAGGTGTAATTATTTGTATATTATATGCGCGGTACTTATTAGAAAGCGCTTAGTATCAGAGATAGAGCTAGATATTGAATCAGATATATGTATATGTGTGTGTATGTATATGTATGTGTATATTTGTGTGGATATGTGGATATTTGTGTATATGTGTACATGGGTATATGTATGTGTGTATGTAGGTACACGCCTATGTGTATGTACATACGTGTATAAGTTATTGTGTATGTGTGTATTTGCATGTGTTTTGAACATAAAAATATAGGTCCTTGCTAATCGCCATATTTATTCTTTATATGTTTATATTTTATTTGTAACCTGTAGTCGATATTATTTTTGTCAAATTTTCTCAATTACACAGCGTCCCTTTCAATTTTAATTTCACCCGCCCCATCTTTCTCCCCCACCACTTCTTTCCTTACCTCTCCCTCCTTCTTATTCTGATCTTTAACATTAGATCGTCCATGGTATGTGTATGTCACCATGAAATGTATCTTTAATGTATTTGACATCCGACAACATTCATTTTCCCCCTTCCACTCGCACCTAATTTAAAAAAACCCTTCTCTGTTAAGTTTTAATCTCCTAAATTCTCTCGTATGTTACCCCTCTCTTTAGAACTAACATTCGTCCCACACTCTCATACTTACACTCTCTCTAAATTCTATTTTTATTTCCGGAGTTGTTCTTTTCCGTTTTCTTTTTGAATTTGTAGGTCTGATGTATTGGATCGTATTTACGATTCCAATGGAATAAATTATGACCATGGAATATTAGTGTTTAAGCCTTTTTATTATATATATATATATATATATATATATATATATATATATATATATATATATATATATATATATATATTAGTGCTCAATTTATATATATATATTTCCAAGAGGATAAAATCCAGAGCTTTATGTACAAGACAGAGAAATAATATAATATAATAGCCTCAAACACTAATATTCCAGGGTTATAAATTATTACATTGGAATCGTAATCACGATCTAATTCATCACAATTTAAAAAGAAAACAGAAAATATATCTCGCAACGACAACCTAAAAACCTTAAGGATTTGGAGAGGATCTACAAAGATGAGTGGCCAAAAATGCCCCCCCCCCCCGGTATCGGTAAATACTTGGTAACCAACTTCAGTCAAATGTCTGGCTGCTATGCTTGCCAACAAGGGTTTCTTCACCAAATACAGAGTTATCTTTTACTATGGGGCGAAATACTTATTTTTTCAATAAAAAGACATAAATGTTCAAAAATTATTATAATGTGATTTTCTAGAAATTTTATATTTTATCTCTCACTTTCAAGATGGACTTATCCAGAAAATTATAGACCATTCCTATTTTTGTAAGGTGGCAAACTCAGAAAATGAGCAGGGGATGAAATACTTATTTTCCCCAGTGTAGATAAAAAGCGTCTAGTTCAGATTTTAATGAATGTTTCTCCTATATTTTTCTCATAGTCTTTAACAACATCACTGTGTGGGCTGCAGTTCATAGGATCGCTCGGTATTGTCTCCTTAGCCGTCAGTCTAGCAACCAGTTTTTAGATCGTCATCACCTTATTTGGAATCTTCACTTGTTGAAGAGGAAGCGCATTAGTGCGTAAAAAAAACTAATAGAGCAAAATCGTAAGTTACTCTCTTCGTGACGTATTGTGCTAAGTGAATGCTAAATGTAGCGAAAGAAAATTTCTGACCTCTTCATCAAGTGCAGAAACTATGATGGTGAAAGTGAAAGTGCAAGAAAAAATGGCGGGAAATTACAAGAGAAAAAAAGAAATGGAAAAGTCAGAAAATTAGTAAAAAATGAATCAGTTGAATTGAGAATCAAGAAAAGAATTATTTCATGATGGCATGCTAAATTGTGCTCTAACAATGAAGAGACTGTATACAGTTGTGTGTATATGGAAAATATCTTTGGCAGTTCAATGATTTCCAAAAATCAGGCTGAAAACTTCGGACAACAAATATAAAGTATATGTCTAACTGAATAATCTTGAAGAATGACAATGTATTCTTGTTACTGAAAGAAAGCTATAATTTAAACAATAATTCAATGATCCTCCTATTAGGTTGGTGCAAAAATAATGTCTCACATATGTTACTATGTGAGAAAACGACATTATTTTTGCACCAACCTAATATAATATATTAAATATCTATATGCGATAGTTATAAAATAAATTCATTCTTGTAAAATGTGAAATAATATAATCACGCACACACACACACACATATATATATATGTGTGTGTGTGTGTGTGTGTGTGTGTGTGTTCAATCTCGGCCTCCAGACGACTTCAGAATCTCCTGCAACTCTTCTGGACGGAATTCTTGTTTAAGTTAGAGAATGCAGTCATATTCATTGCCTTCAGTTCATCTTTGATGTTACAAAGAGTTTCGTTGGTCCCTCGTTGAACTAGTGGTCAGATTTAAAGGGTGATGTGGTTGCAGAAACTGTTTGATAGCCGTGACTATGCTATTCCTCGATATAGATTTTTCCACGGGCCACCCTCTTGACCCAGAGCAGCACAATCTCCTCAGCGCACTTGATATAGAATTGAGTCTGAGACTCTCACCAACAAATTCGGGAGTTATCCGAACGATCAGAGTGAGTATTCCTAGTTGCCGTATGTTTGTATTAACCATTAGCCTCATCCAACCGAATCTTTCTGAATCTTCTGCACTGTCACACAAACACTCAGAAATGTTCGTATTAGCACTTCCGGCGCGAATGCCAAGCAGTACAGCATACAGATTTCTGGCGGAGGGAATTGCGTCATGGTGCCCTTTTTCTCACAGACGGTTTCCAACTAGCAATACACTATATTTTGCAGTTGGCAAAATTAAAACGAACAAAGCGCATGCTCGAAATTAAAAAATATAAAATGGCGACAATTTATACATCGCATCCTGTATATATGCTTAAAATAGTATACGGAATCCCGACAAAGTTTTCAAGAAATTTGACAAATGGAAAACATTTCATTTGATCTAGAACTGATTACGCATTTCACATTTCTAGGCTTCATCAGATCAAAAATTGAAAGAAATAAATGTCTGTATGTGTATTTGTGTGTATGTTTCAATAAGGAATCATAGTATGTTTTCACTAAGCTGAAATTTCTCGTGATTAAAAAAGAAAGAAAATGAGTTACTTAAAAAAAAGTCGTTAATATTTATTATGTAATAATTCTTAGTGCCTGACGAAAGTTGTATATTTTACCCAGCTTTTTTTATTGAATTAAAGATAAATTCTCATCTTCAGAACAGCTCGAAAGCAAGAAAATCACACACACACACACACACACACATATATATATATATATATATATATATATATATATATATATATATATTTCTAAATAAATTGCCGACGAATAGAGACCGACCGCAACTAAAAGTTTCATGAGTTTTCATGCGATCATCAGGTAGTCAGCAACTGCTATTTTCTAATATGGGCATCTTATACCCTTTTGGCGATTTCAAGATATTACATATATACATATATATATATACATACACACACACATACATACATATATATATATATATATATATATATATGGGCGGGTGTAGGAGTGAGTAGCAATTTTCAATATATACGACATTAGTTAAAGAGCAACGGAAATTTTTTGTTAAAGATTTTTATTCTATATTTCAGAACAGTTTCATAGTTGTCATTACATATTCACCTATAAATTGCCAAGTGAGTAATTCCATTCAGCTATGCAAAACCGTTATGAAAGAGTTTTTGATTTGTGAGCTATGACGATGTCATCGTTTTAAAATATCGTATTTTCACCTGTTCCCGTGACACTTCCGGTTAATACTTTTTAAATATGTTTGGTTGTTTTCTAATGCTGAACGCTTTTAGCAGTTATAGATATTGTTTTACAGTTTATGGGATCTAATTTTTTTGTGTCATTGGTACAGACTTGTTTGATTTATTGTATTTTCACAATTTTACAGATTGGCATTTGATCAAATTTTGTACGTCGAAAATAGAGTTGGTGAGCCGATCCCAACATGCAAGGTTCACTTGTTGCATTCAGTTACGCTTTAACACCCGTCGGAAAGGCATGAATCCATCTTTTCTCCACCCAGGTATGTGTTAATTAGTGTGCTAGAATTTGGCGTGGAGAATAAAAATTCTGAATTTTAAGCCAGAGAGAAGCCAATGAGAAACCAATCCAGTATCTTTCCCAATGGATAACAACAGTCACAGATAATAAAGAAATAAGTCTTTGGAGAGTCAGAATCACCAACATCTAGAAAGAAATGGTATTAAAAATAGTATATGATCTAATCTATTTATTTTATCTTGCTAAAGGAAGAAAGAAAAGATTATTTCACTTTGTAAAAAATGCCATAGTTCGATGATCATCAGACAGCTGAAAAAGCCGACATTTGAATATATCATTGGTAGAATTGTCTAGCAGAATTAATAAGAAGGCTAAGTAGTTTGAAAAATGGAACTGGAAGAAAATAATCCATCACTTCCAAAGACAAGATAAAACGGCCCAAATAGCTATTATTGACAGGAATCAGATAATCAATTCTATGCTGTGTCTTAGTTATACCAAACCGATTAAAAATGACAAATTCTTTGAGAAATTTCAAGATTTTTTAATAGGTATGCAGTATGCGGTATGCAAGGCAGTAAAGCCACTAAGATAGTAGGGTATTACAGCTTGTGGAAGAATAAGGAACAGGAACATTAATAATGAGCGGGAAGAGAAAGAGTAATCAGGAGAACAGTAGATATCAATTGACATTGTATTTATATTTTTGCAGATTAAAGATGACTGGAAAGCATGGAACCGGAAGGGAGTTATACAACCGAGAAGTGCGAGAAAAGAATCTATTAACATAGAATTTATGCCAGCATCTAGCCAGCTCAACTGTAAATTGATGAGATGTCGATGTCAGTCTACTACTGTGCTTAATTTAAAAAAATCTGGGTACCATAGCGAAGAGCGATATTTATTCTGATATATACACAGAAATGTGGCACAATGACAAAATGAGGATCGGGGAAAAGAACGGTTTTCTTCTGTCTTAATGATAACTTAGCTAGCCACAAACACTGACCCAATCATACAAGCAATATACCAAAACAACACATTCTTACGTACCTTCCTTACTACATCCACCATAATACCATTTTGTCTCTATGAAAATACTAACAAGTATGTGCAATTCTGTTGGGGAGAGGAATAAAGAAACAATATCAAAAACTAAGCCGAATGAGTATTTACAATATGAAACAAAACTATTTACAAGAAACTAAACAAAATAATGTTAGTAATAAAACCCCGACAATCACTAAATGTGGCAGATATATCAGTTAATTGGGCGAAAACAATGCAGAACTATAATATAAAACAACACGGGACTATAATATAAAACAATGCGGGACTATAATAATATAAAACATTCATTCATTCAGACACAACAGCAAATACGAAAACATACACGCGAAACGAAAGGCTGCATCCACCAGCGAACTGACATCACTGACCACCTAACTAGGAAGGGGAGGGGGAAATAAACTTAAAGAAAAATAGGGTCAGAAATAAAAGGCAGCCAATGAGCATACATACCCTAGCTAGGTTAACTGAAAAAAGAAACCTAAACTAGCCTAATTTCGTGATGAGTTGCCCGAGTTCAACTCAGGAAGATCAATATCCTGATGCCTAACCGGGCATCAAAGTGCCGCTCCACGTCAGCCACTTTCACATGATACAAACGCGCAAGATTCATCCACATTTTGCCAAATTCTGATGAAGTGAACCGCCGCTTTTCCGTCCTAAACTTGACTTTAAGTACAAGATCAGTTGGGAAGAAGTGAACTTCTCGCCCCCATAGAATCTCGTCTGACGTGTCGTCCAAATCATGACTCTCATAACACTTAGCAAGTGAAAGAACACATATTGTTCAGCCTTCGTCAGCGGCGGTGCCACATTGCTACAAACAGAACATGCCTCAAGGACAAAGAACTTTCCCTGCAGCATGCAAACCATGACGCCTTCAACAAGCTTGCACAAAGGTGATACCACCCTGCAATGAAAGAAGGCGTGACCTGGAATCTCGACCTCCCCATCACAGCGTCGACAGTTTGATTTCTCAAAGCCCGCTGAGCAAAATCTTTTGGCGAACCAGAGATCCCTACAAATCACCTGCCAGGTGAGAGATGCCCCATCGTCATTGAGGCATTTCAATCCGGGTGCCCAAACGTCAATCAGTTCATCATGAACGGACCCCCCACCTGACTAACACCTGTTAACGCCTGGACGTTGGAGAGGACATACGACGCCCATAAGAGGAGTTTCAGAGCAAGACGACATTCATGTAGAAGGAGCAGTCGGCTCGGGGTAAACAGTGGAACTCTGCCTCGCACTTGTGAAAACTTCTCAGGGATGAGAAATTCTTACGGGAGTCTCCCTTCCAGAAAGCGCCTTCCTCATCCAATTCACGACACATTCGATCTAGGAACGCTATGTGAAGCATATATTGACGAATCTCAATGTTAGGCATACCTAGACCGGCATACCTAGACCTTCAGATGGATGAAGGAAACAAATCTCCCGAGATACCCTGGCGGCCTCACCACAAGAAGGAGAACAAGAGCATTACTAATGATATTGGTGTGACACACGGAATTGGAAGGGCAGAGTCGGTAAAAGAGAATCGGGTAGATGTGTGAAACACATACTTCCGCCCTCCCATTTAAGGAAAAGTCCCTCCAAAACCATAGATTAACTGCGATTTCAGCCTTCCCTTGTACCTTCGACCAATTCATTTCCAACTGGATATCAGGACCGAACTAGACGCCGATTATCTTGACCGGCCCATCAGTCTAGAGGAAAGGTCCAGAAAGGGAAACTCCCTTCCACGCACCCAACCGCAAGCCAACAGACTTATCGCCGTTGATCTTGGCCCCTGTCCCCATCTCATAACCACTGATTTCTTTGCTGACTTCATCAATCTCGGCTCTGCTCGACGCAAGAACCGAAACTTCATCAGCATAGGCAGAATACCTGGCCGAGGTAGTAGCACCAGGTAGGGAAATTCCGTGTTGTCCACTTTCGCCTTTACGAAAGTGGACAACCTTTACGAATAGCGCGAGACAATACGAAAGGCTCGGATCGTACCGCATTCACCTCCACCAGCGCACCGGGAGTCGCATACAGAAATCGGATCCAGGTACGAAAGTACGACCCGAAACTGGCTGTCGAAAGGACAGCCTCCAGAAATCGATGGTCAAACCCATCGAAGGCCTTGGACTGATCTAAATTGATCAGCGCGGCTTCACTGTCGACTTGTTCTAAGATCAAGAGTGCCATATGAAGGTTGTTCTGAATAGTCCTACACTTCACAACACAAATCTATTCGGAGCCAGTCAGACTAGACAGGACAGTGTGCAAACGGTTCGCTTAGCCAAAATCTTTAACTCTGTGTTTAACATAGTTAAAGGGTGAAAGTTACCTAACCCATCCCCACCGTTCTTTTCTTTGTGTAACAACTTGCTCACACCCCTGGTGTGAAGCGTTGGGAGTATAGAGCCCTGATTCATCCAGTTGCCAAAAATCAGTACCAGCAAGGGAACAAAAACTGACGACTGCCTCAAGTAAACTTCGTAGGGAAGACCATCTAGGCTCGGAGATTTGTCTAGGCCAACCTGTTTCAGCGCTTCCCAGATTTCCGACTCTAATGGGACCCTCGCACCAAATCAGCTAAATAGGCGTCGAACTGAGCAGGGCTCAGACCGGGTTCCCTGGTGAAATGTTCCTGAAAGTACTCACGAAAAACCTCAAATATGCCCTCGTTTGTACTCACGGTCCGCTTATCCGGCAATGCGACGCATGCGATATGTCGCCGAGATGCATTCCGAGCTTCTTCTGCACGCTATTCAGCGGCCATATTCGTTGTCTCAGAGGATATTCTTTTTAACCTAGCCCTAATTACCAGAGCTTGATCCTTCTTGATAAGCAAAGAGGCCAACTCTGCCTTAGCTAAAGCTACGTCCTCACTTATCACGGGATTTGTTCAACCGATCATCTTTCTGCTCACAAACCGTTTGTGCCGCTAATCTAACTAGATTGCGCCGACGACTATAATTAGCAGCAAACGTTTTAATTTTGGATTTTAAATCATCCCACCAGGCATTTCCCAACAATAGCCTCCATCAGTTCCCTCTCTATCATTAGTAGCAGCTGCTCCCGGAAATCTTGCTCACCAAATTATAGTTTAATTTAGCCAACCATCTTAACCTAAATCTTATCTAAGTTTACACAGACCCGGACGAGCCTGTGATCCGAATAAACTATATAATGGAAACTTGGACACCCGAAGAGCCCTACATCGACTGTTCTAAGACTCGGTGGAGGTAGCTAGAACGCACCTCTGCAGCCGAGTCGCCACTATTAGCCCAAGTTTACACTATCTCCTGAGGGTGTTCATTCCGGTACTTATCGACAAGATCAAACTTGTCGATAAAGTCCCGAAATGGATTAACGTCCCGGTTGTTAGTGCCCGAATTTGGCCCTGTACGATCTATGTCGGGGTCAAGGACGGCATTCCAATCCCCCACTAAAACTACTCGATGCGATGTCGTCAAAAACGGCTCGATCTGCCGAAATAAGGCAGGCCGCTTAGAATGGACATCTTATCCTTTATGGTAACATCCAGAACACAAAGTCATCCCGCATGATCTGCGAAGACAAGAGCACACACAGTCTTCAAAGACTTGCTCACCAGCCAAGAGACATCCCTGAAGCGTCCAACAAAACATGCTGAACAGAGAGAAAACACCCTAGTCAGAATGCCATCATAGTCGCAAGAAGAACGCGTCTCTGGCACACAACATGTATTTATCCCGAGATGCCGAAGGCTACAAGAGAGTCTAGTCCTGCGAGACTCTGACCTCAGGCCTCGGGGATTCACACTTGCCAACCAGAGAGACATGATGAAGCAGATTAGGATTGCTCCCCTACATTGAACATGGCCGGGGTTAGAACACCAACGGCCTCTCCCATTGAGCCAGTACCCATCTCACTCTTGATGGTGCTATCAGGAGACAGGCCGCCAATGTCCAGGGGGAAGATTAGTTTTAAAGCTCTATATAGGGATAGGTGAACAAAAAGCGGAAACCTTTCTGAACAAAATTGTTGCAATTTTTTAATATTGTCGTCATCAAAACCTGTCATAGGTGGAAACATCCCAAGTACCTGGTTTGCCTCAGCCATCATCGCCCATATTCGTTGGCCAGCCACACCATATATTACAACTGTTAGGACCCTTTTCGCATTGAGGAAATTTCGTGGGTTTTCTATGCCCAAATTTTTTAATATAAACGTAAGAAAATATAAAATTAAAATTAACTTAACGTGAATAAGTGTTGAAAATCAAAACAGTTCACAGATAATTGAAGTAATGCGTCAGGCGTCAAACACCGGTCGTAAGATGTCCGCAAAAAAAGGAACTCACCTCACTGAGGTACCGTAGCGAAGAGCTCATCCGAAAAATTACCATGAAAGTATTTACAGAAAAGACACAGAGAGTCATCCTTACGACGGTGGGAAAGTGATTGAAGCCGATCCCCCAGATGTTGGCCGACAATATTGCTGATTCTTCTTTGGAGATATATTATGGAAGTAGCAGGACCAACGGACCATATGTGGCAACAATATTCTAAGTCTGTCTCTGAAGTATCAACTCACTACAATGGTCATAAAGTATGATAACCAGTTATATAAAATTCGGTAATCCTTCAAATCCATGAAGGTTTATATGTGATTCACGCTTTTGTTTAATGAATGACTAGGCAGCAGATATTCCCGCAGTAGACTGCCTTTTCTTTCTGCGGTAGACTGGTTGTGAACAAAGGTTATGTGATCTAGTCTGTTCAATCCATAGTTGGAGACAGAAAAGATGGATTCATATATTTCCCAAGGGTATTTGCGCGTAATTAATTGTAACAAGTCCTTCACATAAATGTCTTTCAAAGTTCAGGTTCAATTAAACAGGGTAAGATCAGCGCTGTTTTATATATTTAAATGTTTTAATTTTATAAACGTCCTTTGCTTAAAATAATTTAATGTTAAGTGGTAGGCTAATTGTTGTACAGTAAATCGTCGATCTGTATGAATTATTATCAAGAGAAGATATTTTGCAAGAATGCTGCATGAAGCTCCGCAACGATCTGGTGTCGCAAGATAGTTAAAAAACGTACTCTAAAACGGGAAGGTACAACTCGATACCACCGACTCAGCACCGCCCATTGAACACTGGGACAATTCAGGTCCGAGATAACACAGGATCGAGACAACTAAGCATCAGAAAAACTTTTTATAACCGAATAAAAGTAATTTATTAACGATTAAAACCTTATTTAGTGAATATTTTTCATCAAATATGGCATTTGAAAAGGCATTATGTAAAGTATGAACCAGTTTTTTTAATTATTTTTAATAAAGTAAATCGTAAATTATTAAATTATTTTTACAAACATTTTAGAATGCTGATTCACTTTATTAAAAATAAATTACATTACGATTTACTTTATTAAAATTAATAAAAAACAAGTGTTTTATTTAAATTTTTTATATGTCAATTTATTTTATCAAAAATAAATTTATTGGCGATTTACTTTACTAAAAATAATTAAAAAGAAAAACACTTGTTCATATTTTACATAATTCCTTATTTGAATAAAAATATTTGCTAATTAAGATTTTAATCCTTAATTAATTACTTTTATTCTATTATAAAAAAAAAGATGTTTTTCTGGTGCTGAGTTGTCTCGGTCCTGAGTAATCCCGACACTCGGCCGGAGACGTTAATTTGTCCGGCACCCTAATGAAAAGCCCCTATGAAGAACACTAGTAAACGCTCTTCAGCGGTACAAAAGCAGTTCAGTGTTTTTAATATTTATCTACTAGGTAGATCACCATTACCGTACAGTCAATCAACTATGATGGAAAGTGTAGCATCGAAATAGCGAAAGATGCCTTGCAATAGCTAAACAAAGTATTAAGAAACAGGAACATGGCTTTACAAATAAATTGTATTGAATTGGTATGTAATATCAAAACCTCCTTTATGACAATGAGTGCTAGACAATTTCCTTACAGATGAAGCAGCATAAATGCGAGGCAACAGAAGGATGCTGAAAATACCATGTGATAGATAGACCATGTGAGCAACGAAGAGGTTTTAAGAAAAATGGGGATAAAAAGAATAATTTTATTTAGAATCAGAAAGAGGCATTTGAAATTCCTGGAGGACGTAATAAAGAAAGATGACTGTAGGCAAGTGAGACAGACCCTAGCTAACGAGCTTATATCAATTGATGGCAGAACAGGGACTAGGCATAAACAGAGATTAGGAGTATGTTAGGAAGGAGAAGGTGTTATGAAGAGTTATGATTGTCCATGCCCTGAAGTAAACACGGCATATAAAAGATGAAACCTATTTAGATATTTAGATCCCTACATGAGTCTATCACCATTTTACAAAAACTTCACGTCATTATCACTGAAGGTCCACTAAACTAAATGCAACACAAAGTTAAATTGATTAAATATCTATAAAATGCACCTGTTTTACAATGTGCATTTAAAAGATAGCTTTACTTATCCTTGGCTTATGCATTAAATTTGATTCTCACTATTGTCAGACTCATTGAAACTTAGTAAATGTCTACATGAAGTTCCTGATGCATAGGAGTAGTTAGGAAACAGATTTCACAAATCATGTTACTTTGGCTTTGTGTCAAATTATACAAACGTTGTTAATATCGGAACATGTCGGTTACTGTAGATAAACAGCAATGTTGTTTGGATGATGAATTTCAACCACACTGACTCTGCTTTCTGTCATTCACTTGTGGGAAAGAATTTGTTCTTAAATGGACGTCCTACTTTCCAGCCAAACCTATTTCTCAAAATCTGAGCAAATGACCAAACATCAGAATCTTTTGGTAAGAGCTTCTCGGACAAGCCGAGAATTTTACCCGGCTCATAGATAGATAGATAGATAGATAGATAGATAGATAGATAGATAGATAGATATAATAGTCAGTCTTTTGAATTAGATTCACCGAAAGGATAGGCTTGGATTTTCTTTACTTTGTCCTAATGTCAATTGTCTGGGGATATTAGGTGAGGTTCAGGAGAGTAACTGACAGAAAGACGGCCTCTCTGGAAAATATGTCAACTGAAAGGCTCAATGAATGACGTACTTCGACTTTCATCTATGGCGCTAACTCGAATGCACTGGTCAACCGTTCGTTTTCAAATTGGGTGCTTCATCGGCTTTATTTTCTTTTGACGTTTGAAAGTCAGTTGCGCTTTTCCGACATTGACTCTCCATTGAAAAACGTTCAACAACGCCTTCCGGTCATGTCTTTCGCCATACGTCGATTTTTAACTCTGTTTTTCTTTCTTTTATGATATTTACTAATCTCATTTTTTCTCTCACACGCATTATTATTTTTTCTTTTCGTGTATGCGTTGATTAATTCTTTTTGTCTTTCTGCCCAAATTTTCTTTTTTTTCTATCCTTCCTTCCTTCCTTCCTTCCTTCCTTCCTTCCTTCCTTCATTCCTTATTTTTCCTTTCTCTTTTTTCTTTAGTTCATTCATTGTTTGATAACAATTTGTGTTCATATTTTCTCTCCATTCTCTTTATCCCTTCTTTCTTTCTTTCTTTCTTTCTTTCTTTCTCTCTTTCTTTCTTTCTTTTCTTTTATTATTTATACATTTCATTTTTTTTCTAATTGCGGTTTGCATTTTGATACAACCAATTTACGCGAATGTAACATTCTGTTACTCTCTTCTTATTTTTTTCTCTTGTTATTTTAATATTCGTTTTCTGTAATTCATTCTTTTCTTTCATATCTTTTCTTCTTTTTTTTTCTATTTTTATTCCGTTTTGTTTCGTTCATCTTTTAATTTCTGTCCTTTCTTCATTTCTTGTTTTTGCTGTTTCTGCTGGGCTTCTTTCCTCTCATTTCTTTAAAGATTTGTTTTTTTTTTACATAACTTATTTTTTTCTTGCAAATCTCCTTCCTTGCTTTCTCACTAAATGTTCTTTTTATTTTCTTATATTGAACTTTGATTTTTATTTCCTATTTCTTTGTCTTCTCTTATTTTCCTTCGTTTTCTTTCTACGACTTTTAATCGTTATCTGACTTCAATCATTCAGTCTTCATTCATGACGACAATACCCCACGTTTCTCTGTCGTCCATTTTACTTAATGTTTTACTATTAATGCATCCTTGTTTAAGATGAAATGTTGCTTGATAACTACAGTGTAACCCGGATATAAGAGAAACCCGGATATAAGAGAAACCCTGATATAAGAGAGATTTTCTCTGGTCCCAAATTAGAGCCATACTTACCTAAACAAAATAGACCAAACCCGGATATAAGAGAAACCCGGATATAACAGACTTCTTCTCCGGCCCCGACAACTCCCTTATATCCGGGTTACACTGTATATGACTATATTCTCCATTTCGAGATCTCAGAAAGTTTAATGGGAGACGTGAGATATATTATGATAAATTTCTCAATATTTCAAACATACAATTTACTGAACACCAAAAATACTTTTGTTTTTAAATTTTGGACCAAAACGCCACATACAAAATAAATAGAGCAACATCACCAAATAGAGATTTTATGCAACAATATCGTAAACTTACAAAATGCTAATATTATCATATCCCACTCAGGACTAAAAAAAAACTTATTAAATGCCGATTCTATCAAAAACATATTTAAAAAAAACACTAATTTACTCTTAAACAACCTAAACTTAAAAGCCGCATACGAACTGAAAAATCAACCTACTATTTAATAATAGCGGGATGATTTTTCAAAAAAGCCGATAAATCGAATATTTTCGTATTATTAAATAAGGATGAATGTTAGAAACCTACAGTTATTAGGTTGGTGCAAAAATAATGACGTAATCATGTCCTTTTTTGACGTATTTTTAACGTCAAAAACGACATTATTACGTCATTATTTTTGCACCAACCTAATAATACGAAATGATACCACAAAATATTAGGTTGGTGCAAAAATAATGACGTAATAACGTCGTTTTTTGACGTTAAAAAATACGTCAAAAAACGACATTATTACGTCATTATTTTTCACCAACCTAATACAAAACATTACACAAAAACAACTTCCCAGCTAAAGTCTCGCGTAAATCAACTAATAACTGCAAATAACGCCGAAATCGAATCGTTAAAACTTCAAAGCCCCGCAGAATCATCGGCGAATATCATCCTGGTTATTTACACGGGAATGTCAAAATCCAGAAATCAAGCAATCTTCTCCACCCTATAATCACAAGTTTCTACACCCATATATTAATTATTAAAAGTTTTAAATCAATTAATCATAAGGTTCTTGCCGATGAAATAAGGTTTCAGCTCTACTAACGAATTTTTTACAAATCCTTCACCCCAACAAACCTTAGGACGAAATCTTAGCATCTTAACACGTTGAAAATGTGTTCATTAACTTCCCAATCCCATGAAAGAATTGACATTAATTCAAACAACATTTATCAACATTCTTCTCTGCCATCCCAGAAAATTAATTCCACAATATTAAAAACAAAAATTTATTATCGTCCATATCACAAGTTCTTTTCCACAGTCACCTCGGTAATATTTATACCTAAACTGACGCCGTAACTATGGGCAGCCCTCTCGGCCTTTTATTTCCACACATTTATATGACCAACTGAGAAAACAACATATTCTATAAAATAAATAAACCGGTATATATTAATAATATCATTTGATAATTACTAGGGAGAATTCTAAGGAGGATATAAATCCAAAAAAGAGCTCAATCTAAGAACAGAGCAAATATAATAATGAAAGCTGTGTCCTTAGAAATCAATTTGGGTGATAATATATTTCCTGAGATCAGGCGTCCTTCACTTCAGACCAAAATTTTACAAAAATAAATGGAATTTAAATTTATCCAGACACAAAAATGTGAAAGATTGGAAAAGAAAGAAAAAAGAGAAAATAAAAAATAAAAATTAAAAATAAGAGGGGAAAGACAAAAAATTTAAAACAATTTTTTTTTAGGGGGAAGAGAAAGAGAGATAGACATGGGAGGGGAAAGGGAAAGGGTAATAGAGAAAGAGAGAAAGAGAGGAAAAAAAGTGTTAAACAGTCGACGGGTTGACCTAGAATATACATCCTCTTCCTCGAACATGACCAGTAAAAAATAAGTGATCATATTCAAAAAAGATACATTGAGATATCTAGTCATTTCTGGTAGCGGAACATCTTTATCGCATAACAACCGTTATAATTTTTAAATAATAATAATAATAATAAATATTGTTGTGAAAAAAAATTACATTAAAGAAAAAAATAATAATATAAAATTTTGATTAAATCAAAAAATTTTTAAAAGTTTTTTTTTCTTTTCTCTTTTTTCCTCTGAAGAGATGGACGCCTGATCCCAAGAAATAAATTATTACCTAAACGGATTTCTAAGGACCACACACACACACACACACACACACACACACACATATATATATATATATATATATATATATATAAAGACATACACACGCACATGAATATATACATATATACACTCTTAGATAGGGGTGTATACTACGTATACATCCACCCAGGGATATACATGTATTAGAGCCCTTTTTATTTTTCATACTTTTATATACATGTCCCTTAATATATAGTTCTACATACCTGCTCGCACGCACACGCACTCATACACACACACACACATATATATATATATATATATAGGATAGTCTTTACACACACACATACACACACACACATATATATATATTTGAGTTTCTTTAGTTTATGTTTTTGATGACATTTCAGCCTGAAGATTGCGTTTAACTACGGAACAGACTGTAAATGCTGGTATTGACCACAATGTATGCACACACACACACATATATATATATATATATATATATATATATATATATATATATATATATATATCAATTCTATAGTGTTTGCCATTGATTATTAAGCAAGGAGTACATTCCCTCTTGCTCTAAGAGTTTTCATGGGAATAGGGTCAGTGAAATCACGAAATTTCAAGTGCTTTTTCTTGTAATGGTCATATTGCTAATACAGCCTCTTTTCCACTGACGAAGTGCCGCAAGCCTATCGTTATTTTCATGGCAAATGTTCATCACATGAGTTTAGTTCTACCACTTCTGACCTTTACAGCCAGGACACGCCAATATCTCCTCCGTATTTCAAATGTAAAGTTCCACTCAGGCTGCTTATTCTCAAGAACTGAAACTTTGTGGAACTTGGAGGTTTATATTGATTATTATAATCTTAACCTCTCCATGTCAAAGGTCAGTCATTATACAACTTCCTTATCCTTATAATCTTCACTTTCTACAACCTCCTCTTTCACTCATACCACACCTCATTCATCGTTACCATTCTAACAGTAACTCTCTAGAGCCTTATATTTGCTTAATATAAAAAAATATGCAAATTGTCTAATTTGATTTCATGGTGTGAGATAGCCACAAGTATAGTGTCATTGAATATTTGTGTTTTTCCGGTATTACTCGTAATAAACGTATGCTTTATCAAAGTCTTGGAGAACAGTGAAGATAAAGAGCCATAGAGGCAGATAAATCGGTAAAATGAAAAGTTCTAACGCACACCACGACATACAGCTGCAGCAAATTGAAAGAAAACCATTTATATAATGTTGTATGTTCGTGCATTTGAATAACAAAGAATCTTTTTAAGAATAGATGGCAACAAAAAGGACATATTTACAGTCAAAAATTTCTAGGATACATGTGAAAGGAGAGCTTAGAGAATTTGTTACTCATCATACATATTGAACTAAAATGGACTGGAGAGAAAGAACGAGTAAACTGCATCGTTTGTGTAAATGGATGTTAAAGCGTAGAATGAGAGGGATAATAAGTGGACAAATGATGAATAGAGCTGCAAAATCACCCACACCTCGAAGCCAACGGATATATAAACGAAGAGATCTTTTCTGTTAATTCACCCCAAATAATGTAAAGTCACCTATTAACTCACCCCCAAAAATTCTAAATTTTAAATCAAAGTTTGTTTTTTTATTAAATTTTTGGCACTCTTTTGAAATTATAAATTTTAAATTCAAATTTTATTTAGCTTGCCTCGCAACAACTCCAACCCTCAGAAGGAAAAATTACCAAAAATCAAAGAGTTATTCACATTTCGTAATTGCGGATGATATTAGAGGTGCTGACAAAGAATGTTTTACAATTTAAAAAAAAAATAAAGAAAAACTGTTCTTGGTTTGTTTATCATGGTGAGCGCGAATGCTGACCCCACGCTTAGAAATAGCGCACCCTAATCGCCCATATTTGAGGCGATCGCAAAGGACATCTCAGCCGGAATGCAATGGAAAGGCATCACTTTGGAAAAATTTGGTATGAATTTTCGTAAATATAAATTTTGGGGTGAATTAATATTTTGGGGTGAATTAACAGAAAGATCCAAAAGAAACCCAGAAAATGGCTAACAACATATTATTAGCAAATCATTTGCAACACTGGCATGTTAACTATCTTTCTGTGACAGGTGCTTGTATATTCTTTTACTTTTAAATATTATCTATCTACGAAGGGGTGTTTATAATTTCCAGGTTCTATCATCTTTTCCTCAGTATATTTATGTTTTGTCATATAATTGATCTATCTGAATATACTCTCTGTGTTTATTCTGACAAAAGACATAACAAGTAATGCCTGACATGTGTTCGATCCTCATCGTGGAATCAGCTTTTTTAATCGTAAGACAGAATTAGCTGTAAGGTATATGTTCTGACCTTGAGCGTTAGTGCAGTAGGAAGGTGCTGGAAGGGAGAATGATCCACACAGATCTGTCACGCTTCAATTTGTGAAGAGGAGACAAAATAAAGCTTACCAAAATATTTAAGTGCGATGATTAAAAGGTTACAAGACTGTGAAAGAATCGGCGAAGTAGAAATGTAGAATAACATATATGGAAAGGTGTTGATAACGTGATCTTGTAAAAGCGACTGTACAAGTGATCACAAAGAAAATAAAAAGAAGGAGAAAGTTTAAGGTGTTTTGTTGAATTTACTTTGTTTCATTTAGGGGTTGAAGAATAATTAAAGGGTCCTAAGAAAATGATGGAGAAATATAACTGTCGAGCAATCACGTGGTCAAGATAAACACTCAGTTGTGGAGCAAGCTGAAGGGAGAATAATTCAACCTTGAGAAAGAGAGCTATTTATGGTACAATGGAGCATCTCATTGTGCTAAAGTGGGATAGTCCATTGCTTGGACTGTGATTGGCTGCTGGTACCTGAGTGGAGGTATTTCTATATAAATACAGCTTGATTCATCAGTTAGTTTGCAGGGTTTGTATTAAGTTACAACCTGCTTTATTTTTGTCTGCCAGCTGGACGCTAGCTGGGACTCTTACGTCGGTAAGTGTTGTTTATTGTATTGTTATTCTACAATAACAAGACAATTAATCAAATATAATAATTATTTAAATTTCCTTACTTTGGCACAAGGTTAGAAATGTAGTTTTAAAAATTTTCAAATTCAAATATAATAATTGTCATCGAGACCATAAATAATAAGTTGTAATACTTACTTCTTAGAATTAAAAAAAAGTCACTGTCACGCCCTGACTGTCAAAACCACGAAATAAACCATAGAAATAGTATCAGATTGATTAGTCGAGGAGACATTGAATTTTGAATGATTTTGTAGGCTATTAATCAGATGTGGTCTGTAACAAATGTGTTTTGAAGAAATAGGTTCTGAGTTCCATCTGAAATAATACTTGTTCTGTATTCTCCTAAGTGCAACGTAACACGATATTTGCAAATAAAATCAAATATAAATGCGAAACAAAGCATCAAAGCGATGTCGAAAATGTTTGTAATAATGAAAATATTTAATTTCATAATCTGAAAACAACTTTAGCTATAAAGAGTTAGAAAGAAAAGAGCGAGTGAGTGTAGGAGGAAATGAAATAGATAATGTGAGAGAGAAAGAGGGAAAGATAGACAATGGGAAAAAGGAGTAAAGAGCTAGAAATAGAAAATGAGGAAGCCTGAGAAAAAGAAAAATAGAGAAAAATCGAAAAAGTAAGAAAGATAGAAAGAGTAAGTGACAGAAAGAAAAAAAAAGAATGGAAAGAAAAAGATCAAAAAAAAAAAAAGAAAAAATATGTAGAGAAAGTCAAAGAAAAAGAAGAAATGGAGAAAATTATAGAGAAAATGATGTGAGAGACAACGTGAAAGTGATAAGGAGAGAAAAGAGAAAAAAGTAAAAAAAAAAAGAGAGGAATATAGAGAAAATAGAGATCGTTAGCAGAAAAAGAAAATGTGAAAGGAAAGAAAAGAAAAAAATAGAGATTGTTAGAGAGCAGAAAAAGAAAATGTGAAAGGAAAGAAAAGAAAGTAAAAGTTCGAGAGAAACAGAAAAAAACACTCGTCAAAACAAGCGCCTATTCGTTACTGCTGGTAAGAAATGTAAGCGAGTCATCGAAGGAGATAAGTTACTGTTTACAGAAAGAATGATACACCGCATAGCCTCCAACAACTTTGGCTCTCGTGATTACTGGCGGCTCTGCAATAGGGTATTAAATAAGTGCAAGGTCCCTATTCCTCCTCTTTTTTTAAATCGATTTGAAGTGTTATCATCCTCTGCTGATAAAGCTGAATGATTTGCTTGTAAACTCTCCTCAAACTCTACCCTTGAATCATTAGGGATATCCTTGCCCAACTTCCCCATTTAGAACTGAATCTGTTGGGTGATATGCATATAACCATTTCCATGGTTGCTGCTATCATCTCTAACCTAGATCCCCACAAAACATGTGAACCCGATGATATCCCTATAATAGCCATTAAGAAATGTGATCCGGAACTGGTTCCAACTCTTTTTAAACTGTGTCATAAATGCCTTGCTGCCTCTTGTTTTCCCGCCTTCTGGAAGTCATTGTCTGTTGTTCCACTTTTTAAGAAGACTAGCGAACCGTCCGACTCTTCCAACTATCGGAATATTAGCCTTCTACCTCTTTTGGGGAAGCTCATAGAGGCCCTAATCAATGCTGAATTGGTTCAGCATCTCTCATCGCAGGACCTTTTTTCAGACAAGAAATATGGCTTTTGTTTCCCCACGTCAACTTCTGATGTACTGACGATAATTTCCGAAAGAGTCTATCTTGCTCTAGATAAAAACTGTGACAGAGTTTGGAATACCGGTCTTCTCCACAAGCAAAAAAAAAGTTACGGTGTTTCCGGACACATTTTTGAACTGGTCCAGTTTTTCCTATCAAATCGTAAAATGAAAGTTATCCTGAACGGCAACTCGTCTACATCCTTTCGCAGTAACGCGGGTGTCCCCTGCTTTTAATTTTCATTTCATTAATGATCATACCCATGTCATCAGCTCTCAACTTGGCATCTACGCTGACATTACCATTTAGTCTTGCTCCGATAGTAAGGCTGATCAATCTGACAAGTTCAAAATTGCAGCTGATGTCCAAAACGACCTCCAGTCCTAACGACTGGAGCAAAAGATGTTAATTTTAACACCTCCAAAATTAAACTTGTCTCTGTTAATAATCCGAGAGACACCTCTTTGCTTTCCATCAGCATGTCTGATGATAATCTCCTGAAAAGGGACTCATTGCGACTTCCCGGGCTAATGTTCTCATCAGGCATGCAGTGGAAAGACTATATTGAAACCATTGCTAAGTCTGCTGCCAAGAAAGTCGTGCGAAATAATTTTTCTCTCCAGAATCTATCTTACATATCTATGTCTACCATTCGTCCATGCTTAGAATATTGCTGCCACATATGGTCAAGTGTGCCTGCCATTTAACTAGAGCTCCTTGATAAAAAACAAAGAAGAATCAGCAATATTATTGGTGCTGATCTGGGGACTCGGCTTCAGTCAAATTTCCTACCGACGTATGATTACCTCTCTGCCTTTTCAATAAATAATTTCATGATAATTGTTTGGATGAACTCTTTGCTATGGTATCTAGACTTTTTAAATTTAAGAGCAGTACTAGACAGGCGTCGAGATCTCAACAATTGACAACTGAGCTGGATTAAATGTTGCCATAATTTGTATGGTAACAGTTTCTTTTCTCGCCTTTCTCGCTTGTGTAACTTCCTTCCGGCTTCATGCTTTCCAGCCAATTTTAATCTGCAAAAATTTAAAAGCAATGTCAAACGCTATCTACTGTCATCCTGAGCACTCTTTTCTCTTTCCACTGATCATTAATATTTTGGTTCCTATTTCCTCCACACTGTGTAACTCGTTGTGTCTTAGTGGCTTTATCTCTTTGCCTAGGGTGATGTCAATTAAAAAAAAAAGAAAAGATAAAGAGAGATAAAGTGCAAGCGAGAGAAAGAAAGAGAGAGAATGATGGAGAACGTTAGAGAGCATTGAAAGAAAATGTTAGACAGGAAATGTGAAAAGAATGATAAGGGAAAGAGACAGCAAGAGAAAAGAAAAGATAGAGAGAGACAATGTACAAGTGAGAGAAAGAAAGATAAAAAGAAATAAACAAATAAAGAGAAAGACGGAGACAGTAAGAGAAAGAATGAAAGGGAAAAAGAAAAGCACTTTGTTTTCCCGCTAATTCCCAAGCAAACAAACACTATTTCAGGTGTTTATGGTGCACCTGTAATCAGTAAATACAAAAATATTTGGCCTTATCTTCACCTAACTTCGACAATCTATCAGCAGCTTTAAAAAAAACGACTTTACGTACTTATTTACTATATGATATAGCCTAAAGACAGACGGTTTGCTTGTAATTACATTTATCTATCTTTCATTGTTTTTGAATATTTCTGTGATATCGTCTTTCGAAACTGACTAGACATTGGGTACATAACACAGTCCAAGAGCGAGGGCGGGATATAGATGAAGATACACTATAAATAACAGGAACTATCTACCATAAAATGTTTATTTGTTAGATATACTGTGGAAAAACAATATATAATTTTTATATATGAAAAAAAAAACTATTCTAGCCTATGGGGAAATGTATGACAACGTATGTAGCTTATTTAATATCAAAAGTAATGTAAAGAAAAAGAAAAAGAAACTAAATGAAATCGGCGATATTATATACCGAAAATATGTATAAAAATAAAAAAAATTAATCACCAGCGTCCCCTTTCCATGGTGAACATGTATAGTCTCATCAACGTAAATATCTGTCCAATGAAATCCAAAAGGATGAAACGCGTCATATGAAAGCTTTTTATATTTTTTCTTAGATATACTGTACAATTTATAAATATTTATTTACACTATTTACATTGTTTGGATTATTGTCATCATCTTTATTGTGATATTCCCGATGTTTCAGCCGTTGTATGCTCCGGCCTTCTTCAGGTAATATACCTTTGAATTTTGAACCGAAAACATTTTTTTTGTCCACTGGGGCAGATTGTTCTAGTTCAACGTGCCATGCCTTTCCTGGATATATTAGTTTCAGTTATTTTAGTAACTTAACTCTCCAAATTTTTGTTCACCTCTGCTGTGGCCAGGTATTGAACTCACAACTCTTTGGGTCAAGTCACTGGATTACTTCAGCCAATTCTTTTATCCATCGAGTCAGGTGTCCCTGAAGATGACAATAAAGACGAGCAAAACAGCCCGAAAAAAGTAAATAGTGTAAAAAGTTAACTCATATCATAGATATAGACAGATTATAATTATTTATAAAGAACTTTGAATTAAAGATTTGTTTTAATCATTTCACCCCGAGAAAGGCGATAATTTCACTAAGATGCAAGGGGCTACTTTCAGTGAAAGTGAATGAAAAAGAGAAAAAGAAACAGGAGACCCAATCCTAAACAGGAAAGGATAAACTTTTATTCATGTTCTTTTGTGAAGGAGTGTAAACCAGACAATAGGCGAACCTATTGAATTTCGCGAAATGTTTTCTCGTGGGAAACAAATAATTTAAAAATCCACTAAAATCTTGGAAATCATTTGAAAACGTATAATATATATAAATATAAATATAAATATAAATATATATATATATATATATATATATATATATATATATCATTTGGATGATCATAATTTATAAAAATGTATCTTAATATTGAAATTTCCAAATGTTACGACAACCATAAGTACAGTTGCGACATCTGGTCATAAAGCACAAGTTTCTTCATTCATTTATTAACAAGTGAATTAATTGAAAATTAATTTTATTACTTCTCTGCTTAATTCTTTTATATTCAGTGTATTCTTTCTTTCTTTTCAATACTCGGTTATTCTAAAATAAGTGCGTTTCTTTAGAAATCCCTGGAACGACAGTACGCGATGCGACCTCTGAATTTTAAATGTAAAAATAAGGTAAGAACAACAATCTAGGTAGTGATAAACTTTCTTCTTCTTCTTCTTCTTCTTCTTCTTCTTCTTCTTCTTCTTCTTCTTCTTCTTCTTTATGCCGTATTCTTTCAGGACATTGGTGATCAAAGGCTCTGCACGATTTATTGTCCTTTGAAGCTCTTAATAAATGTCTTTTTGTAATCTCTCCTAAATCTTGTTCCATCATCCATTTATATAACTGGGTATGATATACTTTGATTCCATCCGTCCCCCTACACTTCAATCCGTCCTGTGAGTATCAAATTTTCCAAAACCCGCTTTCATGATTATGTGTCCTAGAAATTCCAATTGTCTTTTCCTGATGTTAAGCATAAGTGTCCTTTTTGTATCAGTTTTCTCTAAAAATTTGTTGTTGCTCATATGTTCAACTCATGATATTCTCAGCATCTTTCTGTAGAACTAGATTTCTTTTGTTTCTTCACCTCTGAGGAGATTGTCCGGCATTTTCTGTCATATAGGAGGACTGCTATGTTCCCAGATATTTAAATTATTGTATTCGTTTGATCTCGGTATCTCCAATTTGTAATTTGCATGTTGGACTCATTCTTTTTCTAACAACCATGCATTCTATCTTCTTACAATTGATGTGCATTTTTTTCTTCTTCTTTCGCTTTCTGTAGAAGTTATTGTACTTTACTTCCTATGTCTGCTATCAACACTGTGTCATCTGCATATTTTATCTTGTTAAGATTGTGGTCGCCAATAAGGAATCCTGGTAGGACTTCTAATTCTCCCAGAATCGTCTCCCTGTATAGATTGAATAAGTCCGTTGAGAAGATACATCCTTGTCTTACACCCTTTTCTATTTCTGTACATTTACAGAATCTGAAGGCGAATCGGAACTGAGAAAGATGCCTTCCAAATCCAAAAGAAATTATTAAGGAACAAAGAAATTTCGTTAGAAACAAAGAAAAGTGCAGTGAATATGACAGCGAATGTTGGACAATTTCCCCACAGATTAAGAGACATGAGGTAACAGTTCCACAAAAGGAAGCTGAGAAAATTATGACCGGACTATATAAGCAACGTAATTTTTATTTTTTTAACTTTTTTTTAACAATGATATTCACCCTTTACAAGGCCAAAGAGCCACTCAAGGTAGAGGGTTACTGAGTAAGAGGTACATTCTATGGGGACATGTGCGGAAGATAAAGATTAACTTCGATATTTGAAGAAGCTAATATTCTAGCGATCGGGTAAGCATCATCTCGGGAATCGCCCCCACAAAGTAGCAGTTCGTGGGAAGAAGCGGCTCGAGTAGAACTTACATTTCACTAATGGGATACGAAGGGAATGAGAAAAATATAAACAAAATGCATATTTGTTGTTAGGAACAGAAAGAGGTAGTTGAAATATCTGTGATACATAATGAAGAAATAGTGTTTGGAGAATATGACACACATAGGGCATATTGGAGACAAGAGATACAGATCGAAATATTGATTAATCTATTTAACGTTCTTTTGTAAATGAATTGTAGAACACGATCTGGGTGGGATAGTAAAAATATATAAATATTCCTTAGCGCTATACGCGATTGGAAAATGTGGAAAGCCATGATCGCTCACTCATAGTAAATATGATTATCATTTACTTCGTGTAATGAGAACCACAAGCATCAAATTAAAAAATCTGTTGATCAATTTATATAGTTTATGTAAAACCAGCATTTTATTCATTTTTTGAAGAGTGTGAAAAATTTTACAGTCCATCTGTGAGCCACTCCATTTCTTACATTTACATGACGACCCTAGAAATCCTAAGGCTTCGTTTCTAAAATGATCACGTTGACCAGTTTTATCTTTTCATAATTTTTAAATCTTGTATATTTATCTTGCAATCGCTTTTCCTTTGGGTTATTTCGGTTATTGATATTTATGTCTAAGTTTAAACTTTGTTTAATAAAAATCATTCGTTATTATCATATAGTTATATATACTAAATAGAGCTTAAACATTACTTGGAGCTAAGGTTTTGCCATTGAAATTATTATGATCATAGACTTACTGTTTCCGATAATTTCTGCATAGTGACGTAAAGCTCCTTATATCAAAATATATATTTGAAAATTACAATTTATTCCATTGGATACAATTGAAGTGATAAATATTTTAACATAAATAATCCTATATATATATATATATATATATATATATATATATATATATATATATATATATATATATATATATATATATATATATATATAAATTTTTAACTGATGATCCTGAATCCTTAAAAAAGGATTTAGGTGAAATAAATTATCGTAATGGTACCTTAAAGTGGTTTGTTTTTCATTACATTTATATATATTTATATATATATATATATATATATATATATATATATATATATATATATATATATATATATATATATATATTGGATGGACATTTGAATGATTTGATTTAAAACAATTTCTAATTTTCCCAATGAATAATTTTCTGATGCCACAATTCATTTAAATCCATAATCAAGGGCACAGATGATATTCTTCGGTATTTTGAATGCTTCTCTTTCAGAATACATCTTTTCTCTCATGTTGCGCAACATTTAAGTTACATTTGAACTGTCTTGAATCTTTTGCATGCCCAAATGTACAGCCTTCCCTGTTTCGAGCCATACAGTTGCAGTATTTCTAGAAATGGTCACAAAATAAGGTTTCAATTCAAAAGTATGGAAAAACTTGAGTTCTCATGTATCCGTGTGTGCAGAATATTGTGTTGACAGAAGTAATACATTATATTATTATCATTTGCTAAAAACAAAATTAACCCCAAAGTAAATCTTAACCCCAAAGTAACCGTTGTGTTCGAATAAACTGAGCTTGCCAAATAAAGCAATAATTACGAAAAAGACAAAAACAAGTAACTTGCGTTGTCATATCTCTATCTATAAAAGGCAGTGTGTGTGTGTGTGTAACGATTGCACGGCCGCAATTTTCGACGGGTGTGCACCAAAATTTACATGCACATGCTCCAAGTTAGTGGGAAGGCCAAGACCGACTTTGCATTTCCCAACTCCCATCGATAGTGGAAATAATTGATTTTTCATGCTTCTACGGAAGTTTTCATGTAGTTTGCGGCCATTTTCTACTGGCCAGAGTGAGAGCCTATGGCTGGCTGCCACGAATAGGCAGCAAGATTCTATTGGCCAGCGTTAGAGTGAACAGCTGACTGACACGAATGTTAACTAGCATGCTAGCATGCAAAAAAAATCAATAGCTGCATTCGTCACAAGTGGGAAAAATTTAAATCTGCATGGCACTTTACTCCATTTGGCTCATTCGCTTGCTTAAACTCAACGTTGATTCTGATTCTGCAGAACTGGGTTGGGTGTGAAAAAGTATTTGTTGTTAACATTCTTTTTTCATTCAGTTTTTCCAGTTACGAGTCCTTTTTTTAAAACTGATCGTTTTGTGTTCATTTTGTTTAGTTCTTTTTTCGTAACAGATTTAATGTTTAGTATAGATCTTAGAAAAAATTCGCAATGTGAGATAGGCAAGAAGTAAGATATGTAGCAACATCAGCACGCCAAAGGACACTCCTTTAAAGGCAAGGAAGGGTAAAAATATTTTAAGTCAAGTGATAGCGATTTCTGTATGAGTCGTACGATTTTTGAATCAAGCATGTTCAACGCCGGGCCATGCTGCTAGCATATATATATATATATATATATATATATATATATATATATATATATATATATATATATATATAGAGAGAGAGAGAGAGAGAGAGATAGATAGATAGATAGATAGATAGATAGATAGATAGATAGAAAGAAAGAAAGAAAGAAATGTGCATGGTCAACTGTTATAAATTATCCTCCAAATCTATTATCCATCAAACTAATTTGAATCTGAGAAGAAATATTGAAAAATATCATTTTTAGCGCTTCCCCACTAAATTTCAGTGTGTTTCCGGCGAAATTTCGAAAGCTTTTCTATTTTTTTAATCCGGTCTTCAAAATTCAGCTCACTTGGAAGTTTGGGACAAAATAATCTCTTTTCTCGGCTAGTTTCTGCCTTACTCAGCTACGCCTATAGATATAAACAGATATACGAACATATAAGAGCATATAATCACATTTAACAATACAGACACCGACTTCCGCCTAAGTAAATTTATCCACACCGATTGCTGTTCCGAACACGGTGGTCGGAAATAGAAATATTTGCCTGGAATCCATAGTAAGCACATAAACAATGTCAGATGCGAAATCTATTGGTCGTTTGACCTTTTTTGTTAATTTCGTTTGTTTTCTTCGACCCGAAGGATTTGAAGCCGGTGAAGTCGAAGCATTTGTTCATAAAAACAAACATGACGACCATTGGCCGTCTACGGCTGGCGAAGTTGGAATGCTAAGAAAAGCTTCGCGACGACCTCTGAGTGACTTTATACCGTTGCGTTGTGGTAAGATAAGATGTCCCTAAGATGAATGCTTTGTCGGGTGGTATGTAAAAAGTCGGGCTTAGGTTTGGATTCTTGGTTGAAGTATGTGTCGGTGGCTTCGGGCATGAGGAATTTGAAGTGGAAAGTAAAAGAGAATGTTTAAATATTTGGGGAAATATAAAAAAGCCGAAAAGTAGGAAAGAAACGAGGAAATGTAGAGAATGGTAAAAGAATAAAAAGAAATAACTTGGTTGAGAGAGTAAAAAATGTCCCTGAGAAAGGAAGTGATGGAAGAAGGAATTTACAACGGAAAACGCCGGAGATGAAGAGGAATGTGGGGAAAAATCAAAGGTGATTTGAAAGAGACATTGAGGAAAAATCACAATATTTTAAAAAGAATTTAAAGAAAAGGCAGAATAAGAAAAATTGGAATGAAAGAAAGAGAATTGTAGCAGACAAAGAATCAAAAGTGAAAGCAAGATCAATGAAACAAAGGGTAACGGAACACTTTTTTTAATCTATTAAAAAATAAACAATGTTTTCAATTGTCGTAACCTCTTGACATGCTCAAGGGAAGTTGGGAGGAGTGATTTCAAACTTTAAATTCATCTGAACTTTCAGTTCTCCAAAGAATTCCACATAACTTCATTATTAATTATCCTTTGTTGTGTCTGACAAAGGTGCAAAGCAGGCAGAACCCAGACACGATGAAGTAGAGCCCACGAAAAAAAAACAAAAAAAAAAAAAACCAAAAAAACCGAGATCTCCTTTTATCCGCAATTCCAATTACCTGCGCGCAAACCCAGAAATAAAAATAACATTAAAAAATTCATTTAATAAGCGTTGGTAGTTGAAATATGTTAAATAGTAATCTAAAAGTGATTCCTTTAAATTAAAAAAGCTATATATTATTGACGCAATTCCGAAAGGAAAATATCGTATACTAAAATATCGTATTGCTAAGTTCTACAGTAAAAACAGATCTTCTTTAGGTCCAAATTTTGGAACTATAATCTGT
The DNA here is from genome assembly GCA_963932145.1 of Acanthosepion lycidas. Lineage (NCBI taxonomy): Eukaryota > Metazoa > Mollusca > Cephalopoda > Sepiida > Sepiidae > Acanthosepion > Acanthosepion lycidas. The sequence goes on from OZ010596.1 coordinate 67,455,024, forward strand.
AGTTATAGTTATTTTTACTTTTCTCTCTTGTAATTAATTTATGAATTGAAACTTGCATGTATAAGTAAAGCGGTTTCTATTAGTGGTATATCGTTTGCTTGGGGTGAAATCATACACTGAACGAACTTTCCTAGTAGGAGACTTAACAATTGCTTCAATATAACTACTCAACTTTTTGTTAGTAGAAAACGTGGAAGCAAGAAGCCGCAATGATTTGCTCTCTTAGAGGTTAACATCAACCATGCTGATATGAATGCAAAATATGATACTGTGGTAATTAATTTATAGTTGTTTAATAAATAGATAAAAAGAGCATCTATTCAAATATGAGTCTCCATTAAAAATAACGTTTAAACAAATAAATTAAAAATATGTCGGATTTAATTTATTTCCTTAAAAAATTCATTGTTTACGTTTGCATATGAAACAGAACAGATATTTATATTTCGAGAATCGGGAAAGATATGTGTTCAAAAGCACTATTCAGGTTTTGTTATGTCCGGCGGGATTACGTGGCCGTGAGGTCAATGCATGTCAGATCTAATGACGGTTTGCCCTAGGGAACGCAAGAGGACAGGCATATTCTTCTAACAACATATTTCGAATATTCAGGCCGGTAGATGTAAATAAATAAATATATTGTTTAATAATAAAAACAGAGAATCCGTTAAAAATAACGTTTAAACAAGTTCAAATGCAGATCAAATATGGATCGGAATCCAACAGGAAGATAAAATAAAGAAAAAAATCTTGATTGATATTCGTTTCTTATTTGTTATTTATTTTATCATATATATATATATATATATATATATATATATATATATATATATATATATATATATATATATATATATATATGTGTGTGTGTAAGCAAATATATGGATATAGATCCGACAGTATGAAGAAAAATATACGGAAAAAACAAACAAAAATCCTTATATGCAATTATGCTGTTTTAATATTAATATAATGTCAACGTTGGACGTACATATAAGTTTTAGATTAAAATAAAATTCTTTTCATTTTTCATTCAAAATACTCTATTTTAGGAATACGTTTTCACAACATCGCACACGTGACGCCGACGTGATCATATTGAAACGGAAGGCTGATCTTGAAAAATTTCAGTTGTCTGTTTTGATTAGTATTACTCTTATGTCCATTGTCTTTTCATGTTGAATTAAATATAGTCTAATGTTAATTATGTTTTATGAATATGTCCTGAAGATGGTCTACTAGACCGAAACGCCCGACGTTGACATTATATTAACATTAAAACAGCATAATTGCATATTAGGATTTTTTTTCCGTATATATTTCTTCATATATATATATATATATATATATATATATATATATATATATATATATATATATATATATATATGAGCATTGAAGTCAACACTCAGAGGCGACAGGCTAGACGCAATCGTCAGATCGCCTGACGATTGCGTCTAGAATGAAACATCCTGTTGCCTCTGAGTGTTGACTTCAGTGTTCACTTTCATGTTTACATACGCTGTATCTCTGGTATTGAGCACTTTGTCCCATAAATATAGCACACCTTAAAACTATATTTCTTTACACACACACACACACGCATATATATATATATATATATATATATATATATATATATATATATATATATATATATATATAAAAGTGTCGGTACTGACTAGATTTTCGTGCTATCATATAATTGGAACATAAGTAAAGGGAGGGTAAAAGTTTAAAAAATAAAGAAATCAAGAAGGAAGAAAGGATAGACACAAGTTCTAAGAATGAATGTCTGAAAAGAATGTTATGGGAAAAATGACTTGATAAATAGAAGGTATGATGCGAAAAGAAAAAGAAAGAGTCGAAGATGTCGCAAAGGAAAGGTGCTAATAAAAGGAAGAACGGAAGATAAAATAAATATGTTGAAAACGAAATATTTCAAAGAGGAGGATAAAAGATTTTGAATAATTACATTAAAAAAGGGAATGGTCTTGAAAGCGAAAAAGAAAGAATAAAGAGAAAACAGAAAGACAGATGGCAGTGGACGATGAAAACGACAATATAAAAATAAAAATAAAATTGGAAGAAATAAAAATAAAACAAGGACGATAAAAAAAGCAAGAAAAGGGATTTAGTGCTGTTAGAAGCCCATCAGACTATAGCACATATATTAGCAGTATGTTACTCGTAAATTCGATTTATCTCTGATTTATCTGAAAACAACAGCCTTACAATCCTTACAAGTAGCTGCTTATGTAAAAGATTTAATATCCTATCCCGACAAGAATATAGGGATTATGTTTTGTTGTAAGATTGGTCATTTAATGCGATTCAGCCTAAGAATTTGAGCTTGAAACATTTTAACAAAACACATATAGATCTGACTTTAAGGCTGACGCTCACAGATTCTAAGGTTTCTAAGTATTTTATCGATATATTTAATCTGCACCCTTTAGTCTTGTACAAGTCCACCATATTGAAACACCAACAGAAGATCGGTCTTACCCTATAACAAATAATCGAAGTAGCATAATCGCTCTAAGTCAGATGTTTATATCTACTGTTTTTTATTTCTATATTTTACCCAAATGTCAGTTTAGTTTCTACTTCTGTGGTACATTTACTGTGTTGCTTTATTACTTTCATTAGGTTTGATGCCAAAGCTTCCAGAATGTAAATATAATTCATATAAATTCATCTTGGAAATTTTGGCACACACAAGACATTGAAGGAAGATGGAAATAGAGCGTAACCTTTCAAACAAACTCGTGTAAATGGATGGCAGGACAGAGAGGTGGAAAGATAATAAAAAGCAAACAGTGTTAAAGGCTACAAAGGGCAGGAAATTGTGGAGAGTCATGATGGTCTACGTACTGAATGGATACGGCACATAAAAGGAAATCATTCCTCAATCTTCAAAGAATTTTCTCTGGTTTTCCATCCTTTCAAGAAAATAGTGTATTTCATCATCATATGAGAATTCCGGCATTGATCTGATAAATTCTTCGAAGAATCTTTCAATGTCTAGGAATTTTAGTACTACTGACCAGACAAAATTGTGTTGCATAGTACGAAACAGCTGATAGGGTGAAAGTGACAGGACTGGAGATTATGCCACGTCTGAAAGAATTTCCCTTTGCTAATCCATGATTGTTTTTTTTTCTTTCTCCTTCAATGTGTCATTTAAAAGAATTAACGGAATCGTTTCTAATTTTTGGTAAATGCACATAATAGTTGTATTGCCTTCTCTTTATATTACTGCCAATTTGTCAGCTTTCAACTTTTCCAGGGGCGTTCTTTGTCGTTGGGCTCAAACTCACAACATTAAGCTTCACTTATCACTTATATTCTCCAGCATTTTTCTTCAGGTCAGACATAAACAGCATCGAATGTCAACAAAGGAAAATTATCCTTTTCTGTAAACAATTGTTAAAGAATCTATACGCCTATTAAAAAGCTGAATAAACTTTAACGACACTCCGAATATTTTCCTAATAATGTGAAAATATTGCGCTGAGATTTTTTTTTAATATCAACTTGATATATTTTTCCCACAAACCTGATAACATCGTGACAGTTTTATGTCACAGGTCTTAAAATATAAAAAAAAGTGTGTGGCTGTCAAGATTTTCACGTAAACCGAATATTTCACAGAACAGATGTATGATCACGGAAGAAAAATAATGTTCTAACTTTATGCTGTACTTTCAACATAAAATGATTTTTCTCTCCGTTCCTTGACTTTCATTTTGCAATATTATTTTTTGTAGAAGAAATATCACTTTGGGGAAGATTTTAAGCCTATCATGAAATCTTTATTAACATCACATGATAAATGTGCCATTTGATGTTGAGACGGATTTAAGTCAAGAAGACTTTCATGAAAAAAAAGTCCTATCATGTGACGTTATTGGGGCACACTTACTGGATATATCTGCATAAAATGTTCTCGTATATCTTCGAAAGTTTTTTTTAGCATGATCCTACCCAATATTATCTAGTATATAATGTAGCCCTAAGTAATATTTAAATCGCAAATCCTCGAAAGTTATCTATTATCTCGCATAAACATAAGCTATCTGTCTTTCTTCTATATGACATTAATTTAATCTCAAAGATACACATAAATTCGTTCCTTCTCAAACACGATTATTCATCTAAAGCGTGGCAATGAATTTGTCCATATTGTCTCACACAATCAAACGACCAGCAGTAGCGATGATTTCATACTTAGTTTATACTAAGTATGAATACTTGTAACAGACAAAACAATGAATACACTTGGAATACATTATTAAAAAATACATTATTAAAAAATACATTAAAACATTAATTACAAATAGTAATATTTACCGAAAAAGATTTCATCGGTTCTTGTCATTTTCAGTAACGTAATTAACTTCGATAAATATTGTAGATGTATTAAACAGGTCGATCACGACAAAACTGAAAAAAATGTAATTTATACGACTACAAAATAAAACAGCTTTAATTTAAACACAATACAGAACCTTTTTGCCTTCCAAGACTGGCACTAAGTTCCAAGAAAATAGACTTCAACTATATAATAGATCATGGTGGCACTATAAAATTATTTTTATGAAGTGTCACAATGTTCAGTCAGGTTTAACACTCTTCTATATGCCGAGTCCCTTCAGGCCATTGGTGATCATGGCTCTTGTACAATTTCCTGTCCCTTTTAGCTCTTTTTAGTCTTTTGGCTATCTCTCTTAAATCTTGCTCCGTCATCCATTTACTCAATCTCGCTAGGTCGGTTATACGTTGTTTCACTTGTCCGTCTTGCTTTCAATCTGTCTTATGAGTATCAAAATTTTCCAACTCGTCTCTCCTCATTATGTGTCCCAGAAATTTCAATTGTCTCTTCCTGATGTTAATTTAAGTGTTCTTTTTTGTTTCCATTTCTCTAAAATTTCGTCGTTATTCTCAGCATCATTCGGTAGAAACATATTTCTGTTACTTCTAGACTCTTTTTCATCTCCGAGAAGATTGTCCAGCCTTTACTGCTATATAGGAGCTTTTTATATCACTTAATGTTTCTATCATTTTACCTGTTCTCGGGGTTAGACATTTCTCATTCCGCTTTATATACTTAGGAGATAATTCACATCAGTTAGTACTCATTATGTTTATTGAACTTTGTGTTTCTTGTCTGTTTCTTGACTTTTCAACACTATCAAAGCCATGAATTTTGATATGCTTTTATCTACTCCTTAATTTACTCTTTGGTAATCTAATCATATAATTAGAGGCTCCCAAACTGTGTTCATTTCTATGCTAGTTTTTCTAAGGAGGTTGTCAGGAGGTAATATAGCCGCTCAGGAATATAAAAATAAAAAAAAACACTGTAGTCCGCAGTAGAATTTGAAATCAGACCTACTTGAAGGGAATAGGCTTGTCAACAATCCCTGTTGGGTATGGTCAAGATAAGCCACAAAACAACATTGAAGGATAAAACAACAAAAAGAATTAACGCATTTTGTTTGATTATGAATATGATACCTTCTGTGAGTCTCTGATTATGACACAGAACACTCAAAAAATTCAAAATCACGACACTGGAATTTCCAAGAAACATGTTATCATGTGGATGAAATGTTGGTTAAAGACTATGTTATTACCTTATTTAGTGCAGAAGTCATACACTTTAATGAAAGAAACTGACTTTTAGTGAAAGAAACGGACATACTGCACAAAGAGAATTAACTGATATGAGTTATCTCCCCTCTAACTATGAAACGCAGAACGAGAACATTGATCGCATCGATTGATAAAAGGTAAGTTATCCGAATAAACCAAACACCACAAGAAAGTCGAAAGGTATAGCGATATAAGAAGAGTACAAGAATCAGGATTTAGAAGTCATATAATAATCTTATATTTAATACTATTGTAAAGGGATTTCCAGGAAACCAGGCTCGAATATTACTTCAAGGATTTAACAATTACCAATTATAGTTACAAGATCTCAGCGAAAAGCAAGAGTCATGTACACTGCTCATTCATGTTTGATTTTGTTATTTTTAAATCATCTGGCTGAATTTTATTAAAACATTTGATTTTCTTTTCAGATAAATTCGTGTATTATATTTTTTCATAGGGAGTATTTAAACTTATATATTTCCTTTTTTACAATCCCGATGTAAATTTTAAATTAGTTTCAAAATGATGGTTTGTGCAACTTAAGTGAAAAAAAATCCATCTTACTTTCTTAATATGTTCTCTTGTTAATGACAAAGTAAGTCGAAAGTACTTGACCAAAAATAAAAAAAATATGAACTTCGGGCAGTTTATGCACAACTTTGAGCAAAAAACTCGACACCTTATCCGAAAATTGGAAAAATACAATAAAAAATTAAACAAAATTTGTCGGTACTTTTTAATCTTACTTGTTTGGTTAAATACTTGCTACCTTTTTGAGGAGGTTGTCAAGAGGTAATATAGCCGCTCAGGAATATAAAAAACACTGTAGTCCGCCATGTACCATGTGTCCTTGAGGACACATAGCACAGTGGATAAAGGCGTTGGTTAGATCCAGTGACAGGACCCAAAGAGTGTGAGTTCAATACCCGGTTAAGGCAGTGGAGAACTTTCACAGGGAAATTAACAGGAGATAACTGGAACTAGAACAGTCTACCCCAGTGATCGAAATAAAGGGTTCAGTTCGACATTCCAACCACCTGAAGAAGGTCGGAGCGTACAACGGCCGAAACGTTGTAATAAATATGGCGACAAAGATGAGGACAATAGTCCGAATAATGTAAATAATATATATATATATATATATATATATATATATGTTTTTGCGTGTGCATGTGTGTTCCTTTGTGTGTGGTGATGGTTGCAATGAGCTGTTTTCTGAGTGAACTGGACACTACTTGTTCCCTGTTAACATATCAGATTACTACTGTAACAAAATTGATTACTGGAACCGCAAGTTTTCTTATAGAAAGTTTACTCAAAACCACAGCCTTGGTTCCCTAGATCGAACCCTAATGTGGGAACACAAATACCGACCAGCCCAACAGAATTTGCCGTAATAATAAAAGTAGCCTTCATTCAATTATATCGTAGACTTTTACAAACACAATCAGTGTTTTGTAAAATTAACGTTTAATGGAATTTAAGAAAGAAAACCCACCATCTAATGATTTTTCAACAAGAAAGGATTTTTTCAGATATTTCTGATTAAGAATACGCATATAAATCTAATTTTATTTTAAATATTTCATTTTAATTATTTTTAAGGGCGTATTTTTTATTCTCTTTCTTACATTTTCATTATTTAATTGCTTTTTTAAGAGACTTAAATTTAGTTTTATTGAGCAATACTTATTTCTTGAACAAATGTTTCATTTACAAGAAACCGTTTTTCTTCAAGCACGTATATCAGACGTTAATTAGAGCTGAAGAAAAAATACATAAAAGTAAGATTAATAGGAAAGATTAAATTTTGTCTGGGGACTTTGTGCCGACCCTGTACATCTTGAATAAGCATTGACTCAGCGGGGGGTGGCAGATAATCATTTTAGGCGTGAGAAAGTTGGAGGGCAAAAACAAATGAAGCCTCTTACAATACAATGGAATATTCTCACGAATTTCCTCTTCGATGTAATAAAATCCAGAATTAAAAAATATCCTCTAAATTTTTATGAAGGGGCAAAAGAAAAAAAAAATAATCGCCATGGATTATTTAATGGTAGAGAGAAAGAGAGAGAAATTTTATGTCCGTGTGAGAAATATGAAAGAAATGTAGCCGAGAAAAAATAAATTATCAATACATTTACATTCAGTTTCTAAGAAGTAAGCCAATATGACTAAGACAACTGGATTCTAGCTCAGTTGATAAAAACGTTGAATTTGAAAGTCCTTTTTTCAAGGCAAGGAGGCAAGCATTTATTCTCGTCCATGTTTATGAGAGGAAGACATTAAGTGAATATTTAAAGAAGGGTTTTTTTTAAATCATATTTCTGTAGCGATCACCTGGAATATTTATTTAGTTTTGTTAGGCGTAGTGTAAAGATGGCCAGAAGTCCAACGAGAATTGAACTCACGGCATTACTTTGCAAGACAAGCATAATTAGCTCGGTATTTACCAGAGACCCCACACTAGTTAAAGTTGTAACATTCGTGCTACTGGTCCAAATTTACCTAGCCGCCACAGGATCGGAAACAAGGCTTGTCTTAGCAGGACATAGCTGGTCCAGATCACGGAACAGATACTACAATTTGATCATAGTCTATGAGCCGCAGAACGCATAAAATGTTTTTCTAAAGCGTTGCTTAGATGTATCTTAAAGACGAAACTAAGGGGCACTCAGTGAGGATCAAACTTATGATTCAGTCGTTATTGAACAAGCATAATGTAAAAATATAGTTCTAATGTTTGCTATATTTATAGATTAAAAAAACATTATTACTAACCATAATCACACGCCTAAAACATTACATGACATCGCCATCTTTCTTTGAATCCATACTTAAAGAATCTAACTTATATTTATCTAATAGAAAGAATACATTCTTAAACAGGCAAGCCATAAACTAGATCTCTGCTACTCCACGCTGCGAGGTTTGGACGCACAAAGATGAAGATAAAAAAAACAAGTAGACAAACACACGTACACAATTACAAATACACGTTGCTATCCGATGCTCACTTAGACATACAAGAATTTTCCCAAACTACATACACATAGAATTTCTATATCGCACCAACAAGAATTCAACCAAGCATATTTGAAAATACCAGTGTTGTCTTTTTGCCAGTTTTCTCTCAATTTCTGATGAAGCTTTAATAAAAGTGAAACATGTTAGATTGAAATTTTTCTTCTTTTATGTGCTATGTCGCTTCAGGACGTAGGCGATTATGGCTCTCCATGTCCGTTGTAGCTCTCAATAAGCTTTGACTTTTTTTGTTATTTCTCCCAGACCCTGTTCTGCCATTCACTGGCTTAAGCTCGTTAAGTATGTCACGCGTTGCTTTCCCTTGTCCCTCTTTTTCTCAATCCGCCCCTGTAAGTATCAGATTTTCCAAACCTTCTTGTGTGCCAGAAATTTCATCTGCCTCTTCCTGATATTAAGTATGTTTCCTTTTTGCTTGTATCTCCAAAACTTATTCGGTGCTCACATGTTCGGTCCATGCTCTCCTCAGCTTCCTTCTGTAGAACCATACCTCCGTTGCATTGAGTCTTTTCATCGTTGAGGAGACCGTCGAACATTCACTGCCGTAAAGGAGGACAGATATCACTTAGAAGTTTAGCACCCTTTTCTTTGTTACCAATGAAATCCTCTTGTCTTGTAATACTCTGCCTAGCTTTTGGAATGCATGTTTTGCCATTTCAACACATCTTCGGATCTCAGCGTCGCATTTAAATTCCTCTGTCAGAACACTTCCCAGATATTTAAATTTCCGCACCTGCTTCATTTTATTGTCCCCGACGTGTAAATCGCATTTCGGGCACATCTTTTTACTGATGACCACATTTTGTCTACTTGTAGTTTAGCTTTGGCCTTTCTGGCTCTCTTTCGCTACCTTCTGTAGGAGCTTCTGCAGTTTCCTTTCTCCGTGGCTGCTATCAGCACAGGGTCAAGTGTGTATCTTGTGTTGTTACAATTGTGGCCACCAATGATAAATTCTCGTAGGCTTTCCGCTTCTCTCAGAATTGCCTTGCTGTATAGGTTGAATGTCCGGTGAAACGACACATCCTTGTCTTATGCCCCTTTCTATTTTTGTATATCTGCTGAAGTCATTTTTTTTATCTTTATGCATTTTTTCTTTATAAACACATCAAATCTAAACAAGCAATGACCAACATAGTGTACCAATTCCAATGCTCTGTACAAGATTGTGTTACTTGTCAAAAACCAATGACCTATATCGGATACACCTCTACCTCTCTGAGTAGACGTCTTACATGCTCCCTGTCGCAGTAGAGTGCCATTAATAAACATTTATTAACCAATAACTTCCAAGAACCTTTAAGGAAAATTTTAGTTGATATATATATATATATATATATATATATATATATATATATATATATATATATATATATATATATATATAGGGAGAGAGAGATAGGTTGAGAGGGAGAGAAAGAAAATTATTATTATTGTTACTACTACTACTACTAGCTGGATTACGTCTGTCTCACCGGAAAGAAAAACAAAAAAGGACGTAAATTCTTTCTATTTTCAAACCAACATTTTATGAAAAGCTTATTTTCATTAAGTTTCTATCTACCTATGCTACTTGAAAGACATCGCAGATATAGAATACGAGCATCGGAAATGCTGTATTGAGTTGTTTCGCCATCATCTAACTGCATGACTGTCACGACTTGCAAGAATTGCATCATCTTATAATTCAACCAATGTGCTGAAGAGACCAGATTAGAAAACTATGCTGGATTTCTAACTCGCAATTCTAATCAGAATCAAAATTCCGAGACATACAGAGATGTGCCGACCGTCGAAGTCATTGAAATGCTGAAATAGACATAAATTTAGATTTATTCATTAATTTATTTCTTACGACTTATCAAACTTTCGCAGGTCATTTAAAACCAGAATACGGTGGAGTAATGGATAGCGGCTCGGGTTGAGTAAGCCGAGAGCCAAGTTCGAATTGTAGTCGAACCCATTACATTTATTTACGTGCTGATACCCTTGGGGAAGGTATGAATCCTCTTCTTTTCCCCCCTTTCCGCTACGGGTAAATAGCAGAACAGACCGGGTTCTATAGCCTTGGATGACAACTGGTCTACCGCAGAAAGAAATAGCAAACTAGTGCGGGAAAAAATCTGCCTCGTCAGTCATGTATCGAAAGATACTTGATCGCCTAAGCGTGTATCACGCATGGCACATAACTGGCTCAATCATTTTAATGATACAAGGCATACTAATTAGCCCATTGTTATGGGTGAGAAAAGTGAGATACATTTTCTATATACTTACTCAAATATACATTTTGAAAAACAAACGCACACACATGTGAGCACACACAGACATACATGATCATATATATGAATGTTTGCCATATATATATATATATATACATATATATATACACTCTCACAGTCGCATGCGCGTATGGGTCTAATAAAATCATTTCAACGGTTGGCAGAAAGAAGGAATGAAAGGAAAATATTTTCGATACATCAAACATGTACTGTTTTCGGCATTTTTAGTTTTTAGTGCCGGGATAGGGTCGGTGTGGGATTGTGGAAGACTTCAAATTTTGGGTTAATGGTAGAGCAAGGGCAAGAAGTGGGTAGATTCATTCCGTGAAGAAAAGGGAGCGGGTCATTACTTTCATGTTGACCGAGAACTAGGGTCTGTCGAACATCTCCCACGATTTCCCATCTTGTTGATGATTTTTCTCATGAACGACTAGACAGTGCCTCCTTTTTGTGAGAGTCCTCATGGTACTTTTTATTTTTAGTCATAAATTTGTTGGTTTTTATTTTGTTTTATTTTAGCTTTTTCTTCTGTTTTCATTCTGTCATAACAATCAACTCATTTAATAATTTTGAATATTACTGCTTCTCTTTCTCTTCCTCTCCCTCTCTTTCTCTCTCTTCCTCTCTCTCTCTCTTTCTCTCTCTCTCTTTTCCTATTTCTCTCTTCTTTTATCTCTATAAATTTTTTGTTTCCTTCAGGCAAGAACCAACCTCAAGCCACCAACTAACATATCTCGCAGTTAATGTGGTTTACTTTGTGGAAAATGAACAGATTGATCCAATTCCCCAATGTTTTCCTTGTCTTTCCGAACTTCATGTGTACCTCGCGAAATCACTCCACCAGGAAAAAAAATAATTTTATTTTCTACTATAAAAAAGTAATTTCACTGTTTAAGCTTTCTAACTTTAGTATACTTAAGATTTTGAATTTTAGGTTCGCCTTGGTATGTACGTAGAAAAAGTAAATCAACACAGGCTCAACGACTGTTTGTTTCTACGAGAATGAAACTAATAGTCGTGGCCGTTCAAGAGGTGAATGTATAGGCTAAAATGCATTAAAAAATCTTTGTTGAAGGCTATTATTTTTGTTTTAATTCCAAGCTAATAAATTTAATTTAATATTTCCATTAACCCAAAATACTATGCTATATTTCAAAACAAATTTAAATTGATTAAAATTACCTTTTGAGTCACAAAAAATGGCCACATTGGTAAATCTATCAATCCAACGTATTTTTTTTGTTTTAAATCAAAACTAAAATATACTTTTCTGAAACTTTATTTGAGGAAGATTAACTGATTGAAAGTTTAATTAACTCGAATTAAAATAAATATTACTTATATTTAGTTTAAAATATCGCAGAAAAGCATTTTTTAACACGGAAGTAGGCATTTTTATGGGGTGTTGGCACATTTATTGATAACCTGAAGTTTGGCATTTTAAAGCAAAAATCCAGTAATCTAAAAATATTATAAATAATATAATGTTTTATTGAATTCTAGGTACTTTGGCTTTATAGTCTTACTTACGAAGATGCTTTTTGAGGAAATGCTAGACAATTAACAATAAATTTTGAATTTACTATAGTTACCGCCCTTATGTTTTGTAATTTTGTGTATGGCCGCCCATATTTACAAAAATCAGCACGTTTATACACACACGCACACACAAATTCAAAATTATTTATAAAATGCATGCGGGTAGCTGAATTGTACTAAGCTTTTCCATTTATGATTAGTAAATATAAGTTTTACTTAAAAATAATAAACACGACAGATTTAAAACTTCGTGAATTATTATAATTAAAAAAAATTAAACAGTTCTTGTAAACATTCATTATTTATCAAATATTTTTTTATGATGGTAGTGTCCATAATATATTTTATTCATAAAAACAATTAAAAGTTTTTCTAATTAATAATGAAAATATTCTTAATATAAATATTTTAAAAATAATGAAAAAAAAAAAAAATTTTAAATAACCAAAAAAGTTTTTCTAATGAAAAGAATTTACGATTCAGAACAGATTTTCTGAAACTGGGTGTCTATCTTGACAAAAGTAAATTGATGATTTAAATTCACTTTTCTTTTTTTTTTACTCTATTACCTCGTATACCGCATTGTGTTTGCTTTCGCGATGATCAATGATATTATGTACAAGCCTGGTCTGGGTTTTTTGTCTAAAACTGTGAGTTCAGCGCACTTACATTGCATTTTCTTTATAGTGAAATCTGTTTAACTTCTGGTCAAACTGGCATTTATTAACACGAAATTGTGTTCAGATGTGTTTGCTGTTTTTGCTTACACACAGTTTTGTCTTTCATTCCGACATGAAAATGCGTACCTAGGTCACGTGGCGAAAACAGTTGTCCGTATAATATTTCTCCATTTTGTTTCATTATGCACACTTTTATTAGGATAATATTCTACATCCTACCAAAATATACATACACACATAGACAGACACAGACACACATACTTACACACACATATATATTTATTCTAAATAAATTAAATTAATAGTTGCTCTGTTTTGACATTGAGTTCTCTCGATTACATCCTCCTTAACAAACTTTTCATTACCTAACTATATATATATATATATATATATATATATATATATATATATATATATATATATATATGATAGATCCGGCAGTAGAAAATTTGTCTGTTCTGTTTAATAGATAAAATTTCACCGAAGAATTTCTGCCTATATATACCATGTTTGACACACACACACACACACACACACACACACACACACACACACATATATATATATATATATATATATATATATTAGCAATCCATCTCTTTTCCCCTCATCTATGGGTAAATAGCAGGACAGAATGGGTTCTTAAAGCCTTGGGCGGTGAACGGTCTAAAAGAAGGACAACTCTGAATTCAAAACCTGCGGAGAGTCTTTTGGGGACCTTGTGGCACACTATGCACTACTTCTCGATATTCGGCTATTCTAAAATCTGTTGTTTGTCCGGCACGAACTTTCAATACTATAATCAAATCATATGTTTGGGTAGTCTGGCTATTGGCTCTAAGAAGTGAGCTGCTCGATCCTCATATGTCGAACATCTACGGAAGGGTCCAATATATATATATATATATATATATATATATATATATATATATATATATATATATATATATATAACCTAGTGAGCCAGACAAACCTACCTAGGTTTCACCTAAACGGATCGTCAGGGAAAGTTCGGCTTATATATATATATATACACGTATGTCATATATGTTACAACATGGTCGTTTTCAAGATTGTTTCACATGCCATTGTTATTGCAGCCTGCCTGATTCTTTCACCATGCCCATGAGCCTGACTGAGCTTGGCTCAGTCAATATCTATAACGAAACATATCTGTGTTTAAGAAATATACGATTCACATATTAACATATAGAGAATATTAATTTTTTAAAGTTGGATTAGTATATACATCAAATGTAACAAAATAAATCTAATACAATATAAACTGTGATGTATCTAACTGGTCTTTCAAGAACGGGAATATTGCTTTTCTAGCTACAGAAGCACCATTGTCCTAAGCCATTATACATATTAAGTAATACTCGAAAGTTCTTTGACGTTCATCTGTACTGATCGGACAATCTTTCAACGATAACATTGCATAGGTGTGTTCTTGTCTCTCAAACATGGCATCCATTTTGTTTATATGCTATATTGTGGAGACTTTTCATTTCTTTCGAGCAGTGTCCCTATTTTGGGGTCATCGGCTTAGACACAAGCCATTTGCTTGCTGAGATCGTCAAGCACCTTTTATTGAAGTAAGGTATTTACAGGCAATGGCACAGCATATAGTCATCAACAACGTAGATCATAGCATAACACAAAACTACTTACGGGGCTATTTCCATAAGTTTGTAGCTTGATGATGAATAAAAGCAATTATTTTATTTATTTATCAACGTAATTTCCTTCCTTGTCACTGCATTTAATTCAATAGTGAATATTAATCACATAGATCAGATAGCAGCATACATATTAATCTACATTTGTAGAAAAAGGAAATAGATGATATGCGTTGAAATTTCGTTCGAACCCTTTATTTAGTTTACTGGAGTAGACTGATCCCATTCCACGTGCCGTGCCTTTTCCGGATATCTCAGTTTCAGTTATTTTCCTTGGAGAGTTTTGTTACTCAAAGAAGATAACTGAAACTGATATATGTAGAAAAGGCATGACACGTGGAACAAGATAAATCTACCCCAGTGGACTAAATAAAGGGAAGAAAGAAAGGGTTCCATTTGAAATTCTTACTTGTATCACCTGAAGAATGCTGGAGCGTAAAACTGCCGAAACGTCGTGAATATGACAATAAAGTTCATCCATTTACACAATCCCCTTATATGGGATACCCGCTTTTTAATTCTTACTTCAATATGTCCTTTGATTATCAAATTCACCAAGCCGACTTTCTTGTGTCCCAGAAATTTCAATTCTTTTTATGATCTTAAGCACAACTTTACTTGCACTTGCGAAATTTTTGACAAGATGGACATTTTAAAACTTCAAATAGGCCTTGTAAGTTTTAGTCTGCTACAAATGCACAGTAATAGGGCAAACAATGAAAATGAAGCCCGCTAATAAATAGTAATTGCTAGACGAGTCTGTTAATAATTATTGGATGTACAGAGACTGTTATCGTCTTGGAAAGAGAAATCGGCGAAACAAGTTCGAATTCCGGCCGAGTTCGCTATATTCACTTTCGCACAAATACCCTTTCGCACAAATGCCCTTGAGAAAGGTATGAATCTATCGTTTCTATCCAGCCATGAACAGGGTAGATTGAGCTTTCGAGACATGATTGTCAACCAGTCTAGAAAGAAAATTCTGAAATTGAAAACTGGGTATGTAGCCGTAGTGATTTGCATATTATAAAGCCATTGAAAAGGTTATGGTGTTCACAATTATCACAGACGCGAGGTTTCTTCACTGAGAACGATAAAAACATAGTATTTTACAACAAGGTTTAGTCGTTTATTGAGCTTTGACGAGTTGACCACGGCTGAGAGACACCTAATGGTAATCGAACTCTACTATATTGGTTGATTGGCCTATATCGAACTCTACTATATTGGTTGATTTAACTACAGTAGGCACCCGACGGTTTGTTTTTCTTTCTTTTTTTTACTAGATGAGCTGAAATGCTGCATTTTTCTCACTCTATAATACTGTTTAATTCGTGCATTAGTGTATTTTAGGGGTGAGCATGTTTACATATTTATACAAAGGTGTTATTTTTATTTTCCATTTTGTATGTAAATTGTTGCATCATTGCACGCATGCGCGTGCATAGAACCTTGGAAAATACAAACGGCTCATAAAACTGTCCTCAGACATTCAACAACACAAAAGAATACAAGTTCCAACCAGTCATACAACAACCAGACAGAATTTTAACAAGAAATGAAAACATTAATTTTTTTTCTCTACATCTTCCCAACACTAACTTTATTTTTTCATTTCTCTTTTTCTGTCTGCTTTATTTACATACACCTCAAAATAACATACGAACAACGTGAAGATGAAAATATCGGAGAAAGAACAATAACAAGAGGGGATTTAAAAGTAAAATGGTAACCATAAAACAATTTTAATTGTTACGCTTTATAACTGTAGCAGTTTGGCCTGTCAGGTTTCAGTTGACTGAAAAGGTAAACACTAATTCGTGGTAAATTTCCCATCGTCGTAAATTTCAATCAACGAACTCGCAGACCTTTTGAAAGATTTGCTTTTAAGACTTTTTACGGACTATCTTTTATTATCGGATTATATTTAATTATGGGAAGCAAAGCTTTTTTCGTTCACCAGTTTTTTCTCCTTTTGTTTCTTCACCATACCTTTCATTTTAATATATATATATATATATATATATATATATATATATATATATATATATATATATATATATATATATATATATATATATCAATGTTATTTTGTTTTGTTTTGTTTACTATATTTATTATTGTTCTTCATTCAGAGTTTTAAAAATATTTTCATTATTTTCTTTCCTTAATTTTATTAACCATTTTCTGTTTCTTTTCTCGTCTTTCTTTCTTTTTTCTTTCTCTTTTACTTAAATTGGCCTTTTTATTTGCTTTAATTTTATTATCTATTCCGGATCTACCAGTTGCGTCTCCTATTTTTGCATTTTATTTCAGAAAATTTTAAAGATGTGACCTCGTTATAAATTCTTTGTGTTTTGATTTTATTTTCAAGACTTCATTTTATAACCATTCACTTCATTTTTCTTTCCTTTCGAAAGCAAAAGAAATGCTTTCAAAATCTTCCGTCTTTTGCGTCTTTTTCTTTTCTCTCATCAAAAATATTTTCACTCTCTTTAATTTAACTCTCAATAATCACCGATTAAAACACAATTTATTTATTATTGTATTGCCCATATGTGTTTAGTTTTTATGATTCAAAATAGGTTATCACTTTCCCTCTAAGTCTCTTTGTTAAATGTTTACAATAAAAGATAAAATTACATATACAATGACATTATATTGTTATTGAAGATTATCTCAAAGTCTATTCATCAACAATTCATTTCTTCTTGACTGCAAATATTAACTCAAATATACTGTAAGCGTAAATATGCAAAATTCGATCTTTAATCAACAAATATTTTCTACTTCTAGACAAACATTTAGTACAAAATAATAACCAACGTAGTGAGACGATCCTAAGGAAACTAAGAATCCTAGTGGAATTTATTATTGATGGATACAATCTTAGCAACATAAGATATGCAGATGAGCCTCTGTTGATGGCAGATACAGAAAAAAAATCAAATCAAAAAAGCAAATCTTAGACAAACTGTAAAGGAAAGCGAGGATTAAGTACTAACCACAAATTATAAGAAAACATGTACGGTCGTTGGAAAGAGGGAATGCTCAAGACGTGAGTTACACGTTGAAGACGGCAAAATCAAGTAAATAAAACAATTTATCTGAGAAGTGCTATAACAGACAACTAAAAATGTGACACAGAAATCCGAAGATACAATGAAATAGCACTAGAATCCTTCCAAAAACTAAACAATAGTATTAAAAAAAATAGAGGATTCATTAGAAAACCAAATTAGTATGCTATGCTTCTGCGTAATATCAATCCTACTTTATGGCGGTGAATGCCAGGCAATTTTGTCACGGAAGAAGGAGATACTTTAAGCAATTGAGATGAGGTTCTACAGAAGAATGCTGAGAATAACATGGACGGAATATGTAAACAAAGAGGAAGTTTTAAGAAAACTGGCAACAAAAAGGACAATTGTACTTAACATCAGAAAGGGAAAGTTGTAATTACTGGGGCTTTTAATGAGAACAGAGGGTTTGGAGAATTTAACACTCACAGGACTTACTGAAAGCAAGAGAATTTCCCTTGTCATCCATTTCATTTTACCCTGTCCATCGTTGTTAGGAATAGTTTTTTTTGCTTCCTAGATAGCGTTCCTTATCGAGTTCCTTATTTATTCTAAAGTTTTATATTGGTATTTAAAACCTTAATGACTACCGCCTCGTTTTGGGGATGATGAGAATTAATCATTTTAGGTTGAAATTGTCACTGAATTCTTATAAACTTATAATTAATACCGCATTGTATTTTTTAAAAATTATGATTAATATCGGATTTTTATTTTATAATTGTACCTGAATTTACGGTTGGGATTATTCGGTTAAAAGAAGCTGAGTATATTTCTTTGAAAATAGAATCACTTTAGAAGAATTTGTTGTATTACTGTTTAGGAATAGATTTAACCTTTACTGTTTTTTTGTTTGTTTGTTTTTTATCTAATTTTACCTTTAGTTTGCTTATATCTGGGAGATAATTGTTCCTCTAGTCAGCGCTTAGGTATTTTTTAGAGTGAAACTCCTTTTTTCTTAAAATCGCAACTTTTTCCGTGTTAAATAAGAAAACCCAATTGGCGATGTTCATTACCACATATTCATGAGAAACTCTTCTGTGATTTAGCTATCGTTTTAGTTTTAAAGGAAGGGCCGTATTTCGAGCACTGAGACAGATTAATCTAATCTGTTTAGTTTTCTGGCGTAAAGCGATAGTTAGCAAACCGTCATGCAGGCTAGATAACTAATATGATTCACTGTTATTGTTAGGTGCGTCATTACTTTTTTTTATCATTGCCAAGTTAACTACACATTGCACCTGTCATAGAGTAATTGCAAGCAAGTTACCTTCTAGTTAAATGAAATCAGACCATATTCCCTTCTCCGTTATTATGAGAGTGGAGTAGTTATAGCTGGTGTAGAGCCACGAGTCACGTAACCCATTAAGCTTGAAGAAGAGCAACATATATCGCAGCCTGAGCAACAGTGGGCGTGTCTGGGGCAAGATATCCTAAAGGAACCTATCTTCAGGCTGGTTTTGAATTTAGAATTTTCCTTCTCATTAGACTGATTACTACCAAAGGATAGAGATTCCAATCTAATTTGGTATTTAACTCATAGCGGTCGGAGTGGTGGTGGGAAAAAAGAAACAGATTCATGCCTTTATCAAGGGCATTTGCACGAAAAAGAACGCAATACACTAGCCCAGAATTCGAACTCGACTCGCCGGGACCAATTTCTGCGCCGATATCTGTTAAACACCCACATGTCGAGTAGTGAATACTAATTTAGCCTACTCGATCGTTTCTCTTCTCCAGTTCGATCAACTTTGGATACACTTCTAGTTAGCTCTGTTGGGTATTCTAATTTTAATAAATATCAATGCTTCGCAGAAGTAATGCGTTGAATCTATAGTTTGGTTATCGTAAATGTTCAGGATTGCAACACCTCTGCTTTTTAGGCACTCCCAGATACCATTTCACCAGAATACCGTCCAGGTGCTATCAGTAACAAGTTTTAAAAAAATATGCATGATTTACTTTCAGAACGAGCCGCCTATGTGTGTGGGTAAAAAGTGAAGTCTAAATTAGCAAGCAATAAAATATAAAAGAAAATAAAAAAATAGATATAAAACTGAAATGAACCCGTTGACATCTGAGAACGAGAGTTTTGTTTTTGCTTGAAATGTCTTTCTGCACATTCATTTTCTTTCATTGTTATACTGTGTCCGCCAGGACCGTGTTGCAAGTAAAAACAGACTGACATTTAGAGTCACATCTATTTCCTCTTTAGATAGTAATATGCTTTTTTCTCTACCTACCCGCTTACTATCTACATACTTATGTACCTACCTTTTTCTTAATGTACATTGAATATATTATCCTAAATTAGCACATTACCCATTGATCTGTTGGAATAATAAAAAAAGGACTGGGCAGTATATCATGGCATTAACTTTATATAAATAATTATTATATAAAAAGGAAGGGCAGGGTAGAAGAAGATATTTATTTCTTGTAAGGTTTTTAGGTGGTATTTTGATTATCTTTACATTTTAATATCAAGAAAATCATGTTTTGCAAGAAAGTTTGAGGAAAGGCGTTGCTATGTACAGGGTTTCCTCGTTGTTGATGATTTCTTTTTACTTTTCTTAACGTCTCGGTGGATTTACTCAGCGTCCTTCTTCAGATATACCTTTGCATAGGGGCAATGTTAGAAAAAACATCTGTGGTGAATATATTGTTTTTACTTCTTTGAAATTTCAGACCAGTATCTTCCGGATTCGTATCTATTGGCTTGTGACTAGTATTTGGTTGGGTAACAAGTGATAGAAAAACTCAACAGTACTTTTACAATCTCTTCGGTAATCTTATCAATTGCAATAATTCTGATTTCAGAATAGTTTTTCTTTTTTAGGTGTTTAATTATTTCAACAATTTGGACTATTCTATCTACAATTGTTTCAAACTCTCCATTAGCCTCAGTAGATAATTTTCATTATAAATATTTACATTTTTTCCATTTGCTGATTGTCAACAAGAGAAGACGTGCAATGCATGAACTTCTTATTACAGATATCATAATCAAGGATATAAATGCAGATATTCAAGAAGTATTTTAACAGAAGACGGACAATTTGACTGCAAAATAAGAAGGCGCATTGGAATATCGAAATAGGCCTCCCGAAAGCTAAGCAAAAAAAATTTGACACCCAATGGACTTGGTGAAGGCAAGAGGGACAGCGAGAAACATTGAGTAACATACCAAAGGGGCTTGTGTAAATGAATAGCAGAACATAGGGCGGGAAGGATAGTGGGAGGGATAGTAAAAGGACAAACAAAAATAAGAGCAAAGAAAAGAAACATTCTAAGTTGTGGAGAGGCATAATCGCCCACCTCTTAATGGGACATAATCCCTAGTCGTTCAATATCGTTCATTTTCTCTACCTGTTTTTATATTTTGTTTTATCCAATATCCAGCATTAAAATGATGGGGATTATGGCCTCAAACTTTTAAATGTACTTAATTGTTGTATGTAATCTATCTATCTATCTATCTATCTATCTATCTATATTTAAAAATTTCAAATAGGATACATCTGTAAAAGGACAATATGAATAAAAAGCTAAAGGAAAACTTATCTTAGCCGGCATATTTCGTCTTCTTGATAAAGTCTTTCAGAGGACAAAACCCGTCGGATAAGATAAGTTTTTATTTTGTCTTCATTCTATCTATCTTTCTATGTATCCATGTATCCCAAGAATGTAACCTTTCTTCTTGTCTTATGCATATTTTGTTTGTTGATATCTACTAACATGGAATTTTGTAATGCCTTTTGACAACCTAGCAAACTCACATCACATTTTGTTTCGGTTGTTGGCAAAATCCGATAAAATCACGAGAAATACTTCTAATTGATTCCGAATATTGTCGAAGCTCACTTCTCTTCCTCTTTTTCTTTCGTTCTTTCTTACATTCGTTTCCTATATAGAAAGAGCTGAAGGATTATTAATTAATGTGAAATTCATATTTTATTAAATTAAATTTTATGTTACTCCCTCTGAGACACCGAATTTTCATAATCTAATCCTGTTATTTTCATCTTTTTAATAACCTTTACTTTTCCAATATGACCCATTGTTGAACAGTTTAATTATTGTTTTGTCTAAAATTACATATACGATATTTAAGAAATTCATTGTATTTGTTTAATTTTCCTACAACAAGAAAATCCAATATTTGCGATTGTGTTTTGGGATTCTTCTTTCTTGAGCCTTGCAATGGCAGAGATTTCCCAGAGTAGAATGTGTGTACATATTCCCCGAAAACCCTTAATTCCTGAAACCATTTGAGAAAGGCCAAAGAATACACGGCCAAAATATGATGCATGAAATTCAAAAAAAATAAAAATAAAAGGGAACCAAGCACACAGAATTATTAAACCACATTTTTAAACAGAATTCAAACATTCGATGCATGAGATATTGAGTGCCACACGCGGATGTTTATGTGCAAAGCACACAAGAATCATACTTATTATAAAACCCAGGTTGTGTGTGTGTCTGTACGTTTATATATTGGATCGGATTTCCGACATTTTTCAACCGATTTCAACAAAACTTCACATGACCATGTAAAATTACCTTGTGGTGGTTCTGACAGCGCCCAAAATTGGAAAAACACAATTGTTTTTGCACGAAATCAATTTGAAAACACGATTAAGAGGCATCGCGAGAATGAAAGGGTGACAACTCATATCGAGCTATACTTATTATAAAACCAAGGTTGTTTGTGTCTGTGTGTGTTCGTTTATATATGGGATCGGATTTCCTACATTTTCAACCGATTTCAGCAAAACTTCACTTTTGGGGGGCGCAGGTAGTGTTTCTTATTGTCTTGCACACTTTTTTCTTTATTTTTACATTCAGAATGCTTTAAAAATTCCATTTACAAGACAATTGTTTATAATAAAATTCTATTCAATCGGTAGACTCATAACGATTGAAAACAATGTTTTTGTTTGAGTTTGGGTTTGACCAATTCGTAGAAAAAACAAAACAAAAACAAAACAAACAAACAAAAAAAAACTAATTAAGACATGCGTATCCTTCAACCTTAAACAATAATCTTTGTCAATTTTATTTTTCAGTCTTTATAATGGTCGATACTTGATCTATCTCTTACTGTTACATCCCCGGGCAACGCCGGGCTCTCCTGCTAGTTATATATATAAGAATATAATCAGTCGATATATAAGAACATATAATGCTAAAACAAACATAAAGATATTCAGTCAGTCATGTGCCATGCGTGATAAACGCTCAGACGATCATGTATCTTTTGATATATGACAAGTGAGGCAGATTTTTTTCTCGCAGTAGGTTACGATTTATTTCTGAGGTAGACCAGTTGCTATCCAACGCTATAGAACCCAGTCTGTCCCATAGCTAGTGGGAGAAGAGGATTCATACCACGTAAGTGATTCGGCTGGTATTCAAACTCGGCTACTCCGATTCCTCAATCCGAGCCTCTATCCATTACTCCACCGTGCCGCCTAAAGATGTAATTCTAAATAATATAAGGAAATAAGAAATTCTATTCTATAAATTGATTTATTGTGACCAGTTTCTTTGGTATTATTTTGTCACATTTCGACCGTTACACTCTTACTCATCGCCAGGTGAATGTTTAATAAAACTTTTCATTAATGTAGCAGTGTGATCTCGGGTTTCCCCTTCATAAGGTATTTTTCAGATCTCTTCAATTTTTATGATATTTATCTGATTCTTCTCTGAGCCTTCAGGTGGGTGTGATTAAGGTTGTCCTTTGTACCTTTAAGCAGTTTTTGCTACCTTACTATCACTCCAATATCCTATTTTAGTATTCCATTTTACAGACTTGTTATGAAGATTATTCGCTCTTTTCATCTGTCTCAGTTACATTTAATATAAGCACTGCACAACAAATTTGAATTCATGTTTCACGCCGAACCACATTAACATTGCATGCAACTTTATCTACTAAGCCATATTCTGTAGAACACGAAGGTAACATTATATATTTTTTGCATCTGAGGACGGAGTTTAAATTGGCCGAAACATTGCGACAATAACGGCTTTAAATGAGACAATATATGCAAAGTAGTAACTTAGAAATTTATCCAGGAATAATGACGCAAACATCATAAGTGAAGCATTGAGGGAGAGTTGGCAATACTATTTCTGCAAGTGGGTGTATTACCAGGATTAGGATATTTTCTTACTCGCTTTTTAATAGGGTTATATGTCATTCCGCTATATTTTCATATTAACTTAATCTTTAATTTCGAGATTTATACATTCATTAATATTAGGTTGGTGCAAAAAATAATGTCGGTTTTTGAAGTATTTTTTAACGTCAAAAACCGACATTATTTTTGCACCAACCTAATATAAAATTCTCTGGAATTTCTGTTTGTAATCGATCCGTTTTTGTCTAATTTCTCCTCACATTCTTCAGTTAATTTAAATTTTATTCAAGTTACTTTTTGCTGGTTCTGATTTCTCCATTTCCAAATCTGATATATCGGGTAATTTATATTATTGCAATATTATAATATAGATCTATCCTTGCACCCACACATATAAAAACATAGACAATATATATATATATATATATATTGGGTTGGCCAATCAATATTTGTTGTTAGATGCCATCATTAGCGTTTAATTTTAACGTTCTTCATGCAAAAGGATCAATCTTTTTATAACACTCATGTCAGTGCGCATTAAAAATTGTCAAACTTTATAAAGGTTTGCTTATTTGTTCTTACACTGACGGTGGGAGGACATACCTAACATTTTCAGCATATTTCGAAGAACGGCCAAATGCAATTCAAAGACATAAAAGATTTGTGCAATGCAGAAGGGAAGTACTGTCAAAATTGGTTAGGGAAAATTACTCATTCAATGAAGCTCCACGGTCGGGTAGACCAGATGAGGTTTATAAAGATTAAATGAAAAAGGAATCGATTAAAATAATTTACATTAGCTTGGTTAAGTTACAAAATTTGATATGTGGTTTCCTCCTAAATCAAACAAAATATGTTGAATGGTTTTTTTCAAGACAACATTGTACACATCTGTTTTGTAATCATTTCACCCCAAGCAAGGCGATAATGCCACTAAGACGCAAGGTATTACTAGGAGTGAAAGAAAATGAAAAGACTTTAGAAGAACCTGAAAACAAGGGATAAAAGGATGAACCAGGTGAATCTGGTCCTAGACGTTTACTTTTCTTTTGAATCTTATTGGTTTGAGCAAAACTTCAATTCCTCTTTGAATATACGTTAGTGTTAATACTAAAACAAAACTGATAAATTAAATGAATCCAGACCACGGGATATTACATTTTCAACATAAACAATGACGAAAACATCTTAAATGTATCCATTCCATTCGAAGATAAACTGAAAGTGAAAATAGAGAAGTGGTTCCTTCTCCCAGAAGTCAAAATTGTAGTATATGAACTTATAGTCGTATCCATGACGACAAGTTTGCTTGAGACTGTTTTGAAGAGTTTTGAAAAACATTTAGAAGAAATTATCAAGTGAAAATTAATTGGAAATATGAAGTGAAAAAAAGCATCTCTTAATAAAATTGGAAAGAATACTGAGGCGATGACAGAGGGATAATCATGAATAAATTTTTTATAAATCTCAGTATCTTTATTTTCTGTTGTTGATCGTTGTGCATTATATCATGTTCGTTCGAATGACATGCGCAATTAAAAACAAAATATTCTGATGTCTAATTAGCAATAACAAAAACTTATTAGCAGCAAACACCTTCAAAACAAGAAAGGAATAAGGATCAGAATATTTCAACGACAGAGCGCAGTTAAAACCAGGCGTTTCTGAAACATCTGAGTACAATATTTTATCTTCTTCAGTTAGTTTTCCGTTAAAGAAGCAAATTTAATTAAAATGATACAGAAAAGAATTCATCAAAAGAGCTAAGCTAACAAGAAAAGGGATAATGGTACCGTCAAAATATTTTCAATATGAAGCATGTACGAAAAGTTAGAAATTTTTCTAATCCCCCAAAAACCAAATAAAGAAATGTTTATATGCTACTAACCTTATTATTCCCACATTTCTGCATTGTGATTGATGCATTTCTCTCATCAGTTCGTGGCTGCATGAATGTATGAATAGGGCGTGAAGTCAAGTGAATAAAACCAACAGAGGTCCTTCGAAACAATAACGTGCTGTATAGGAACGCTTCCTGTCTTTTGAGAAGCTCAGATTATGATCTGGAGTCAAGATTGTTTTTTTATGGTTTGGAAGCAACACTTGACAAAAACTGAAATTAAAATAAATCAACGTTCAGTAGTCAACGAAGAAATTGGTGGAAATTGCGTCGTTGAATGCAAAATGTTGGTCGCCTAGTCAAACAATTTACACAATCACCTAACTGAGCAGACTGAAGGAAGATGGACATGAAAAGAGTTCAGGCTCATTAAGTGATGATGCCATCCTTCTGTACAAAATCCCCCCTACAAACGGTCAGCTTGACAAAAGAATGGCACCAACTATTGCTTCGAATATGCAGCGCTTCATTTTGAGCAATTGAATTGACGAAAATATTCCGGGATTAGCCAACTGAAAAAAAGTCATATTCTATCAGCATAAAAGTTGAACAAATATTTCTTTAGAGACCAGGCAAAAATTGATTAAAAATTGACTGTGAAGTTCTCACTCACCGTCTATATTCTCCAAATATTGCATCTTAGAATTTTCCAGTGTTTACACAGTTCTCTTTTCATTTTATTGCAAGAGCCATTCTTTGAACTGAATAATAAAATATTCTGAAGGATAGAATTATGAAATTATCAAAAAGATGGCAGCATACGCTACACCATAACTGAATATGTGTCATTTTACTTTATGAAAAGGATAAAAATCTAGACATTCCTCATTAAT
The DNA here is from genome assembly GCA_963932145.1 of Acanthosepion lycidas. Classification (NCBI taxonomy): domain Eukaryota; kingdom Metazoa; phylum Mollusca; class Cephalopoda; order Sepiida; family Sepiidae; genus Acanthosepion; species Acanthosepion lycidas. Next base: position 67,481,875 of record OZ010596.1, read on the forward strand.
AATAATTTTATATCACAGCTCTTACATAACATGATATAACTGTCGTAATATAACGAGCTAAAAATTTACAATAACTGACAACAGATAAAATAAATACTCAAAAGGTAATAACTGGCAATAATTCAGGTAATAAATTTGAAGACTATTACAGCTAGTACCAGCTGGTGTCTTTTTGTGGTGTTGACTAATTTATAATTTGGGATAAGGTCTTCATAGTTAGATTATAATGACAGGTGGGTATGGCATGCTTGTTATCGTCCCCAACCACTAAACTCAAAGCGTTAATTGAAGAGTTCAGTATGTGGGACGATAAAACTAAGGTCTCTTGGTCGTAGGTTTCGTGGATTCTCAGTAACCCCTGGGATGTATTTTCAGTTTATTTATTTACTTATTTTAATATTATTTTAAAACTGGGATTATTTAAAAATGCAATTGACAGTTAATACAGCGTATGGAATTACTATTCTGCATTATTTGTATAAATATCACTACTCTAGAACCAGGAATAAAGGAGCCTATATAAATTTCGATTTTTCAACTGTTATCCCAGAAACCCATCCGCATTTATTTTATTTTTCACTTTTCCCAACCGGTTTATTTACTCCAACCACAATTTGAATTCCAACCTCCTCTCCCTCATTTTGTTCTGAAAGAAAATTAATTTTGAATATATTTTCTAACCGACCCTTTTATTCTAAATTCTCTTTTTATTCAGAACTTAAGAGTAAGTCTGTATCGCGTGCAAAACAAGGAAAAAACGAACCCAAAGTAGAATATACTGTAAGAATTTATAGCAAGTGAAACATTCAAACCTCTATAAACATACGACTTGCTTCTGTGGAAAGTACGAGACAGGAGCAGACTTTATTGAGCTGCAGATCTCTAAAACACGCTTGACCAGATGATGACGAGGAGACATGTTATAGATCACTGCCAATGATATGATATAGCTCATATCTCTGATGTTAAGAAAAAAAATGATGATTGAACAGCGGTTTGAGTCAGTGTTGATAGCTTTTCAACGACTTTTCTACGACTTTGTTCTTTCTTTTCTCTTTTTCTTCTATATCTTTCTTTCCTTGGCCATCTCTTAGAACATTTGCGATTAACCTTGTCAAAAGAACGAAATACACAATATAGAATTGAAAACATCTTGGTAAAAACAAATGTATATATGCAGTGTATTTAGTCAGCAAATGTTATTAAAGGCAAACACTATTAAAAACTACAAACAATTTGAGACGATTAAATTTAATGATCGACTTTTAACTTACGAATAATCTTTTCCAGACAAAGAAGTTCATCTCGGAAAAGTACAGAAATATGGTCCAAGTATATATAAGTATATTAAAACCAGTTATAAATTAAGTGTATATAAAAAGAAGTCACATGTCTTTTACGTCACAAAACATTTTGCCTACACCCTAGTCCTACAAAACTTTGAATTTAACAAACCTGATGAAAACATAAGCAAGTTGAAAGCTTAGACTATTTTCTTATACTGTTCGTCTTAAAGGAATTTCGAACAATGTCTAACAGAATTTCCTCCCTGTCTGGAAAGGATCATTTTAATTTTGAAATGTCGATCAATATCGATTTTTAATAATAATAATAATAATAATGATATTATATATATATATATATATATATATATATATATATATATATATATATATATATATATATATATATTCCTGTCCACCTTCAAAGAGAATATTTGTTGAGAATACCAATATACTACATCATGAATATAATAAACAAAAACTTCGAATTCTCATGGCCATCTATATCAAAAGCATGCAACCAACACTGAAGAAAATGTATTACGAGTGTAGCAGCAACATTTAAAGTGCATTTAATACCATTAACATATTTACCCATTTTCATCATCATATATATATATATATATATATATATATATATATATATATATATATCTGTTTAACTCCCTTACATTGGAACGCGTTGTTTGAAGATTTCCATAGCTACGCAACGGTTAAATTTAAATTTTTAAATAATTATAACAGAGCGCGTTCAAGCGTTTTTTTTTTTGTTTTTTTTTTTAAATCACCATCACAACGAAATTAACTTTGTCTTTATAATTCACGCCTGAAGATGATCCCGGTGGAGATCTAAACACTTGGGTAAGAAAAACTACGTTGCCTTCCTTGAATTTCATCTTAACATCAAGAAACTGGTTAGAGAACTAGAAAGGATTATTACAAAAATAGATAGACATAATATGTCTATATTATACAATGTAACATATCTCAATATATATATATATATATATATATATATATATATATATATATATATATATTGAAAATTATTTCTCTGCCTGTTCAATACAGGCAAACGCTTTGATGTGTCATCTGTTGATTTCAGATTAGTCTTGCTTGTCTGGTTTTATAGGTTATTATATGCGGTGATGATTTTTGGCTGTTCCGGACGTTGAATTCTTCATTAGACAGTGGAATACACACTGCAGTGAAGCAGTATCTGTGTTGAAATTTGGAATTGAATCTTTGGGGATGAGCATTAGCTGAGACGCAGAATGCTTCATTGAATGACAACCATTCCCTTTTGTTATCGTGTTTGAGTTGTCTAGGCATCTAACTGTGAACTAAGTGGCATTCACACAGGAACCAGGATTGTTGTTGCACGAGATGGATAATCTAATTAGCAGGGTTTCGAGGTGTAATGATTGAGAATTTAGATGCCCTTGAATGCAAAGGAGGATTCCTGGTATACTATCTGAGATAGGTATCGGTCAGTTTTAATTATTGTGAATATAAAATGTTTTAACAAGTTTACGGTTAAATCACGATGAAAATACTCGTTTCGATAACCAAAGTTAAGCAACGTCGAACCTGGTTAGCAATTAAATGCATGTCTGTTTGGGAGCATCAGGTACTGTAAGCATGAAAGTAGAAAACCCAAACAAAATGTCCCACGTTGGGAATATGGGGAAGTGCTAAAATGTGATTATTGTTTAGGATCCCTTCTTACATCTGATTGGTGGAGCAAGGTCACTGTTAAAAAGCAAGGAGTTAACGTGTCTCAAAATGAGACACAGAAAACTTTACTAGGATTTTCGAAAAATTCCCGTGGATTCCAACTAAAAAGATCATTATGATTACTGAATGTAAACATACAGTGTAATGCTCACTCGAGGAGAAGGAGTAACAAATTAGATCAATGTACGACCTTATAAGCATTTCTTCTTTTTCTCTGAATTCACAGTTCAGCTTATTTTAAATTATTTTTTCAACCTTTGTTATTACTCTCGGCAAGAACAGACATGATAGACTTCGATTATTTTTCTTCTGTTTTAATCATTTCACCCCTAGCAAAGCTGAGATGCAAAGAGTTACTTAGAGGGAAATAAACTGACAGGACAATTAAAGAAGAAGACAGAAAACGGCGATTGACATTGCATTTAAATATTTGAAGATCATAGTTGACAGGAAAGCAAGAAGCCAGAAGAGATTTTCACAAGCGAGAAGTTCAAGAGAAGAAACTGTTAGCATAAATACTTACGATTATATCTAGGGATTTTATCCATTTTTTTTTTTTTTACATCTAGGAAATTATGAGACTTAGCTGGCAATCTTAAATGCCTGTAGTCGAGGTACAAAAGAGGAAAGCAGCTCATGGGAACAATTACAATGAAATATTTAAAGAAAAGACTCAAGAAAACTATGTTACGGCGGTGGGAAAGTGACTGAAGCAGAGAAGGCAGGTCAGGTTCCGATAATGTTGCAGATTCTTTTTTGAAGGTTTAGATATAAAGCTGAAGTATCAAATCAGATGTGGAGGGAATATTCAATGCTTTGGAAAATACTAGACATAAATGTTGAAGTCAGATTCTGGTGGGAAAATCTGTTTAGGATTACACAGTAAACCGCCTTAGCAGTAAACTTGGCAATTAATTCAATATAATCGTTCCATGTGAGTTGAAAGCGTGAGACCAAAAAGGTGCAGTGAGTTGCACAGCTGGAGGTTAGAATCCCCTATGCTGATGGAAGGCAAAACAAGTTTAAGATGATTAATACAGATCCGTTTCGTTTTGGGGCTTTAAAATTAACATGCTATTTCTTGCCTCAGTTAACAACAGATTGAAGGTCATTTTCGAGATCAGCTGTTAATTTGATTTTATCGAACCTATCCGATTTACAATTAAAACAGGGATAAATAGTTGCGTCATCAACATAGATACTGATTCGGTAACTGATGACGTCGGAGAAGGTGTTGATGAAAATTAGGAAGAAATTAGGTCCAAGAATAGAGCCCCGGGGGACACCGGCATTATGAAAATCGTAGGAACGATACATACGAATTATCGGCGAAACTAGATTGCTAATCATAGTTTACAGCGGAGCTTAGTAAACAGGCTAAATCGGTTGATAACATAATATGTTTAATAGACTATCTATCTATCTATCTATCTATCTCTGTTTCGTCAAGGACACATGACACAATGAATAAAGGCGTTAGTTAGATCCAGTGACAGGACCCAGAGAGTGTGAGTTCAATACCCGGTTAAAGCAGCGGAGAACTTGGAGAGGGGAATTAACAGGAGATAACTGACAACTTTACACCCATTAAACATGGCACGTATAAAGTTAATATATATATATATATAAATAAAGTTAATATATATATATATATATATATATATATACCCGACTATACCCGTCATTTTCAATTTATTTATCTTCCATTTGTTTGCATTTAGTTGCAAATCTTTCAATATTTAAATGTTTTTTCTTTTTGTTCTTACACTTAATTTTTAGCTTTCTTATTTGTCCTAAATCATCGAATGAAATATTATTTACCTTTCCATTTTATTCATGACTAGGTATATCAAATATTTTAGCATCTATCTAAGCCAGTTCACATTCATTTTTTATCAGTCACAATAGGGAAAATGTATCAAACAATTTGGAAAACCTTTGTTTGATATTTTTCTCCAGCAGCTCGGTGTCATCAGAAGAACCATTCTACATGAATAATTCAAAATGTACATTATCGAAACGAAAAATGCTTTTTTTTTTATTTAACTGCCTCATTATAGAAATTAGATTTTACTAATTTCAGTCAGATTCTTAATTAAACCATATTATTTTAGTATTCTGAAAAAGAAATGGCGAGATACTGAAGTAGCCCAGTTATATATTAATCGTTTAGGACTTACCAGTTATATTCCAATACATCTTCGTATGAATAAATTATATTAACGTTCCCAATTGAAAATCGTGACCTCTTGTTCAGAATTTTCAACATAAATGCACGGAGCTTATTTTCAATTAAGTTTTATGTTTTTCTATTTTTTAAGTTGTCTGGATGATTCGCCAATATATATTTGGAAAATCTGTTTTACATTCTATATATTAAACTTCTGCTTCCGATGTTAAATTAATACTTTTTTTTATATTGATTATATTTGTAACTGCTTTTGAAGTCTTTGTGGTACTTTTTATTTTGAGATTATCTAATATCTTTTCATGTTCCACGTTTTTGGAGTTTTGTAGGTAATATAATGATGTAAGATTTGATATAGTCGTTTAAACTTTTTGTTTTGTTTTGGTTTTTCGAATATCCTATGATTTTCTCGCAGAGGATTGTGTTTGAATTAACTAACATAGCAAATAGTTTTAAAAGGATTTTCAATGCGCTTTGCTTATTCAACTAGATGTCGGAAATTGATAATTGTGAGGATTATAATTAAGACATTATTTCAGAGTTCATCTTCTTGTGATCGTAGGAGAAATGGATGAAGACGTTTTTATTTGTGAACATAACGGTAGACATTTAATTTTAAATCGGCATTTGTTTGAAATAATAAATCAAGAAAAGTTAATTTTATATGCTTCATTTTTCATACATGAATTCAATTGTAGATTACATTGTCTTTACTTTGCCTATTTGATCGAGTAATTTTAGCTTTGTACATTTTTTTATTAATAAAGTGTTGTCTATATAGCGAAAGATTTAAAGTATTTGGGTATTATGTTTTAAGGTAGGTCGGATTGTAAAAAATCTAAAATGTCGCAGATTAAAACAACGCTGAGCGGGGAATCTATAAATAGGTCGAAAACTTATTTGCAAAAACCATTTTTTAGTATAGTAGGAACACCAAACCCGTTATTAGAGCAATGTTAAAAGTTATGGACGAAAGATAGATTTATACACATGCAAGATGGATTCTGATGAGAAACATTGTCTCAGACGACACAGTGAACTAACTTCCTTAGCAGTAGATGCATCTATTGATTCAATATAAATCACTCCACTTCTCGTCAGTGGAAAGAATGAACCCGAAAAGATGCAAAGTATTGCTCTTCTACTTGGGAATTGAAAATTGTTGAAGATAAAAAAAACACACGTAAGTCCAAGGGCAGAGCCGCATTAATGTGAAATGATCTAGAAACGAGAACGTCCAACACGATCTTCATTACACGATTTGTTAAGAGTGATTAGATTAAAAATATTTGTCCATAGAGATCTTAGTGATTAAGCTCGTGGAGAAGGTCGGAATGTCAAGCTCTGTCAAACGCCTTCGAGGTCCATCATTCTTAGACAGATAGACAAATTCAGGACAAATACAGCTCTCAATATTGCGACACCGAGCTATAAGTATATATTCGGGAATATACGTAATATCCAATGTCGATAGAACGACTCAGAGTTTCATGCAGTTCCGAATCGTGCTATCGAAGCTGGATGTTATGCATATTCTCTAATATATATATATATATATATATATATATATATATATATATATATAGTCACGTAGGTGCGAGTTTGTGACCCAAACAAACTCACTTCAACGCCACTAAATATGTTAGCTCTATCACTGATATTGAGCGCTTTCCAATAAGTACCGCACATATATAATATAAAAATAATAATAATAATAATAATATATAAAAATTGTATATATATATATATATATATATATATATATCTTTTTTTTTACTATCCACGCTGATGGCCGACGTGGGACAGGCAAGTCCGGCCGCAGCGACTGCAATTTGAGGTCTGTTCTGGTATAGCTGCTGAGGCTTCCCGTTCCTTCGTCCCACGGCGTTTCTCCTTCTGGATGGCCCTGCGAGAGACCTCAAAGGTAGAGGCAGCCTGGTGGACAGTGCTGTGCCAGGCTTGACGGTCAGCAACAAGTGTCGACGACTGGCGATGATCTATTGTGGCAGGTACCGAGGGACTTTTTGAGGGAGTCCTTATAACGCTTCCTTGGTGCCCCTCTGTCTCGGTGGCTAGTGGGGAGCACGCCGTACAGGGCTATCTTCGGCAGGCGAAGCCCCACCAATTCTGAGACGTGCCCTACTCAGCATAGCTGTGACTTCAGCAACACTCCTGGGTATGACATTAAACTGCAACCAGTGGTAAGTATCTGGTCTGGGAGTGCCAGAGTTTTGGGAGGGTATAGATACGAGGATGGGCTCAGTCGAGAAAAACCTTTATGTTCACAAATAAAAACGGCTTCATCCATATACATTTAGTGTCCTTCAACTCTTTAAAAAAGTAATCCCGACCCAGTGAGATTCTCATCAGCACTAAGTGTAAAACATGTCACCGACAATTCATACTTTCCGAATTTAGTTTGAATAAAATAAAAAAAAAGTAGTCTTTTTTATGTGATTGAACCTTTGCTGTAAAGAAGTGCGAACCTAATCACCCATGTTGGGGAATTGCGTGCCTATCATGGAAACTTTTAAAAGTAAAAATAAGTATTTATAATGATAATTTTCAAAGGTAGATAGAATTTTCGCCGACATTTTGGGTTGGACAACTTTAACAGCGACATACAATGATACCATACTGTAAAAAGAACATATCAAACATCAGTCTAATGACCGTCATTTTCGTTCACTTGCTTATAGGGACAGGGTTGCTCTTGTAAAATTCAACTGGCTTGCTTTCGAAGAATACCAACTGCAGATTTCAGTTCATTCAAAAAGTTCTACAGTACATGGAATAGATGGTAATCTGTAGTTGCCAGGTCAGGCGAGTATAGTGAGTGAGGGATACTTCCCAATTCAACTTCGGAAAATGTTCATGAGTGAGGTTTGCAATGTGCTTTCGGGATCAGTCAATTCTTGACGTTTTTATACAATTGCACCAGCTATACGTTGCAGTTGTTGACAACACAGTTAATCATTGGTGGATTAATTGCATTCTAGCATTTCCCAGTGAATCACGCCCTTCACATCTCGCCAGGGACAAAATATGAGCTTCTTTTGATGCAGGTCGGGCTTTGCGTAAGATTTTGAAGTGTGTCCAGCTTCTTTGGCGTATCACGTTTGAATACAGACAACATCTGAATTAACCACTTTGTTCGGCCAATCAAAACGGCACTTCTTGGGCAGTAGTGTCCTACAAGTGCCCATGCGGCATCGACGGTCAAAGTTGGTCAGTTTAAGTGGGAAACAATTTGCTGATTTTGCTCATTTCCTCCAAGTGATGCAAAATGGCTGTATGGTTGACGCCAATCTTCTCAACAAGATCACGTGCTGTCAGGTGTGGATCTGTTTCGATACAAGCATACGAATGCCCATTGCCAATGCGTGTGTGTCACCCACTTCGTGGCTGATCCTGGACATTGAATTGACCACGCTCGATCTTCTTTAACCAATCGTAAGCCGTGTGACAACCAATTGCATCTTCCCTAAATGCTTGGTTGATACACGACGTTGCGATTGTTCACTGTTTAGGCCAGACTTGTAACCATACACCAACTATATGCATTGCTGATCACGAGAACATTTTGTAACATATAAGAAAAAAAGAAATGAATGAAATAATCAATCATTTACTTATATACAAATAAATAATAATCAATCATTTACTTATATACAAATAAATAATAATCAATCATTTACTTATATACAAATAAATAATAATCAATCATTTACTTATATACAAATAAATAATAATCAATCATTTACTTATATACAAATAAATAATAATCAATCATTTACTTATATACAAATAAATAATAATCAATCATTTACTTATATACAAATAAATAATAATCAATCATTTACTTATATACAAATAAATAATAATCAATCATTTACTTATATACAAATAAATAATAATCAATCATTTACTTATATACAAATAAATAATAATCAATCATTTACTTATATACAAATAAATAATAATCAATCATTTACTTATATACAAATAAATAATAATCAATCATTTACTTATATACAAATAAATAATAATCAATCATTTACTTATATACAAATAAATAATAATCAATCATTTACTTATATACAAATAAATAATAATCAATCATTTACTTATATACAAATAAATAATAATCAATCATTTACTTATATACAAATAAATAATAATCAATCATTTACTTATATACAAATAAATAATAATCAATCATTTACTTATATACAAATAAATATATTATGTCAACAAATTGCGTATATTTTGGCAACATGTATTAATTGAGACACTAAAATATTTGTCTAGAAAAAACAACACTCTGAAAATGACATTGTGCTAATGTCGAAAGTACTCGCAATAAATAATATGTATGAACACGGTAATTTTCTCTCTTCCTTTTATAATGACACCAAAACATTTGTCTTTGAATACGAAAAGATCCAATTGAAAATAAGTAGATAGAACTTATTTAAATAATTCAATGAATCATACCTCAAATCAGCAAATATATATATTAGGTTGGTGCAAAAATAATGACGTAATAATGTCGTTTTTTGACGTATTTTTAACGTCAAAAAACGACATTATTACGTCATTATTTTTGCACCAACCTAATATATAAAACTGTGCGGTAACCTTGTTTCCAACTCAATAATTATAACATCAGGGCTCGTAGTATAGAGGCTTTGTGGTATTTGAGGCATTTCATAGGTGTATATCTATCGAAAACGTTTCAAGGATGCACATAACCGAATTGTGTTTTTTGAGTACAGTTGCAACATATACAAATAATGCTCTTTACGCTTAAATATGGCGAGAGCATAAGCCATTAATGAAAATCGAAGTCAATCTAACGTCCCTGGAAATAGATTCGTACAAGCCTATTAGATGGCAGTGGGTCGTCATATTCCTTGAACGGAACAGAAAATATGGCATAAAGGGGAGCAAATGATTTGCAACAAAATCTTTGTATTCCACATCTGGTAGGACATACCTCAGGGGACTTTGCAGGCTTCAACACTTTTCAACCGGCCATATTGTAAATCAACTCTCCGCTCACACAACTGCCTGGTGACAAATTGTATCCATAACCACAGACGGTCTTCGCAAACACAAAATTGGCTATCTGATGAAAAGACCTAGAAACATGAATTGTCTGACCAGACGATACATCTCCCACCTGTCACGGTCCAATAACAATATTCTCTGGCTCAGTCGAGGAGAAAATAGTTGATAATTGATGACTACTAAACTCCATGACATGGAGTGTGCATTGTATATTTCATTGACTGATGCGTTAATTGGTACTAGCGATTGGGATGGAATTTGATGCAATTTTTCTCTCCCTTACGGTACCGCCATCCTTGTTACTCCCTCACTCGTTAGTTTCAATGCGCCATTAATGCCAGTCGGAAATTCATATATTCCTTCCAACCTCTACCCGGGAAAAGCCAAAGCAGGCATTGAATGTTTTATCTTTCTGGCCCCAACAATCATTTCGCGGGCAAACGGTTTAAATCATGTCCGTAACCCAAGGCATCACAGATACAACAGGTTTTTGTATATTACGTAGCACATAGGTTATCCGGTTGATATCATTTATAAAAATTGTTGACAAAATCCAATGAAGTGCTCTCCCTGTTTTGGGCACTTTTATCATTTCAAATGATATAATTTTAAATCGTTTTGATTGAACCTAAGTTACACTACAAAATAGGATCTATATATTGTTTCTTCAGTAGGAGAAACAATGTTTTTTTCTGTTGAATTTTGTGTTTATTTTGTTTTACGTCATATCAACCTTAGTGGGTTATTCAATGCCGACAAGATTTTTTCGAATATATCCGTTTGAATAAAATATGTATTATTGGTAAGAAATCAGTTTGTAGGCGATCTGGTTTCATTGACATATTTTTTCTAAAGAGGGTTTGTAGAGAGTCTGGTTCCCTTGATGTATCCTTTTCACATAGGCAGTTTGTAGAAAGGATGATTTTTCGTTTGGGGGATGTGTGACTAGTGTAACTGACATAGCGCTGTGGGACGTGTAATCAGTTCAAATTCCAGCCTATTCTGTTACATTCATTTTCGCGCTAATGCCTTTGGGAACGGCATGAATACGTCTCTTCCATCCTCCTCACCTCAGCAGCTATGTGTTAAATAGCAGAGTAGATTTTGCTCTCTAGACTTAGATGGCAACCAACCTAAGAGAATAACAAGTATGAATCGTAGACAATGGATAAAGAAAACACTCCACTATCTTTCCACTTATGCATGTCTATTCACAGATAATAAATGAAAGAGGAGGGAGTCACGGCATATAGTAAAAATGTTTGGCTGGTTCTTGCAACTATACTGAGAGACGTAAAATTCGTAAGTACCTGTAGAATTTAACTGTGAGGCATGGCTAAAAAGTGAATATTTGCACACAATTATGAATGTACACACAAATAGAATCCACACCCACCATATATATATATATATATATATATATATATATATATATATATATATATATATATTTGTAAACAAATATATTTTAAGCTAGATGTTTAAGTTTGTAGTTTCAAACGCAATATTGCCCGTAGATATTATCAGAAAACTAATTTAAATATTATTCTTTCTTGTCCTTTGTTTTATTGCGCACAGAAAATATACTTGAAAGGAAGCCGCCTTTTTACTCACACCTGCGTCAAATCTAGAAACAAATGCAAAAAAAAAAAAAAAATCTTTGGTTTATCTAACTGCAGTCAACATTATAGCTGCTAGTATGAGATTTGTAGAGATTACCGGTGGCAAGAAGAAATAATTTTAACTCCGATAATTGATGGAGAATACGAAATATAAACTGCAATGTACCAAGTTAATACTAGAAAGCAGAAGTTGCTACTGCAGTCATGTACGGTGCGCGCGTACACACGCATCTTCCACAGAAATTAATTAAGTTTCATTTCGGCGTGCATAATGTCAAATCAGCGGAAATAAGGATCAGAGGGTTTGTGTTGCATAAATCTTCTAACATTCTCGAAGATCATTTCCATTTCTATTCCCGCTGGATACTCCGCTGATTACACCGCTGTTTGGTGGGATGGGTGATTAGTGTAACGGTTATCAACCTAAAAAGTGTAATCAAGAAGCTAAGTTCAAATTCCAACCAAGCCTATTGCATTCAACTTCGCACAAATGATCGTGGTAATATATGAATTCAATGCTTTCGCAGCTATGGGTTAAAGAGATGCATAAATTAAGATTTTGAGCCTTGGGTGACAGTCAGAGTAAAAGAAAGACAACTGTAAATTAAAATCCTTAGAGAAAGCATGGGGGAAATAATTCCAGTATCTTTATCAAGAAGTAATGAAAATTCTGGCATAATGTTTCATAAGAACACAAATTATTTTGCGTTCTTATGAACACAAAATAATTTGTGAAGAGCCATGATCACTTTTGTCCTGAAAATAAACCGCATTTTAAAATATCTACAAGTGTGTCTTGTTTCAGACTAGATTTAATGTATTCTGGTCGACTGCTATAGCCTTATAAAAAATTGTTCTGCAAAATGTTCTCATTTTAGTTAATATCTATAGAAATTAATAAAAGAGTAAATGTTTGCAGATTAAATAGATAAAGTATTCCAACTTACTTGGATTCTCACTGGAAACCGTGTTGTTGACCTCTACCCGTCTAGGCTTAAGCCAATATTTATTTGGTTCAATTTCTATAGAATGGTATAAGACATAAAATATTCAGAACTATTTCGACCTTAAATCGGTGCCCAGATATTAGAGCTATGTCATTCTTGAAACTATTAGGTTGGTGGAAAAATAATGACGTAATAATGTCGTTTTTTGACGTTAAAAATACGTCACAAAACGACATTATTACGTCATTATTTTTCCCCCAACCTAATATGAAGGGATGGCTCGATCTACTTCCTAAAATCAACATTTCAATCTCCTAGCATCATACTACTTATTTTCAGAAGTGGGTTAGTTAGAGATCTTTTCAGAATTGCTTCGTATGTTTCGTAAAAATGTCATAATAAAGATACCTGCGCATTGAAAGAAAGACTAATTCAATGAATATTTAATATTTTTTATTTGATTTCCTACCAGAAGACTTGACAAAATCCAAACAATCGGAATAGAACATTAGTTGTTTTTTTGTTTTCAGCCATTGTAAAACTCGCCAAACATTTACGTAGAAGGTTGCTGTTCTTTTGCAGGACCAGGAGCATATTTACAAAACGCTTCTTCCGCGAGAAGCCAAAATTCTCAACGATACCGATGACAAATGTATTCTCTATCAGCTGCCAATTACATGTTTGCCGAAGAAAACATTTTTCCAGCCTGTGTACAGCTCCAAACCCCAAGTAAACTCATTATTCAGCTATCGTATCATCAACCACAAATGAACATCAAATGTATTCAGTACACATAAATGAAAATCATCGCATCTAAAACATGAGAACAATCTGGGGAAAATCACGGGAATGATTATTAAAACATCTCGGTTCTATCCAGAATGGTATGAACCCACCGTTTGGAACGAAATATCCAGACGCAAAAATGGTAGTTCAGTTTCAAGACTCTTTAGAATCTGATACCTTAATGATATGTTTCTAGGCTCAAACATATTGGTTATTACAGACTTGTTGCCATCTACGAAGCTGAACATAGCAAATATCTACTGAAAGCTTTTAACAATAGTGATGTTTACTAATGTAGTCTAACAATAGTGATGTTTACTAATGTAGTCTAATAGACAGTTATTAATAAGTTCAAATCACGTTTAAATTGAGGGAAATTTTTAGCAATATGTTTGTCGATTTCAGCAAATATTTCTAATAAAAGAGACATGATGAAATTCACCTGGTCTATTTATCACATAAATATGAATATATAACGAAACTTATAACAACGTCAATTGAAAAAATATTAATTTTATTATGAAAACTTTCCCTTGTATAATATAATCTGATATCGCATAAAAGATTAGAATAAATAACTAAATTAACTGAAGGAAAAAATAAAGTAATAACAATAAAAGTTGGAAAATATAAAACATGAGAAAAGTCTAGAATTATTTAAAAACAAAAAAGTAAAAATGAATTTAAGTATAAAGAAAAAGAAAAGAAGGAGGGATAAATGGAAGAAAGAATGAGAAAGACACAATGAATGAAATAAAGAATAAATGAAAAAATGACGGCATTGAAGAAGAAAGAAACTAGATGAAAACAAAAAACGTAGAACCAGAAAAAAAAAGAAGAAGAAAGCAAAAGATAGGAAGAAAAGTAAGAATAGATTAAAGAAAAAGTGATTTTTTTTACAGCTTATCAAGCTTTTCGTAACTTTGGAGATCGGCTGGGAAATAATTTTTCAACGTGATATTTCCATATGCCAAGAAAGAAGGAAATAAACAAAGAAATAGATAATCAAATCATAAATAAGTATGAAAAAATGTTACCTTTGAGGAAAAAGAAAAATGAATGAAAAATAAATCAAAAAGAAAGGTAAAAAGGAAAGACCGGAATAAAAGCATAGAAATAAAACAAATTGAAAGAAAGAAAGAAAGAAAGAAATAATAAAGAAAGATAAATGAATAAGAAATACATAAAAAAAGGGAAAAATAAAAGGACCTAAAGAAGAAATGAAAAAAAAAATGAATAAAAAAAAGACAAGAACAAATAACTAAATGAAAGAATTAACCAAATCATAATTAGGAAAGAAAAACAAAAGAAAGAAAAAAAATGAAATCGATATACAGAAAATAAAGAGAGAAAAAAACGAAAGAATAGTAGAATAAAAAATGAAAGAAAAAAAGAATTGAAGAAAAAAAGAACGAATGAAAAAATAATTAACCAAATCAAAAATATGATAAAAAACAGTTACAAAAAAAGAAGAAAAACAAGAAAATGAATGAGATTATATAAAAGAAAGAAATTAAGAAGGAATAGAAGAATACACATAACAGAGCGAACTCAAAAAGAAAGAAAGAAAAAAGGAAGGAAAGAATAGGAGAATAAAAAGACAAAGCGAAAGAAAAGAAAGAAAGAATGAAAGAATGTAATAGCGAAAAGGAAGTAATTTTCCTTTTAATTTGTTCTTCGGTGAAAGGGAAATAAATGAAGCAGCCACCATAGACGGTGATCGAGGCAAGGACAGGATATAAATATGTTGACTGTTCGTTCAAGTCATCAGTAACTTCTTTTGGGGGAGCTTCAATTTGCCTTGCCTGTTCGCTCATTCAGAGCCCTTTTTTCCAGCCACTTCCCCGCCCTTTTTTCTCTCTTTCGTTTCCTGTTTCAGTGACTGCCCATGACGCAAGGCCAGAAATGTTCAAAGAACAGCACTTAAATGAAAGGCAATGTATCGGATTGAAGTATGTAGCTTTAGCAGGAGAGCTATACTCCTTGATCCGTGTTCACCCTCCAAAATCTCGCTTACAACGAATCAATGGATTCTACATTGTCCATTCTCTGTGTTCAGCGTGCCTTTCAAAAGATCACAAAATGATTCAATTGCATCAAGCGGTAGTTTGGAAATTCTTGGTGAAAATTTATTTCGCTTTTCAACTGTTCAACAGATTTCAGTGTGATGACGAATAGAGGTAGCTAGCTAACTTCCTCGTTAGATAAAGTTAAGGACATACAGACAGACATGGATAGAGTGAGTATATGGTTTGGTATATATATATATATATATATATATATATATATATATATATATATATATATATATATATATATATTATGTATTTAAGAAGCAATCCTTCTTTCAATAAAGCTTCATCAAATATGACAGACAAGTTGCTTTGATAAACTTTTTTTTTTATATAATTTCTCATATGATCTTATAATTGTTTTTATAAAATTATAAGAGCATATGAGAAATTATATAAGAAGCTTAATCAAAGCACCCTGTCTGTCATATTTAATGAAGCTTGCACACACACACACATATGTATATATATATAATATGTGTATATATATTATTATATAATTTGTATCATATATATTATTCTGAATCATTTTATATCACATCCTTGACAAACACACGCACAAAGAGAGAGAGAGAGAGAGAGAGAAAGAGAGAGAGATAGAGAGAGTGAGAAAGTGAGAAAAAGTGAGAGAAAGTGAGAATAGCGTAGATGTATATATATATATATATATATATATATATATATATATATATGTATACATATATATAGAGAGAGAGAGACAGTGGCGGAGAGAGACAGGCAGACAGGCAGACGACGGGGGGATGGAGAGAGATAGAAAATATAAACCAACTCAAATTTGTATTGGTATAGATTATATTTTAACAAATCCAGTTAAAATATAATCTATACCAATACAAATTTGAGTTGGTTTATATTTTATATATAAATTGGAATATACCTTGAGGCGATTATAGATTTTCAACTACGCTTGTTAAGTGGTTGGTAAGTTGTACTGCGCTAAATTTTGTCCTGAGAAGAGTCCGTCTATCATTAAAAAAACTTCTATTCGAAATTCTTTATGATATCTGGGCTCAAACACTGATCCCGTTTAGCTTTTAAGCAGAATGTTATAGATAAATATGGCGAAGTTAAAATATAGAAATATGTACAAATATATAGTTCAATAGCTAGACATATAGTATCAGAGTAATATATATATCAACGGGCTAGCGTGTATAGACTATGTATACGCATAGGTGATGCTAGCGTCAAGTCATGAGTCAATAAATAATCGCTACCGACTTAAGTATCGGTGAAAAAAAAATGCATGGTGGGATCTATTGCACCAGAATGTCAACTGTTGCTATAGCCTCTGAATAGCATTGAATGTCAAAAATATTACAGCACTGAGCAAGTAGATTAAGTATAAAAGGACGCTTATCAGTTAAAAAGACCAGGCTCGCATGATAATTCAAATGAGGATGAGTCCCACTGAGTTCTATATGTATGAGTAAGCCTAATCAATACCTACGTAAAACGCTCGTTATAGACTGATTTGTTTTTACTGGCTATCAACACTTTTCAGGTTATTTTAAATTCAGAAAATATTTTAGATCCTAATAATTTGGGGGAGATAACAATTTCCTGATATAAATCCTATTATTTAACCCATAGATGAGTGGGTCGAAGAAGTAGATTCCTTCCCAAGTGTATTTGCGCTTATGTGGATATAACGAACTCGATTGGAATTGGAATTCGGCTATCTGATTTTCAACTGCGAGTTGTTATGCATTAGCACCCACATATCCAACCTTACAGAATCTTGCATTCCCAAGCGGTCATCCATCTAAATAGTGACCAGTCTCTACATTGCTTAACTTCGGTGCTTGTACGAGCACTGGTATTTCAACGTGGTATGTTTGTAAATCACTTGTTATAGAGTGAAATAATCTAACAAAATTTTGATTGATTGATTCGTTTTTTTACAGCTTATCAACACTTTCTTCTTTATTTAAAGCCATAAAATATTTTTACATTGTAAGATTTTTGGAGATAATAATTTAATGATACGTGTCTTACTAATTAATCCATAGCTGAGGAGAGAAGAGCTGTATTCATACCTAATAATCTGGGGGAGGTAACAATTTCATGCTACAAATCCTATTAATTAACCCATACCTGAGTGGGTCGAAGAAGTGGATTTATTCTCAAGGGTATTTGCGCGTAAGTAATTATAACGAACCGAAATGGAACTGAAAATGGAACTCGGCACCCAAATTAACAATTTCGAGCCATTATTCATTACATCATTTGCATATTCCCGCTTACAGCACCTGGTTATCGCAAGCGGTCACTCCTCTAATTACTGAACAAGCACAACGTTGTTTAAGTTCGGAGATGGGCTGGGAAACGGTTTTTCAACGAAAGTTTTTTTTGTCGAAAGTCAAGAAAGAACGATAAAGAAAGAAATAGTTTAAATAAGAAAAGAAAAACGTTGTCTTTGAAAATGTCGATCGTACGTGAATCGGTGATTCAACGTGATAACGCCCTACTTTGCTATCAAATCTACTCGTATAGTAGTAATAACTGGTATACTCACACGGAAGATTAGTAGCGTTTCATTATCATTGAAATAGTTACTAAGTGCAGTTTAGTTTTCATATAAGAGCATAAGTATAGAAGAGCCACTGGTTTATTTTAACTACATACACAGTAGTAATGTCTTAGTAATGTCTTACGAGACCATCTTGTTAAACATTATGACGAGGCACCCATTACAGCAGAAACAAGCCTTAGAACAATCTTGAGTTGCAAACGATTGCTAATGAGGAACACAGTACCATTTGTTTATGGGATACCATATTGGGTCCATTATGTTTATTCGATTCCTTACATCCAACATTCTATCCTTTTTAGTCAATAACGATCGTTTCACTGTGCAGGGCACTTCAACGTAGTTAGCAACATGGTTAGCAAGCTTGTCTTTCAAGATCAATTACGACTGTGTATTGGGTTAAACACTCATTGGGTTCTTCTTACTTTCAGCTTTATGTCACATCTGAGAAATGCTTAGTAAACCGCTATAAATCATTTAACTCTAATAGATTATATAGACCTAATTTAGTCAGTTCGATCCTAACTCCGAGACTACAGTAATTACATAGAGTAATTTCAATATGAAAATCGTATAACACTGCGGTTAGTAGACTAGTTATTTAAGTCATTACTACAAAAGAATATAGTCTTGTTCCAGATTAAGCGAATTTTAGCAAAAATAATGTCGTTTTCTCACATATGTTAATATGTGAGAAAATGACATTATTTTTGCACCAACCTAATAAATATATATCAACTCAATCTGAAACTATTTTCTAAGTTACTTTAGCAGACTATTTCTTATGGAACTTGATCAATCGGGCGCCACATAATTTTTGAACTTGTGCCAGACTAAACTGTGCTTAGTAAACGCTATAGATCTATGGAAGAATTCGAAAGTCCTAATAGTCTTTATGTGAGCAATGTTCATTTGTGTATGTAATGTACATTTATGCCAGCCTTGTTGAATCTGCCAAAAGAGTTTACGTCAATCATCACTCTCGCCTGTCTTTGAAGTAATGTGTCATTCAGTTGGCACAAACTTCTAATGAAGAAGACAGAAAAAGATTAGAAAAATAAAAGAGACTGACGGTTTAAGCAACCATCTGATCAGACAAAACGTTTCAGTAGACAGAGCACTGGCTGGAAGGCAACACATGAACATTTCAAAATAACCTAATTCTTTCTAATCTTTGCAATGTCTTTTTATTTTTACTTTCTGCAGACTATTTTTTCTGAAATGTTTCGCTTTAAAGATTGTCTAAGTTTCTGAAGAAAAATATGTTTTAGTTATGATTCATTTAAACGGATATCCCCATCTTTGTTGTTTCATTGCTTCTTTTCAACCGTTACACGTTCAGTTCAGATTGTGTTTTCTGATGTAATATAGAGTATATATATATATACATATATTTTATATCTATCTATCTATCTATCTATCTATCTATCTATCTATCTATCTATCTATCTATATATATATATATATATATGCCCTTGCCCGGGTGTACATGGCTGCAATTCTGCAATTGTATAACTGCACCCCTTGTATACCCGTACACCCTCTGTTTAGAAATGTCTGCCTGCGTTCCATTTTGCATGCATCATCCGTTTGTATACTACTCCCCCATCATCTTTTTTACTGTATATCCTTCGCAAGTGTTTTTAACAAAGGAATTTCATCAATAAAATCTTCTTGTGTAGTTGTTACTCGGATTAAATTGTTTCAATGTTTTAGATATTCAGTAGATTTCCTATGGCCATAATAACTTTCAAATGGGATGGCATTGTTCACAAATCTAATAGTCAAACAAAAACAGGAATGAAAAGTTGGTCTTGATCTACTTTGGTAAATTTGCAACATGTGTGTACAATTTCATCGAAATCGGTCAAGAAATGTGGACGTGAATAAATACCACAGAGACAGATAGACACAGACAGACTCACAGACAGACATCTGTTATATATATATATATATATATATATATATATATATATATATATATATATATATATATCGCACATTGAGTGGTGATGTTAATAAAACAGTGCTAGGTAACACCTGAGCACTATTTTATTAACAATGCTATTAAGAATATATTAATAAATATACATATTATTCTTCACTGGTAGCACGATTTGGAGTTTCATGCACAACGCAATCTTCAGGTGCTGGGTAGAGACTGACCGTTACATAATTTAAATTTTAATTAAGAATATCTGACGAAGTTCATATATTATACGGAGATTACTTGTTTTCTTCCTCAACTAATTTACAGCACTGTTATTAATTAGTTTAGAATCTGTATTAAAACATCTTATTTTTAAATTCGTTGGTGTAATTATTAAACACATTTTACATTTAAATATTTCTATCTTAACCACTGAAAAGGCAGAAGTTTTCTTGTCTAGCAATGGGTATTTTTCAACGTATCTCGGAAGGACTTTGAGGAATATATATATATATATATTTTAAAGTTGGCATGTTTTTAACTACTGAGTCATGATCAAGATTGACACGAAACAGTTAACCGGTGGAACCAGCGTTAGATAAAATCGTTTCTATTCGCTGTCATCAAGGAAATGTTAGCACTTGTCTCTGTTGTAACGGAAAGATTCACAACTTGGCTTTTTTTGTATCACCAGAGTGATAGATTGCCCTTTGCAAAGATTACAATCTTTGCCGAACGACGAGAAAGAAGAATGTAACAATAGAAGAAAAGAAAAAGGAGATTTAAAAAATTGTTAAAAAATGCTCCAACAAGTTCATAAATCGAGTTCATATCCTTAAGTTAGATAAACATGTTCAAGGTTTCTATTCTTTGCAGGTTGCTTGGTTTGTTGTAGATATTTAGATCAAAACACTCCACATAAAAATGACAAAACACATAAAGAGAATATGACACACTATAGAATAGGGGTGGCCAAAGTTGCTTAATCTAAGAACTATATACAATAAAGTTTAGATGTTTGAGGGTCGCAAGACATGAACAAAATTTACACATACGTTTTTGTTACGTACACATTAAACTTACGTTTTAATTCAATGGCGTCTCAAATCCTACCCAGTAAATAATTATAAAGGTCGATTTTTTTTCATTTACCTTTTATATTAACTGTGATGAAACAAGGAGCTTAGCTAACATATTTCTACGAGCTATATATTAAAGGTCAAAGAGCCGCTATAGAACACTAGTAAGTAAAATAGTTTCTTAGGAACTTTTTTCCGTACTGAATTCGATCCTCATAGGGTGTTCTTTTATTGTGTCCCCATAACATACCAGGCCAAGTTTCATTCATCTTCACCTTACATCCATAAAATAACAATACTGTGTAAAGATTTCCACATTAGCTAAGTGTCCGACTGTTAATGGTAGTCACTCCAGTGATGGCTGAAATTGGCTTATGCTTATATTAACCACTGCTAGAAGATGACTGCTAGCAATTTGGGAATATATTACTAGGTTGTTCAGAAAGTCCTGACTCACTTAGGAAGCGGAGAAAACATATCTCGATCTCTGTCTTGTAGAATTTCCAAAGAGTACTGCATTTCGAATTTGTTCCACTGTTAAACTGTATTGTCTGCAGCTAGACCGAGTGTAAATTAAAGAAGTATCCTGCTTTGGACAATCGAGTTCGACCAGCGATTCAAAATTTTTGAAGAAGAAAAGGAAGTTCGGTTACAGATTTTTATTCAAAGCCAGCGGACTGGTATCTGGGACAGATTCGGGTGCTGGCTGATCGCTAGCAGAACATCAACGAGAATGTTGGACTTTATTTTGAAGAAGAAATATGTTTGTGTTGCGCCATAAAAAAAATTGTTGGTTTCTTTCCGCTTCCTTAGTGAGTCAGGACTTTTTTGTCAACCTAATACTAATCCACGCGTTCGATCATCATTGGGTACTCCATAATTGTGACATTTTGCCTGACTAAATTAAGCGAATATCAACTCATATAAGTACATAGGTAATCAGTAAATATGAAGCTTATAACAATAAAAATAAAATAAATCTTTTCCAAAATAATTTCTTTTGTCAATACATTTAACCGAGTACTTCTTTATTAATCATATTGGTCGTATATTCCAAATCAAAATTAAGTTAATAATAGTTTCAGGCTATGGACATATTAATCTATGCTCGCATAAAAAAAGCAGACAATCAGAACACATACATAGTGGAAGTCGACTCGTGACCAAGTAAGACCTTTCTGTGGACACGTAACACCAAAGCGAACATTTCAGAGAGGATTTCCAAGTCGCTGATGACGTCTTAAATGGCACATATGCCCGGCAAGTGACCTGCTAGACATTTCAGATTGAGTACAGGCGTGACTTCAGACAGCAACCGGATTTGGATGTACTAGGTAATACACACACACACTCACACACACACATACATACGCACGTACACACACACGCACTCACAGTCAAAGTGTTTGCTTGACGATCGCGGAAAGCGTGAAACCCAGGGTCACAAACTCACATCAATCCAACTAAATATGTACTGATATTGAGCGCTTTCCAATAAGTACCGCTCATATATAATATATATAAAAATTTCATATATATTTTCATATTTATATACATAAACATTATATATATATATATATATATATATATATATATATATATATATATATATATATATATATATATCATTATGTTTACTCCAAGCAAGGCATTAAAGCCACTGAGATACAAGGGGTTACTGGTTGTGGAAGAATTAGGAAACAGAAACACAACTATGGAGGGAGTACAGAAGTGTAATCCGGAGGACGGTAGATAGCGATTGACATTGCATACATTTTTGACGATTAAATTCGGCTTGAAATCATGGGACCAGAAGAAAGTTCCACACGCGAGAAGAGCTAGGAAAGAAACTGTTAACATAGAACTTACAGTTTCATCTCGTCAACTTAAATATATACTGATGAGACCTCGTTGCTAGACTACTACTACTGCGCTTGTGTTAATAAAATTTAGATGCAATAGCTCATCTGAACAATTACTATGAAAATATTTATAGAAAAGGTACAGAGAAGTAACTTTATGGAGATGGGAAGGTGACTGAAGCCAAAACTCAAGATCAGGGCCAGTAATATTGCTGATTCATTTTTGGATTTTATCAAGGATCTCTAGATATATAACAGGAACACCGAGTCATATGTGGCAGTAATGTTCTAAGCATGGAATGGATGGTAGATTTATAAATATGTAAGACAGATTCTGGAGAGGAAAAAAACAATGTCTAGCATGACACAATGAACCAACTTTCTTAACAATGTACTCATTATAATATATCATGTCAGCCGAGAAGCTCGAGAAAGTGAAACGAGCCACTCTCCAGGTGGTTAGTATGTGCGCGCCTGTGGCGTGGGAGAATTATACTGGGTCTGTTGCAGCTCCGTTGATGCCATGATGGGGAAATTATCGCCTTTATATGTTTTAATTTTGCACAAGCGCGTTGTTTGCTTTTGATTTTGTTGAAGTATAGTAGAGTCTGTTGGGAACCGTTTGTGAGAAAAAGAATCATGTAGCAATTCATTTCACCAGAAATTTGGAAATAGCATTATGTTCTGCTTGGCATTCGAAGGTTTTTGGAGTGATCGCTAGCGATGGGGACGCTATGCTTCCATTCATTATACCACAAGTTCAATACGGTGGCCCACATGATGTGCCTTAAGGAGGTAGTA
Source organism: Acanthosepion lycidas (assembly GCA_963932145.1). Taxonomy (NCBI): domain Eukaryota; kingdom Metazoa; phylum Mollusca; class Cephalopoda; order Sepiida; family Sepiidae; genus Acanthosepion; species Acanthosepion lycidas. The sequence goes on from OZ010596.1 coordinate 67,505,809, forward strand.
CTGTCCTGGCTCAAGAAGGTGGTTTCTGGAAGACCCTGTGTCTGTCTGTCTGTGTCTGGCAACAGGACTCTGCACCAAGCCACACAATGAGGAGAACATAGTCATGTCTGTCAGACAATTTCTGCGACAACATCACCCTTTACATCTAACCATCCAACTCCCCAAACTGCAACCTCCTTGACGTGTGGGGCACAGATCAGCGAGAGACCAACAAAACTCCAAAGATGAACAGAAGGCAGCATTAACTAACTTCATCAGGGAGGCCGTCCAGAAGAGTTTCAGGAGATTCCGAAATCGTTTGGAGGCCGTGGTGGAAGCCAGTGGTGATTTTATTGAATAAATTTACTCTTTAGTATTTCAATATATTTTTATGTAATTTTGATAAATATATTTTTCATTTTTGCGTAATTTAGACGACAATTTGTCTTTCGCACCCTCTATATAAAAGTGCCCATCATCATCATCATATATATATATATATCATTAACAGGACTAGAACTTGCAAAACTTGGGATGACCCATGCCCTTTGTACCTCCATGAGAAACTACACATTATTAAGCTTCTAAACAATAAAAACCTATTAAACAACCGGCAAGAATTAACGGTTTTCTGCCGACACAACCGAACTTACGCTCTGAATAACTAGCTAAAAACACGCATACAAAAAAATAAATTTTAAAATCCATAGCCCATATACATAGTTTTAATAACCTACAAAAATTGATAACCTTTTATGAAGTCGTCAAATAACAAACGTTACGGCCTTTTCATATACACAAATCCCTTTCACAAAGAGATATAATAAAAGAATAAAATTAAAATAAATAAATAAATCTCCGTAGACGCTCAAGCCAGACTATACGAAAACTTCCTCCGTCGTAAATTTAGCCACCCCCACCTTACTTTAACTCAAGTTAATTCAAATATTATTTTGAAGTTTTCGGCTCTTGTTTTGAAACATGAGACCTCTTATGTAGCGAGTTGGAATCATATTTTTAAATAAATAATTATATATATATATATATATATATATATATATATATATATATATATCGCGGTTGTTGGATATTGTAATTTCGTATTTCTAAATAGTGTCTGTTATGAATATTCGTGTCCAGATAAAAAGCAGGTTTCGAAATACTCAATGTTATAGATATCTACATATATCTGTAAAGAGATAAACAAATATTAGACAACTTGCATTATGCGACAACAGCAGTTTCTACAGATTCAATACAAAGGTGTATAGTAATTTCGGAAGGTATCCAAGTCCATTAATTTTTTTATTATTTTCAAACTGGGAGAACTTTTTAACGTTTCAATAAGCAACATCATACCTCTAAATAAACAGAAAAGCAAATATAATTACTTGAGTGAATGAGTATTTTATTAGGCCTATCATTTTTGTTTTGAGGTATTCAAAGTATGTGATTAATATTAAAAATACAATTAATGCTTTCACTGGATATACACAGCAGTACATAAGTATAATATTCTTTTTTGTTATATAAGACGCACTTTCTTTTTAAACTTTCAACATCAAAGTCTATTTGGTGAATATTTCCTTCTCTTAGATTAATTTCCGCCCAAGAGTCTAGCCGCCTATTTCACCCATAGCTGGAGGAAGAACAGAATTAATACGTTTTCCGAAGCATTAGACCAAAAGTAAACAGAACAAATAAACTTGGAATTTTAAATCGGACTGCCGATCCCACATCCAGCGCCGACATGCGTTACACTAATTACAGATCCTTGCATTTAAGGATAGATTGATCCGTTTTCGACGTCTTATCTAGGCTGTTTAAAGCCAGGAAATATTTTTATATTGTAAGATTTTTTTTGAGAGATAATAATAGTTTATTCATAGAAATCTTAATAATTAACCTACAGCTGGGGAGTGAAGCGGTGGATTCATACTTTTCCCAAAGTTATTTGCGCATTTAAATATAACGACCCAACTAGGATTAGAAAACAGCTCTTCGATTAATAATTCCGATCGAACGTGTCTAAATTATTTAACGAAACCTGCCTGAATAAAAACATGCTGCCGAAATACACGCATTTCATACACACACATACACACACACACACACACATATATATGACAAACTAGAGAATGTCGTTTAACAATAATTTTACAGTTTGTCATATTTTTCTTAATACCATTTGTTGATTTATAAAATTATACAAAGTTATATATCATTATATTATATATATATATATATATATATATATATATTATATATATATATATATATATATATATATATATATATATATATATATATATGAAGTGTCTGTAATGTTAACGAATTTGACCTGGCATCTGAACATCAGTCACTTTCCCACCGCGGTGACATGGCTTCCCTCTATTTATCCTATGAATATTTTAATGGCAATTATTCTAATGAACTCTTCTCCTTAGTACTTGAACGTTTTACTCCTCAAATAGTTATATATAACATTCTATTATTTTTTTTCAATTGATCGCCTGTCGAACTCTCTTCATATTTCTGGCTTTTCTGCCACCTATCATCATCAGATATTTAAATGAAACGCTAATCGTCATCTTCTTTTATATAATTTCTTACCACATGTATTCTCATTACCTTTCAGTCACAGTAAACACTGGCGACTTAGCGGCATTATCGCCCTGGGGCGAAATTATTTTAAAAAATGGTGATAGTACTACAATAATTCAGCCACACAAAGTATATGAAAATATATGAAAAGAAATAAGACAAGGGGAGACAATTAATCTCAATTATTGACAGTATACCTTGCAAATATCCTCCAGAATATGAACTGGGAAAGAATTAGAGTAAAACGATATTTTATTTATCTAAGTATCATCGGATGGGTTACAAGAGTTATATATATATATATATATATATATATGTATGTGTGTGTGTGTGTGTGTGTGTGTGTGTGTGTGTGTGTGTGTGTGTGTGTGTGTGTGTGAAAAGTGTGTGTATATAAATAAATATATATATATATATATATATATATATATATATATATATATATGTATAATTATTTATATATTATATGCGCGGTACTTATTAGAAACGCTCAATATCAGAGACAGAGCTAACCAAATATATATATATATATATATATATATATATATATATATATATATATATATATATGTATATATATATAAATGGAGAGTGAGAGAGAAAGATATAGATTTAAACATCAGTGTACGACGTTGCAGTAATGCGTCCCGATGTACATTTACGCACCAAGTAGATTAAGCTAGGAATATACATTTTTATCTATCCATTTGTTTATATGCGCGTGCGTTTATCTGTGTATATGTGTGTTCGTTTGTGCTCTGCGTGCCTGAATTAATCACACCGTGCTATCTACATAAAAATTTCCCCCACCTTAGTCACGTCTTCATTCCAAACAGTCAATTGTCTCTTCCCTACTTCCCGTCATGTAGTCGAGTATATGTGGGCCACTGAGTTCATGGGTGCCCAAGGAATGCCTACAAATCATAGCCGGGATTAAATTGTCATTTGCTAAGCCTGACAAAAACACCTTCTCGGGGGTCACGGAGCAAGTGACAGGCAAGTGTAGAAGCTAAATAACAAAAAAAAAAAAAAAAAAAAACATCAAAAGATGCAATAAGTAAAACATCTCTCTCTCTCTCTCTATCTCTCTCTCTCTCTCTCTCTCTCTCTCTATATATATATATATATATATATATATATATATATATATATATATATATATAGATGTGTGTGTGTGTGTGTTGTATCTGTGTGCGTGAGAGAAAGAGAGAGAAAGAGATGTTGGTGCAAAAAAAATTCCAATAACGTATTTTCAAGAGAGTGTTGAAATGCTGTTGGCTCAACTAAAAAAGGATCGCCTCAAAAAATTTATTTAGTCAGATTTTGGAAGTGGGTCATGCAATAAAATTTTCAGAATCCATTCATATGAGTTTTATTTCGATCTGAAGTTTCAAGTCTACAATATTCAATCTTTATTTATTCTGTCAAGTTAGCTCGGACATCCATGAGTGTATCACGCCAACCATCACAGTCCTCCCATCATGGTCGGTGTTGTATTATTAAGTTGTCCCCCTTTATCTATTTGCCCACCCCTTTCCTTTTATCACGCATGCGCGTATATATAGGGAACGGTATCAGAAGGATGAACAAGGATATTGTACCCAGCTCAGAAATAAAGATCTCATTCCCTTACACATGCCGTTCCAGTTGTTTATAATTATTTTATCCGACGTCGAAACCTGACGCATAACAGAACAGCCAGAAGGTCATTAGGGTGACATTCTGTCAATATAGCTGGTCAATGTATGAGATTGCTGGGCGACCAATCCGTCTTGCTCCATGGCTAGGTGTCCAGAGTAGTAGGTCACTCGCAAATTCTTGTTTTGCTCGCCAGCAGTGTCCTGCAAAAAGCGTTCTACTGCGTTCGTGTAAGTTTGTGGAAATATCAGAGCTTGGTTCATAGAGCTGTCATTTCGTTGGATGTTGTATCCAAGAGATGTTAAGTATAGCTCTCAGCATCTGAGTGTAGGTTCCATCAAACTTAAACTGTAGCGTTTTAGTTAATGTCCAGGCAGTTGCACCATATATTAAAACTACCACTACAGTGTCTTGAACTCCGCTTGAGGTTGTCTGTTTGATCAAATTTCTAGCATTGATAAGAAATGATTTTATATTGTGTAAAATAAAATATTTCTAGACATTAAGATATAAAATTATTGATTTACACACACACACACACTTATATAAGTCATGGATTAAATTTTATTTTTATTTTTAATTTATTTTGTCTAAACGTTATTTTTGATGGATATACATATTCGAATAGAAGCTCTGTTTTTTAATTAAACAGTATCTTTTATTCAACTGAATATTCGAGAAATCTTGTCAGAAAAATATACATCCTCCGGCAGGATTCGAACCTGCATGCCCTATAGATAACCGTGATTTTATGGGATGTGCCTAACCGTCCGGCCACGGCGGACTTCCTGCCAAAAAAAAAAAAATGGCTGAATAGTGCCTTTTGAACAAGATGTAATTGGATAAAAAATATACTATTTATTTAAAAAAGCACAACTTCTACTAGAATATAATTACCCATTAAAAATAACGTTTAAACGAAATAAATTGAATATATATATATATATATATATATATATATATATATATATATATATATATATGTGTGTGTGTGTGTGTGTGTGTGTGTTGAATTTTTTTTTATTTATTAAAATTTCGATTCCTGTCAGGGGTCCAATATATATATTTTTAGTAGGATTTTTCAATGCTGGCCGGTTGTTCAGTTTAATAAACAAAACATAGTGATAGGAACCCAAATACGTGTAGCCACGAAAAATAACGTATATAGTATAAACACACGCAATTATTTTTATTGATCGACTTTCCAAAATTACGAATATTCATCAGATAAGGATGGAATTCTCTCAGAAATTGTACAAATTTAATTTCGGAAGCAATGTGGTTCAAGTTTTCGACTTTCTTAAGTAATTATCAGGGTACGTAGTGACAAATAGCGAATTTTTCTAGAAAGGATGAGTGTAGTGACGTAGGCAAAGAGTGTAGTGACGTAGGCAAAGAGTGTTCTGATGTAGAGAAAGTGTGATGCGTGTGTTTGTTTGTGTGTGTGTGTGTGTGTGTGTGTGTGTGTGCTTTATATACATTTGAGGATTCAGGTACTTAAAGCATAATTGTTTTTTATTATTATTGATAAATAGTATTTTTTGCTGTATGAGTATTGATTCGAGGATAATAAAAATGTTTCTACTATTTTATTTTGCTAGTAATTTAGTATTGTTTGTGAGTAGCTGTCTAATGTTACGATGATCCTTACGCTACTTATTAATGTATTTTCTGATAACAGACGTCAGGTAAGTGTCAAGTAACTGTCCGTAAGTGTAGTTCTCGTGTGTCCTATGTAAGACATTTTGTGTCTTGTTTTATCTGCAATGAAACATTCCCCGAATGTTGAAAGTTTGGATAAATATTATCTTTTGTAACTAGGTTGCTAGTTTTGACTTTTTTGTAAAAGATAATATATAAATCTATCTATCTACCTATCTATCAATATACAAGCACAGAAACACATGCACATGCACAAGCACACACACACACACACGTATGTGTGTGCGTGTATATATATATATATATATATATATATATATATATATATATATATATATATATATATATATATGAGTTTCGTCTGAAAAGTAACGGGATTGGTGTCACAAAACAAACATTTATTTCAATTCCAAACACACTATAAAGTTTCACCTACAAGGTAATCCCACCCCTCGAATCAAATGCACTCTTCCATCCTTTTCTGCCATGCGCCGCTGGAAGAATTCTTCTTGTATTTCTCTCAGCTCTGTCGTTACGGAATTCTGGATGGCATCCCCGCCTTCAAAACGGGTCCCTATGATGAACCTCTTGAGACTGGAGAAAAGAAAAAAGTCACATGGAACAATCGGGAGGTTCTTCTAGTACGGCGATATTCTTATATATAAGATATAGACCACCGGGTGTTGTGAGCAGAAACATTGTCGCGGTGAAGCAGCCACAATTTGTCCTCTCACAACACTCGTCTCTTCTCGGGCAGCGCGCTGAGCGAAGCAAACCCCATAGGATCTCTTCGTAGGCATGCGGACTGATCATCTGGTCCTGTGGCAAGTGCTGATTGCCGACAATGCCCATAGCTAATACTGCACGTCCATTACTGCTGCTTTTCTCCCGCTTTCCTAGGTTGTATTTTTGTCTTTTCCATTTTTTAATTTTAATTATTCACACCTTTTTTCTTCTTTACTCTTCCCTTATTTCTCTTTTTTTTCTTTATAACATTAAATTTAGTTTGTTTGTTACCTTCTTTATTTCCTGACTCTTTTCATCTGTCATTCATCCCTTTCTTTCTTTCTTTCTTTCTGAAAATCATCTTTGCTTTATTTTATTCTTGTCATTATTTCTACTTCTCGATTTCTTTTTCCTTCTTTTCTTTATTGACGTCTAATATTCCTGTTTTTTTATTTTCATTTTTTTTCTTTCATTTTTTTCTTTGACATTCTCTCTGTATATTTTATCTTTTTGCCTATGTTATTCATCGTTTTATGCAATGATCTCTCTTCTAGGTTTCATATTTAATCTTCCATCACTCGTAGCTTTTTCTTGTCTAAACATCATCTAGATGTTTACTAAATATGAGGTGCCTCAAAAGCAATAATCAGAGTCGGGACCACAAAAAGCGTTGCTGATCCCTTAGGAAAAAATGGAGAGAAAACGGGGCGTGCTAACTTATTCAGAATGTGGTTAATACTAGAATCCAAAACGGAAAGCGCGTAAGTTAATGGAGATGGTGCCTATGATTTTATAAAGACATTCTATAAGCAGATCATAGGTGGTTATAAGTAGTACATAGAGCTACCAATCAGGAACAGATTAATTTTTGAAGCACGAAAGCATTTTGTTCAATACTTGTAGACGACACTCGAAGTTCAGAGATTGCAAACTGCTGTTAACACTGGAAAGGCACACTAACCAAAAACAGAGACACATGTGGATCAGTCAGTGTAAATTTTGTAATAATTACATTGTTCCCCTCTGCCGTTTTTCTATTTCAAAACAGGAAAACAAACAATCGACAACCTTACAAATCGACAGAGCCGAGTAAATAAATATTTTACTTAATATATTATCATATATAAATACCCTCTTCTACATTTACGCAGAGTTCGATCCGAATTAACGAACATAATTCAAACACTAATTTTCAAAGCAGCTATCATATATGTTTGTTTGCGTTGGTATAGACGCTGGTATGCTTATCTTTGGAGAATCACAAGGAAATAATTATTTATCCTGAAAATTGTAGACGATGGTATGCAGACATGTCTGATTAATAGAGTATCTTGGCAATAAGAGAAAATGTGTAAAAAAAAAATAATGATAATCACTTCTACAAGTGGAACCGTAAAAACATTCTAAACTGCCACCACTCGAACCTGTCATTTTGTAAAAAAATCGAAAATATTAATTTGTTTCATTGCTGCTCGTTTAAATCTGATCATACAGATGCCGGAAAATGACAACGGTAGAGTGATTAAACGTTTTCTTGTATGCTTTGCTAATTATTACTCTACAGCGAACAATTTACTAAATGTAGTTCAGTCGGACGCATATCTGTGTTACACCCAATAAAGATAAGATTACACTATAAAATTGGTCTTCTCGACTATATTGCTAAGTAGTGTCCCTTGGTGAGCTGCAGTGTTATATTTGTTTATTAAATTTAATATAGAAATTAGGTTCATTTTGTATGTACCAAGGAAAGGTTATACACAATTCTCTAATTACTTCTTAACCTACAAGACCAAAATGAGAAATGCTAGTTATTTAGATTAGAAGACCCACAAATCGGAGAATCTAAAAATCAAACAAATAAAAAAAAATATCTGAGAAGTGTTTTAACAGAGGAGGAAAGTTTGTTAATGAAATCCGAAGTCGCTAAAGATGCTTTCCAAAAGCTAAGCAGATTAATAAGAAATAGTAACTAAGAAAACTTCGTTAGAAACAAAGAATAAAGTCCTGTATTGTTATGTGATATCTGTCTTCCTACATGGCAGTGAATACTCGACAATCTCCTCAAAGACAAAGACCAGACTTGAGGCAGCAGAAATGTGGTTCTACAGGAGGATGCTGAGGATACCATGGATCAAATATACGAGCAACGACAACGTTCTAGAGAAAATAGATACAAAAAAGAAAGCTTATACTTAAAACCAGGAAAAACAGATGAAATTTCTAATACACATAATGAGGAAAGAAGGCTTGAAAAATATGACACTCACAGGAAAGATTGAAGGTAAGAGAAAGATAAACATGTATAACCTACTTAGTGAGGTTGAGTAAATGGATGTTGGAAGAGGGTTTAAGAGAAATAATAAAAAGTCAAAATTTATTAAGAGCTACAAAGGACAGAAAATTGTGGAGAGCCATGATCACTTAATTCCTGAGAGGACACGGCACATACAGATGGAAACCCATAGAGTAAAGATCTTATTATATTAGCGAATTAAGGTGACACATTGCAAACAGGGATTTACAGATCATACTACTGATATGTGTGGCCTTGTGCCAAACTAAGCTAATCATATTATCTCGGCATGAACATCTTGGCATGAGATAATGTTTAGTGAGATAATCTGCTTGACCCTTACTACTGAGTAGTGCGTTTGATTCGCACTGGGTGCCTCAAACTCGTGACCTTGTGTCAAATTAAACTGTGCCTAATAAATTATTACTATTGAATCGAAGTTCACAACTATTTGAAATGATTTATGAAGCCAGCTTTTCTAACCTAACCGCTTAGACGAGGCGCTCCACAAAATTTGATCAATTGTAAGCACGCCAAACTTTGCACATATTTTTGACATTCAATAACGGATGTAATCTTTATAAAACTTCTGGGATCGCTCTCTGCAAAGAAAGCACTTCGAAATTGATTGTGGGCAAATTGATGTTAAGTTAAGTAATTTTATTTCTCATGGTGAAATTCTTGGAAATTTGGGCGAGCACATCGTCTAAGCAGTCTCCAAAGGATATTACTGTCATATTCGCAAGGGAATGGTCACGGTTTCTATCTGCCTTCATGAAGAATTGGATTAAGAGAGCAAAATGCTAAAACTATTATGACTATTCAACGTGCAGCCAACGGTAATGGATTGTTGATCGTAATGTTTTCTCTGAGAATAATCTGGACTTCACCTCTCGCGGCTTTTGACAAACATTGTGCTATTCCGGGACACGTTAGAGCAAATGTCAGATAAATTCTCCCAGTATAGCACTTTCCAACCGGTGTTACGTATCATTGGCCACTCATCTTCAGTAGTTGAGGAATTTGCAGTTGACCAAAATAGCATCGCATATTTGTCGCCATTAATTAGGAAATAGGACAGCCTCGAGAATGTTGTATTTGCTGATGCAATCTATGCTGATCGAAGAATTACAGACGAAGAGAAGTACTTTCTAACGGATTTGATGAAACATCAAAACAAAGAGGAGTGTTAAGAAGTTGTTAGATTGCAACTCCTGTGGGATCGGTTGATCGGTTGAGGAGGGTGACTTTTGGAAATTCATAGAAGCAGACATTATTTAATAGCTGCAATTCTTTACTGTAAAAGAAATGTTGTTGTTCATACGCAATGTAAGCATAGTACTACTACCTTGGAAAGAAAATGCTGACGCATTTGAAGATGGAAAATAAACAAATGTTTCTTTCGTCATAATTAATATATTTAATCATGGACATATTACCACTTATTGTATTTATTCACTCTGATATTAAGTAAACTGGAAAGAAAAAACGGAACGAAAAAAATAATCGTTAGTTTACTGTAAGTAATTGAAAACCTAACCTCAAGGTGTTCATGTATCAAATGAAACACGGAATTCTTTCCAACTTAATAATAAGCTGAATATTGTTCTACCTGTCTGAGTGGTTAGAACGTTCGCTTTGCGGCTATGATACCCGGGTTCGAATCTCATCATGGTCGATTTTTAGGAAGGGGACTTCTTGATTTTATCGGCCTGGGTAGGCGATCCCAGGAGTGCCTGAAAAACATAACACGGATTAACCTAACACTTGTTAGTGAAATTGGGTAGCCGGAGATATTTGGGATGCTTGTGAGCAAGGGTTGTGTGACGAGCTGGCTTTGACACTGATCACACTTCATAATACGCTCTCGCCCAAAAACTGTAACTAAGATTCGATCAGCATAGTTGCATTATAAACCGTAGATGGGGGCTGTGGGTGTTGAACAAACACAAATGTGCCTGAGCAGGCGTCTGCTACAGAGACTGGCTAGCTGCCCTAATAGAAATAAGATAAGAGTGGTTAGCCATTAGCTGATATAAAACGAAAAAGTGATAAGTAGATAGATGCCACCTTTAGTAGCCAGAAAGATTTCTAGTCATCACATTAGCCACCAAAACATTCTACCAAATTATTGAGGTGTACAAAATTTCGTTGCACAAAGTGGATTTTTAAAAAGTAACTTTACTCCATGCAAGGTAACAATGCTACAAAGACGCAGGAGGTTACTGAGTGTGAAAGGATATAAGAAAAAAAAAAAACATTATTAAGGCGCAAGAGCAATAAAAGAACAAATTTTAAGAGGACAAAAGATAACGATTGACATTGCATTTAAATGTTTGAAGATCAAAGTTGAATGGAAGGCAAGAAACCGGAAGAATTTTCTACAAGCGAGAAGTGCGGGAAGAGAAACTATCAGCATTGAACTTACCGTTACATCGGGCCATTTCAACTGTAATAATAATTGCATAATAATGAGGTTTGTAGTGCAGATAATATAGAGGAGACTTCATTAGAACATTTACCATGAAGGTTTGCATTGGGAAACTACGTGGTCAGTGCGAAAGTGATTGAAGTCAAGATACCAGTTTAGAAATTTTTGCGAAAGAGGTAAGTATAATCAGTATGATTTTGCATAAAATATATATCTGTATTTTCGCCCCAACTCCAGCTATGGGTTAAATAGCACACTATGCTGACACCTCTAGTCCTCTCTAGGTGGCAAATTGTCTAAGAGAAAGAAAACTTTAAATTGAAAACCATAAAGCAATAAACTGACAACCAAATTCTGTTTTTTACAAAAGATGCCATCAAATTTACAGATAATAATGAAAAAGAATTTCAGGAGAGTCATAATCGTTTCTATTATAAATGGACATGGCATTAAAATAATTTTATTAACACTTTTTAACTTTAATTCAAATCAGGCGTTAAAAATCTTCTCTTTGTTTCTCCCTGCAAATATTTTTCCACGGGCTAGTGCTACATTATCACATCTTTAATATTTTTCACGTCATTTCAATCGAAAATAAAAGACGTTTTGTTATTATTTAACAATTTGACATGCAATATATACTTAATTAAAGTTCGTTCTGCCTTATATAATTTCATCAAAACGAATAAAATTATTCATTCGATCTTTTTAATAGTTCTCTTACATTCTCTGTGCATTCTATTGAAGTAATTAAACAATCCTCAATTATTAATGCATTTTATTTGCCTTACGTGTTGGGTTGAAATTTTGAAAATTTGTAAATTCTATTGAGAAATTATTTTTGAAAGATTTTCAGAAAGATGGAGCTAATTACCATACATTATGTGAGGATAATTTCCAGTTTTTATAACAATTAGGCTGGAGAATTTTTCAGATGTATATTTTGTGAGATGGTTTGACATGGAGACAGAATTATTTGTTATTAGCGAAGGAAAATATTTTAATATATTCAAAAATGTTTCAATTGGAATTTTTATTGAATAAAACACGAATCAATGCGCAATTGAATCAGTTTCCTGGTGCTTTCTATATTTTGGGCCTCTATTAAGAATTTAGGCGCCGTGGGAAAAAAGAAGAAGAAAAAGCTAATGATATACAACCAATCTTCTTCCATACAAGTAAATCCGGCCTGTAAACATTTTTTTTCTCCAGATTTCCATTTCTTCTCTGGTGTCCCAGTTATTATACTTGGCATATCTTCGTGGAACTTAATTCTTTCATAGCTGAGCAAAAATTAAACTCTAACCGACACCAGGGAGTCAGAGTTGCACCGTATGATGCAATTTGTGGAGGAACTGGTAAAATCCTACAAATTAAGGTTACGATTGTAAAATAAAAAACGTTAAAATACTGCGAACATCCTATTTAGAAAAGTGCTTAGTAGAAGCCGACAATTTTCTGAAATTACAATAAATCCATAAAAATGTTTAATCTTCAACTGGTATTTTTATTGAATGGTATTACAATTAATGTCAACTGAATAAGAGTTGTTTGCCACTATTTGCATAAACGGACTATCAACCTCATCTTTGTTGCCATATTTATCACAACGTTTCGGCTGTTCTAGGCTCCGGCCTTCTTCAGGTAGTTGGAATGTCGAACTGAACACTTTATTTCGCTCGCTGGGGGTAGATTATTCTAGTTCCACATGCCATGTCTAATGGATGTCAGTTATTTCCTTTTAATTCCCTTCTCCAAGTTCTCCACTGCCTTAACTATGGCATATGTCCTCAAGAACACATGGCACAGTGGATAAAAGCGTCAGTTAGATCCAGTGACAGGACCCAAGGAGTGTGTATTTAATACCAGGTTAAATGGAGAAGGGAATTAAAAGGAGATAATTGCTAACTAACATCCATTAGACATGGTACGTGGAACTAGAACAGTCTACCCAAGCGAGCAAAATAAAGTGTTCAGTTTGACATTCCAACCACCTGGAGAAAGCCGGAGCGTACAACGGCCGAAACGTTGTGATAAATATGGCAACAAAGATGAGGGCAATAGTCCGAATAATGTAAATAGTGTATATAACACCTCATCTGAGTAATATAGACAGATACTGGTTTCTTTGGCATCGAAAACATCTATACAAAGACGAATTTGGAAGTTCGATATGCACAAGGTTAGTTTATTTGAGGTATTCTTGCGTCGCGCTCATCAAGATCAGAAATTTTTAAAGATATTTGTTGCAGTAATGCTTTTTCTGTCAGTAAGTCTTGTATTAATTCCTGACAGATGGCAATAACTTTCCTCAGTGTCTTCAATGTATTTCCACAGTAAAATAATTAACGATGCAGTTATATTATACAAATAATCCCACTATTTTGTTAGCAACATATGTTTTAATTTCTGAACTTTGAAATTCCCATTCTTTTTGATTTTCAGTGCAATTCTATATTAAAAGTATTTACAATGCACTACTATAACAGGGTTATTTACAATGAATATCTGTTGTAAGATAATTAGCAATTCGATGACATTTTCTATATAAATTTAGTTTATCAATAACAATTTTCTTAATCCTTTAATACTGACAATCACATCTTCCTTACTTTTCAATGCATCTAGAGTAAAATATATTGCAATGCTTCTGCATTATAAATATAATAGCTGATAAGTGTTCTGTGTTCATTATAATAACAGCGGTTTGTTTGTTTTTTTTTATATCTCGGTACAGTAATTTTATTAAGCTCGTATACCTGCAGACCTCTTTTAACGCATAAGGTGGATATATTGCAGTGGGTAAAACATACTGTTCGGTTTAGTAAGTAAAGTTTATGTCTAATAAGCGAATTAACTTTTCTGCTAACACAATACTATGTTTTGGTATGTGATCTAACTAATTTTAATAGAGGCATTCTTTTTGAACATGGGCGTATATTAATCTGTGTATTGATCATTTACTGTATATATAAAATTTTGCGTTCATTGAATCATATCCAGGGTGTATTTTGTTGTTTTCCTTAAACATTTCACCCCCAAAACGGCTATAAATCCACTAGGAAGCAAATGGATTAGTGCGTGTTAGGGAACATGAGAAAATTACTATTAAGGAGAGAGGAGAGTAAAATGTTGCGATTTTATGTCACATGCCACGGACTAAGGACATTTCAGAACCTCTCCATCATACTACTACTACTACTACTACTACTACTACTACTACTTCTACTACTACTACTACTACTACTACTAATAATAATAATAATAATAATAATAATTTACAGTAATTAGTCTTTACATGTGTACAGGTAATATACATTAAAGTAAAGGTCTATAAAAAGGAATCACTTATCGAAATAACTGAATAAGGATCTGGAATTTTCGCTGTATAAATATCACTATTTGATTCATGGAGAAAATCAGGCGTAAATATATTGACAAGGAAGGCGGTATAGGGTGGGGACTAATTGATTAAAATGAATTCGATTTAAAGAAAAACGTCTAGGAATTGTTATGAGAAATCCCATCTCTGTGTTTCTGTCGATATTTGTTTACCATTTCCGTCAAAGACAAATAATGAGAAACATTTAAAATAGAATGTGAAAGGGTTTTTGAAAGGCTAAAATTGTTCATTGGTAAACCGTCGCAATTGTAGTTGATCTTTTTTCTTGATGTTCAAAATTTTCCCTCTAGCCTCGTTTCCAAGGTGATTTCTTTTCTCACGACAGAAATTTATTTAATCTCCATTATACACAGATTATAATTCCTTTAATATTAAAATAAGGCGTCAACTGCATTGCCTCTTAATTTAAACTAAAAAGCACCAATCATGTTTTCGCCACAAATAATATATATTTCAAAGAGTCAAAAGAAAATGCATGAATAATCCACTCGACAAAATTGGATGCAATCAGAGTAAAGTCAGATTACAACAGAAAATGATACAATATAATGCATATCTACTTAAATCCATCTTGATTTTTTTCGCTGATTTTATATTTCCATGAAAACGTCGCATATGGTGCCTACTTAATATTCGTTAGGTCGTTTATACAAAGTCATACATCCCCAATATACTGGGGCAGAAATAATTGCTGTCGCGAAATATACCAACTTGAATTTTCATTTTTCCCATCTTTCGATTTCAAGTCAAGTGTGTTTCCTGCGCGAAATCTTTGCCATTTGCAATTCGTAGAGGGGACATCCTGGGACAGATTTTGCTATTTGTGCCAAGTCTTATCAGTGGTACGTATTTCACAAACGTTATACATAGCCAAGTATGAACATATTCTTGGGCAATAAACTACTTTATAACGTCATCTAAAAATCAATTACTTTCTACTAAATTTCTAAGGCTAATATGCAGAGATCTACGACTGCATGCATACTAAATTTTTATTAAAGTTATGCCTACATTTCTTCTTCTGGGAAATGAAAAGAAAAGAAAATGGTGTCATTTGACAAAGAATTAAAGCAAGGGTCACTGACAAAATAGGGCGAGTAGTTAATGTTTATCCAGACATGATATGTTCGGGAAGATCTGAAATTTAACGGCATTCCGAGAATTTAGAAAAATTGTATTGTTTTGATTTTCACATCACAAAAGAATTTCACCATTTTGATGAGTGTTGGACTTGGTTCAAGAGGTTTAAGGCCATTTAGAAGATTATTAATGATTTAGTTAATATTGAGCCAGGTTTCGGACTTATTGATCTATCCTCGTATATCTCGCACGCACAGACACACACATGCATACACGCAGACGCACACACTCACACACACACACACACACACACACACATATATATATATATATATATATGTAAGCCAAGTATAGCTTAAGACAATAAGCAAGCATAGAATTGACTACTCGGGATTAATGAACATTGAGAGCAACTTGTTAGCCATTAATCCACAATGGCATATTACTCACCATTTCTCTCTCGGTCTGTCTGTCTCTCTCTGCGTAGAACATACGGTGAGACGCAATTTATATATATATATTTATGTGTCTGTGTGTTAAGAAAATATATAATTATCTACACCCTAAAATACAGACACTTCATTTCGTATCTATTCCTCCCTTTTTACAAGCACACAGAAACATATGCAAGTGACACGCTCACAGACACACACACATACACACACATATATATATATATATATATATATATATATATATATATATATATATATATATGGAGAGAGAGAGAGAGAGTGGGAGAGGGAGAGAGAGAAAGAGGTGAGACAGAAACAGAGAGAGCGTGTGTGTATATGGGCAGTATTATTAAATTTGAAGACTAAGGAAATTTCATTTTCAGTTTTTCTTCTTTTCTGAGATATCTAATTTCAGGATTGAAGCTGTCCTTTCAGCTTTTATAAATCGTTGTTTAAACAAAGGTTAATTATTTATTTTCTTAAAGGCTTTATGGTTTGAATTCTCATTATGGTTTATATTATGTATTATTGTTAACTATTTCATTCAGTGTTCGATTTTTATGCGTCGTGTCACTTTATGCTTAATAACATTATATTTGAACTAAATACAACCTCAAGAGGTTAAAATTAAAAATCCTAAACAAAGACATTCGTTAGTCTTCAATATATATATATATATATATATATATATATATATATATATATATATATATATATATATATATGCAAGTATGTGTGTGTGTTTGTGTGTGTGCATTAAACAATATACATAATATCTTACATTAATAGCACAACTCGGAGTTTCATGCTGAACGAATTTTCAAGTGCTGGAATTATAATATTTATTTTATATATTAGGTTGGTGCAAAAATAATGACGTAATAATGTCGTTTTTTGACGTAGTTTTTAACGTCAAGAAACGACATTATTACGTCATTATTTTTGCACCAACCTAATATATGTTGAAGAGTGGAAGGGAGAGAACTCTGAATGGCTATGAAAACATTTTTAGGAAAGATAAAAACTAAAAAAAGCAGAAATAGGCAAATTAATGACTAATAAAATTAGTCACGCCACTAATTATTTTTAAGTGTCACGACTCACCTCACCGTCATTAACTTTCACATTAACCCCTAACCCTAACCCAGCTGAGTTAAGAAAAGAAAGTGAAAGACTCAGAGAAAGAGTGTGAGGATGGAAGAAAGAAAGAACACTCTGTAGTCTATATTTGGTGTGAAGTTCGGACGTTGAAAAAAGCAAATATAAACAGAAAGCAGAGAGTTGAATTTCTACTCAGAGTTCGATCCCAGCATGGAGTCTCCTTTCAACACTATATCGTGCGATTGCTTATTTACAGCCACATACATCTATATTTAACACACACACACACACATCCATGTTTAAGACACACTCCCATATCTATAGGAAGCGTTCCTTGAATGTTCGAGAAATTTGATCACGAATAAATGTTCTCTTAGAACTGTATTCATTGGCTTAAATAGAGTTAAAGCAGAGTTCCATATTAGAACTAGAGATGGTCGCAAATACAATTCTGTTCGTGTACAGTGGGAAGATAATGAGATGAAATATATATATAATAATAATAAAACACTGTCTAGTTTTGGTGGACTGATTTAGAATCCAACAATATGAAATGGTTCTAATATAGATAGATATATAAAATAAACAACCAACCAGGCGGATAGACACTCTCTTGATTATAGATATGACAAATGATAAGGTAATGTAATTCCATTTTATTTAGGCTCTCCCCTTATCCTCAGAGACTCCAAGTTATTTTTCCTCAAATGCTATTATACATCCTACCCCTTATATATATATATATATATATATATATATATTTATCCAGGTATAAGATAAAAACAAACGGGGTATAATATTTAATTTTTAAAAAGAGCTAAATACAAAGAGCTTTATATTATTTATTATAGGAGATGAAAACAAAAACATTTTAAAAATCCTTACAAATATTCCCAATACAAACGAACGGGAATATTTTGAAAAATTGGTTTTGGAAACTGAAGATTTGCTCAGATGAATGAGATGGAAAGCTCATTTCATCATTCTGGAAATACGAAAGCGATTTTTAACAAGGTTTTGTTTTAATCTCCTATAAGAAATAATATATATATATATATATATATATATATATATATATATATATATATATAATATCCAAAGTTTTTTATATATCCCACGCGGATAAAAATATAGGTAAAAGTCGAAAATGTAACAAAAATATTTAAGAATATTTATTTTGAATAACGGTTTCACAATTCTATGATTTTCAAAATTTAAATTGAGAAGGAGAGTGTGTGGCTATGCCATGATATGTCTCGGATCTAATTGAAGTTGGAGAATTCTTTTCGTTTTTTGCAAAGAAAAGGTTTCACTGAACTGTCACACTCCTAATTTATGACAACAAAATTTTATGATCATAAATTTTTGGCCACTGATCACGTGTTCATAATCAACCAATCCGATTTAATTTTAAACTGATAACACGGAAAAAAATCGGCAACTTCAATAAAATTTGAGGCATATCATGGCATAGCATTACCAAGCGTCTCCCTATCTCAATTTAATTTTTGAAAATCCTAAAACTGTGAAACCGGTAAAATTACTCGAGATAAATATTCTTAAAACTGCATATTTAAATCTTGCTACATTGTGAGCACTTTAATTATATATATATATATATATATATATATATATATATATATATATATATATATATATATATATATATATATATATATATATATATATAATGTCATCCACAGACAGACTGTTTCGCTGTATCACTGCTCATTAGTGCGGCTAAACATCCGGTTGCCTCTAGCTAGGATCGAAATCCGACTGAATTGGCATCAGGCGGATATTCTACCACTAAGCTGTCGGCGCACGGTCGGGACGAAAGTGGATTTTTAGCGTATTTATTTTTGGAAACACGCCCAGTGACCGACAGTGACTCAATTCGGCTTGCGAAGAGTCTCGCTATCTATCTATCTATCTATCTATCTATATATATATATATATATATATATATATATATATATATATATATATATGTGTGTGTGTGTGTGTGTGTGTGTGTGTGTGTGTGTGTGTGTGTGCACGCGCGTGTTTGTCCAGGAGATAAAGAGGTACAGAGAAAGTAAATGACAAAGTGAATATTAACACACACAAAGGTCGTTCTAAAAGTAATGCCCCCTATTTTATTTTGTTGCCCATGACGTAGAAATGCAGTAGCGTATGATAAACCTTCCCGTCAGCAACACATAATTCTGTTGCTATTTTACAGCTAACCAGCTGCCAAAATGCCATCTGACATGAAAGTGCGTGTAAATGAGAGATGTGTCATACGGGAAATTTTACATCTACTGACACCCATGAACGCTTTCTGTGGATCTGAGCATAGTCAGGTGGTGGTTAATACGCTTTAGTCATAGCAATAGCGATGTATGTGAGAGGCCCCATTCCAAATGGCTTGCCCAGCTGCGAATCCATTAAATGTTTATTGCTGTTGAAAATGTAAAGGCTATGGAGGGGGGGACTATGTTGTGTACTAGTATTTTTGTTGTTGAAATGCTTCCTCTATCTGTTGTAGTTTTTGTGAAATATATAACAGGCAATACTTTTGGATCATCCCGCTTAAACTTTGCAACTAATCTGAGTAAAATGTTAATAACTGTCTAATCAACCTGCCCGTGTTGGTTATGTCCCTCAAGCTAAATGTTGTCTCCCATCAAGGGGCCAACGATTAGTCACGAGAAATAAATCTAACGCTTAATTTTATTATTATCAGAAATGCAATTACGCGTTTCTTGAAAAAAAAAAGTTTTTCTGGATAGCGTTTATTTGAAAAAACTAGGTCATCTGCTAATTAACCGGCAGTCAACTTGATTCATGAACCGAAAAGTGATTAAGGAACAGTGAAATGTTTTCAACCTTTATTCTATGACGTAAATTTCGATGGAAAGGGATTACCCCAGAGATTACGGCTTAAATTTAATCTCTAATCCCGATCGTATTTGTTTAGACAATTAATTTTTTTCAAGACTTTAAACGAATCAATAATATTTGGGCTTGGAAATGTTAGGGAAGCTATTTCAATTACGCAAAACATACGCGTGTAGAAGTCAATTTTTAAGGCCCAAATTATATGAGTAAGGACTTTACAAGACTAACAATTTTTTTTATTTATTTCACCCCATGCAAGGCAGCAAAACCACTCTGGCACAAGAAGTTACTTTAGTTGAATACGTTATCATAGAATTTAGAAAATATTCAATGAATTATTTGCTGCGGCGTCCATTTTTCCAGTCCTAATTTTATCTGAATTTTTGAAAATCTAATAATTCAAGGAATACTGATAACGTAAAATTCTGAGACAACATTACAAGGGCCTGGAAAACACAAGAGAAAACGGTACTGATCAAAATACAAAAACTTTGCTTATTAATGAAATAATTTTATAAAAGAGTATTTTTAGAGTTCGGCTAGTTGTATATAACCCGGTACTACTTGCTGTGTGTTCGGGATGAATGACTAAAGCAGTTTCCTTACTAGGCTTTTTCTGGGGAGGATGTTGGGGAAAGACACACATCTGGATTAAAACAAGATATTTCAAATGGCGGATGATCGTATTTGTTGAATCAACGGCACAATAACACAATACCCGGGTCTCTGTGACCAAAGTGAACTTTTCAAGTTATACGACATCATTTGTGGTTTGATCTGGTGAGAGATGGGCTCCGTCAGATTCACAATCCACATATATGGAGGAGACTGGTACTGATGCTGCTGCTGCTGCTTCTGATGATGATGATGATGATGATGATGATGGTGATAATTGCAATAATTAGAATCATAGAACAGAATAGAGGAAAGCTGAACATCGCATCAGTCGAAATATAATGATAAAAAGAACAAAGCTGGACTGTATATACTGGAGTAATTTTATTTATCTTATTGGACTTGTCAACATTACTTGTGTCGGATTTCTTTTACTCCTGTTACTGTCTCATCTGGTAATGACAGAATGCATTAGTCATATCTAATTTAGCTCAAGACTGACTCTGGACATAAACAGGTTTTTGCTGCTCCAGTATAATCACTCGCCCATTTTCACCGTCAACGATTACGGTATGCCGATGAATATAACTTTTTTCAAGGTATCTAAAGATGAAATTGAGGTTAAGTAATATCGGGTTCATGCCTTATTCAAGGGAATTAGGGCTAGTGTATATAAAAACAACTTCAGGAGTAACTCTAACTCCATTCACTGATCCCATTTATCGTCCTTTTTAAAATGTTGTTCACCGAATGCAATGATTCAAGAGCCACTCAGAGTAGAGGGTTACTGAATGTTGTGTGTGAAATTGAATGCAAGGGTATAAAATAAGGACGATAGGAATGTGTAGTATAAGTAACCATTGGCCTGAAGAAGTTAAGATTGTAGTGTTCGAGGGAGTATCCGTATGAGAGTCTGTGGTATAAAGCAGCAGTTCTCAGTTTCTTACAATTGGAATACACAGGGAACGAGGATGGTTCGACTCCGTGGAAGCAGTATGGCGGTCTTAGCTGTAAAAGTTTTAATTGATGGAATTAATGAATGGGGCTCGTCCGAACATTTGCCATGGAAATAGCGATGGGAGCGATGGGAACATTTGCACTGGAAATAACGACAGGCTTGCGATGTTGCATCTATGGGAAAGGAGTTGCAAGGGTGAAAGTCAAAATAAGTCAAGGCCGTGTAATGATGCTACAGCATTATTATAAATAATTACTGGAAAAATAACAACTAGACCATTTAGAAATTAAAATATCATTGGTAAAATCAGACAATTCAATACCGAAAAGATAGAAAAAGAAAATAATGAAAAAAAGGCCTCATCACTTTCGCCGTTTAAATATTTTCATATATTTTCTGTTCACAGCATGAAAAAGTGTTAATCTTCCAGCATCAGAAGGAGGTGTTTTATCCAACAATTTATCATTTTGAATTGAATCCAAGTCTATACATAGGTTCAGCCATTAACAATTAGGAGTGAAGATAAGCTTGCTAGCCACGCGCTCTACGAAATACTCCTTAGGCTTAACCATAATTTTAATAATACAAGTTACATATACATTTTGTAAGAATTTCGTTTTCTTCTATTATAATCATCATTTTGATTGACTCTTCCATTTTCGTGACATGAATTACTATAAAAATTATTCCACTGGGTCTAATCGAAAGTTTTTCATCCAGAAAAATCCAGAGTTGCAAAATACGCATGCTACTTCATTTTTATCAACCACATTACTGTTTTTTTTTAAAGGCTGATAACATTGACTGATGTTGATATAATAAATTTATTGATGATAAGACACCTTAATTTTTTCCTACGTCTTCATCTCCTAATCCCACTAATAAAATTATAATAACAGTATTACAACTAATAGTATTAACTTTTGTCTCTAATATTACAAAGGACTTACCCTTAAATAATGTGCCCTATTTATTTTCATGGAAATTAGAGAAGAAATAGGGAAAATATTAATACCATTAACCAGATCAAGTTTTTCATATTGTCAACACAAATTGGGCTACCATGCACGATGCTCTCTTCATTTTGTTGATTTTCAGCTGTGCAGCGCGACCAGGAACAAAATTAATCAGACACATCACTGATGGCACTAATGAAAAATATGATCAACCGCATAACTAAGCTCACATTCACGTTTTGGTTTCTGTAATTAATTAGTAAGCGGTAAATGAAATCTGTTATTCAGTGGAACAATTTGCCTCGTAAGGCATTTTTGCCAGAATGGTATATGCAACAAAACAAGAAAATATTATATGGGCGGGAATTTTCACCTTTTGCTGCCATGTTACCAACGTCTATATCGGATATAATAGAAGGCAATACTTTCGGTGCAAACCGGGTAATATTATTAGAATATCATTTTACACTTCACAGCTTTCAAGAAGACAAACAGTTACAATTCGTAAAGGATCTCCTAATGGTATTTTTAGAGAGGCAATAAAACGAATTTCTCTTTCTCTTGTTCGAGGTTTATTTGAGATCTGCCAAATATTATGCCATCATCTTAATGTCAAGTTTTCCAATGGCCACTGATGCGGATTACACCAAAAAATGCCGAATACTACATCATGGCACATGGGCTTTCATACTTATTATATATATATATATATATATATATATATATATATATATATATATATATATATATATGTAATGCCTACTAAGCACATTCGAATAAATATACAATATCATTGGAATCCTGTGGAAACAAACTAGAATTATAACATTACATAAATTAAATACACGAACGCTGACTGACAAGTGAAATGCACGGAAAGCCTGCTTAACCAATGAATACCAAACAACACAAATAAACACACAAGAATTTATTTTTCTCCATATCTCATTTTATGGTGACGCTTTAATAAAAACGGAGCATATTAGATTTATAAACATTTCCTATTTGTTCTTTATTCTATCATTCTGTCGGATTCCGATCTGTATTTAATCCCAATTTATATATATATATATATATATATATATATATATATATATATATATATATATATATAAAGAGAGAGAGAGAGAGATAATAGCGACCACCTCCATGTCCAGTTGCGAATAAGTTAATAGCTCCCCTTATATCAAAATCAACCAACACTCAACAAAATTTATTAAAAATATCACAACATATTAAAGTCCATATAACATGTAAATAGCATTTTAGATTTTTTATACCAACTTCTGGTCAGCTCCCTTATATTAAAATGCTTGTTTTGCTAAAAAAGCTTCCTAACGAAAATGGGTACATTTTAAAATAACTATAACAGAGCGCGTTAGCGCATGTTATTAAAATTCACTATCACAACTGAATGAAGATGATCTTAGAAAAGGTCGAAAGTACTTGGGTTGAAAAATACTACTGCGTCTTTCTTGATGAATTTTATCTTAACATCAAGAACTGATTAAACAACTGGAAAGAATCAGTATAAATAAGTACACACAATATAAAAGTTAGATAAAGATATTTACATATATTTCATCTAGGAGCAAATTATCATTTTTATTATTACTATTATTGTTGTTGTTCATTTTCTTCTCTTCTTATTGTTGTTCATCTTGTTCTTATTCTACTTATTATTATTATTATTATTATTATTATTATTATTATTATTATATCCTGTCCAGTTTATGAAAGGCGCTGAAATCCCATAATACAGCCTGTCCAGGTACTTATTTTTTAAAAGTAAGTTTGTAACTTTTGCCTTTAATTTCAAGTATGTCTCTTGTTCTTAGGTAGCCATTTCCGATATTTTCTTACGTCACAGTCACCTCATTTACCTTAACTTCTAGCTCGTTGTCATCTGCTTTTTTTTTCCGGGAAAAGTCTTAATGGCTTTTTTCTGATAAGGTTACGTAATTCATTTTCTTGTTTATATGTTTTTCTTTTATGCATTTGCCATGTCACATTTCTCGATTCTAAACGCCATCCCGTCTGAGTTGAAAACTCTGTTTATATTAAGGTCTGCAATCCTTTTTATTTGGGCTAAAGATTTTCAAGTAATTCATCTACATAAGGTTGTTTAGTTTTCATGATATTTTGTAAATCGATATCAGGGTTCCTCAAAGTTGGTTGCCGTCGCTTTTTTAAATCACAAATAAAACAAGGTTTTTAAAACAAGGCAAATAAAAACTAATAATTAAACGATGTATTGCATATTATTATATAAATATAATAAAAGAATAATAATAGTGGCAAATTTATATATATTTTGGTAGCTAGAGAATTTAACAGTGAATGGGGGGTGCAGTTGTGATGATTTATTTGTACGTTCATGTCTGATTCTATTTTTGACAAGTATAAAGTATAAAACGCCGCTTTCAAAACTAGTAAAATTATTTCCGCCTTTAGTTAAAAGACAAAAAACTACCGAAACCAAATTCTATCAAATAGGATCTTGGAACTGACAGCAGTAATCTTTTCACAATTGTCAAGAGCAATGTTCGTCATTTTTTATCAGCTGCTGTTAACTGAAAAATCTTGAAAAAGAAAGCGGGGATCAAGGGAGATAATCAAATCATAATCCAATATATAACTTTTTACTCAATTATACAGGTTGCGATAGATAAATTGTCATTTAATTCATACAAAAATGAAAATTACACTGACATGTCATTTTAGCAGATATATTTACCAAAATTACGCAAAAAATATCTTGAAATACTAAAGAGTAAACTTATTCAATAAAATCGCCACTAGCTTCAACGACAGCCTCCAGACGACTTCGGAATCTCCTGCATCCCTTCAGATCATATTGGGTGTTAAAGGAGATTTGTTGGCCTCTCAATCAGATGCTCCTCACACATGTATAATAATCAAAGGGGTTGCAGTCTGAAGAGTGAGATGGATAGATGTAAGGGGTGATATGGTCGTAAACATTGTCTGACAGCCATGACAGGGTACACCAGCTTATGTAGCATGCTGCAAAATTATGTTTCCAGACATAGGGTTTTCCAGTAGCTACCCTCTTGACCCAGAGCAGCACAACATCCTCAAGGCACTCAAGTCTGAGGCCCTTACCAAATCACTGGAGTTCTTTTTCTTATCAGAACGATCAGAGTGAGTTTTCCGAAATATCGTACCTTCTTAATCAACATTAGACCCATCCGACTCTTTTTGAATTCTCTGCACTGTTCTCAGATTGATACCCAAACACTCTGAAATATCATATGAGAGCTTTCGGTGCGAATGCCAAGCAGTACAGCAAGTCGTTTCCAAATTAATGACGGGGTGAATTGCGTCATGGTGTTCTTTTTTTTACAGACGGTGCCTAACTCATCCTAATATACTGTGCAGTCGACAAGATCAAAAACAAACAACGCGCATACACGGAATTAAAAATATAAAGTGGAAAATTACCTATCGCACCCATTATATATATATATATATATATATATATATATATATATATGTTGGCACTTAGAAAAATCTTGCAAAAATTGTATATTTGTGTTTTATTACGAAATATGATCATTCCAGGACATTATCACATAAGTATTGTTAGCATTTTGCAGTTCTCAACCGTGTTGGAATATTCTCGAATTTTCGAAGTTTTTTATACTGTCTGTGACCCATTTTTAACATTTCTATCATCTCCTATTGCCTATCTCTCCTCCTAAGGGGCGATAGTACCCACATTAACAGGTCTTAATCTACACCCTGTCTGTAGTTATTATGCAAATCAGATAAACCACAATTACTCAAAAAGATCTGAACCAATATTTGTCAAATTTAAACTCATCCATTTTCACCCTTAATAAAACATTTAAAAGAATTTTCTGCCAATTTTAATGGTTACTTTTTGGGATATTGGGAATTTGCGAAAACGGACTGACCGAAGTTATTATGCAAATTAGACAAATATTAGCTTAAGAAATGTGAAATTTAATAAAAACTATTTTTTGTCCATAATATACGTTGAAACATGAGTAAAGGGAAGGATCTAACAACTGCTTAAAAACAGAATATAACAAAGTTATTGAGTGAGGGAATGTCCTCATTGGAGATATCAAAGATGCATTGCAGAGATCATCAAACGAAGAAGTCGAAGCAAAGGAAACGGCTTTAAGAACTTGCTTCCTCGAGATGAACGTAAACTAAAGCGAGTTATAGTGAAGCAGACACTTTTGGCAAGAATTCAGATGTTTGAAAAGATTGGAATTGAAGGAGTCAAGAAGGACAAAAGAAGAAGAATTTCAGAAATGAGATCTGTAAAAAATCTCCTGGACAATCCCCCCTTTCAGTAAAGCAAATATTTTGAAGCATCAAAATTTGACCAAAATATACATGGAAATTCACTTTTCTAAAGTAAATAACTTTTCTTGCATTTTTAGAATGTATGAAATAACTTCAATAAAACATGTCGATAATACCTAAAATTTTAACTCGGGCTTTGTTTTGACATCTAAATTGATTGTTTAAAATTTGACAGTTTTTTTTTCAAACCAAAATTGAATTATTGAAGTTTATATAACTTGCTTAATAAATTTATACAGGGTGCATATATTTTGTCATAATGTTATAAAATATGACTCACTGATAACATTATCTCATTGCTGGAAAATGCCGTCTCCAGAGAAAATTCTTATGTTCACCTTCATGGGAGATTATTCCGCAATAAATTCTAATTTCCAGTTTTCCATTGCTTTCAACATGACTTTTCGATCTGGTTTGAAATTTGTAGCATCTTCAGGATATCTTTATTTACTAATCTACTCTATCATGTCAGATGTATTTTCAGTCTCTATTCACGGTCAGTATCTTCTTCTTTGTTTTATTTCGTTCAATGTTCAATAAGTCGAAGAAGAATAGGTCGCTTTTTCGCCTAGTTCTTTATTAGCATACTTTCTGCCTTTCAATTAGGACTTCACGGCTTTCGGGCTAGTCGTATATGAGTCTCGTTATGACTTTTCACATCATGAGCAAGCTGGTTAATCAAGTCTTTTATGGCTTGCAGATTTTACATTTTAAGTGTCTTTTGGGATCAAAGTAGCTCTTTCCTAACTTCATGGATGTTTCCATGAGTTATTTTCCTGACTAGTCTTTCATAGGTGTTTTCGGATTTCTTGAACTAATACTCGTCGATTCTTTCGTCACCTGGCACTTTCCAGATATCTTTTACCTAAGATTCCTACTTAAATTTGCTACGTTTAATTTACAGGAGATTTTTCCGATAGTAAAGAATGGGGATCAAGTGACAGCAGCTCGTTTCATCAGAATTCAATATTTGCGGTGAGGTGGTGTAAAATGAGTAAATAATATAAATCACGTAAAGATTCTAAAGAATTGAGATTTTATATTAACAGTCGGAGTGAATGATAACTTTGCGATCTTTATTTTCAGCCCACTAATAGTTTTTGTCTTGGTAATTGCGGCACGGTAATTGTGGTAGGGTAGCGTGACGGATATCGTCGCACATAGTAAACTGAATTAAAATTTAGTGAGTTTTTTAGCCCCAATTGGGAGCCAGTCTAATACAAAGAAAATTCTGAATTCCAAACTGTGGAGAATTTAACGGGAAATATCCCCCAGGTATATGCAGAAACTCATAGGAAATAAAGAAAAGACGTCTACGTTAAATCATGATTGCCTACGTCCTGTAGATAAAAAAATATGGCGTTGGCATTAAAGCTTGACAAATTAATTCGGTTAGAGTAAAACAATCCACCCTGTATAAGGCTCGGGGTCATTCGAGGTAGAGGGTTACGTTAAGGGGTCGTTTATATGAATAAGAGGAGTAGATAAAAGTTAAATCTAGACTTGAACAGGTTAAGATTTTAGTGATCGGAAAAATATCCTCTTGGTAGTGTGTTCCATACTGCAGTGGTTCGCGGGCAAAAAACTATTTGAGTGGAAATTGCTTCTCGCCAGTGTAATATGAATGGAGTATTGGAGGCTTACTATGTAAGTGGCATGATGGGTCCTAGCCGTGAATGTTAGATTGGCGGAATGAAGGAATGCAGTTCGTCCGAGCACTTTCCATGTTAGTAGTGATAGAGCAGTGAGAGACTCGCCACATCCTGCCCGTGAGAGAGAGAGAGAGAGAGAGAGAGAGAGAGAGAGAGAGGTTGGAGGGTGGAAAATAATTCTTCTCTAACAAGGACTCAGAGTCTTTTTTGAACTCCATCAAGACTGTTAAGTAAGGACTGGGCAGCCCCCGCCCAAATATGACAACAATTCTCTATTTTTGGCCTGGTCTGGCCCTTATGAATGTAGAGGATAGGATGAGGAGTCAGGTGCTTACAAGTTTTATATTTCTGATCTGAATCTGATGAAGCAACAAATAATATCTTATATTCTCCATTTTATTTAGATTCACTGGCGACTCTCAGATATTAATGATTGAAAAAAAATAACAGTAAGAGAATCTCTTTCTAGACAGGATTAATTTGTTTCCATTAGCTGCTTGTGGAGTTGGACCTTCTTTGTGGTGCTTTAGAACCATAAAAAATGAATTCTAATATTAACACTTTTTGTTTAGACGTGACTTTCTTTTAACCTG
Organism: Acanthosepion lycidas; assembly: GCA_963932145.1. Lineage (NCBI taxonomy): Eukaryota > Metazoa > Mollusca > Cephalopoda > Sepiida > Sepiidae > Acanthosepion > Acanthosepion lycidas. The sequence continues at coordinate 67,535,200 of OZ010596.1, forward strand.
GATAAAAAGAAAGCATATATATTCTGCTTTATTCTGATTGAAATCTTTTTGCACCAACGTAAAATAGCATTTGTGTTGGTCAGTAGCTAAGAAATGAATTATTGGCGTTGGAAAGATGAAAGGATGAAAGAAACTCTTTTTCGATGGATTCAACGGACAGATTAAAAGTCAAGAATTGCAATATTTCTGATGTCAGTACTGGATTTACGACATGCATTACTCTCCATCTCCTTACTGTATATATATATATATATATATATATATATATATATATATATATATATATATATATATATATATATATATATATAAATGCCAGCCAAGTGATTATCCCCTTGATTGTTTCAAATATTCTATATCTGTACAGAAATAATTTCATCCCTCAAAATATTAACTAAAAGAAAATTGCCTATGTTCGTCTACTTCACCCTACTTCAATTGTTACCTTCCCAAATTATCCAAGTATCCCTCCCACTCTTGAAAATTGTCTGTAAATCATCTTATGGGGGTGGGGTCGCCATTATTTGTCTCATCACTTTCTTCCTAATTGATTACATGATGTTTTTTTCAGCGATCTAAACTTTGGCTAAAGCCAGCAGCTGCTGCGAGCCAACTCTAGACTGTAGGGTGAAATAACACATCTGAGCGATGAGATGCTTGACAATAAATAAATAAATAAATAAATAAAAATAAAAAAAAATAAAAAAATAGGAAAAAGGTTTACGAGCCGTGAAGTCACTAAATGCTCGATCATTTTCAGTGTGACGGTTACATCGTACACAACTGAATGGCATCCTACAAACGAATGAGTAACCCTGTGAGAGAGTTCTTGTTTACGCATGTAGTGTAGCGTCCCTTCTGATTTACACCAGTTTTTCAAATGGTATTTACAATAGACATACGCTTTTCAATCAGGCTACGTATTTGTAAATACTTAAAAGAGATAAACAGTTTTATCAACTTTTCCTTGGATAATAATGATAATTATCTTCTTGATATATATTTATTCTTTGTGTTTTGTTTGGTTCAGATTATTTTTTCAACTTTTTGTCACAAAATTTCGACAGCTGTGCTCTATGGCCTTAATTGAGTGTTTGTTATATTTTAGGAGGATCTACTAAGTGATGAGGAATTATATCCGGCAGCTGTTTTTATGTTTTGGGTATGTTCTACCTGACATTCAGCACTGATAGCTTGACCTACCTGTTTTTTTTTTTCACATCTCAGATCTTAATGTCACATGCTTCGGTAGAGACGGGTGTTATCAGATTAGCTTCCTGAAATCACTTGACAATAACACAAGATGGACATAAAAATTGCAATGACAGCGATGGTTGAACGAAGCTACGCCGCGTTTTATAATGCAAGTCAAAGTTTTCATAATATAATTTGTATTAACCAATCGACGTGTAACTGGAGGAATGATTGGCGCAAATTTTGGCATTATATTTACCTTTCAAGTTGATTCTGACAAGATAAATTAAGTGAATAACTATAATCTCTTGCACAAGACGTTTTTTGTGCGGTGCAAGTGTATATTTTTGAAAGACAATGCATTTTCATATTCTACTGCACTGACCACCATGTCAAATAAAGTTGAAATGACAGCAAATTAATTTGATGGCTCTCAGGTTCTGTGGTTTTGCCTAACAAGTCAGGTGCAAAAGAATGTCAACACCATTGCACAATCAACCCAATTGGTGACCTAACGAAACTTAATCCGAATTGTGATCAGTAGAGCATGGAACGAAAAATTAGACCCTAAATAGGACAAGAAAAGTGTTATTCTGTCAAAAAAACTTCTGCCAAAGAAGGAATGCGATATTTATGAACAGAATGGTAACAGGAATAACAATGCAAATGCAGAAGTATGTATACATATGTTTTATAGATTTTGTGAAGACTTTTGACACAACTGTTTTAATTTCTAAGGCTGATTTATAGTAGAAGAATTCAGACTTTATGCTGGAAGCAAATCCATTGCATACAGATAGAAAATAAATTTAGTAAATACACAAAAATAGGACAAGGATGTATCTTCTCGCCAGACTTATTCAACTTTTACAGTGAGACGATCTTGATAGAATACTTACCAGGATTCATAACTGGCGGCCACAATCTTAACAACATAAGTTATGCAAATGGCACTGTATTGGTAGCAGAGAAAGTAAACTAAAGGAACTCTTACAAATGTAGTAAAGGAAAGTAAGAAGAGAAAACTATAGGTAAAATGTGAGAAAACTGATATATGGTTGTCAACAAAAGGTACGATCCAAAATGAAGTGGGTGTCACCAAAAACAAGCAAGTACAAAAAATTAAATACTAGGTAGTGTTTTAACAGAGGGCGTAAAATGTGACATCAAAGGTGTATTCGAATAGTGGAAGTTGCCTTCCGAATTTAGACGTCTAATATTAATAATTTTTTTCTTCAGACATGAATTTCTCTTAACCTGAATAAAAAGAAAGCATATAGTGCGTACTTTTGGCATTTTATCCCGATTGGAATCTTTATTCGCGCCAACGTAAAATAGCATTTCTGTTGGTCAGTAGCGAAGAAATTAATTATTGGCGTTGTAAAGATGAAAGGATGAAAAAAATTATTAAGAAATATGAAATTTCGTAATGAAATATGGGTCTTCCTATATGACAGTGAATGCCGGACAATATCCTAACATATGAAGACGACGCCATTTTACGATTTACTTTTTGTACTGATTTTTATAATGTCTTTCAGGGTTTTTTTTAAACATTTCAATATTTTACTGTAGGAAAACCTCGCAAGTCGAATAAAAGCGTACACAAAATTTTTAATCTGTTTTTTTTTCATTGCATAACAAATGAAGAAGTAAATGACAATAAAACAAATCATCATCATCATCATGATCATCATCAACAACAACAACAATAATATTATTATTAATAATAATATGCAATGCTATTCATGAGCGAGCGCCGTAAGGATCATCATGGCCGGGTGTCAAAAGAGTCGTTTTTAATGAGGTAGCCTAGGCAACTTGTAAGTTACAATTATTCACTTGGGTACACCGTCAGTGGCAGAACACCTGGGCGGAATTGGTTACTCAACCTAAAGTATTTCTAACCAGACTCTCTCTTCAAGGTTAAATATGCACTGCTTTTTATGAAAATCTATCATCATTTCGCGCATATATGGCTCTGAGCATGCGCCTGGCATACTTTTATCAGACTTGGCATAATGAAAGGTATTACAGGGTTTTGTTGCTTTGTTTATATGTTTTTCTCTCTTAATAATCATAATAAACTTTACTTGTATTCTGGTCAACGTGAAACTCAAAAATAAAGATTTATGACAATAATCAGTTTTTGACTTCATTTTTTTCCCGATCAATAGCATGCCTGTCTCTTGGCGTTTGTTTATAATCAGTACTTTCTCATCTTCGGGCGAGACACCGCATGAAACTAGTGATAAGGATAGGAATCCCACATCATTGGAAATCACTGTCCCAAAACCATTCTATAAAAAGTCAATGATATTAAAGATAAAATATAAAGAACACAGCAAAATAGGTAAAGTAAATGATTTATAAATAGAAATGAGACTGTCAATCGTGTAATAAACGAATTGTACAAGTTGACTCAGGATAAGAATAAAAATAGTTTTGGCGTGGAATCTCATGGTGTGTTAATTGGCAGCCACGAATAACTAAAAATCGGTTGCGACGTTCACCAGTAATGTACAACGATAGAGAATAGAGAGAAGAAGAAAAACACAGGGTTAAAATAAATGTGATGTCTCTTACGAATGGTGAAGAAACTGACACTGAGTAATCTCGTTTCAAATATCACAGGATTTTTGCAAGGTGAGAACGCAGGCGGGAGCTCATGCATATTTGAGAAAACAGGCTGTCTGCCTTTTCTGGAGTTCTCTGGCCTCGTCGTGTCAAGTATTGAACATCTTTCGTCGTCATCAGCTATAACTGTCACTAATCTACGGCTTCTTTCTCCAACACCCCTGGTCACCGGTACACAAATCGGAGAAGACATTGCCGGTGTCACGTTCTGTTCTCCATATTAATCTTTTCTGCGTTGAAGGCATTATTGTCATGTGTACATTCTATTTGGGGTGTTCCTGGAGGTACGTTTGAAATTGGCTTCGACAGCAGTCGTGCCCAGGGGTCTCGTTCAGAACGAGGCTCGGGAAAAGTTTCCTCGGAGCATGTCTGCATAGCATTCCATATTTAGAAGTGTTTATTGTTGGCCATATCAAATTATTAGAATAAATATATGTGTGTGTGTGAGAGAGAGAGAGAGAGAGAAAGAGAGAGAGGGGGAGGAAGACAAGATGAAAGAAGATGAAATGAAAACATGATTGAGAAAAAAGACTAATAATAATAATAATAATAATAATAATAATAATAATAATGAACACCAACCATAAGGTGGTATTTATATGATTATTTCTAGACAACCGTTTGTATGTACCTATTTTGGGATTATTTCGTATATAGTTTAAATCATCAGTATTTTATATAAGATTTTTTTTCAAACAACCAAAATCCTCACAGTATTTCGTATTGTTGAAATTACCGCTAAAACTTTTGTCGAGATTTACAAACTTTACGTTTCATTCAATTTCGCAAACCAATCGATGAAATTTTTAAATAAGCTGATTTGTTTGGAAAAAAATATTTCTTTTTATGTGCCCTGATTCTTTCAGGACGGAGGCGATCATGGCTCTCCACTTCTCCTTATCCCTTGTAGCTCTCAATAAGCTTCGTCCCTTTGCCACATCCCCCAGACCACGTTCTGTCATCCACTTGCTTAAGCCCACCATGTATGTCATGCGTTGCTTTCCATTGTATCCCTTTCTCTCTATTCTACCTGTGAGTATCAGATTCTCCAGGACTTCTTTTCTCATTACGTGTCCCAAAACATTCAGCTGCCTCCTTCTGATGTTAAGTATAAGCCCCTTCCTTGTTTGCATCTTCTCCAAGACTTCCACGATATCCTCAGCATCATTCTGTAGAACTACATCTCCGCTGCCTAGAGTATCTTCTTCATCTTTGAGGAGACCGTCCAACATTCGCTGCCGTAAAAGAGGACTGACGTCACGTAACGGCTCAGTAATCATTTCTTTGTTACCAAAGAAATCCTCTTGCCTCGCAGTACTTTGCCCACCTTTTGGAATGTGTCCTTGGCCATCCCAATACGCCTACGGAGCTCAGTGTCGCACTTACCGTCCTTTGGCAAAACCCCTTCTTTTGCGATTTAATAATTGCCTTAAATTAATTTCATAGGGCTTCATGGTAAATAATAATTTTAAGAAAATTTTCCCTTTTTAACAGCGAAGAATGAATTACTATTAATAATAAAACTGTATTTTCCCGAAAAAATAGATGAAAATTTATTGTACTAAGCTAACGACCCTACTAAAACCAACTGTACTTTGTACCCTCTTACCTGTTTGCACTTCTCCCCAAAATTTGTTTTCGATCAATGAAAGTATGGCTATTTTAGAGGGTGTGGAAGGGTGGACGAACATACTAACGGAAGTCACAGAATTTTATATGCAGATAACATTATATACGTATTCAATCTGCTTCTATCTAAATTCCATTAATCTCTTTCCGGACCCCCTCTCTCTCTCTCTCTCCACACACACACACACACACACACACACACACACATACATATATATATATATATATATATATATATATATATATATATATATATATATATTGGTGTGTTTGTGTGTGTCTGTGCGAGTGTGTGATATGTATAATAGTATCGAAAACAAAATGGAGCTGATGAAACAAAGTAGAAAACTTATAATTTACGTGTTTCGTTAACCTCCTTTGGTACCGAGTTCTTCAGGATCATCGCAAAAGCAATAATAGCACAACGCATCATACGAGCTAGTGGAAAAAAACAGAAATCTACTCGGTGTGGGGTCATTTAAAAATCCACGTATAATAAACTGGGTAACAGAAATTGTTTGAAAACCGTCGTTGGTCCCACCACAAATCGATAGTCATCACACAAGTCATAGTAACCGAATGATTGAATGTTCTGGCGTTATTCAATTACTGATCACACCAGATTTCCCATATATATATATATATATATATATATATATATATATATATATATATATATATATATATATATATATATAAGTTTTGTCTTTATTCCGACCTCGAAAAGCTGGGTCCAACAGATGTCCGCAAAACGCGTAGTTTCTACTTTCTATCAAACGCTACACACAAACACACACATACAATCATACACACACGGACATATCTCTCTCTCTCTCTCTCTCTCTCTCTATATATATATATATATATATATATATATATATATATATGTGTGTGTGTGTGTGTGTGTGTGTGTGTGTGAACAAAAAGACACAATACTTTCTGATTTTAGACGGCTGATTTAAATTCCAAACCATCGCTCTAATATATACATAAACAAACACTTTCTCGTTTCTGATAAAGTAATTTATTGCTTTTATCTTGAAAAATCCAAACAAATTTTCTCTACACTCAGTTTTGTGGTTTATTCCGACCTGGAAATGTTGGGTCCAATGAAACTCTGCGAAACGCGTCGTTTATGAGCTTTTCTACTTTGTATGTGTGTGTGCGTATATATATATATATATATATATATATATATATATATATATATATTCGACTTTGAACAATTCAATCAGTTTTGGTTTCTTTGCCTCTTTTTCACAGCTACATTTTAATCTATGTACGTATATGAATCGCAGCTTAGTATGAAAATGTCACACTGTGTTGCTTGATCTATACGAATAATGTAGAATTCTTGCATTAAGTACATTGAAAAAGAAGGAGATTATGCTGAAAAATAAAAAACAAATGCATTTTTCTCATACACTGACATGCTGGGATTTATGGGATGGGAGTTTGTAAAAGTAATGTTAAACTACAATTCCATGACCCTTGATGTCATGAAAATACCAAGGAGCAGTCCAGGCCTGCAATGGCAAGCCGATCTGAATTTGTACAAGTTCAACCGAGGCATGATAGTAAATTCCAGACACTGAATATTCTATTTCTGAAATATATATTTTGTTTAATTGTGTGTTGTGTGTGTGTTGTATTGTGTGTGTGTGTGTGTTTGTGCGTTAAAACTTTACAATTTGTTTTGTTTACAAAATCTTCCTTCATAAATATTCCGATGACTAATGTCAATCATAATAAATATCAAACATAGCATCTATCAATAAATTTTTGAGATTTTTCCATTCCGCATAATTGAACAGCATTAATACAAGCGAAACTATCGAGAATTCGTTGCGAGGGACATTCTATTTCTAAAATTGTGGGGATATTTGTCATCCCACGATTTAGAATGTCATTTGGTTACCGAGAATTGCGTGATGGAAGGCCTTATCGCCAACCGTGGATAGTGCACTGCCCGGCAAAAGTTTCTTAATGGTCATGACCAAAGGTGTCTGGCTAGAATTCTCTTTGGTAAGACACTAGCACAAAACGCGCTCAAATTTAATGCAGCGAGTGCCAGACTCATCTTTAGTCGTTCAATTTAACGTTTTCCCGGCTTCCATTGTGACCTACCTACGAGGTTCTCGTGTTAACACCCGATCATCAGAAACGTGTAATTGCTAACAAGAACCTGGAGTATTTATATTATCGTGTGGTCCGGTGAGTTTCAGTTTCCACTTGTTTCAAGCTCATCGTGTGTAGTGCTGACAAAATGAGACCATGTACCTCACCTGTTAACAAGGTACAGTGCAGGCTGGTGTTGTGTCACCATTAAAGCTACAGCTATACGTAATTGTGTATATTTGTCCGCGTAATAATAGCAATTGTGTGTATAATTGGTGGTAGTTGCATAATGGGTGCGTAGCCGAATGGTTATATCTATGAGACGTAGACTCTAATCTTACCATATTCGATTTCTCACGGAGGTCAATTCATGCTGATTATCAGCCAGTAAGGGCGATGCCACGATACGACATAGTTAGAAAATGCCCAAAAAACATTACCAAAATTTGGCCCAAGACTTGTGTGTGAAACTGGGTAACAGAAATTGCTCGAAAACCGTCGTTGGTCACCACACAAGTCGATAGTCATCACACAAGTCATCGTAACCGAATGATTGAAGGTTCTGGCGTTATTCAATTACTGACCACCTAAGATTTTTCGTTTTCTCCTAGAAACTGCAACTAAACATAAATGCAGTATAAACCACAGCTTAACTTTTTGAAGAAACATAAAGGTGTCTCTTTAGACGTCTGCAATCTGGATTGGCTAGACGTCCTGGCAATTATCTGTATAGTTGGAAAAGACTAATCAGCCATTAGTTATATAATTCAGAATAATATTTTCCCTTAATGTGGGCATGTATACATGCGTTCTGTGGCCTTGTATCTTTTTCTTTCTGCATGCGTTTGTGTCTAGGGATCAGCTCTTTATTTAAGTTTGATGTAAAGTCGTGGAAAAGTCATGAGAATTTTATATTCCATATTTTATTTTTAAATTAATCACAAGTTTTAGATTATTTCCATGCATTCTTTTGCTTTTCCTTTTCGAATTTAAACTGTATTCAGTAGAAACTTCGAAGCTACTATCAATTTTCTCCTCCCATGTTTACTTTACATATGACCTTTCGGTTTGAATTGAGAGATCCGCTTCTATTTCAAAATAACAAAATTATTACGTTGTTATTCTCTAAAACATATTCAGTTTTTCTGCATCTGCCATTGATTTGTATGGTTTGAATTTTAGCCATTTGAAAAGTCTATAGTGGATCAGTCTCCCCATCCATTCATGACGATATTATGCGCTATTTGAGCGAGCAAGCTGCTAGATTTCGCGTGATATGTGATTATCATTTTAATCGATATGTCTGCAGCATCTAAATTTACTATTTTGTTCTTTATATATATTTAGCCTCAATCACTTGCGTATATGGAATTATTCTAGACCGTTAATTTCTGCTAATTTAGCTATTCTTTTCAGATGTCGCCCTTGCAACAAATTCCTTATAATTTCATTTACATTATTTTATTGAATTATTTGGAAAAGAAAAATCCCAAAAATGTATTGATGGCTGCTGTCAGTTTAATATTTATCATGCGACTGACATTAACCAAAGAAAAACTTTTGTAGGAACATTTTGTAAACACAACAGATTATAACGCTTTAAAATATATGTGCATACATACATACATACATACATACACACACATATATATATATATATATATATATATATATATATATATATATATATATATATATATATATATATATATATATATATATATTATATACAGCTTTAACTTCTGTTCCTTAGTGAATGAAAATCGAACATATTAAATGAACAATACCAAATAAATAAAATCATATTTTGATAGCATAACAAATGTAAGTAGATGAAAACGAAAACGAGAAAGAAAAGTAATTAAAAAGAAAGAGAAAAGGAAGAAATAATAAGCAAATATAATAAAAAGAGATTATGTGAGTTGAGAGGAAAATCGAAGTGAAGGTAAAGATGACAAAACATTGCTTGAAGAAGAGAAAGAAAGAAAAATGAGAATGAGAGAGAGAGAGAGAGAGAGAGAGGGAGAGGGAGGGGGGTTAGTGGGGAGCGGTTATCTCGTGACGGTGAAGCGAACGCTTCCCCCAAAGCACTTACGGGTTTGTTTTAAGCGCCAAAATACCAGAGACATCTCATGCCCAAACGTCACTCTTGACAGGTAGGATCGAACCTCTGTTTATCTATTTATTTTTGTCGTTTTTACTTTTACTTTTATCTGACATTGTTTACGGTTTTCTACTCCTTGTCTGACCCATAATAGATAAATGCAATCAGACAAAGGAATATTGCTTAGACACATGTATATCTGTAAGCATATCATTCATACAGGCATAAACACACATGCGTGTATTTGCGTATACATATGCATTACACACACACGCACATACACGCGCACACACACATATATACATAAATATATATATATGTGTGTGTGTGTGTTTATATGAAGAATATCCGTCAAATGAGAAAAAACTGCAGACAGGTTCTCAACATTTTGGCGGAAAAGAAGTTAAACGCATAGCAAAACAACTCGTGATGGTTCCTGAAGCATCAATTCTTCTCTTACCCGAGTGTTCAATCCTTATCTTAGGCATTACGTATGCTCATCATTTTTTGAGGGGTGATGTTGATTTGGGTGGCTACGAAAATTGGTATGACGAGCATAAATGTTAGCAGTTACGGGTGGATAATAGAAGCGGCATCATAAGAAAAATCGACAGATGAAGAAAATGGTATTACGATCGGAAAGTTTATACGTTACGTGTGGATAACGTCCTGGATATGACGATAACCTACATCCAGCAGCAAGGCCTCTTATCGAGAGATTGGAGATTTTGAGGAGTGTGGAACCACCTCTGAACTGCTATTGTTCCCAAGTAGGTGGTACATGGGGTGGTAGCACCTGTTAGGGTCCCAGGTATGGACAAATTGGGATAAGTCAACAGGCCATTTTTATAGTAAAATGTCAATCAGTGCAACGCAAAAAGATACATTTTTATGAAAAAAATTACAAACAATTCATTTTTTGTAGGGAAAGTACCAAAAATACATTTTGTAAATAACAATGATACTTTATGTTATCTACAAATTATATATCTAAAAAACATACCTTTTCTCTGAAAATATGAAATTATGCACACAAGATTTAGATTTTGGCATTAAATAGCCGATACACGTATTGATATGCCGCTAAAGAAAATCAACCAACAACAGGTGGATAAAGAAAGTAATACCAGATTAGCACATATGGTTTCAAGTATTTTTCGAGAGGACTTGGCAGAAAAAAAAATGGCGCAAATATCCTTCTGGTCATCACCAAAATGTCCGTTCAGAAATTCTTTGAACTAAGAGTAGTCAAAGAGTACATTTGACGGATGTCTGTGATAAAATCAAAGAAGACAGTATAAAGGTTTTTTTTAATAGTAAAAGTATTTGAATCACCTTAGATTCAGCTAAAATAGACTTTGCACTCAATGTCCTTCAGAGAAGCCAAATGTATCGGCTGATTATTCTGAGAAATTCCCTGCTAGTGATGAACCTCGCATTCATCCGATATCAGCGGTCGCCCCCGACATGTAAACACGTGCTAGTCCCAAATGCCCCTAGCATGTGAACAATTGAGCAAAAAACAAAAAAAAGATAACCGGTATACATATAAACACACACCTGAGAATTGCCAGTCTAGTAGGATTTAGAATCTGCGACCGGGGAAGGCTGCCAGGGCCACATATCCACTGGCCGACAGTATTTGACGAAGTCTGGGGTTGAAAAAAATGTAATGTTACACATGAGAGAGTACAACACTAATATTACAGTAACAGCTAATTTTGAAATGGTACTAACTAATCTTTGAATGGTAATAACCAGATTATAAATGGTAACAATTGACATTTGAATGGTACAAATTAAATAAACATACATGAATATATTTTAAAAAAAAATAGATCTTCCAACCATAATGTGGTGAATCTGGTATCACATGTTAAAATTTTGATAATCCCCTGACGCCTAAAATTCTCAAACAGGAAAAAAGGATTATCCCGTGTCATGAATTAAAGGTAAAAGGATAATGAAAAATAATTTCTAATGTTTTACTATACAAAAGCATTGAAAGTGATCGTTGTATAGGAACACACTGAGAACCATAAAGTAAGCGATAGTCAATGGCCGTTAATTAATTCAAGTGCTACTGAAAAAGTTATATGTATGAGCTAAATGTATCTTTAATCATTTGAAAATCAGAAAGAAAGGACTTTTATAAATTATGAAATAATGCAAATGTTACTGAAACAGTCTTATATGTATTATATATTCATTAGTCATAATTATATTATAAAAAAAACAATATTTTTGTTGATCAAGATTGAATAGTTATTGACAGAAAATGCCTATTATGTAAACAATTACATAACGATTTTTACTATTAAAATCTAACACAAAAATATCTATATTTTATATTGGCCTGCACGAAATATTGTAAGAATACCATTGAAAAACAAAATATATATTTTTATGAAAACTAATTTTTTACCGACACATATATATTCAAAGTTGGGGAAATTAAATATTTATATATATATATATATATATATATATATATATATATATATCTGAGAACCACTGTGGACAAAAGCTTCAGTTCCAAAGATTTTCAGGTACGTCTACCCACATTCCGAAGGTGCTTTGGTTTCCTGCCGGTGGCGTTTTGTGATGCAGCTGCACATATCACATCAAATACGAATACCTGTAATGATGTACATTGTGTACGACATTGAGGAATGCATAGGGAATGCATTCGTGGTGGGTGGGGAAAGACGAAGAAAAAATAATGAAAGTATCTGGGTTCTGGAACGTTCTGTCTTAGGATATGTCAATTTATGAGTCAATGATTTAAGGATTCTTTTGATCAAATAGAAGAACAAAGCTGAAAGAGAAAAACTTGGTGGGTTGGAAAGAAAGTTGACAGGGAAAGGAAACAAATGGAGAAATGGCAGATAAGGAAAGGAATTGAATAAATAGATTGGTTTAAAGAAAAAGTAGAAGAATACAAGAGGGAAATAATAGAAGGAGAAAAAGAAAAAGAAGAGCAAAAACAAGAGGGAAACAATAAAAGAAGTAGTAGTAGAAGAAGATCAGTCACAAGATGGAAATAATAGAAGAAGAAGAAGAAGAAGAAGAGGAGGAGGAAAAACAAGAGGTAAAAAGAAGAAACAAGAGGGAAAGAATAACACATGAGGGAATGAATAGACGAAGAAAAGGGGGAAACGTAGGCTGTAAATAGAAGAAGAAGAAAAAGAAGAAGAAGAAGAAGACGAAGAAGAATGGTAAAAGAGGATGATAAAGAAAAAGAATAAAAAAGGAGGAAAATGAGTTGAAGGGTAAAGGCTATAGAGGAAATACGGAATAAACGCCACGTATGCAAAAAACAGAAATAAAATGCAGAAAAAAAGAAAAGAAAAAACCGAAAAGAAAAAATTGATAGGAAAAAGTAAAAATGAAAGAAATAGCCAATCGGATAGATAAATAAAACAAAATAAGAAAGAAAGATAGAAAGACAAAAAAGAAAAAAAGACGAAAACATAACAAAATAAAACATCCACTCGAACGGTACAGTGAGACATTCACGAAACATTGCCCTATGGAAAGTGACTTTCTTGAAGGTTATTTCCGAAATTTAGCTCAATGTGGTAGAAGGCCATAATATTAGAGTACCCAGTGAATATCGAAGTTACAATCTGAACAAGGTTGTTCTACAGCAGGCATTCTAAATGCTACTGCTTTATTTAAAAACGATTCCATAGGCGGAAATGTAGTAAAATACACAGCACAAAAAGGCGGGAAATGGAAACTATGTGAGTTTCATTTCAAGAATCAGGGTGAAAAAATAAGTCATTATTAAAGAAAAAGCCAGAAATGGTCATGAAGTAAACGAAAATAAAAGGAAATACATAAATTATAAAGAAGACGCAAGGGAATCAGAAAGGGATGAATATATATATATATATATATATATATATATATATATATATATATATATTTATGAACATATATGAACCTGTAAGATTGAGTTAATTTCACTGAGACTGAGTGAAACCTCGAAAGGATTGTACTACATATAGATTATATATATTGTAATCACGCTATACTGAGTGGATATCTTCATGGTTATTTTCCAAATGATTGAAGCTTGAACTGCAATGAGAGAAGAAGAATAGTGAACTCAACCACGACAAGTCACTACGTGAGCAATATTCTGCTCGGATAAACGATAACATATCGTTTTCCTGTAATTCGAGTTTCATCTTCAATGGATAGCCAATACTCCCATCGTAAACTAAATATATTATTCTTTTTGTATTCTTTATTTTACTTCTTCTCAGTTTAATAACCCCTCTTCTTTCTTTCTTTCTTTCTTTCTGTGACGATGACGTTTTTTTTTATATGGCGAGATTGACAATCTTCTTTCATTAAACTTTTCCTCGGAAGTTTTCCCCTTATATTTCATTGTTTCTTGTTAGTAAGAAATCATTTACCTAAAATCATTTTTACTTACGTTATTTTTGTTCCAATTCTTGTTTAACTTTTAAATCACGATTGAATTACCTCACCTTTCTTCTTCCTTTTATCTGTTTCCTTAGTTTTTAATTTTTCTTTCATTGAACTCATTCCTTTATCATTTGGAATAATTTCTTCTTTTTAAAAATTATTCCTTCACAGCTCTTTCATATTTTTCTTCACTCTGTTTCATTATGAATTCAATCTTTCTTTTTTTTCACTTGGATATTATTTAATTTTTCATTTATTTTATTTCTATTCTATTTACTTTTGTTTGTTGTAATTTATTCCTCGGATTCAGTCACTTGCCTCTCTGTGTCTTTTCTATAAATACTTTCATGGTAATTGTTCGGATGACATCTTATGGTACCTAGACTTTTTGAATTTAAGCGCAGTACTAGAGTGGCGTCTAGATCTCATCAATTTACAGTTGAATTGGCTAGATGTAGCCACAAGTTATATGCTAACAGATTCGCAATTCTCACTTGTGGAACTCCCCTCTCCATCTCCATGCTTTCTAGTTAAATTTAATCTGTAAAATTTAAATGCAATGTTAATCGCTATCTACTGTCCTCCTGATTACTCTTTTTTCTTCCCGTCCATTATTATTATTATTTCTGTTTCCTCATTCCTCCATACCCTGTAACACTCTTGTGTCTTAGTGGCTTTACTGCCTTGAATGGGGTATAACCTATTAAAACTTTTTTCTTCTTTATTTCTTTTTCACGTTTTATTTTCTAGAATTTTCAAAAATTAGTCAAACATATTTCGTTTTTCTCCTTTACGCAGGCAAATCAGAAAGTAAAGGCAATTTTAAAATATGGTACTGTATGGAAATTATCTTTACTCATTGACTTTCGCAAGTAAATTTATTCAATTGTATCAGATTTTATTACACAAATTAAAGTTTTCGCAAAAACACTGTTATTAAACGATCGATCTGAATTATATATATTCTAAGCATCGTCCTCATCTTCTTTGTTATTATCACAAAGTTTCAGCCGTGGTGTCCTCCGGCCTTCTTCAGGTGTATCACAATCCGAGTAACCTTAATTTCGAATTGAACTCTTTATTTAATCTATACTACTGTATTGTTCTCATTCTGCTCTCAATGTTTATGGTTATCCAAGAAGATATTAAGAAAAGAGAAACATTGTAGGTTGGGGGTTGGATAGAAGAACATTAAGAGACTAAGTTCTAAACTCAGGATTGTCCCAAACCAGTGTTGGTTCATAAATCTGGTGTCAGAAAATTCAATACTCTTGTCGTGGTAACTCAGGGCCAACTATAACTGAGCAATATTAAATTAAACACGACGAGATATCCATAGATATATTGACAGCAGAATGAGGACAAATTATGGCCGTAAATATTAGATAAAAGGTTTAGTTTGAAATTCACTCATTTTCAGCATCGTCAGACAGGTATTGAAGTATATATATATATATATATATATATATATATATATATATATATATATATATATATAATTAAGTTATGAAAAACTTGATAATCCGTATGGGTAATCCCAAGATGGATGAAATCCTGATAGCTCAATGTAAATCCAGAGCTAATATTTTAAAGAAAAACAGACCACTTTAAGGTATCTTTATAATAATTTATTTCATCAGAGCTCTTTTAAAGGACGCCGGATCATCAGATAGCACTTCCAAAAATGAAACGAAAAATGAAATGAAAATTGATGGGTAGTGTAAGTTTTTGTAATTTAACAGAGAGTGTAAAAGGGGTAGTTAAAGAGACATGGTAGCGTTTAAGGAGGGTTTAATCTAATATCTCTCTCAATCATACTTAGTATTGGGGGAGGAGGAGTGACCAGACCTTGACCTATTTAAACGGTTAACTTAACGGAAGTGATATATTGAAATTGGAGGGGAGAAGAGGGAAAAGAAAAAGGAAAAAGAAAGAAGAGGGAGAGGGAAGTAAAGAGAAAGAGGTTGTAAATGGGCTTTAGCAATTTATGTACCCATCTAAAAATAATTAAAAATTACATTCATAAATTAGATTCAAACCGATACAGATGTTACCGTAACTGTCTTTTACAATATTAAAAATGTACTATTGGTCGGGTATTTGTTATAGTTTAAAATTTTTTAATGTGTTCTCTATAAATGTGTTAATAAATACAGTATTTAACTTATATTAAATCCCTAAATTATTTGTAAAAAAGTTAAATATTTAAATTGCTAGCAAGCATCAAATTAATTTCTTCGGTTTTTTTTAGACATCTAAATTACTATCAAGCATTAAAATATATTTTTTACATAAATTTTTACTTTAATATATATATATATATATATATATATATATATACTATATATATATATATATATATATATATATATATATATATATGGCTCATAAGAAAGGTATAACATCAAAAGAGAAAGAAGACATAGTAAAGTTATTGAGTATTAAAAAGACAAATTTGGTAATTGCGAAAAATTTGAACAAAAATCGCAGAAACTGAAATAGCATGCAAGGTCAGAGTGTAAATAGTTTTAAGAATGACAGAAAGTAGAAATATTAAACATACAAACTGCAAATAGAAAATCTGTGGAATATTAAAAACGCTTGTTAAATTCATGAAATAACCAAAATACAATCTTTCAGTAAACATCCCGTAGAGAACCATGTACGTTAGGAGAAAAAGTACATGTAAAATGATTTTTAAACAATATTTTTGTTATTTTAAATGGGATGATTCCAAGTTCTGGGTCGTAGGTTGAATCTTTTATAGAACTCATCAATTAACATAACTACTAAGACAGCGGGAATTAGTGGTGTAATGTTTTGGATGAATATTATAGACAGTCAAACTATATTTTGAGGATACGATAAAAGAAGAGAATAATTTGAAGGATGCAAGTCACAACCAATAAAATTCAAGCAGAAGAATTAATTCAGTCGATAAAAGTCGATGGTCCTTAAAATTCTGCAATTCTTAAAATTGCCCACCTTAGCATTCTTATATTAATGGAATGACAAATTGAAAACTTGGTGCTTCATCATTTAATACGATATATATGAGAATAAAAAACAGTATTCTAGCAAAGAAGAATTATGGGGAGGAATAAAAAGTATTGCAAGCAATATTAAATTTGAAGCAGTCGACATTTTAATAAAAACAATGAATGAAAGACTAATTAATATTGTAGAATGTGAATGCTCCCATATTAATATGTAAAATGATAAAATAATAGTTTTATTCAGGTATATGGGATATTGTGTTCATCAAATATATGTTTATGTGGTCACTGTCTCCGGAATTTATTAATAAATACAAAATATATTGTTTCCGGTTTATCTAAATAAAACTTGAACAACCATCTCTGCAAAAAAGTAGCGAATTTGCTACACACAAGGCATATTAAAGGCAAGAGAATCAAAGAGAAACAAAGAGTAACCTACCTAACAAGCTTTTTTAAATAGGGGGTAGGAAAGGGACTTGGAGTGAAAGTAAAAAAACCAACATTGCTTAGAGCTACAAAAGATAGGAAGTTGTGGAGATACATGATTAGCCACATGACATAAAATAAGAACACTGTCAAATGAAATCCACAAAAAATATCTAAGCCAAAAATTATTAGCAACATTTTCTTACCAACGTTTATATTTCCAGGATGTATTCCCACTTGCATTTTTGCTGTTCTTTTCTGTTCTAACTCTTACTATCGTAGTCATGGATTCCTTCTCAATCCATTTTTATTCGCGCGGAACACTTTTTTCCCACAACGTACATTTCCCAGTATCTTCACTATCTACTTTCTCATAAATTTGATCTTTAATTTCTTCCTCAAAACCTGTTCATGTGAAAGAATAGATAGAGATCTCAGCTCAGGGTCGAACTGAAATCATTTGGCGACCTTGTAAATAACTTACTCTTCACGTTCAAATTAATATCTCCGAGATGAAAAGAAAGCAAAAATTGTATTAAAAATGTACGCGCCAACAAATACGTGTATCTGTTCTCTTAAGCGAAATAGACACCTGCACAAACCCAGAGTTTCGCACCTATACTGTTATGTTCACATCAGTGTAGAGCCATCGTGCGCGCGCTTAAAGAATGATTGCAGGTCTGTAATGATAAAGTTACACTCTCAAACACGCTTAGGTGCGAACATGCGTGCGCACAAGAGTATATTTTGAATGAAAGTTATTTACTTTATTGATAGGCGTATATACAAAGAAAACATTATGTCTCTAGCCGAATGATGAAAAAAGCAATCATTTTGCACTAGAATTTTTTTTTAAACTGTCTCTTTTCTTGGCAATGCACACAACCTAAGTTTTCTCTGTTAATCCCATTGATCGAACATTATACAGTGACCAAATACTGTGCATAGAAGCCTTAGTTAATTTTTATCTTTAAAGGAGTCAGATTAAACCAGAAAATGGGTAAATTCTGCTATATCTAGGTTGGCCCTAGTTTAAAGTTTCTTACGCGGTTTTGTGGTGGCAAAGACATAATATCCACTTTTTTCAACCTCCTGCAGCCTCTTTTTCACAGACGTAACCTCGCAATTGGTAATTTATCGCTATTTCCATGGAAAATATTCAAATGAGTTTCATTCTTTATTTCCAGCAGTTTAGAACTTTACATTTTGGAGACGCCATATTACTTTCAGAGACTTGAATCCTAAGGAGAAATTTCTACTGAGCTTTATTTTCCTGAGAACTGCCAATTTATGGAGCATCCTCTTGTCTAGATGCTTTCCTGGACATTACAGGCTTAAGCTATTCAAGTCAAGGGTCAATCGTTATCTATCCTCTTTGAACCCATAACCTTACTTTACTACCCCTTTTACTTATATTTCGTCATAAGTATTTTAACAGAAACCTTCTATCGTGGTTATTTATATTGAGTGTACTTTTGTATATAAAACATAGATTCTGTTATCACTTCTTTTAGAGGATGAATATCTGTGACAGATTTTAACTTCCCGTTACGTTTTGCATTGAACTGGGCGTCCTGACTGGACTGAAGCTTTAGCTTTCGCTTTAGTTAAGTACGTACGTATATTGATATCGATGTTTAACTGTTCCAATCATCCATATTTGTATGTAAGTGAATATAAGCGTGTAGGTATTCGTATCATCATTTGATAAACTTTAATAATACACATTGTTAAATGTATTTGTGATAGTTTTATTTCTTTATGTTTCTATCTACTGGTTTTCATCATACAGAGTTGTAAGAATGTTATTGTTCCTAAACTACCCAAATGACTTCAAAAATAAAATATCAAATTAACATTTTTGGTTTTTATTCAAATTTAGTTATGTAACAGACATCGGGCAGAATTTGAATTGTATATGCATATTTAATGTATTTGTGTATGTGCGAGAACAAAACAAGCATAATGGAGAATGTTGAGGTGAATATGTTTCTATGCGTGTTCTTTCACTAAAAATGGAAAAAAAAGACTTTAGTTAATTAGTGTAACATAAACATTTAGTGAAGAGAGAAAATGATAGGAAAGATAATCGAGTAAATGCAAGTTTTTTTTCTTGGTACCTAAATAAATAATGGCTGAACACCATTTTGTTCATGGAATAAAACACAGTTTAATTTTTTATGGAACTATAGCACGTGACTCACCCGGCCACAAATTATACCAAAGAAAACTTTGCACTGATTGTCCTGGTTGACCTGAGAAGTTACCCGAGTGAAGAGATATAAGATCGACAAATGCACTTTGGAATACTTATATTAAAACCTACCTCAGCATTAGGGGGGTCTCTCTTACATCGCATACGAGAATGTAGTGTTCACGTTCGAATAAGGTCCGCAGGATCACACATATATACATACACACAAATATACACAATATGGAACTTGAACTTGTATAATAGATTAAATCTCAGTTTTTCGTTAGATTTAATTCAGAGATGATAATATTAAGCGAAATATATTCTATTTTACTGCTTATGGTAGAGAAAGAAGCTTAAAAGAAATATATTGACACACTGTTGGCTTTTCTTGAAGGATTGATTGAATTATCTATACTAATATTAGAAATAACTGTTTGCGTGGTCTTGGCCCCATAATGCACAAAAACAGGGCCTATTAACCTACTTTTGTCATAGAAAACTCTCAAAACATTCATTTGTGAGGTAGGGTAAGAAACGTTGACCTCGAATGAGATTCGAGGTCACCATAGGTCATAAAAGAGTTCACATGCCATTTCTAGCAAAATAAAGTAATTACAATCAAAATTAGTTTGCTGTGAAGTAAAATAATGTTTTCTGACTGCCCAAATGTTGGAGCAGATACGGTCAAGTTCGACCTTTAGAATTACCGGAAGTTATTGGAAACAGAATTTGGATACATTCTGCCTTTGCCATTTTTATTAGTATTTTCTTTTTTTTTTTATCTAAATATAATGGGATCTTACAAGAATTGTACTGGGCCGCCATTAATAGCATCGTTTCCTTATTTTTTTTGCAATTTTGTTTTTTTATCTCTTAAGATGTTTGCAGAGTTTTTTTTTTTGCCCATTTTGGTTTCTCGCTTTGAAGTTTTCTAATGATTTCTCTTACTAATTATTCTTTTCACATAAAGTCTATGGACGTCATATCTCGTAGGCAAGGCATTATTAATTTTCACGCTAATATGTGGCTTTCTTTGAGAAGAAAATGTTAGAAGCAGTCTCTTCAGTATTCTTCAGTATTATTAGGAATTTCAATAATGCCATTTTATGAAAGGTTTCACGTCTTTTTTCTGATTTCTAGTTCCTTCAGTGATTTTATTAGGGTTTTCTAACCAGTTCCAAATGCTCCAATAATTGTCTGCAGAATTGTTCTTTTCATATTGCAATTATTTTATTTTAAAAAAATTACGAAATGTTATTAAATACAAGAAAGCGAAATATATATGGGCACGGAAATAAATGCATCTAGTCTCCCCC
The DNA here is from genome assembly GCA_963932145.1 of Acanthosepion lycidas. Taxonomy (NCBI): domain Eukaryota; kingdom Metazoa; phylum Mollusca; class Cephalopoda; order Sepiida; family Sepiidae; genus Acanthosepion; species Acanthosepion lycidas. The sequence goes on from OZ010596.1 coordinate 67,556,260, forward strand.
CAGATATAGATTAAATAGTAGTGTAGACTTGGTTTTCTCTAGCCTTGAGTGGCAGCCAGACTAGAAAAGAAAACTTCTTAATTGCAAACCGTGTAGAAGCCACACCACTATCTTTCCCAAGTATGGAAATTCCCTGATAATTAAAAACAAAACCCGTGGTGAGTCGTGATTGCCTACTTCATAAAAAAAAACAAAAAAACAAGGAATATTAAAAAAATAATACAAAATCAACCTTACGTGTGTGGGTTATGGTCAACGATTTTCGTTGGCATTGACCTAGGAAAATGTTAATAAAAACATCATTCGACACCCCACAAAAGTATTTACTGTATCTATATGTCTGTTTTCGTATATAAATGTTTATGAACAAATCAGCAATAATATTTAGCCGAGAGCAAAATAACGTAAACATGCCCTTTTTCTAACTTGTTAACCCCAAATAGAAAAACCTATTGGCAACTATGAATTTCCATAACCCTAAAATAGAGTCTAGGTCACGTACATTGAAACATATTTATATAAATAATGGATTTTGACATAGTCTAACGTAAATATATACGAATCATTTTATATAGCTACATAAATTCAAACTGATTGCGAAATTATAGTAAAAATAAAAAAATATGAGGATGTTCAGAAAACAATTAGGTTTTTTCACCGCTATGAATTTTAAGAAATATAAAAATTCTAAACCAAGATTGAATGGTAAGAATTTGTGTCTAAAATTAGTTTATAATCTCTTTTATTTGACTCCAAATTTGCAAAGAGGGAATTTTGAGTTTTTTCGTGAGCTATCGAGTGGGAAGAAAAGATAACGATTAACAATCTGCAGCAGTCTCTTGACCAGAAGTGTCAAACTTTTATTTTTGCATTGCATTGTTAATGGTAATGAATATGTCAACAACAACAATAACAACAAGCACAAACAATGGAAAAAGAAAACTCTTATCAGAAAATTAGAAACCAATGCCAAAACCAAAAACAGGGTTTCATTCGTAGAAATTCTTGTAGCGTGTCTGGTGGAATATTAAAGGCATTTTCCGTTACGATCTATTAGCACATGGAAGATCAACCACTGTAAACGTTTATTGATCGGGTAAACGAAACATTACCTCAAAAGTGTCCCGCTTTGATAAACAAAAAATGCGTTATTGCTACGATAATGCAAGGGCATGCTATGCGAAACAAACCCTAGAAATTAGAATTATCAGAAACAACTACGTCGAAAACAGTCGATGAAACTTCCAGCGAAAAAAACAAAAATAGTTTACTTTCAAAGCAGAAGAGAAAAATTGCTATCTCGCTGAGCTACTTTTGTTGAAATGACACTGATTACCTTTATTATAAATACTGTTTAAATTTAAATTTAACTTCTATTTGTTTTATGTGATATGAGCTAGTATGGTCGTACGAATCTTCATTCGCACCCCCTGACATGGGGGAGATCTTCAAACACATTAGGACGACAGACCTGGTTGGAATTCAAAGTGAACAGGAAAATCAAAATGAGAATTTGAAGTATTAAACTTTGCCAGAATGATTTGAGTTGGACAGCGGGCTTCGGTTGCACGAGTGAAAATTTGTACACCAGATTAGGTTTGCATCATTTTCGTGAAGAGCGGGGCAGTGAGGACATTCTACACTTGGCGACAGGCCTACCATAATGTTTTAATTGATGTTATAAATAGAATACCACACAAAAGAAGTGTAATAGGAATGCCATAAACAGAGGATGGGAATGACAAGGAAGTTTTAAGGAAAAGGGGAAAGAATATGAAATTTATGCTAAGTATTATTTTCGTTTGTGTATCTAAAAGAGACAGTTGAAATTTCTGGACACTCAAAAGGTAAAAGGGCAGAGGGGAAATAGTGACTAGCCTACTTAATGGGCTTGTATAAATAGATGCAAGGACATGGATGATAAGAATGGTGAGGGGATAAACATTGCTAAGAGCTATAAAGAGTAGGAAGTTGTAGAGAGCCACTATCATCTATATCCTGAAGGGTCGAGGCACACAAAAGAAGATTAAAAAAAAACAAAAACATTTCGAGTAAAAGTTAAATACATTCTGAACACATAAATTATGTTAGATTCCAATTTGAGTACTTGGTTTTTTGTATTGGCACAGGATTTACCATTAAGTGTATCAAGGACCTGATGGTTAATTGTTTAGGCAGACGAAAATATTACTAAACAAATAGTTTGTGTGTCCTTTTGTTGCGCTCTGCGTGTTTCTCTGTGTTATTTTAATATTTTATTATATTAATATCTTTGACCAATAATTTTCAATTTTGACTCTCCCTGAATCTCAAAACATATGCACTTCATATATGTATATAAAGAAATATGAGCCAAGATAAATGGACCTTTTCATTTTCAAATAACTACTACTGTTCAACAAGTTCGGCAATTTAAATATATTTTCATGTAAGTTAACATTTGATCGAGTTACCGTTGATACATTTGAAAGATTATTTTATTTTTATCTTTTTTTTTTGTTTCTACCGATGAGAACAAAACCTAAAAAAACAGAAGTGTATGTTTCCGTGGCTAAAAGACAAATGAACAGTTTTGTTCACACGTAGCTTCCAGCTGCTAAATCAAATTAAGAAAGCATTTCTGCCAATAAATATCGCAACAATTCTCTTATCAGAGACCTATTTTAACAAATCTTTTTACTTAAACTTTAAAATTTTAATTTTTTATTTCGTAAAATTTAACAGAAATTGGTTGTAATATAACAAACATTTTATATAAAATGTTTCATATACAAGAATGAAACTTCCTCTTTTCCAACAATGATTTTGCGCCTCCATTTGAATATCTCATATTTATCAAATAAAAGTGATAAAATATTTACCTTTCTTATTATGGTTGATGTTTTGTAGTGTATCTCAACTTAAAACAATCTTTCGGCTACTACGATTAACTTTCGAGCCTGAACCGACATACATTCAATATATTCAACATTTCCAGGCATGACTGCTTTAAAAATACAAAACATTTTATGGCAGTTTTCCGGAGATTGTTATTATACAATCTAAAATGGCCTAGACATGTTCGCCATGATTTCTGATGACCGAATCGTGATTGGGCTGAATGTGTACATCCTGCCAGTGTTAAATGTTATCGCTTAAACCAAGATGTCAGATCCCGATTTTCAAGGTAAGATTTTTCAGGATGGAAGATTAGCACATAATTAAATTCCTGTCTTAATTCGTCTTCCTTTGGTCTTATAGCGCATGAAACTAAATTAGAGCATTTCCGCCAGAAGACTGATATCAGTTGTTTAATAAAGTCTCGACCATCGTAGAAAAATAAACGTTTCTCTATTATTGCAGGATATTGAATCATCCACTTTTACTTGATGTAAACAAATTGAAATTATAAGTAATATCCTTAAGTTTGGAAAAATAAATTTTGGTGAGTTTGAAACCTGTGAAGTTATTCTAAAGAATGTTTTTCAGTATTTTTTATACACTTTATATGTTAAAATGGGCGATAAATACACACTTTCTGATATTCAAAGAATTTAAATAACATTACATGGATAGTAATTACTATATTTAGACTGAAATTTCAAACTATGAGGTGTACTCATAATAGCTTTTACTGCAGCTCACAGTGCTATAAGCGCACAATATCAATAACAATGTGGTTTTGTTCAAAACACTGGAATAAGAAACGAAACATTCATGACCAGACTTTATCAGAGCGAGTAACAGAAGTACTGAAAGTTCTATGCATATATTTCAGAATCAGAACGAAAACTGAAAGAACTTTAAGGCAGTTGAGGAAAGTAAAATCTAATCATTAACTGTAAGAGGAACTACAAGGAAACTTCGGCTAAGACATAATAAGGAGTATTTAACACTCACCCGAGAGAAAGAAGGCAAAAGAAGCAAATGGAAACAGCAAATAGCCTTCTGGACGTGAAAACAAGAAGTAGTAAAGAATAACGTTCTGAAAAAGACATAGCATATAGAGAAAGAGATTGCGTGTGCCAAAATATGTTTACAACATTTCTTGCACATAATTTGTGTAAGGAATTGAACGTATATTGAAAATAAGATAAGAAACAAAGAAGTTCAATGTATCCATTTTTAGCATCTTCCTGTAAAAGAATGAATCTAGATACAGATTGCAGTTGTCAATTCTCCGATCCCCGCAAACAAACGTTAGCCTCAATAGGACCAAAGTCCGTAATACATATTGCTTCTCCCCTGCGTCAGCCCGAGGAGTAATCTTCCTAGCGACACTGATGGAGACTGCCTCGAGTCTGCGTGCATCGACCCTGCCAGTGGATGTTGTCCAGTTGGAGGAATTACACACTCGTCACTCACGTTCTTTTATCAAATCGAAGAAGCAGAGCGTGAAATTAATAATCAATCAAGAATCGATATTGAAAAACGACCTGGCAAGTCGGTAGCTTTACACACACACACACATACAGATATGAATATATGTGCGGAGGTGCGGTGCTGTGTGTATTTGCTTATTCGTATGCGTGAATTTGAACTCGAAGCAGAGACTTGATGCGTGTCTGAATTTGTCGAGAAATAGATTACCAGTTGTTTGTTGGGTTCATTTTTTGTTGCCATCTTCATTTTTACCCTAAACTTCGCAAAGGACACAGGAAGAAAAAAAATATCCACACGCACGCACATACACACACAAATGTGCATATATATATATATATATATATATATATATATATATATATATATATATATGCAAATTATTATTTTGAGACAGAGCCCATTTGTAAAAGAACAAAATGAATAGAAAGACAAGAGGAAAAACTATTCTTAGCTGATGCGTTTTATCCTCTGAGTGCCTTGAATAAATCCTTCAGAGGACGAAACGCGTTAGATAAGAATTTTCCTTTTTTTCTTTACTGCTAAAAACATTTCAGAACTTTTTTGCTATATTTTGACTTTATATATTTTTGGCCGCAATTCTTTAATATAAATAGCTTCCATAATTTTAAGTTTTTGCTTATTTTTATCTTGATGAGGCACTGATGTATTTTCCACTAATAGCTGTCTAATCTGTGACTGTTGACATGAGTGTTGCTTTAAATGTTCTGAGATTGAACTATGATCGTTCAAGTGAAACTTAAGCCTTCCTGTCATTATTGTTGTTGTAAGACCATTGTACGTATTAACATTTTTATCATAGATGCAAGCTCCCAAAGGACATTTAAATTGATATGCGATGTTGGATTTTTTTAAGACACTAGTTGACGACAGGAGTTGTTATTGATGATTAGGTTGGTTGTAGTAAATTTAGTATAAGATATAATTAATTTTACTTTTTTACTTGGATCAGTGGGGGATATATTAGTGTTTATGAAACTTTTTAGAATTGCTTATATTCAGAATGCATTTGATTACGGTATAGTAGTTCGATATGTTTAAAGTTATTTGAGGACGTATTATATTTATTTTTATTTATGTTAATATTCATAATAGCTTGTCTAATTTGTTTATCAACTATATAATTAGGAAAGTCATTATTAATGATGGTTTGGTTAATATGTTTTAATTCAGAATAGAAAATCTTTCTTGTTGAAGAGTTTGCTTTGCACGGTTTATTAACTTTCGTATAATAGCTATTTTGTAATAGGACCTTCACTTTTTCAGTTAGGAGTGCACGTGTTTATGCTAGTAGTAAATGTATTATTATTAGTGTCTATCAATACATCAAGAAACGGGATTTTTTTAAGAGCGAGTGTAATTTGCAGTGTGGTCTTCAACATGAGAGACAACTTAAAAAAATCTGAGCTATGAATTGTTGAGGTCATAATCAATTATAGAAATTTAACTGTCTAGGAAGTGTTAGATGATGAAAAATGTGAAGCAGCAATTCGAAAGCGCATTGGGAAAATGACTTCTAAATGTTTAAACAAAATATTAAGAAACAAGAAAAGTTTCTTGAAAACAAAGAAATGTGTGTTAAACTGCTATATAATATCAATCCTTTTATATAGCAGTGAATGCTGCGTAATATACGCAAAGATGGAGAAACGACCTGAAATAACTGTGTTGCGCTTCTACAGAAGGATGCTGAGAATACTATAGATAGATTATCTAAGCTACGAGCAAGTTTTAAGGGAAATAAGAAAAAAAGAACACTTGTACCGAAACTAAGAAAGAAGTCATTGAAATTCCTGGGGTAAAAATAAGGAGGAAAGAGGGATAGGAGATCTTAATACTTTGACATCTTGCCTTAATGGGGCGCAGAGGGGAAATAGTCTGTGCACATGCTTGTGTAAATTGATGGCAGAACAGACACTAGGAGAGACAATAAGGGGAAACATATTATTTAGCGTTACGAAGTTTAGGACGCTGTGGCGATTCGTGATCATTTACGCGCTGATGGGACATGACACATGAAATATAAATGATATTTGGCAACAAACATTTGTCCACTAATATATCATGCTGACAATGATTAAGAAAATTTCTAAACTTTAGTGTAAATTTCATTATAGAATGGCTTTTAATCTGCAGATTAACCAGTTTTGGTCGCCTCCAAGAATTATCAGCAAATTTTTCCTTAGCATTTTAGTGAAAAGTAACTACCAACGGAAGAACTATCAGCCGTAGAATAAATTAAATCTTAGACAAAATGTAAGTGAGGAAATTCCAAACAAATGGACCAGCTTCGAAGTGGATGAACATTGTCAGCGGATTAGGAAAATTGATGCTATGTTGTGCAATGAATTTATAATCTTACCGAGGTCTTATACTTTTTTACGGAAGATGATTGAAAAAATGAGGAAAAAACTTTTTCTCTCTTTAATAAGAGTTCTTTGCGTTCACTTTCGCAAAAAATACCCGTGGGAACGTATTAATGCATTTCTTATCCTCCAGCTATAGACAAAATAACAGAGGAGACTGGGCACTCCAGCATTGTTTGGAAATCAGTAGAGGAGAAAGACAAGTCTGAATTCAAAACCGGCTGGGTACGGGTTGGCAATGTTAAATTGTCAAAGTATACTTACTACGGCAATCACAGCAGCAACACCTAACGTTCTAAAAGTGGTGTTTGTATGTTCCACATGGGAAACAGAGAGAGAGAGAGAGAGAGAGAGAGAGAGAGAGAGAGGGAGGGAGAGAGAGAGAAAAGACAAATTGGAGAAAGAGAGAGAAAAGAGAGATCGGGGGTGGAGAGAGAAAAAGACAGAACGGGGAGAGAGAGAAAGAGAGAGAGAAAAGACATAACGAGGAGCGGAGAAAGTGTGTGAATGAGTTTATCTTTAATAAATATCAATATTTTGTATGTTTATTTCTATTTGTTTGAACCCTAGTCATGGATTAAATTTAGGTGCAAGGATTCAATTATTTTTATCGTTTTTAGAATCACTTAATAAATTTAAAAAAAAAGTAATAAAACATTTATTCAGCGCTTTCTCTATGAAGTGATATGAGCATTAAATTGTATATAAAATTCATTCATTTGAAGTATTTATCCTCCAAATAAACAAAGATTATCCCAAAAAGGAGGGTGATAAACAAGAAAAAGAGTAAAAAGATATGAAAAAGTACAGCTACTAAACAAAACCATTTAATTTCACGTTCCTATCAAAATAAAACACGCTTCAGTTGCACCCGAAAAAAAAACAAAAAAAAAAAAAACAACAAAAAAACAAAAAAAAAAACAAAAAAAAAAAACAAACAAACAAAAAAAAACGGTGTAAATTTAGCAGAGTGTAATATTCTTTATTAGTTTCTGTTGAGTGAACGGTGATTTGTCTTCTGTTGTTCAGTTCGCTCAGGCAGACACAACTACACAAACATACGATTTCACACATATGCATGCAAGCCAGGAGAGGTAAAATGTTAAACACGAGGTGATGTTTGTTGAAAGTTTAACTAGTAATTTCGTTTGATAGATAGATAGATAGATAGATAGATAGATAGATAGATGTTGCAAAAAGTGTAGTTCTACATACTACTTCACATGATACGGTACAGAAAAATAATTTCATAAAAAAAAACAGTCATTAAGGATTTAAATAAATAATTCAAGAGTGTTTTATTAATTAAATAAAGGGTTTTGTCTTTACATTTATTTATTTTAACCGTTTTATTTTTAATAAGAATCGAATTTAACAAAGTTTGTGATTTGGAAGTACGAGGAATTACGCGTTTATTTTACCGAACTTATATTAAATGAAATAAATGTCACTGAGTTTATCTTTAACAAATTGTAAATCGGAATGAAATGAATAGTATCAGTTTATTTGCATTAGGTCTCTTTACGTATATAATCTAATTAATAAGTTAATATTTAACTGCAGTCAAATAATGCGATATTTTTTTTAGATTGATTTAAATGTTTCATGCATTTTATGACAGTTCGTTTTTCATATAGCCTTTCAGCATGCAACATGATACTCTCCTCAAAGTGTTTTCATTGGCTTTATATGACCTAATGTTATCTTCCAGCGAAATTATTTAAAGGTCAAATAGAGTTAATTCGATTAATTTTCCGTCAGATCGTTGGGTTTTCTGACTAGAATACATGTATTCTATAGAGCGAATCAAATGATACACTCTGAAGACTTCAGTGGAAGGATTTGTCATTCCAGTTCGACGATGCTTTGCTGTATCCTATTTACAACATAGGAAGAGACATAATCATTTTCTCTTCCAATACGTAATTTAAATTTACCAGTTACTGACTTGTAATATTATACAATAATGTTTCGTTATTATTATGCATTCCCTGCAAATTTAAGCAAACAAAGAAGAGTTATTTACTCCAGTAGAGTTTGTTAATCGTAGGCTATTGAAGGCTTCACTGCCAATTTCTTCATTTTGGAATTATATCAAAATTGTTTTTATGGCTAATCCCACTTACTTGACTGAAAATGGTATTCTTCTGTGTCAAACGAGAAGAAAAAGGTGTTTCCTTTATAATTAGTGTTCCTTTCAGTAAGTGAAACACATTATTCTCGTATTTTATGTTTATCAATAACTTGTAAATAACTGATTACAACAAAGAGCAAAGTAATTTCATATAATCTTCCTAGATATTCGAAACAATGAATAAAAATAACGCTGGGCATTTTTTCATCAGTCTAATAAAATTACTAGAAAACTGTTCTCTTCCCCAAAACCTAACAGGAAATAACTTGTGAAAAAATAAAACGAAAAAAAAAACTGTTTTAAAATGAGGTGAAATATAATAAATTAAAAATAAATAAAATAGTAGAATCTATTGTAATAAAAACGATAACAGCGGTTCAAAAATTTTCGGCGGCTCAAAAAGTAATCACCTATTTCGCCATTATGAATTATGGGCTGAAAACAGAACAAAGGTTGAATGGTTGGAAATTATAACTAGAATTTGTCTTTATAGACAGAAATCGAAAAAAAAGTGGTTATCATAAAATATGATGTCGGTGCTGACATCAAAACCATAACTCCATTGGCAGAAGTCCTTACTTTGTGTTTGGTGGAATATGAAACGAGACGTTCATTACGAGCTTTTGAAACATGGAAGGACCATCATAGCAGAAACGGACTCGCCACAACTTGACAAGGTAAATGAATAATTACGTTGAAATTTTTCTGCTTTGGTAAACCCACAATATCTGATCACTACAGTGGAATCCAAGGAAAATATGATCGTTAAGGTGGGAGGTTCTTCCACATCCTCCATACTTGCTTAAGTGGTATAACATTCAGAAAAAAAGAAGTTGAAAGCAGTTTTTTCAAAATGTTTTTTTGGCGGGTGGAGGGGCGGTTGGAGCATATTTCTTTGAATATCAAATCGAACAACTGCCTAAACAAACGACTGCTCAGGTTTGAATTCAGAACTGCCCTTCTCTTTGACTCCAACCCAATGTCTAAAGGGTTCAATGTGCACTGCTATTGAACCTATAACTGGGTCAGAAGAAAAAAAGGATTCATAGCTTTTTTAACAGTGTTTGTTCGAAAATCAATACAACGAACTCAACCGGAATTCGAACTCGGTTCGCCGATTTCTTGTTTCGAGCTGCTAGCCATTATATCATCTGCATTCTTATTACACTGTTTGAAAATCAACTCCAGACTATACGATGAACAACACACGTGTGACGTAATAAACCATCAAATTAGGTTTTATAAATATTACTAAAAAAACGGAAATATGAAGAAATACATTTGCTATATTCATGAAATAAGAAGAAATACATTTGCTATATTCATGAAATACATTTAAATGTATCCCGAAGAAATTTCATAACACTTTTTTGATATAAATTTAATTGTGAAAACCTAAACTTGCATAATAATATCAGACGATATATTGTCTTAATGTATTTATTCTTGATTAATATTTCTATTTTTTAAGTGTATTTTCTAGTGTAAGTATTTTCTAGTTAAATGTATTTTCTTCTTACGAAGTTGTCGGTCATCAAATATTTTGTGGTCTGCATGATTTCAGATATTAATTTGTTCTTCATTTCTTTCATTTTCTTTGCCGCCATCTTTGGACGAACGTTCTCATAATCACGGCTCTAGTGATACGTATTGCCCACTCTTAATTGTCTCGCTCAAAAGCGTTTATTAAGGTAAATTAGTCTGTTTTAAATTATTCTATTTCCATTTCCTACTCAAGTTGCCCCAAAAGATGCCATTTATTATTTTTTCCTTTCCTTATTTCAGATAACTCCATCGAGTTTCATATCGAGTGACTATGTTTCGTTTGTATCTCAAAATCTCAACGAAGTTGGCATTTCCCGTTCTAAATGACATCAGCCTTTTTTTATTTTCAAGTACTTCCTTTATTCTTTCGAATCGACTTTTCTGTTACAATCACTCTATACATCCACCACTGATTCTTTTATTTCTAATTTGGAGAGGCGTATTTAAACTACTATTATAGGAACCACTTATATATAATAATAATTTTAGTCTTAGTGACTTACAGATAGATTACAGTTGGATATTTAATGAACTAGAAAGGGGAGAATAATTGGGAACATATCGTTAAAGTGACGTAAGCGACGTCGTCGCTAATGTGATCAAGCATTAACTACCGACATAATTTACAGTTTTCTACTTTTAGCAAGAAAGTTGGAAAATCGTCCATCGCTCCCCAAAAATATATATTCGTCTTTGTTAGACAAAGGATCATATGAATACGTACTTGTATTAAATAAAATCGTTTATTTTTTACATTATTCTGGCATAATGTGAACAATTTCTCTGTTATCAGTTCTTCCGAAAATTATAGCCAGTTCTAGTACTTCACTTAAATTTGTTAAGTCAAGGTACCAAAGAGGGAAACTCTTCAGAACAATTACCATGAAAATATATAGGGAAAAGGCACAGAGAATTTGCGTTACAGCGGTGCGAATGTAGCTGTAGCAGAGATATGCCAGGTCAGGATCGATAGGAATGCAGATTCTTTTTTGTACTTTATCAAGAATCTAAATATGAGGGGTCGGTTGAAAAGTTCATAGGCTGACCAAGATATAAATCTAAGTAAAACACAGAGGATGGTAGACTAAAAGATACCAGAATACAAACAGCTGGCCTGCCAGATGATGTATTCTGGTATACTTGCAGATGCAACAGACCAGATGTAACGGTAATATTAAATGCATAGACGAATAATAGACTTTCCTAGCAGAAGACCTAGCAACTGATTCAATATAATCTTTCCACTTCATGTCAGATGAAAACGTTTGACCTGGCGATCAGCTCTGTTGATCGAATGCAATAAATATTATCTAAATCGATTAAAAGAAAGCAGTTTTTGAGACATTTGAATTAACAAGTCATTTTTCTCCTATTTAACAACCGATTGTAGGTCTGTTGATTGTAAATCAACTGTCAATTTGACCTTCTTGAACCTATTAGACTCACCAGACTTACAATTTAGACAGGAATAAATAATTGCTTCATCAGCATAGATACAGAGCTGAGAAGTGATGATGAAAATTATGAAAAACTTAGGTTTAAGAATATAGCCGTGGTGGACACCCACATTATTGCAAAAAGATCTAGAAGAGTAACCGTTTAAGCCAAGTTTCATTTTGCGATTTGATAAAAAATAAATATTGGATCAGATCAAATTTCGTCTAGAAATACCATAAACTTTCGATTTGTGAATAAAGACCATCATACCAAGCTTTGTCAAACTTCTTCGAGATATCTAAAGCAACAGCCCGAGTTTCACAATTTCTAAAGCTTGATAGACTACTTCAGCAATAGCCTCTAAAGTTGACCTAGATAAGCCAAAACCAAATTGTCAGAAAGAAGGCACTGAGATGCTTAACCAATATGGAGACTGGGACTAAAAAAGAGGATTTCCAACAAACAGGAAAGCAGGAAGCAGCAAGATATTGTAAAGTTTAGAGAGAACAGGAGTCAATATATAACTTCAAATTGTGATACTTAGTAGAATTAAAACGCTTTATTTTATGTTTATCTAATAATATATCAAGAGTAATTCATAGTAGATTAGTTACTAAATATAGAAAATGTTTACTTAAAATTTCTGACCTCAAAACTCTATACCATTGACTATAAGCTGAAGCATACGAATCATTTTGTACTTGTCTACTCGGAGGTTCATAAGAATTAGTTGATTTGTGAACAAGATAAAAATGTTTCTAAAATGAATTATTAGCATTTATTAGGCGTCGAAGATCATATTCTAGCTCATATATATATATATATATATATATATATATATATATATATATATACATACATACATACACACATATATATATATATATATATATATATATATATATATATATATATATATATATATATATATAGGTAGTAATCCGTTGGTATAATCCAAATGAATCCTATTAATGAAATGTGAAATTTTAAAGATTAAATATTAAATATTAAAGCTGACTATATATATATATATATATATATATATATATATATATATATATATATATTAATACTCTCTAAATCTTATTATCCGTTTCCAAGATATGGATAATTTAATACACCATTAATTTTGAGTTATCTCTCTTTCATTTCACTGAGTTTATCTCTTACTGTTTTATATAATTTATATAATTTAGATTCTTTGCATTAACATCTGAGAGTTTCTGTTGAACGAAACTTCAGTCGGATTACTACTATTAAATAGGTCAGCCCCTCGTTCTACCCTGTTCCTCTTCACTTCCCCTTTGACCACTACGATACCATGTCTTACATCATCTCCCGAGTCCCCTTACTACCTTCTCTCTCCCCCTTATTTTCCCCCGCTGACCATGTCTCATATTACAATTCTTCCAGTATCTCCTTGATACACCCCGGTTTTTTCTTTTTCTTTACCTCTCTTTCCGTCTTTCTTCTTCTAGTAATTTCTATTTCAATAATCGACCACAATTGACAGTTTGAATAATCCTGTGAATTTTAATTTTAAAATTTACGGGTGAAAATGATCATTAACTAATGGTGCCTAAATTATGCACATATGTTTTAAAACGTTATAATCTGTTGTGTTTACAAAATGTTCCTACAAAAGTTTTTCTTTGGTTAATGTCAGTCGCATGAAAAATATTAAACTGACAGCAGCCATCAATACATTTTTGGGATTTTTCTTTTCCAAATAATTCAATAAAATAATGTAAATGAAATATATATTATACAATTACATATACGTAAACACACAGACTCACACACACACACACACGTACACACACATATGCGTCTGTGTGTGTGTTTTTGTGCGTGTGTTTTTCACTTGTAAGTGAAAATTGAACGATATTTTAAATGATATTTATTGCACTGGAGTTAAATTTAGGCCCCTGTGTATCCTGAATATCAATATGGGTTCGTTACAACTGATTTTAGTGGAAAAAAACAACATTACCTTACATAATAATATTTTATATAGATCTAATGGTATAATGATGTTAACATATCATAAATGATGTCCTATTCTATAAATAATAATTAGGGCAACTTTTATCTCGGAATACTTTATTCGCATCGCTATTTACAGAGCGCGAAGTACATTTAAAACGGAAATAAAACAATATGAATTGTAACAAGAAATGCGATATTTATGAAAATAATGTTATCAGAGTGAACAATCTAAGAACGACATATACTATGTTCCATAGAAAAAACAAAATTATTGCATATGGCCGAGTTGAACTGGATGGAAAACTTGATTTATTTGTGAAAGATTACTGCAAAAAAAAAATCGTCTTATAGAAGCATTTTCACATAAACTTCGTGTTTTTTTGTCGGAAGGTTATAAGGTAATTTTCGATTGACTGTGAAGAGTCAATTTTTGTCAAGTAATTGTTCTGTAGAGGTTGTAACAAATGAAAATCCGATCTAGTACGGTGGGTGCTAGAGGGTAGGGTCCCATTTTCACTTCTACAAGTTTTGTTTAGGAACATGCGATGCTGTCATGGTGGAAAATAATACCGTTTCGATTTGTCAAAAACGACCATTTTTCTTGAATAGTCGTATTGAGATTGGGGAGTTGGTCACAATACTTATTTGCACTTACTGTTTCACTCGCTGGAAGAAGCCCAAACTGAATTATCTGCCTGTAATGCCACCAAAATGGCAGCAACACCCTCATTGGATGCAAGCCTGTTTTAGCCACGGGTTTTTCACATTCACAAGCTTATTTCCAGCTGCATGTGCGTCGAACGTTATCACAAATGATCCATTTTTCGTTGGCTTGCTATAATTCTATCCAAGGACGGCTCCTTTTCGTGGTATAATGGCAAAGAAATCGCCGCAGAAACACGATCTAGTTTGTTCTGTTCCGTCAAAGAATATGAAACCCAGGATTCAAGTTTGGAAACGGGATCAAATCATTTAAATGGTGAAAGGCACTTGAGATATCGATTTTCAAACACTTAGCAATTTCCGGTTTATTCCCACGATGGCAAGTGTCGTCTTCATCGACACTGGAAGATTACTCGGAGCGTGGTGGACCGTTTAGATTAAAATCGTCCTGATGAAATCTTCCATACTACTTTCTGACGAAGATCTGGAGCACGATCCAAATAAATCTTCTGAACTTTTCTTTTGCAATTACGACGCTTACATTCCTAGATAATAATATGGCCGAAGCGAAACTTTTCATTCTTCGTCTGTGATCTGATTCGCAACTGAACAATGCAAGATTTCAGTCTAGAACACACGAGGAATCGGCACAAAACAAACTCTAGTATAAAGTAAGTTGCAATGATTTTATATTAGCAATGAAAACCAGGCATGAACCTTTTCTCTGTTAAACAATATGGCAAAAGATATTTGTCAAGGGTATACGAAACAGTACAGGGAAAGATGGCTTCTGTAGTGATAGCTATTATAAATATTGCATATATTCGAATAACCCAGAACTTTTACTATGAAAAAAAATCACCTTCATAGGAATAGAAAATGAATTGAGAAAAGTACACAAAAATAGAATCTGTCGTAAGACAAAAATGTGTCACTTCACCGGATTTAACCTTTGCACTGAGGTCATTCTCAGAGAATGTAGAAAGTTGAAATTTTTGGCACACATGATGAGGAAATATTACTGAATTCAATGTGTACAGCGCGATTAACCTACCTAATCAGCTTGCGTAAATGGATGACAGAACGGAAACTGGGAGTGAGATTAAAAAAAAACAAATATTGCTTAGAACTACAAAGGATAGAAAGTTGTGGAGAACCTTGTTCGTCCATGTCATGTCACACGACACATAAAATAAGATGTACTTTTATATTCATGGCTGTACGTCTCGGTCTAATACAAATTCTTTTTCGACGTTTTTATTACTGATTTAGCCATTTGTAAAACCTTCAATATTATAGCTTGTTGGAGAAAGTTTAGTGTTCGGATGATCAACGTTTGACCTCCTAATGTATTTGGAAAGTGTATTTCAATGATGAACAAATGTAGGAGACTGGTTCGAAGTAAAAGGAAACCTAAAAACAAAGAGAAAGATAGAAGGTCAAATAAAAACTTGAGAAAAGCAAAAGCAAGCGAAACGAATATATTTCATAAGTCTGGCAAGATCGAAATGAAAACGATAGATACAGGTACAGTGATATAGATCAGTGGTTCTCGAGTAAGGTTGGCTTAATCTTTCGCTCGGATTCACTATTCAGTCGGATTATCAGATATAGCTGAAGAGGATCATGGGTTTAGTTTATCCAGTAACAACTCAAGAGTGCACAGCTGAATCACTTATTATGCACCAAAATGTCTTAGAATATCATAGACTGGTAGAAAGACAAAGAGGAAATGTGAATAAAACATTTTGGATAAATGTGGTTCGAGTAAAAGGAGGTGAGACTTCAAGAACTGAATCTATGAATACAAAGACACAATGAGAAAAAAACGGTAAGAAGTAAGGAAGAAAATATAAAAGGAAAAAGCCGAAAAGAAAGAAAAAAAAATAACCAAGGTAGAAGAGATAGACAAAGAAAGAAAGGCTGAAACCAGAATAGGGAGATTAATTATTTATTGCTGTCACGTTTGGTTCAGACGTAAATTAACTTTAGATAAAATTTTGGTTTGTGTGAGCTCATTTATGGACGAAACTGTGGAAGTGGGATCTTTCTAAATGTTCTCTCACCTTTTCTGTGTTAAATATTATGGCAAAAGATATTCGTCAAGATATACGAAACAGTACAGGGAAAGATAGCTTCTGTACTAATAACTATTATAAATATTGCATATTCTACTTCTTTTTTTATGTGTGATGTATCTATTCAGCACTTGGGCGATTACGGGCATCCACAATTTCCTATCTATCGTAATGTAGTATTTTGCCGGAATATACATTGAACCTAGTCTTCACATTACACCGTTACAGGAAATCAGTTGCAGGGATGATCTGGGATTATTCCAGGTCACCGAATGCAGAAGTATGTGATCTCATACGCGCATACAGTATTGCAAGTGGGAGAACGTGAGCGTTGTATTAATGGATAAATAAACAAGCGTTCCAGACATGATTGGGCAGACAATATAAACACGTATCAGACCAAGACTCTAGAGGCGGTTTCAAACCCACTCAGGCCTGACGAGATATTAAACTGAATAAAATGTTAAATAATGACTATTGACTTGAATCTTCAGTACTCGTTTCTAATTTGTGACTGCACAACCGATTTCATTACAGAAGCTGCAAGTATTTTTTACTCTCCCGCTCTTTTCCTATGTCTTACAAGGTAACTCAAAAAGTCCTTGCCGTTTTTGATTTATTAGAAAAAGAGGTATACAGCAAATTTGATAAAACTTCAGTCCTCAAAAGTAATCCTCATCGGCATTCAGAACCTTTTGCCAGTGTGCCTCCAACTGCGCAATGCTCTGGCCGGCCACTGCGGGGTTCCTCACAAAGAGACAGATCTCCTGATCTGAACTTCTGGAACCAATGCCTGCGGTGGGTTCATTCACAACATTACTCCAAAAAGGCTTGATATAATCGGCGACTTGATGCGGCTTCGGACAAGCCCACACTAAAATGATAAACAGAATACCCCGAACGAGATTCTTCGGCACTTCCATGTTTTCTCACCGCTTCTCGTACTCTGACTGTTTAGTGTGCACAGCATTCTTGCATTTTTGGTGACCTAATAAAACTTTATATAGTTTTTGAGAAGCATTTTTCCTTTTGTCTTTCCACATGTATCGTATCACAGTCAAAAATCTCATTTGAAGTTTCTCGTTGTAATAAAATTTCCTTCTTTCTTTACAGATTTTTTATTTCGTTCTTAAAGTAAGATATTTAATTGAATCAGTCCCCGAAATTATTAATTTACTTATCCTGAAGTTGTAATCTGTTTCTTTTTTTACACTAAACCTAACCCTAATCATCTCAGTTAAAACCAGGATTATCTCCCTTCTCTCACTCTCTATCTCTCTCCCTTTCTCTCTCTCTCTCTCTCTTACGCTACTATTTCTCTTCGTCTATCAATTCCTTTTCATTCCTTGCTACTTGTGCCCTGTCCATGTATCCGTCGAAATCAACCATCTATTCTTTCAATAGATTCTTTATTGTTATATATTGCTCTCTCCGTTTTCTGTATATTTCTCTTTAGTTCTTTCTTTCGTTCTTTCTTTTTGTCTTTTTTTCTGTTCTTATTCATTGCTTTTTTCTTTTCTCATCGATTTCTCTTCTAAATCTGTCGTTACCATTATTCTCTTGAACATTCATCGCTTTATATTCTTTCTTCTTCATATTTTCTATTCCTCTCAAATATAACATTGTGTTCTATTAGTTGCAACAGTTCTGTGAGTGTTTTGGATTAATCATTGTCATTACTAATTTCTTGGTGAGTTTTTATCTCATTCCTGTCGCTTTTTATTGCTGCTAGCAATCAAAGAAATAACAGCTGCATGTTTTATTTTAAATTAACGTGGCGGTAGCATCATTATAGTTAGATAGGTAACTGTTCTTTCACAGATAAGATGTGCGAGTTCAAGACTCGTTAAAGGTGGATTCTCTAACTCATATCAGTGCTGCTTTCTTAATAGTTGCATAATAACTATATAAGATATATAGACAAAAAATACGAGATAAGTTGAAAAGAAGCTTAATTAAAAATTAATATTTATTATATTTATATATTCTTTTTCATTCAAAATTCTGAGCAATTCAAATCTTTTCAGCATTACTTTATTTTTTGTATTTTTTTCATTTAAATCTCTTATTTCTTCTGAATTTAACTTGCTCGATTTTTGCATCTAGCGGAAGGCATCACTCTCGGGAGCAATTAATCAAATTGGGAACTGGGTCATATTATTATTATTATTATTATTATTATTATTATTATTATCCGTATTTTTTCTACTGTATTCTTACTTTTTTTCCAAAAGGTCAATCTTATTTGCAAGAGCAGACGGTGGCCGTCTATTGTTGTCGAGTTGTCTTTCTCTTCAAAACAAGAAACAGAAAACTCAACAAAAAGAACACAATAAATAATGCAACAAAACAAAACAAATAAAGCAACTTCATAAGAAAAAAAATCAGACATCTTTCCATAACTTTTCGCTTGTCTTTTGGCATCCAGTCATTGTTGCACACTTCCCGTCGTCCTTGGCATTTTATGTGTAAATTGTTCGTTCAATCGGGTTTTGGCGTTCAATTTGCGAAATCATCGATCTCTCTTAGAGAAAGTTTCATTGGTCTCAATTCTACTTTGTTCTTAATATTCCTTCATTTAAACAGTAGCTTATTTTTCATTTATTTCCTTTGCATTCTTTCTTTTCCCCTTTTTGTTGGTATTCTTCTTTTTCTCATACTACACATCTCATGATTTTCAACTGCCAATATTTTGCTCCTTACTACAAAGATTTTGTAGATAATTAACTTAATTCTGCCCATGTGTAAAGCCGTTCGGTACCCAGCATGTATTGAACTCACTACATACGCAATAACCTTCAAAACGAGTTTGTTAGACTTTACTCTACGGCAAGCACGCTAGAATAAATTCTATGTATCACTTAGATTTACTTTTTTACTTTTCGTAACGAATGATATCTTAGGTTAATTTGCAGACGAAACAATCATAATTTATCAATGATTTAAGAATTAAAATTCCCCTGATTTATTTTCTCTTCATAAATACATTTCCCGGACCAGAAAAAATCTAAGTAGTAAGACCTTAAGAATAATGTTAAGCGTCGTGTCTAATTATATTTTACAAACTTCTCTGTTTTGGCATTGACAGAGGCCACAAATATATAAATGTAGCTGTCTTTGATATGGCATTGCGTATCTCTGATATCACCAGAAAGGACATTTGATATATCAAATGTATCCAAGTTTTAGATGATTCAAAACTACTCGACGTCAAACTTAATAAAAAAAGAAAATCTTAAAAACATTGAGATACGATTGAAAGTTACGCGAAAAAGGACAAGTATTTCCAAGTTGAATGTTGCACTAAAGCATCGCTGGCTTATTTATATCAACATTATATTTAATGAATGCACATATTTGTGTATGCATCAACATTTGTAAACTGAAATTATGAACAAGCAGTCGAGAGATCGAGGACCTATTAAAGAAAATTTGGTTCACAACATTAATTGAATCATTAAGCCCATTTACCATCACAGAAACCACTTTTAAGTCCAGTGTGCATTAACAATTAGGCTACGAGAAACCATCATGACAAAGCAATAATCAACTACTCATTTAAAAAATGCATATCTCATTGGAAATCTATATTGACTAAATTAATTTTTGTACCTGAATACAGGGAGGCACCGTGAATAGCGGCTTGGATTGAGAAATCGGAGAGTCGAGTTACGTGCTAATGCCTTCGGGAAAGGTGTTAATTCTCCTCTTCTCTCTCCAGTTATGGTTAAATAGCAGGACAGACCGAGTTCTATAGCCTTGTACGGCAACTGGTCTACCGCAGAAAGAAATGGCAACCTACTGCGGGAAAAAAACTGCCTCGTCAGTCATGTATATATATATATATATATATATATATATATATATATATATATATATATATATATATATATATATACTTAATACACCAGCAGCACTACTCGGTGCTTCATGCCCTATGCAATCATCAGCTATAAATTAACTGACCGTTATATACATATATATATAACTTGGGATCAAATAAACATTTATAAATTTAACATGTTTCGCTTTTAATAAAGCTTCAACAGAAAATTAAATATGGAGGAAATAAAAGAAAATTCACATTAAATTGCACAGAGACAAACTAGGCAAATACATAAGCACAGGAATTATACAAACGAACTGTGCTTGACAGAACAGATGTATGTGAAGTCTGCTTAACTAATGACAAACAACACAATAACAATACCAGAATTTCTTTTTCTTCTTCATATTTCATTATCTCCTGAAGCTTTAATAAAAACGAAACATGTTAAATTTATTTTATAAACGTTTCCTATTTCTTCCTTATTCTATCATATATATATATATATATATATATATATATATATATATATATATATGTGTGTGTGTGTGTGTGTGTAAAATATAAATGTAATAATAATAATCATCAGTATATAACAAAGTGATAAATAATAATCAATGTAATGTAATTAACGACCAACACCAGTAAATAGCTACAAATAATGTTATTCAGATCCACAGTCATTCCTACATAGATAGATAGATAGATAGATAGATAGATAGATAGATAGATAGTGGAATATTCCTGTAAAGATCTACTTGTCTTGAAAATCACCCTTTATATCAAGTGTTTCAACTGAACTCAAAGACCAAATACTGAGTCCACTGAGACCGACCGATTTAACGCAACCATCAATAAGCACACATGCGCGCGCACCAAACACTCCATACGACCAATACATAAAGTCACGAGCGGGAATAGACACACACACACAATCACATACACACACTCTCAGAAGCATACATACACAGGCCTGTATCAATATGGGCAAGTGCCTATTTAACATTTGTCTAATATATATATATATATATATATATATACGTGAACATGGTAACTGAGATCAAAATTATATATATATATATATATGTATATGTATATATAAACACATACAAATACCTTATTGATACATACATATTAATGTTGTTGTCAACAATATATATACGTATGCACATATATTTTCATGCAAAACACACATATATGTGTAAGAATACATACACATTTGAGGGTGCATCACTAAGTCTCTAGCCTACTTATTAGTAGAAATTTTACATTTTCACCGATTAATGTTCGAACATTATGATTACTATTAGAAATTGAATTAAGTACCTAGAGAGGAAACGAAATTATACTGAAAAATAAATATATTTGGCACAAAATGCTTAAGGTATAAAATTCTTGCGTATCTACATACATATATATCTGTACATCTAGATATGTAGTGCTAAAGAGAAGTGAAACATACAGACGTGCGCGCGCGCACACACATTCTCACACACACACATATACATATATATATATATGTATATGTATATATATATGTATATATATATATATATATATATATAATGGCACATCAATAATTGAACAATTGTGATTCTCGCATTTCATGCATGACTCGAACAATGGCGTGAAAAGTTCTCGAAGAAAAATACTATTATGGTTCTCATTGCGAGAGAGCATTCTTACTAACGTCTGCCCTTTTTGCTTTGTCAATCGATCATTACCTCAAAACAACTAAATAAAAAATACAATGTATATATATATATATATATATATATATATATATATGTGTGTGTGTGTGTGTGTAAGACGCACGCTCCCCTTATGGTTTCATAGTCGGGCACTTGCAAAGTAGATATACACTATAATCTGAAAGAAAAAACAACCATGAAAGGTAAGAAAGAAATGCCCAATGTGAATATGAGTAAATATCTATAGGAAAATTTTTTTATATTGAGGTCTAATACTTTCATTTGGCAATTCTTTCGGGTTCTTTTTTATTTTCATATTGAATAAAACGATGATGAGGAATTAATAATAATAATGATGTTAACATTATGAATAATATAATGAAGATGTCGGAGAAATAATAGAGGAACATAATATGCAGCAGGATAAAAAAGATATCGATCCCGTTGAAAAGGAAATATAATAATAATAATAATAATAATAATAATAATAATAATAATAATAATAATAAGAAGAAGAAGAAGAAGAAGAAGAAGAAGAAGAAGTAGAAGAAAATGATCATGTTATACACACGAAGTAGAATCTATCTTTTTCAGTATGAAATCGCAAATGATCGCCTAAATCAAACCAGAGGGCCAGATCAATTTGTCGTAAACAGGAAGAAATAATGTGGAAAATGTGGATATATCTGTTCTAGTAAAACGCAAAGTAAATCTCTAGAAAAATACACGATATTGATTGAAAAAATTTAAAAAAAGCTTTTATCCTTCGTTATTAACGCTCTTGGACGAGACTCGAAGAATTTCATGAAATAATCGAATGAAGATCTTGAAATCTTACAAATGAGGAAGCCATTCAGACAACTTCATAATTAAAATTTGACATAATACTGAAGGTGATGCTAGAGAATTGCAGAGAGTTATTGTTTATATACGCGCGCACACACTTGCACACACACATACATATGCACACACACAGAGAGGAGATTGAACAGAATTTTTTTAACTAAAACATATCTACATTTATTTATTATTAATCAATAAAATTCCGCAAAGCTTCGAGGGCGGAATCGGAAGAGACTGCCTGTCCCGAACCAGGTGGTCAGCGTTTGTGTCGGCCTTTCTGTTCACGAGAAAGAAGTTCAGAAACTGTAAAGTATTGCTGAGCCGAAGGTTACCATTCATTTTCACGGTGTGTCAGAGTTTCAGCCGGCCAGGGAATTTGAATCATGAGAACAAAGATTTGCTATGTTGGCGGCAAGAGAGATGACATGATCATAAAATTTCTCGGTCTCGTGGTTCATATATGAGAGAGTAGGGCTTGAGCACCGTGTCAAGGATGTAGACGGTAGGATTGACCAGGACGGTATGATTGACCATGAGGGTATGATTGACCATGAGGGTAGGATTGACCATGACGGTATGATTGACCATGACGGTATCATTGACCATGAGACTCTGTGAGAAAAAGTGGAGATAATATGGTAGTCTTTGTACATGACCCACACAACTATCACCAAAAGCGTGAACATGAGCTTGGTGGTTTCTGTGCCGAGAGGCATATCCTTCCTTCACTTCACCGGGTCAATTTCAACATCTCCAAGCCTCAGTGGTTAGCAACTAGTACGACGTGTATGTCATCGCTTTTCATTATCGAAAGTTGCTATATCAATATCCTTGATGCGTTTGAGAGAGAGAGAGAGAGAGAGAGAGAGAGAGAGAGAATGAGAGAGAGAGAGAGAATGAGAGAGAGAGAGATTTTTGAATGGTACATGGTACGCAAATCTGCCTTTGGCCATCTTTCATTTATGGCCTTTTAAAGATGTTATCAGATACTAAATGCACAGTATTTATATTTTGAGTATTCTTTCTGATTTCGTTGAATGTTAAATCAATGATGCTTCACACATAAAACACATATTTATCATTCTTGGAATATTTTTGTGATATAGAGGCTAAATGAGTTGGTTGAGCATTTACCAAAGGCATCAATGGAAGACTTTCGAATTTAATAAAAACCATCATTTTCCAGATAAATAGGTCCTCCTCAACTGAAAAGCTGGCGGAACACACTCCTTTATTAATGCTAAATTTTTTTAATAAAATAACATACTTCGACACGACAATGATATGTGTTGGTCAGTGAGAACTCCTATATTCTGCCTAAATATCGAATTTTATGCAAACTAAAATTCATTCTGCCTTCCCCACAGGGATTTGAACTTCGCTTTCCTACATGACAGCCGGGAATATTTATAGATTTGTTGGATAATTATTATCGCTGGTTGGGCGTCTAGGGCAGTATCTTAATTAGCACAGTGTTACTGATTTCTATTCCCAATAGTACTGCACACTTGCTCCCTTCTGACAGAATAAATTTAAATTGAAGTTGCAGGTTACAGTTTCCACTTCTTTCCTAGTCGAAACATTTATATATTCCCCCAAAAGTCGTTGTTAAATCTTAAGTAAAAAAAAAAAAAACTACGATGCTGAACGCTGGCAAGTCATTCCTATTTGGGAGATTGGATGCAATACAAACTTCTATTTTCTATCTTGATTTAGTGCTACAAATATCTTCGTCAATATCTGGATCTATTGTTTTAGAGAAAAGCCTGACAGAAACAAAAGTTCCACTTACAGTACAAGAGGATAAGAGAAAATGACGATCCAGTTGGTGACATTTTCTGTTGTTATTGTCGTAAAAAAATTCATGTCATTTATTGTCATATTTATCTTCTTTTTTCCTGAAGCAGGTTGTAAAAATATATAAAAGAAAAAATATGGTGTCGTCAATCACACAAATAGTTGATTGTTCGAACTAAGACTGAAATTGAAATATTCATCACAGATCTTGAATCGACTAACACCTGAGAATGGCCGGAGAGAATAACGGCTGAAATGTTGTGGTAATATAAAACAAAGATGAGGAAAATAGTCTGAATGTAAATAATGATAATTCCTGCTGTTTTTTTTTTCAGATATTAGTTTACTCAGCGTTTTCTCTTCCATTTCATTCCTCCTTCATATCCTGTGCGTGTCAAATTCTCCGTTCCTCCATTACTTTTGACTGAAATTTCACCTGCTGTATGTGTTCTATCCATGTTATACTCTTCACTCGTTTGAAATTGTTCAGCATTTATAAATTTTGATTTGAACAAAGATTACTATTTTTTTATAACATCACCCTCTTCACATTATCCAAAATAGTAAATGACTAGCTGTTCCTATCCGAGTAGGCTCAGCTGTTCACGTGACTAGATTATGCCTCAGGAAGATGCCTACTGAGATGCATTTGTCTTTCCTCAATACCCACAAAGCAAAACCTGCAGTTTATACTGTAACTATATTGACCGGACCTTAATCAGGGTTTTCTGGTAGAGAGAGAGCATAAACTGGGTTCATCAACAGTTTTGAACAATGTCTGTACACTTAAAACTTCGGTCACGATGATATGTGACTTCGTGTCAGCACAACCAGTGACGTCTTCCTCGCAATTCTGTCTATCTATTTTCACTTGCGAACCTTGGGTGAAACCATGGAATGGCTTTTAGACATTTCCCAATGGTGCTGCACACTAGGATTGCTTCCCCAGGCCGATATTATTAATGTTTCATTCTTGACACGTCAGCTATGGTGAAATTTTAACCTTGATTTCATGATCAGAACGGTAATTTTTTTAACCACTCAGTAACGAACCAGAAATAAAACGAAAATAATTCAGCATCTTTATTGTTAAATTATATGAAAACTTTGTTAGTAGATGGTTTTCTTGTTCGTCGAAAGAGCAAGATTTTTGCATCACATTTTCAGACTAGATATTCAGGAGATACGTTAAAGTATTTTCCCTAAATTTCTAAGTTTCTCGCCAGAATTAATAATATATAAACAACAGTCTTATTGCAGGTGTAACGCTCTAAGCTTCACCAAAAAAGAGAGAAGTATACCGAGGTGATGTGAATTCTTTTTAGAAAATGTCTCGAGGTATTTTTTTAATTATGACATTAATCCGAAAAAACTTGGTCTCAGGAGAAATGGTAAGGTTGTCTCTGATTAGTCAACCATTGTTAAGACAAACAAAACAAAACAAAACAAAACAAAAAAAAAGAACAAGAGAAAAAGAAAGAAAAAAAAGTTAATCGTCTGAGGACACATCAGCTCCCTGCTTGGAAAGAAACATCTGTTGTGTTTATAATCAACCTTGTTTACCTTTCTACGTTCCACTGAACTTGTCGTTATTACGTTAAGGTCAATGTTCAACGAATATCACATCAGAAAAAAAAATATATATATATAAATAAATAAAAGAACTTTTCTTGTATAATGAAGAAAAATATTTCGGTTTAGACAATGGTATATTTGACCGAGTGGTAAATACGTATGGAGACGAAATTTCATCAGAAAAACAACATAAAAACGAAAAGATCGACTTGTCTTCTGAAGAGTAACCTAATGGCATTATTTCTAGTTTCATGCTGAGCATAAATAAGAAGTTAATATCTCTGTATGTTACTAATAAATAGTTACTGATATTGTGGAATATGACAAAAATGATGCCACTTTACACTAAGAAGCTATTTTTTTTTGTCGGAGGGGGGGGGCAATGATTTGCGCCTCATCCTTTCTTATATTAGACAATCTCTACAGAGTAGGCAACCATTGGCTCACTACGCTACGTGTTGCTGTTCTAGTTTCTGTAGAAAGTAGGTTTTATGGGTTTGAGTTATCGGCCCTCACACAACCGATTTTGAATTCAAAGTGCTCTTTCTCTTAGCCTGCTGCCTAACAAAGGCTAAATAGTTCAGTCTGGCTTGCTATTTCACCTACAGCTTGGAGGATAAGAAATGTTTTCATGTCTTTTCTAAGAGTATATGTGCGAATTCTAATTTTCGAACTGACAGCTACTATCAGAAATCGATTTTATTATCTCTTGGATTTTCTTAGTAAAATAATAAATAAACGATATTTATTATTTACTCATTGTTTTCTTTTATTTATTATTTTGCGAAGAAAATCCAAGAGATAATAATCAAAATGGATTTTTATTACTGTTACACTGTGTGCATATACAATAATTCCGGTGCTAATTGCATTTACTGGAGTTATAAATCAAGAGCTAAATATATTATAAACTATCATAGACCTTATTAGGATGTAGTAAATATTTCATAGTTAAGCAACAGTCATAGAAGTTCTGGTTACTGGATTAGCATTTATATATAATGTACTAATATTTCGAAGATAACGTGAAAAATCATTGAAATATCACTTCTTTTAATAAAGTATTACCGACTTATAATTAGTTTTTGGGAATTATATTTCCATTGTAATCCTCATAGTGAAAATCGTCTTGTAGGCCATTAACGGTAAATTGTATTCTCAGTAAGTGTCTCTGAAATGTGGTCCTGTCGCAGATTTGAGTTGTTTAGTTGTAGATATCTATATTCAGCAAAATGACACCTGTGTTAGAACGATTCTTATCAAATTAGTCTTGTAAATTATTGCATTATTGGAGAGACTGACCCTCCACTCGTGTGGCCTTGAGTCAGAATAAGTTAAATTTTATCATCATCTGCAAATCCACCGACAAAAGAAATATGCTATGTTACCATTTATTTTTTTCATGCATGTTCTAAAGTTTAGGGTTAAAACAATTTGAGTTTAGCAGAAGAAATCTTGACACCCAGAAAGAGCTTTTCATCCGTGTATACATTTTATGGTTGGTTTATTCTGTAGCACCGGTGAGGTTTTAAGAGAACTATACTAGATTGGATCTAACTTGACATCCATGCAGGAAATTTTTACGGTAATTCCCCAAGATCAAGCAATCAATAATACTGAGAGATATGTCACCATTACCAGAGATTCCTTCGTAATGACAATTAATTGTTAACATGTGTGACATTACATAATTAAAGTAATCAAGACAACTATACGGTTAACGTCTCGATATTCAAGAGATATGACTAGAATTGACGTGAGTTTCCTTCAATGTTATTTTTTAAAGTAATGGGAAAAGTTAATATTCTGGTTATACTATTCTTTTTCCTTCTAGTAATATGTTTTCCCCATTTCAACTGTCGTTATTACTGGAAGTGTTGAAGTGATATGGTTTCTCTTATTTGGTAAAGCTCTTTGTTTTTGATAATAATATTTAATTATGTAAAATTACTTACTCATTACTAGACCACGCATAAACCCGTTGCTTTCCTTTTCAAACCATTTCAGGATGCAAAATAATGTGGTATTAATTTTATTATTTATTACACATATCATAATTATCAATTTTATTATTTATTACACATATCATAATTATCAATTTTATTATTTATTACACATATCATAATTATCAATTTTATTATTTATTACACATATCATAATTATCAATTTTATTATTTATTACACATATCATAATTATCAATTTTATTATTTATTACACATATCATAATTATCAATTTTATTATTTATTACACAGAACAACAGAAAAACTAAAAAATACTTTCACCATATTAAAATTATTAATATGGCATCATTGAAATAAATTTAGTAGTTTTAGTAATTCCTATATTTTCTGGAAATTCAATGCCGTTAAATTATCAAATAAGAGAAAATTCAAATTTGAAACAGACTATCGCCGCTCGTTGATGTCCCCAGTGTCCACTTTTATACATATATATATTTAATCGGCATCAGCCCATGCAAGGCTGTAAAGTAACTAAAACACAAGGGGTTGCAGGGTGTGGAAGAATTAGGAACAGAAACATTAATAATGAGCAGAAAGAGAAAAGAGTAATCAGGAGGACAGTAGAGACAGCAATCGACACTGCATTTAAACTTTTGCAGATTAAAGTTGGCTGGATCTGGAAGGGAGTTCCACAAGCGAGAAGTGCGAAAAAAATGGTAGCATAGAATTTACGGCTATATCTAGCCAGCTCAACTGTAAATTGATGAGATTTCGATCCCAGTAGAGTACCGCGCTTAAATTCATACTTTAGGTACCATAGCGAATCGCTCATCCGGACAATTACTATGAAAGCATTTATAGAAAAAACACAGAGAGATAACCTTACGGCGGACCAGGATCAATAATATTGCAGATTCTTCTCTGGATCTTATCAAGGAGTTCAAACTAAATAGGAGTGGCACCGGGCCATATGTGGCAGAATGGTAGACTTATAGATATGTAAGATTAATTCCAGAGAGAAACATTATCTTGCACGGCACAGGGAAGCAAATTTCTTAACAGCGGACCTAGCTATGGATTTCATATAGTCTTTCCATTTCATGTCAGCTAAGAATGTTAGCCCAAAAAGGTGCAACGAGTCAGTTTCCTGGAGGATCGCATCAGTCTTGTCGGACTGATCAGCCTTACTATCGAGATAGTAGTAAGTATTTGTGTCATCAGCGTAGATGCCAAGTTGAGAGGTGAGGTCACTGGTAAGTTTGTTAGTGAAAATTAAAAACTGGACCAAGGATGAAGCGTTGGTTGATAACCGCGTTAGTATGAAATGATGTAGACTAGTGGCCTTTCAGGATATCTTTCATTTCATCGATAGGAAACACTGGATCACTTTACTAATGTGCCAGGAGACATTTCAGCTTATGAAGAAGTCCTGTATGCCAGACTCTGTCAAAGGCTTTTGAGATGTCCAATGCTACCGCTCGGGCTTCACTGTTTTTTATCTAGAGCATGATAGACTCTTTCCTCAATTATCGTCAGTATATCAGCAACTGACTTGGAGAAACCAAAAACATATTGCTTGTCTGAGGAGTTCTTCAAAAAGAGGTAGAAGGCCGATAGTTGGAAGGGTCGGACGATTCACCAGAGATCTTAAGAACTGGAACAACAAACGATGACTTTCAGCAGGCAGGAATGGAATACGTGTATGCTGGCTTTGACACAAGAAGAATCCTCAGCGGCGCACTTTTCAACTGGAAGGTTAAAGATTTTCTTCCTGACGTCCAAGGGGCGTCACGAAAAAAATCACGGAGCGAGTCCCAATCAGTATGCTGGTAAGGGAAAGAGGTCTTATGTATAGGGGGTTCCTACTTAATAGATGATAGGAACGAAATATCAATAGCTACTACAGAGTGGTCCGAATTGCCAAGAGAGACGTGTTGCGAAGTGTTAGCAAGAGCGAGGAAACGAGGTAAGAAATTAATCATGTGGAGAAGCCTTATTGCTCGGTTTTGCTAAGTAAACGAGTAGGGAAGCCCATGACTTGAGTAAGGCATTGGGCAATGTAAAAATTCAATATTTGAATAACGGCAACATTATTACCTTTAGAAGATGTTGCTACGTGTTAAAGTCACTGAAGACAAAGATGTTCGCAGATGGATGGAGAGAAAGTGCCTTTTCTATAGTATCTGTTACTGCGTCTAATATATTGCAGTCCTGGGAAGAGGGGGGATAAAGAAAAAAGAGATAGATAATAGAGTTTAGTAACTATATATATTATATATATTATATATATATATATATATATATATATATATATATATATATATATATATATATATATAATATATATATATATATATATATAATATTCACAGAAGTAGATGAAAAAATGAGAGACACACACACAAACCTAGCCTTTAAAGAACTATGTTACCTGTGAATATATGTGTGTGTGTTTCTATGTCAGCGTGAGTGCTGTGTATAGATAGTTTTTTAAATGTACTACATTCATAGGAGGAAATGGCTCAATATTAAAGATAGAGTGTTTATGGACAGTGTTGATGTATGTTGACTGTTAGTTTCTTGCCTTAATGTGAAAGGAAGAATGACGATCCCATTGAAACTAGCAGTCACCATGTTGTATTGATTCTCCTGGTCACAATATCTACATAAATGTATATAATTTCCAAATCTCGAACGTGGAGAAACTAAGACTAATTAAATGTTGAAAATCCGGAAGAAAAATAAAAATGTAATATACCGTTAAAATCAAAATCGGCAGAAAGAAAGAAAAATAGCGCGAAGGGAATAACCAAAGATAACATCCAAATCGGAAATGACCTCTAAATGGAGAAAATGGCGGATGGAAGTTAAGAATTAAATAATGATGAAGGAACACGACTAGAGAACAATACAAATGAATAGAGGCGCAAAAAAGAACTGTTAGTGAATGGCTGATAAATTACTGAATTAATTAAAAGATTTTCTTTTGAAGAAAGAGGCTAATGACCACGCGAGCAACCGACTATTTATTTAATCACTGACCAGGATAATGATTCGTCACCCATGACAACGTATCGTCCTGTTGTCGCATTTCTCACGCCTTTTCCGCAAATCAACCCAGTTTTTCCCCGCTGCTCGCGATTTGCTCACATCTAATGTTCTCGTTATTACAATTGTTATTCATTTCTAAATTTTAACATCGATTTTAGTTCAGTTTGAAGTGCCTGTGTGTATGTCTGTCTAATGAATCAAGTTTTTTTTTCTCTGTAATATTGATTTATTTTCTCTTTGGCTCTCATTTTTTGCAAAATTAAATTCATTCATTGCAGTTCAAAGCTTTTTTAATACTTTCTAAATCTTCTATTCATTCTCGTTTATTCTTTCCATTTTATCTCTCACTTCTTTTGTAATTCTTTTATTTCATCGTCTATATGTCATTTTTCATGACGTGTTTGATATTGTTTAGGCCAGAGCCAAATTGATTCCTTAACATTTTCTTATACGGACAAAAATACTTTGATTGTATACAATGGAAATGAATAAAGAAAAACTACTTTATTTATGTTCGGATTAATGTCCCCATCATCATTGCTCTTATCACAGTTTCAATCGTTGTGCTCTCCGATCTTCTTCAGATGTCTGCCGATCAAGATAATTTGCAGAATATTTCAAACTTGTCCGCTTATTTGATTTACGGAAGTAGATCATTCACGTTTCGTTATTTATGACTAGGAATACCTCGTCTTCTTTTTATTTTTCTATTTTTAGTATTGCTCAGCTATTTCTGTCCTACAGGATTAAAGTGTTGGTTCGAGAATTTGAAGGCATATTAATTCTTAGTTCAATACTTGAACTGGTTAGTACAGACTAAAACACATTGGAAACAGGGTGAGCACTAACTGAGCTGTACTAAAATAAAAAAGAAAAAGGCGAGATATCCCTGAACATGGACAGCAGAATGAGTACAATGTAGCTGTGTAGATTCAATGAAGGGTTCTGTTCGAAATTCTACAAAGGATATTGGAATGGATAAAAAACACCTGAAGAAAGCCGAAACGTTGTGATAACAGCAAAGACTAGGACAGTAGCTCGAAAGCCAATAATCTGAAAAACGTTTCTCTTTTTTGTTTTTTGCTTATTTCGACTTCCCACCCCAGAAAAAAAAAATCTTTATGATGAAATAATCTATTGCTGACTCTAAAAAAAGTGAATTTTTTTAAATTGTGAAAGGGAAAACTTTTTCAATTTACAATTTAAAATTAACTATTTTAATCTACATGCATATGCTAAATATTGACCAGATGAAAGGGTTTCTTTTTCTTAGCATGCAATCAAATAAGTTAATGTCTTCGCTTAATTTTCACGTTAACATTTGTTGCGTACTGACTTCCTCCACACCCGTATATACATATCAGAGATTGTCTCTCTAATAATAATTCAGACAAGATACATATTAGTTACACGGCCACTAGATTAACGCATCGATTATCTCCTTATTTGTTCAGTATTAGTTCAATTAAATCGCATATCATTATCTACTACAACAACTAAATACAAGATATCTGATAAATCCTTATCAATGATAAGTATATTATTATATAAATTGTAAAAAACGAGTAAATAATAGAAGTTTAAGAATAAAGAATGTAACCAACAGCTTTATATATATATATATATATATATATATATATATATATATATATATATATATAAGCTTGTGAATTGTGATCGAGGGCTTGAGCGTTGTAACTAAGGTCTGCCTAGCATAGTTGCTGTATGAATCACAGGTGGTCTCTGTGGGTGTTGAATAAACACAAATGTGCCTGTTCTTAGCCTATTTTCTCTAAAGGTGTTGTTATCAAAGGTATTTTTTTTAATGCAATTATTTTGTGTTATTTTTTGCCGTGATGCTTTATGGTGATTTGTGGTCATGGGTTATATAAAACTAGTCTCTTTTCTTTCATCTATGTTCAA
Source organism: Acanthosepion lycidas (assembly GCA_963932145.1). Taxonomy (NCBI): domain Eukaryota; kingdom Metazoa; phylum Mollusca; class Cephalopoda; order Sepiida; family Sepiidae; genus Acanthosepion; species Acanthosepion lycidas. The sequence goes on from OZ010596.1 coordinate 67,589,521, forward strand.
CTCACGTTACGACTACTTACCTTTCATATGATTTAACGCTGTTAATCGTTTTCTGCTCTGTCTAGGCAATCTATACATCAAGTATATATATATATATATATATATATATATATATATATATATATATATATGTGTGTGTGTGTGTGTGTTTGTGGGTGTATGCATGTATGCATCCAATAATGATATTTCCAATATTTAAATAAATCTAGGAGAGATATCATTGTCTCTTTAATTATTAGAACGAATATATTTTTTATATTCTTTTCTAAGTGCATGTTGCATTCAAGCGTACTTGAGTTTAACACAGAACTTTTGGATTTAGGTAAAAGAATACTTGTTGTAATACTCACTCATAAACACGCATTCATAAAAAAACACAATTATACTTTGAAAAACACGGGAAAAACAAACAAACATGGAAGTGGAAGTTATCTATATGATTCAAAAATTAAACATAACAATATGTCGGATTTAAGCCATTTCCTAAATATAAATTGTCTTTGTTTACGTTAGGATGCATAGAAGATATGGATGTGTCGAGAAGTGTGTGTTCAAAAGGCATTATTCGAGCTTTGTTTGACCGGAAGTCCTATGTGGTCGAGAAGTTAGGAACTGCAGGTCCAATGACGTTTTCCCATAAGGGACGGAGGCTAGAATCCTCTCGGAAGACTTATAAATTTTCTGACAAGATTTCTTGAATATTCAGGCCCGTAGATAAAAAATACCGTTTAATTAAAAAAAACTGAGAATCTACTCAAATATGTGTATGAATCAAAAATAACGGTTAAACAAAATAAATAAAAAATTACAATGACAATGAAATAGATTGGTGTGAAAATGAATATTTATGAGCTAAAGTAATTGATCTTTTCATCATTAGGCTATGGACAATATGGAAATCTCTCTCTCTCTCTCTCTCTATATATATATATATATATATATATATATATATATCTTCTGCATGCACACGGACACGTACGGATATATGAGAGCAGGTTTGTGTTTGAGCTCGTGATCATATATAATGTTTAAGATTTGTTATATTTATATGGGACGAATATTTAGACACTGCAAAAATACAATAAAAATTAAATAAAGCTTGTCTGTTTAATTTAACTTTTGGTGATGAATTCTTGTTGAATAAATCATTGCATATATATATATATATATATATATATATGTTTGTCAGTTATTGAATTTTAACAAATTACTTCACTTGGGAATCTCTCCAAACTTGAGATATATTTGCTAACTTTGAATAAGTTATTAATCTTCTAGCATCTATCATTTCAAAATATACGTATATCATATATATATATATATATATATATATATATATATATATATATATCATTTATATAGTCGGCTATAAATATTAGCAGAGAAGTGGAGACAGAGTATGTGTATGAAATTTCTTTCGACCGTTTTTGCAAGAGTTCCATGGCAGATATTCCAGACCCTCCACACTTCTTGGTTATTTATTTACGAGTATGCGAGTCACTAACATGTACCTTTTATCCAATTTCTACTTTGCATCTTCATCCTTGTCCCAATACCTTTTCTCTTTTAACCTACCCTTCCCGCGCATCCAAGCAGGCTGTTAAATCTCCCAGTACGCACCACACACCCGGGATATTAAATGATTAAATCAATAACACCCCCTTCCTTAGATGAAAGAACTGACTTACGTCATCCTGATACATTCTGAATCCGTTCCTGTTTTTTTCGAAACGTCATAACTCTGACATACTGCGCCGAGCATTTGCTATAATTCATCCACCGAAATGAAGTTGTCCAAAATATTATGCTCCAGTGTAAAGGCTGGAATAATTTGTGGACGCTATTCTGGGGATCTAATATTGACTACAGTAGATACCCTGCTTGTTTTTATAAATAATGTTTGTATCTGTGCAAAAATTATTTAACAGGGAACTATTAAGGATTTTAAAATTAAAACGGGTAAATGTTTTATTATGTTTTCTCGAGTACGCAAGCCGGTAGACGAAATAAATACTGTTTAAAATAAAGGGAACGTATAGTCTCTACAGGTATACCTTAAAATAACGTCTGAAGTAATAAAAAAATAGATCAGATTAAAAAATAAAATCCGTTAAATCTTTAGAAATGACTTTGTTTAAGTTTCGGATACAAAACTGAGTAGATATGAGTTTCAAGAAAAAAAATCCAAACGTGTGAATGTGGTTTAAAGACAAAACAGAACCGTACCTTATTTTGAAGTTCTTCATCACCGTGCATTAAAAACGCTCCGGTCAGATAGCAGTTTCTTCTACGAATGGGGACACAAGTTTTAATCCTGCCGGATGACACATTTTCTTTATTATTTTTTTTCGAGGTAGACGAAACAAATAAGAATAAACGAAACGTCTGCATAAATACGGATATTCACCAAAATTAACGTTTGAAATGATGAAAATAAGTTGGATTAAGAAATAAAATCTATTAATTCTTTAGAAATTAGTTTGCGTTTCGGATACAAAACTGAGCAGATATGCGTTTCGGATACAAAACTGAGCAGATATGTGTTTCGAGAACAATCTGAATGAGTGACTGTGACTTACCGGTAAAATCACGTCGGATCAAAATGTGATCCTCCTGCGAATACGCGCATGAGTTAAAAATAACACTTGACGTTGGTAATTTCATTCCTACCATCATCGAATAACTTTAGGCAATATAAAATACATAACGGACACTGCTCTCTGCAAACAATTCTGGCAATTAAAGAATGGTGGTGATAAACCCATTATTACGCGGGATATTGTAGCTAAAGCTAAATGTTACAATGGGAAAGGCGGTAAATGTAATTTATGCCTTGTAGAAAAATGAGTATTTTAAAACACATAAATAACCCTAGTTTATTAAACAAGAGAAATAAATTGATGGTTGTATGTAGGCATGAAAATAAATATCAGCTGAAATACGTTGATCCTGATCAATTTTTAATGCAAATTATGGTTTGTTTTTATTTCTTTCTTTTGAAAACAAGAACCAGTAATCTCCCTTTATGCTTAATATAAAAAATATCTACAGCTAAAGTATTTTTAAACACACACACACACACGTACATACACACACGTACACACACACACACACACACACACACACACACACACACACACATATATATATATATATATATATATATATATATATATATATATATATGTGTGTGTGTATATTATCCCGTTTATTCTAAATGTCAAATATGTTTTTTAAAATAATAAAATGTAATCCCCGTGTAATATATGACTAAACTACATTGAGTGATAAAGATTATTAGGAGGATTTGACATAATCATAATAAACTAACTCACCGAGTATGAAGAAACCTCAAGAGAACGCAGAAAGCACGGGACGATGGTATATCGAGTGAAATTCGTTACCTCTTCGTCACAGAAGCCTGTTTTATAAATTTCCGTTTTTCGGATTACAACCTTGTTTTCGTTTTGTCCACTTATTACTGAGAGTATAAACAAGAACACAATCTATTTCATACCTGAGTATGTCTGTAGGAACAGACGAAAGCTTGTAAAATAAAAAGATCTAATGCAACACAAATTTATAAAACAGGAACTTTTCATTCATAAACAGATTCGGGGGTTTTGTATATTATTGAATTGTTCGCGAAGATGGATTTCTCGCCATTTAATCATTAACATTTGTATTTGTTTTATGTATGAATATTTCATGAATATATATATATATATATATATATATATATATATATATATATATATATATGTGTGTGTGTCTATATATATATACATATATATATATATATATATACACACTATTAAAACGTATTCTTTTGTTCTATATGTGCTTTTCTTTATTAAAACTCTCGAATGCACTGTCTGGCAGATGTCAATTCACACTACTTTAAATAAAAATATTTACTAATATATAACAGGAAATAATGTCGGATTAAAAGTAAAATACATTAATTCCCTTGTATAGATATTAATGTAAAATGCATTAATATCTATACACAAGCGTATTAAAAAATACTCTCTGACCAAGATACTCTCATGGAATCTGAACAAATGGGGTTTATTTTTCAACATACCTTGCATAAATTTTGCGGTTCAAGCAATTCTTCCATCGATATTGCAGTGAAGGAGCTTTCATTCTGTTTGCCAAACAACTTCATCAACAGCAGATATGACGTCTTCATCATTATGACACTGGTTCAAAGTCAATTGTTTTTTTTTTCATGTTAGGAAACAGATTATTGAGAATTATAGGAGAATAGGGTGGATAATCAGTCAAAGACGTGTTCGCTGGAGAGTTGTCCGGATGAAACAAGATGCCTTTCTTCAGTTTTCATAGGCGTTTGATTTTGATAGCTTTTCGTAACTGCTTCAGTAAATTGGCATAGAATGGTCCTTTTGAAGATAGTAAATACCCTTTGCACCCTAATAAACTGCGGCCATCAACTTCACTGCAGATGAAACCATATTGGGATTCTTTGGAGCAGTTGTTGTGGGGTGTTTCCAGTGCGTGGATTGTCTCTTGTCTCTGGCTTAAAGTGATAAACCCAACTTTCATCCTAAGTTAGGAAACGTTGACGGAAACCAGCTGGATCTGCATTAAATAATGTCAGATATTCCGTGATATGATCATTCTGGTGCGCTTCTGAAGACGTGACACCCACAGACAAGAAACCTTCGTCATGTCAAATTTATAGTGCAGAATATTCAACTCTCAGACAGAATATGCTAATAGCATTGGCTAATTGATTTATAGTCAATCGTCTGTCGTCCATCAAAATGTAACCCTAACCCGAGAACACGACCTAACCCGAGAACACGATCAATGTTTTCCTAGATGGTGGAAATTGTAGGATGTCCAGACTTAAATTCAGCTGCTCACTTTTGCACTGTTGATAAAGCTGGGACATCATACCTAATGTAGCAACCATGCCAACATGAATGTCCTAGGCGCTTAAAACATTTTTCTATACTTGATAACATCACAACTAGTTATTAGTCTCCTTTGAATAATTAAATTTTAGTTTATCTTGAAATAAATAATTCAGTTATTGATAAGAAGAGTTGTACTTAATGTATGCAAGATTTCACAGCTCTAAAATCACCCATTCATGAACTTTTCATATATATATATATATATATATATATATATATATATATATATATATATATATATATATATATATATATAAAGGCAGCTTCATGCGTCAAGTTTTCTTTAGAGCATTTTCCCTAAGCACTAATAAGTGCTTTAATTGCTAACTGGAACAAATATGGAAGTCGCACAATGAGTAGTGATATATTTTCTAAATTTTGCTAGTTGCGTGGAATTGACAATCACTACAGTTGATTTCTCTGACCACACACTTGTACAAACACACACAATATGTATAGCTTTTTATTTAATTTTTCTTGTATTCGAACAAGTGATTTCTGTTTTTTGTTCATGTGTATGTGTATATATATGTGTGTGTGTCTGTCTGTACAAAATAGGAGAAAGAAATCAGAGATCTTTTCGGAGTGGGCTGATTGAAAAAATCAGCTATCCCAATGTGCGCTTCATAATAACAATGTGCGCCCCATAAATTAACATGTCCTCGAAAAATGGCTCTATATATAAAAAGAAAAAAACTATAATATTTGTGTGTGTTTTCTTTATATATATATATATATATATATATATATATATATATATATATATATATCTGTGGGTTGACTGAAAATACGCCAGATTCCAATAGGTCTAATACACACACACACACATACCGACACGCACACACACACACAGAAATATATATATATATATATATATATATATATATATATATATATATATATATATATATATATATATATATATATATAACAAACAGGCAGGTAAACACTTTCTGCACTCTGACAGTCGGATCTGATGATTTAATTTTATTTATGGTCACCTCCTATCCTGAGAAATACCAACGCATCTTTCTTACAGACACTTATGTTGTCTTTCATTCTAAACTGATGAAGCCAAAATCCAGAGAGGTTCTCGGCGAAACGTCTCGTTTATAGCTTTTACCCTTTGTTTAATTATCTTCATACATTTATACACACACACACACATACATGCAAACATATATATATATATATACACACACACACACACACGCACACACACACACATATATATATATATATATATATATATATATATACAACTCTTCTTATCAATAACTGAATTATTTATTTCAAGATAAACTAAAATTTAATTATTCAAAGGAGACTAATAACTAGTTGTGATGTTATCAAGTATAGAAAAATGTTTTAAGTCAGGAAATGATAAGCTAGGGTAATTAATCTGATTTGCGATACAAACTCATTCTCAGAGATCCTAAGATAGTCCTGCCGTTCTTTTAGTTAAAATGAAGATGCCAAAGAGAATATAAGCTTTCTTGAGAAAAAAATTTGACTTTGTCACATCATCTTAATTTTTTTTCGGTTATTATTACACATTCTACAAACACACACTGACTGACTCACTCCCCCTCTCTCTCACACACACACACAAGCACACACACACGCGCACATATATATATATATATATATATATATATATATATATATAGAGAGAGAGAGAGAGAGAGAGAGAGAGATAGTTGCGGACAGAATTAGTCACCTCTAATAAATATTTGCATATTTTTTAAGGTAATGCAAATATTTTAACTACTTATACTGAATTTACCATAAATAATTGATTTCATATTTATTTTTAAATCGTTTTTCAAATTTTTAGAATGTTCTACGTATTATATTCATAGTTATAGATTTTTCTAAAAATTTGTGAAGTCTAAAATTATTCACTCTACTTAGGGATATTATGAAATAATATTGCTCTATGTCAATTATAATGTTTTTTCTTAATTTGCCATTTAATAAAAAAAACCCTTTGAAAGTGAAATAGCATTGACCTGATTCTATAACATTATGAAAGGTAATGAGGAAGACAATGTGAATGCTGCGAATTCATTCGTTCTGCAAAAATGGTGAAGATGGCTGAACTTGACAAGGATCTTTGAATGAAGATAGTTGATGCGTAGAAACAAGGTGATGCATATATAGCACTTTTCAAGCATTTAAATCTTCCTATGTCAACAATTCGTAGCATTATCAAGAAGTACAAGTTGATCATAAATTAAGGAATAGCAAAAAACGGTTATTTCCTGTGAGAATGGAGATATGACGAAGAATTCTCGCTTTACGACAAAGGAAATTGTTACTTATGTAAAGATATTCACTAGATGTTTTCATCACGCAGAACTTGGAGCTTGTCACCCAAAGAAAACTCACTTGCTTAAGGCCAAACACCTAAAACACCTAGAATTATTTGGTCACATGAACTCACATTATATATGAAGGAATGTGAATTAAGTTCATAAGCCAAATTAATACCCTCCCTACAATTAAGCACGCTATGGGGATATTTTGCTGCTTCTATTCTAGCCCAGAAGAATTAGTGAGAGTGCAGTGTATCATAGATTAAGAGCAGTATTTAGCTATTCTTAAAAATAATATAAAACAAAGTGCACTAAAGCAGTTTTGAGGCGTCACTAGGCGTTCCAACATGACAATGATCTTAAACACACGGTACGAATTGTTACAAAAAAAAATAGATATCAGCAAAATTAAGGTATTGGTCTGACTTAAACCGCATTGAAAATTTATAATTTAAGTAAGGGAAAGAAGTCCTTTGAATTTGGAGGAACCAGAAGTTATATCTACTAGAAGAATGCAGCAAAATGCCTATCAGTGTGCATAGTGATCTCTGAAAGGGACTATCAAAATGGTTAAAAGCAGTAATCAAGAATAAAGATCAGTCAATTGATTATTTATTATTGCTTGACATTAAGAAAAAAAAATTGTTGTGGGCATTACTGCAGATTCTTTCAAATGCATTATTTCATCATTTGTAAAAAAGGCACATGAAAATTTGACGTAATACAGCTTTATTTCTAATTATGAAAGTGGAGTGAATAATTCTGTCCACAACTCTCTCTGTCTGTCTCTCTCTCTCCATATAAATATATATATATATATATATATATATATATATATATATATATATATTGTATATAGGCAGCAGCCCCTCTTTTATACATGATTTGTTAAAGACTGCGAAGGTAGTACGATACGATTAAGATTTTGTATTGTTTAAATATCGTGTTTTCTACGCCATTTTCCTAATACAAAAAATTAAAACAGCTAAGTTTATCATCAAAAATAACAATACACCAGCAAAATCAAAACTACAAAGAATCAACATTATTTACGAGTTCAAATACTCCTTAAAGAACTATGTTCATGATCAAACGAAACTCAGATATAATTACTACCTGTCTGTTCAGATCACGTACGTCACTTACCCAGCTACAACTCTATTAGAACATATTTAAACGCAAGCGCAAATCTACAAGACTCCATCCGAACCATACTAGTAGAAAATACAAGCATAATAGCCACGATATTCAGAACTTTTGAACAGTTTTTATACACTTAGTGTTCAAAATAACCAACACTTGTAGAAGCACAAGAAAAAGTAAATCGCAATACCTCGTTATATATATATATATATATATATATATATATATATATATATATATATATATATATATACAAGATCGGAATTGTTAATGGAAATTCTTAAGTCAGAGTTCTAATTCCAGTTAGATTTATTATATTCACTTATGTGCAGATACCCCTGGAAAAGTTATGAATCCATCTCTTATTTTTATACCTCCATCTATGGGTTAATAAGTAAAACTTATATAAATAAATCCTTATTATCTAAAAGTAAATTCTTGAAATCTAAAAATAGGTCCTGGCTTTAAATAACCTGCAAAGCTTTGATAAGCCTTAGAAAACGAATCAACCAATCAATCAATATGAATATAAATAAAATATAAATAAAGACAAAAAATTCAACCGCATTTCGCCCTATGGTAAAGACCATCGGAGTATGAAATACGTTTTTCTTTATATTAGGTTTGTGCAAAAATAATATCGTTTTTTGACGTCAAAAAACGATATTATTTTTGCACTGGACGGCCGTTTCGTCCTATATTTGGGACCCATCAGCAGTGCGCATCCACTACCGAGGGAATCGAAACCCCGACAGTTAGGTAGGCAAGCGAACACTATACCAACTGCTTCGCCGTGCCTCGGTGACGCGGAGATTGCAAATCAGACTCTATATATGTAAGTGTGTGTGTGTGTGTGTGTGTGTGTGTGTGTGTGTGTGTGTGTGTGTGTGTGTGTGTGTGTGTGTGTGTGTGTGTGTGTGTGTGTGTGTGTGTGTGTGTGAAGATTGAAGTCAACACCTGGCGGCGACAGTCTGCTTCATGTTTATAAACAATCGTCAGGCCCTGACAATTGCGTATAAGTATTATACAGACTGTCGCTGCTGAGTGTTGTCTTGAATATTCATTTTTATATTTGCATAAGCTCTATCCTTGATATTGAGCACGTTAACCAGTAAATATATATTATAATATATATATTTATATTTATATGTTGGGTGTTGTGTACATCTTGGAGAGAGAGTGGGCAGGGAGACATTGAAAACATATTTAATGTTTATATTTTAGTGAAATCTTAAAAGTCTAAAAGTCTATAATCATTTCTGATAATATCCGATATCTGAAAATGGGTTTTATCTAAGTAAACATGGGTCAGCATTTAAATTATTGTCTATGTCTCGTGCAAGAAGAAGAAACGTCATTTTGAAACCAAGTCGAGTGAAAATCGTACAGATCTTCAAGGCTTCCGATCGGATCTCAGATTAAGTAGAATCTGTTGGAGATAAAAGTTTTGTAGGATTATCATAAAATACTATTAATTGATAAACATTTACTGCAAAATGCAGCAGTTAATAACTGACACTTTTTGAATGACGCATTGGAAAAATATTCTAGTCCAGGCTAAGGAAGTTGAATGCTGACTTTCATGCATAATATTACCTTCTTTTCCCTAACCCGTTACAAATATGACACATCTAACGATAAGTGTATTTATCGGCCTCTTTCCGTCATATTATAAATTCATTCTTTCCATGCAATAATAATTGCCTGGTTAGTGTTTGCTACAACTACATCTAAAGCAATAAAAGATTAGTCAATATTAAACAAAACTATTATATAAAACTTGAAGGAGGAAATTACTCAAACGTCTGTAATAATTGTCACAGAAACCTCAACGATTCTAAGTAAAAGATTATATGAACACAAATGGGACATTTTCAAAAAGAATTCATCAAATGAATTAGTTGCTCACCATAAACAGACTGACCACAATTTTGAGATAAAAATTCTACTCTGATCAAAGGAGTAAACAATGCAGTAAGACAAAAATATTTAGAAAGTGTCTTCATCCACGTTAACTTTGCACCGTGTCTCACAATAATTCACCATTAAGGCAGATCTTCTATTAACACAGTGTCTGATAAGTAATAACAAAAGTGATGGAAATAAAAGGAATCTAAATTAAATCGGCAAGATAAAAATAAATAAAATAAATTTAAATTTCCCGGCATTCCTAGTTCATGCGCATGCGTAGTCGCACCAACATAACAAATTTAGTCCAATGAAGTCATAAAGGACGAAACACGTCACAATAAATTTTTTTCCACTTTATCATACTTTTTTCCCTCAATATGTTATTGATATATAAAATTATATATCTTTATCTCATATATATACATATATATATATATGTGTGTGTGTGTGCATATTTGTGTCTGTGTATATATATATATATATATGCGTGTGTGTATATATATGTATGTTTATGCATTTGTGTGTGTATGTCTGTGCATGTTTGTGTATGTATTTGTGTGTGCATGTGTGTGTGTGTGTGTGTGTGTGTGCGTTACATGATTTACTAGGTTCGCTTATCTAAAATGAACTCACTGTTTACTGGCTTAAAAACTGTCTCTTGTCACCTTCGATTAAACTAGGAAGTAAACGACCTGAGAAATTTAACTGAATTTACTGTGCCGTAAATGATGACATGAATCCTAATATAACGTCGGTCTAGACATTCTTTATATTCATGTTTTTAATAAATTTGATTTACTATTTATCGTCAACAATGTTGATATCTAAAGAAGTTTTACGATAAATGTCTTGTTTATTTATATGATAGATTATCTGATACGCACACACACACACACACACACACACACACACACACACACACACACACACACACATATATATATATATATATATATATATATATTTGATTTGTTATACATGCAATAGACAAATTCATGAACAAAAGCTGCTTCTTTGAGGAAAGTTGTGTCACTGTGTCGTGCTAGACAGTTTTGTTCTCTCCAGAATAGATTTTGCATCTTCATAAGTCAACCAAATCGCCCATGCTTCGCATATCCCTGCCTCATATGATCTGGTAGCTTTGCTATGCATTTGGAGATTCTTGATAAAATCCAAAGAATTAGGTATCTTTAATAATTTTCGATGTCTTAGTTCAAAATGAATTTTTATAAATGCAAAAGCTTTCTTCAAGCTTTCACATTAGCTTTCAATTAAAGCTAAAGGATTAAATTTACTATTTCCAGTAAGCCAAATAATCTGGTGTATTTCAAACAGAAATTATATTGATTGGAATCGATGTTTTATTTTTTTCTAAAATAGCTGATTAGCGCCTTTTTTAGCCGTCTTTCACCGCAATGTAATTCTCTGTATTAAAATCTTCCAAAAATAAAATATAATTCTCTAAAACTTTATCTGAGGAATATTAGCCGATTTAAAGTATAATTCATCTGATTTGAAAAAAAAATGATATATTTTACTTTAAGTTTAAAATAACAGAGGTGTGGATTTTTAAAAGAAACAGTAGCGGTGATTACATTTGCTGATAAAGGGGTTTTATTGTTGTTTTACGGAGACTTTATCTCTTAAGACATAAGCTAAGAAAATGACGGGTGAGCCCCTTTTTCATATAATTTTAAAGTACTCAGCAATCTTAAAAATGTTGGAAATTATTCTCAGTAATCTAATTTTAGGAATGTTGACTTTAAATTTACTATAGTAATCGTTCTTATTTTCTGATAATGTCGTGCATTGTCGATTTATTCAAAATGGCTACGTTACATAATATTTCGTATACATAAAAAATATTTTTAAAATTTTGGGGCAAAATGATTTGAATAAGGCTTTTCAATTTTTTATTAATAAATATAGTTTTCACTTAAACACTATCACCTAGCCGGATGAAAGCAATGCAGAATTTTATATATTATAAATTATTATGATAAAAATTTTAAGAAAATGTAAACAATTCTTGTAAAAAATCATAATTCATCAAAAATTCTGTCTTTAATGAATCTTATTTATAAAAGCAATTAGAAGATTTTCTAATCAAATAATATCATAGTTTTATTGCATTTTTATTTTACGATTCGAAGCAGATTTTCTGGAAATGAGTAGTTGTTTGAAAAAATCTGATGATTTATATTCTACAAGGAGTTCTGCTTTTAACTAATAAAAATATTTTCGGGTGAAAATTTAATTTTTCTGAATTTCATGAAAGTTTGTGTGTTAGTGGATAACATAGGTAAAAATGTATTTTTACTAAGATTTTCTAAAAAAAAAATAAAAAAATAATTTCATTCATTTGTGAATAAGTCCTAAAAGGTTCAACAATTATTTGAGTTTTGAAAAAAATGTCTAAATCAGTTTGTATTTTAACTGAAAAAAGCGCTAAAATATTAATCGTGTATATTACGTCAACTGCTAACTAAAAAACATTTTTTTAAACAAAATCTCGTACATGATCGAAAAGATTAAAAAAATCTAATAAAATATTAAAATAAATAATAAATAATAAAAAATACTTTGGTCTTTAATTTCATAAACATTTTGACGATAAAAATTTGTATCTGCAGTATTATTGTTTCTGACCTGGTATCACGGCTTCAGTCACTTTGCCACCACCCTTAATGTAACTTACCTGTGCCTTTTCTGTAAATAATTTCATGGTAATTATTCTGATGAACTTTCCTCTATAGAAAAAAACTTTCCTGTATAGTTACTAGACTTTATGAATTTAAGCGCAGTAATAGATTGGCAACATTTGATTTAAGTAACCGTAAATCATAAGTTGTCGCCTGTATAACTCTCTTCCAATTTCTTTGTTACCAGCTAACTTTGACCTTCAAAAATTTAAATGCCATGTCAATCGTTATCTACTGTCTTCTTGATTCCGCTCCTTTATTATTCACTCTGCTTAATAATGGTTTTCTCTTTCGTATCTTGTCACACAAAGACACACCCCTTTTATCTTAGCGCCTTATTGCCTTGCTTGGGGTGAAATGATTAACAAAATATATCAAACTGCATAGTTTAAATTTTGTCCATAAACTTACCTCTGTAAAACACGTAGCAGTCTTTATCGTGAACACTGTATTAAGAAAATGATATAAAAGTCATTGAGAATGTATAAGAAAACGACTGATAAAATAAAGTTTTGAAAATGACTGGTATAAGATTTTAACTTATGAAGAAAAGGTGAAGCAATACATGAAGAAGAGACTTGAAGCAACAGAAATGGTGTGGTACAGAAGGATACTGAGAATACCATGGACTGAACATGTGAGCAACGATGAAGTGTTAGAGAAAATTGCAAAAAGTATACTTATATTTAACATCAGGAAGAGACAGTTGAAATTCCTAGGGCACATAATGAGGAAAGAATGATTGGAAAATTTGTTAATCACGGGATAGATTAGAGGTAAGACGGGCATGGGAGAACAAAGCATAACCTACCCACCGAGTTTGTGTAAATGCATCGCAGAATAAGTTTTATGTGAGATAAACAAAGCTACAAAGGAAAGAAAATTGTGGAGAGCCATGATCACTAAGTGACACGACACATAGAAGATAGCTAAAAACGTGACAAACGTATATTCCTTGACATCTAACTCTCTTAAATTTATTAAGAGCTACAAAAGACAGGCAATTATTGCGAGCCACGATCGACTACGTCCTGAAGGGACACGGCACGTAGAAGAAAAAGAAGAGTTAATTGCAACCCTTCCTAAAAAAAAAAAAAAGATTAGGGAAATATATGAAAAATTGGAAGAACTCGAAGCATACAAATATTTGGGTCAAGTGATGAAAATGAAATAACTTATAAAATATAGTGGAAATTCTTTAACAAAAGTAAAGATGAAAAACACCTTGCCAATAGGCTTAAATTTAAAGTAAATGCATAAATGTCAGCTCTGGGTTACGAGAACAAAACCTGGAATAAAGAAAATCAGTTGAAAACAGATTCAGAAATGCACAAAGTTCAATGGAAAGAACATTGCTAGCAAAATCTCTCGGAGATAACGAGAGGTCAACATGGATAGGGGAACAGACGAAAAGAAGAAATATAATACAAGTGATTAAATGGCAAATACTGATGAGGGTAGTACACCTTACAAGAAGCAAAGATATCAGGTGGAGTAAATGCTTGCTTGATCGATGCTCAGTGGATAGCAAAGACCATAAAAAATGAAATAAAACAGAACTATTGTCCTCATCTTTGTCGCCATATTTATCACAACGTTTCGGCCTTTGTACGCTCCGGCCTTCTTCAGGCGGTTGGAATTTCGAACTGAACCGTTTATTTCGCTAACTGGGGTAGACTGTTCTAGTTCCACGTGCCATGTTTGATGGATGTCAGTTATCTCCTGATAATTTCCCCCTGAAAGTTCTCCACTGGGTTAACCGGGTATTGAACTCTGTCACTGGATCTAACCAACGCCTTTATCCACTGTCCCATGAGTCCTTGAGAACATCTGGGAATGAATTTCTGGGTATTATAAACCTAATGTCTTCAGCAACCATTTTTACCAGTGCTCATATTACAATTTTGCTGTTATCATTTCATGTTTTTGCCAGAGCTCATATTAAAAACTTTGTAGTTATCATTGCTTTTCTCTGGCACTCCTTATTACTGGTTCCCATATTGTATTTATTTCTATGCTTGGTCGGCTCAGGAGATTTTTGTGGCCTAGCATATGTGCTGATTGCTTAAGTTTACGAATTTTCCAATGATGTTCCTTGTCTATGATCTCAACATGATCCCAAAGAGGGCCGTGATCTCCCTTTTCTATCCATATGTGGTTAGCCACGCCTGATTTTTCTACTTCCCCTCGTGTTGCAGCTTTCTGGTGTTCTTGAAGATTTACCTTGAGGGGGCGGCCTGTCTCTCCTTTATATTCCTTTCCGCAGCTGCACGGGATAGCGTACACACGGTCTTTAGTCATGTTCTCCTCTAGGGGAGGGATCTCCCTCGGGAGAGATATCTGCGAAGTGTCGTCAAGCTTTTGAAGGTTGGTCTGATGTTATATGGACCTCAGATCCTTTGTACTTTCTCTGATAACCCCTTCACATAAGGCAGGCAGACTGTTTTCTGAGTGTTGTTGTCCTCCTCCTCTTGTACTCGCCTATCCCAGTTTTTTGGGTCTGCTGCCATGTACCCAGGGTCGCCACTTATGACTTTTGCTCGTTGTTGTAAGCAACGGACGATCCCTTTCTTTATGCTGTATGGATGGTGGGTGTTGAAATTGAGGTACTGTTCGGTGAATGTGGGTTTACGGTATACGGATGTCTTAAACCCATGCTCTGTTTGAGATATTAGAACTTCCAGGGATGGGAGAGTGTTGTTATTCCCTTTCTCCATTGTGAACTGTATCGAATGTCTTATTGAGTTCACATGGTCCAGTAGAACCTGAACATCTTCCTGGTGTGGCCAGAGTATGAAGGTGTCATCTCCGTACCATAACCATATAGTTGGCTTTTGATATATAGATTCTAATGCCATTTCCTCAAAGTATTCCATGTATATATTCGCCATTGCTGGTGATAACGGTGAGCCCATTGCTAAGCCCTCATCCTGCCGATATATGTGTGATCCCATTCCGAAGTGTGTTGTTTGTGTACAGGAAGTCAACATCTCCATCAGATTATCTATTGGAATACTGGTCCGTTTTTCTAGGGAAGAGTCAGAGGCCAACTGTCTCTGACTACTGAGAGTGCCTCCTCCGTGTGTACCTTGGTGAACAAACTCAACACGTCCAAGCTCACCATCTGGTTGGATAGGATGGGAGCATCTTTGATTAGTGGGGGAGTTTCGGGCATATGAAGGAGACTTTCCGATCAATGGGTCAATTATATCTACAAGGAAGCGATTCAGAGGGTGTTACACAGAGCCTTGGCAACTAACAATCGACTCCATATAGACAGACTCTAAAACAGAAAGCCTTGAACAAAAATAGAGATATAATGAAAAGCACCTTATCAACATGAGTAAACATAAAGCGAATGCATAATATCAGTTATGAGGTATGGGAGCAAAATCAATGGACAAGAAACTCAGAAACGCACAAAGATCAATGGAAAGAACAATTGATAAAAGATTAAAAGAGGTCATTATAAATTAAAGAACAGACACTTTCTCACCGACATGTCTTATATTCCCTTTGTCTTTTCTGCAAATATTCTCATAGCTGCTCTTCTGGTGAGTTTTTTTCCTTGCTGCCTTGACTGCATAATTTTAAGTGAGCTACTAGATTGGTAACTTTTACGGTTCAAACTAGCTAAATGGAACCGTTACTTATAGTCTAACAGCTTATTTTCTAGCACTCCCCACCTGTGGAACTCCTTTCCGATTTCTCGCTTCCATGACAAAACCTTCAAACATTTAAAAGCAGCATCAATCGGCATCTCATATATATATATATATATATATATATATATATATATATATATATATATGTGTGTGTGTGTGTGTGTGTGTGTGTGTGTGTGTATGTATATATATTTATACATTGGTTATTTTCATCTTGGTCGGATAGGTTAACCTCCCCTTGGCAAATTTGGCTGGCTGAACTTACTGAACTCGCCTGGTGGTTCCTACAGGTTTCAACCACCGGATGATTGCGTGAAAATGCAGAAACTGGCAGTCGTAGTCGGTCACTGCTCATCTATGATTTGACTTAAAATATAGTAAAGCTATGCCATTTTTTTATGTCATTGAGCACTTTTTTCCAGTTTTTATCCAAACATTTGTGAAGCGTCTTATTCTTATCTCTAATTATATATATATATATATATATATGTATATATATATATATATATATATATATATAATAGATTATCCTTAACTAATATATATGTGTGTGGATATGTTTATATATTTATGTGTGTGTGTGTGTGTGCGTCGATGGCTGAGTGGGATATATTCTATATATTATATACAGTATATAATACATCATCTTAGCAGTAGAGTTACTTTTTGTTTGATATATTCTGATCCAATTACAAATTTCCTGTTTTGTATGCGCAAACCTACGCATGTGAATTTCTTTGTGTATACCTCAGTGTACTCTCAGTCATGTGTATCCATCTCCGCCAAAAGACGTCCCGACAGACATTTAAATCTATAAACTTATTTGCCTCAGTGTGTACGTGCGTCCATTAATGCGCATTGAATTTTCTATTTGCATTTCTCTTATTAGGTTTTCCCGCCAAATCTAATCTTGAAAAATATTCCAACTGTTAGACCGCTGCCAAGTCACTAATTCACCATGACAGTTGGGCTTGTGGCGATCATGTCACTGCAATACAACAGTTGACAGATAAGTGAGGACAATATTTTGATCATCTTGCAATGAATTTGATTATGAGCTGATGAGAGAGAAGAAGAAATCCGAGTAGGAATTATGGTAAATATGATGGTGTTGAAAATTCGAGGAGTGGCTATGATGAAAGCTAATGCGAATAATAAGGATTCGTTTTGTATGTTCCACATTTATAATATTAATATATTAGTAGATAAGATTTTATATATATATATATATATATATATATATATATATATATATATATATATATATATATATATATATATATATGAATTCATGTGTCCCTTAAGGATCTGAGATCTTAAATGAAACCAATTTCATAAATAATTATATTGGATATACTACATGTCTAACACGTTACACGTCTCTTGCCATAGCTCAATTAGGTCTCACTTAAATACACATTCAGACCTAGCAAACTCCATCCGCAACATACACGTTGATCATACAAATATAATAGCATCATCCACATGTAAAAAATGTTAAAATCATGGAATCATTAAAGGTAACGAAGATAAAGAAAAGCTAAAGAAGATAAAGAAAAGCAGACAATCAAAAAACATCCATTATGAACACGGTCACAATATGCTGACCATTAAAAAAATAAAATATTCCTATAACTCGAGATACAAGCATAAAACTCCATAGATTCAGTTAAAAGTAAAAAGAAAATCATCTTTGATAATGGCTAAAATTATAAGAACAAAAGAACAATTAAATATAAAACTTAACTAGAGTACTTTGTCAGTTTTTTTTAAGGGTCCTTGTATAAAAGAAGGATTGCTACTTGATTCTTGTTCTTTTATTGCTCCTCTCGTTAATAATGTTTTCTTTTTTATTTTAATCATATTATTTTAAAATCTTGCGTCTTAGTGGATTTATTGCCTGCTTGGGTTGAAATGATTAGATAAAAAAATAATTTCTGGCTCAACAGAACACATGTATCTTACAAACAGTCTTGTTCATCAAACGTACCTCTGTCTAACATCCATGACGATTCTCTGTGCGAAAAACGAAAATATTTCATTCGACTTTATGGTAAAAGTTTACTAACCTATCTTCTACAAAATTTTGTGCATTACACAGAATGATATTTCTTTCATACAAAGTTATATTATAGGATTTCTGTCATTTAGTTTTATCGCATCTTAAAATCTAGGCTTTTGCCATTTTCCTTAAAGTTCATGTAATGCACTCTCATTTAAAAGATGCACAATGTAAAAGTGTTGGTGCTGTAAGCTCATTTTCTTTCTTTCTTCAAGTGGCTTCGGAAAAATCTTTTCTTGCCAAAGGCCCAACGTACTCAGATGACATACAAAACGATGTTCATTTGAGTGATTTTGTGAAAATGATTTCTCAGCTTTCATCTTTTAGTGTGGCTATTTTCCCGCCAATTTGATTTCCTGCCATTTTAACGTCTTTTATCTTTTTATCAGCAAACGATTTGTCACATACAACTTTCCTCTATTTCTTTTGATTCCACCATTCTTTTAGAGCCGATGTGATTTTTCACGCATTTAACTTTCGATTTATTTTACTCATTTACTCTTTCTAATCGATCCGAACCTGTTTTTCTTAAATTCGCGAATATTGTTTTATCTGGTTTACACTGAAAATATCAACTGAAAACGAAGTTAACTTTCTTTATACCTACTTACTCATATCTATATTTATCTTATTTACTTCTATCTATCTATCTATCTATCTATCTAATAATATAATATATATCATCTGATCATAATATATATACATATATATATATATATTTATCTATCTATCAGTCTGATCATATATCTATCACTCTATCTCAATCTGATCATATATCTATCTCAATTTGATCATATATATATATATGATCATATATCAATCTATCTGATCATATACTATCATCTCATCTATTTATCTATCTATCTATCTAATCATATAATATATATCATCTGATCATAATATATATATATATATATATATATATATATATGTATATTTATCTATCTAGCAGTCTGATCATATATCTATCAATCTATCTTAATCTGATCATATCATATCTATCTCAATTTCATTATATATATATATATGATCATATATCAATCTATCTGATCATATACTATCATCTCTCTCTATATATATATATCTATCAAAATTTCACAGCCATGTATCTGATAGATAGATAGCTGTGACATTTTGTAGCAAATTAACTCTCATTCCCAAACATATCCATATATATTTACATTGATTTCACTTCTGCATCCAAATAGATAGATAGATAGATAGATAGATAGATAGATAGATAGAAACAGACTGGGATAGATAGATAGATAGATAGATAGATAGATAGATAGATAGATAGATAGATAATTGGTATGATCTAAAACTTTGAGGAATTCGGAATATGGAAAGTGTAAATGTGACATAGTACATTATCTGACAAGAATCTATCTAAATTGAACCATTTATGTGTCAGTGTGCAAACTCTCTAATAGGAATACTTCGATGGAGACACTAGAAGGTTGGTGTTAAGAATTAATAATTAAATTTATCGAACACCCACATACACGGGTGTGTGTTTGTGTTCGTGTGTGTGAATAATGGTCGTATACTGAGCAAAATGATTTTACCTTTAAGACTTGATAATTTCCACTCAACATGAAAAGAAAAATGATTTTTGAGTTACGTGAGAATTGAAAAAACAAAACTCGTTTCAATAAAAAGCTGTTTTCTGTTCTGGCCATTCTGATGAATACAAATTTGTTTTGTTATTGTATTCTGGAGATTTCTCGTTCGGCAAGCAGCGAGGAGCATTTCGCCCGAGAAAAGCAAATGCTTCCATGTCTACCGATTCATCTTCTCCAGAGTCACCATGACAGTCAGACTCTACCTATTCCACTCACAGGAATGGAATCCATTAAGTGTCTATTGGCCCAATTCTTGAGTGAATAGTCAGCGTTCAGTGACGGTAAAGGGACTCCAGTGGTCAAAGGCTAAACAGGAAGGTTGGATCATTGCTTTGGCAAGTGCAGTTGGTTGGGAAGACCGAAAGGTTTGGGGTAACGTATGGGAGAGCTTTCGTTAGGAAGTAGAATTTTTGAGTTAGGAAAATGAACGGTGGCAAATGACATTAAGGATATAGATGAAGACAAACAGAAGGAGAAGACTTCAAGTTTGCAACGAAGAAAAGAAAAGGGAAGAACAAACAGAGAAGAGGAAAGAGGCAGAAAGAATGAAAAGAATGTATACGATAATAATATGAATAAAAGTAAATGGAAGCTATGGTAACAGAAGGTCTCCAAGAAATGTCTATTGAAAGAGAGAAAGCTAAAGAAAGACAGAGAAAAACAAGAATAGAAAAAGAAAACTGAAGACATATATTTCATTGGATTATATAAATGTTAAATAAATATTTCTTTAGAAATGAGAAAATTGTTGAAGTTTGTTTCTTTTAATTCGAGGTAGACACAAATTTTGTTGTTTGGCATTTTAAACGGAGCAGAAGCCGTTATACAGTTTTACTATTTTGTTTATCACAATCCACAGCAAATAAAATACCATGTAATATTTTTATAAGAAGTTTTATTTTTATAAGAAGTATTAGGTTGGTGCACAAATAATGACGTAATAATGTCGTTTTTTGACGTATTTTTAACGTCAAAAAGCGACATTATTACGTCATTATTTTTGCACCAACCTAATATTTTATAATCCTTGATTGTGCACTCAAAACATTGACCCTGGTGAATAACGATATCTATCAAACCAACCAAACAGTTACACCAACCTAGGTCACGAATATATAGATATAGACAGTAGAAATTGAACTAGCCCATATCTATCTATCTATCTATCTATCTATCTATCTATCTATCTATCTCGATATGTGTGTGTGTGGAAAATATTAATATATATAAATGGAAAATATTTTTAAAAAATAGAACTTGTTAATCTTTAAATGAACCGTGCTTCTTATGTGTACAAGAAAAATTAAAATTTGCTGACAAAAAGCACTGTTGAACCAGAGGAGGGAATTGGCGGAAAATTGCCGACACATTTACGCTAAAATATAGCTACATTTTAAAAATTAAGTATTAGAACTTCTTATAGCCATAATTTATGAATATATAATGGTCCACCCTCTACGACTAAGTACCTTATTTTGTTTATTCAACATTAATTTCTATTGTCATCCCGTTAGTATTATTGATATCTTATATAGCTGTTTGACATTTTTAATTTTATCTACAGGCCACACTTTAAGAAGCTTTCTGAATACAAATGTTTTTTCAGTTAACTTTACGTCTAATCAACCTATCCCTCCCTCCATCACTCTTCCAAAAATTGAACACGTCATATTTGTCTACAATCTGTAAACATTTGTCGCTGACATATTTCCCATAATCGTCAACGATAGCCTGCCTGTGTTCAACATTATAATGAAATGAAGAGATAAACCACCCGCCTCTACCTTCCGAGTATACATTTTTTATTTAGCGTAGATAGGATATTCAATTGGTTAATCAAGACTTAACGACAATAATTTCAATTCTGACCTTATATTTCCTCCTTTAACTTACGGAAAATGGTAACAATTTGCTTTTAAATTTCCTTAAAAATCATTTTATCACAATTTACTTACCATCGCCTGAAGAAGTACAATCAATGTATTGAATCATGAAAGCTTTTGTGTAGAGATTTAAAAATGTTTTCATTATAATCCCTTATAATATATATATATATATATTATATATATATATATATATATATATATATAGTCTGTACAGAAGGAATGCAATAATTTAATATTAACAAAAAAAAAAATAGTTGCCATGGTTTGCAGCGTCTTTTTTTTTCAAATTACTACAAATGAGTAATCGTACATAATTATCCCAGTGTCTCTTCCGCTAATCAAATATCTTCAAAGTTCAAAGTTCAAAGTTGATTCGCTGCGTTTTACTTAATTCCGTTTACGGTATTTCAACGGCGATTGTAGCTTTGGATACAGAGCTAAATATGGATTGGGACCGTACAAGAGACGTGAAGAATCTACTTGATCGGTCATTATGAATGTGACTTTCGCAGTGTACACAAATACAAAGAGTAGGGTCTCACTAAAGAAGAGAAACTTTTCAGAACACCTTCATGTATGTACACACACACACACACACACACACATATATATATACTATATTTCTATATATCAAGAACAATATTGGGAAAAGTTTACTTGTGACGCGTTTTGTCTTTCAGGATTTCATCAGACTAAATTTGTTATGTTGGTACGGCTTCACATACAAACAAACCAGGGGTTGTTGGGATTCTATAATTTTTTCTATTATCACAGTGTGGAATACCTACTAACAATAGTGATGGAAAGAAAAAGAACGACGAGATAAAAAAAATTCGAAAATCCCTAGCATCCCTACATAACTTTAGTCTGATGAAGTCTTGAAGGACGAAACGCGTCACAAGTAAACTTTATCCACTTTGTCATACAATTCCCCTATACATACATATATACATATATATATATATATATATATATATATATATATATATATATATATATATATATATATATATATACGTTTACTACCAGGAATCGCGTCAGCTGATTTCACCAGTAACTCTTGTAGTATGGAAGACATAACTTATTGCATTTGCCCTTCAAGTTCTTCCAAAGTCTTGGATTGGTATAGTAGACTTCATTCTTCAATCAACCCCAAAGAAAAAAGAGTGTTAAGTCTAGACTTCTGGCTGACTACTTATACATCAAATAGGGAGTTATATATATATTACTTTTTAAAAATGTGATTCCATCGCTACATAGGAATTGCTTTGTTTCAAAAACAGAAGCTAAAAGCTTCCAATTAAATTATAGAAATTAAATTAAAGTATTAGTTCTGTTTCATCGTCAAGCGAATTTCGGAATAACTAATTATGAAGTTTACGGAGCTTTATAAGCATATACATTCGTAATACTAATCATTTTAATAAGGGGCGGTAGGGTATTCATTTTCATTGAAAATTATTGTATCAACATATTAGTTACTTTCGAAAAGAGGTTAAGTCAAGGTAGGGCCGCGGTGCCTTTTTTCAAATGAATGATGACATCCGTTCAACGCATATCGTCTGGTCTTTTTCAACGACAGAAATTTTTTGGCACTTTTGTCACGCCGTTAATTTTGTATTTGTATACATAAAGATTTTTGTTTGTATATGAATACGTCATATTGAACTCCAATTTGTTTTTCGTTGACGAATTCTTCACGGTTGTTTTTAGCTTATGACTGGGTTAAGTTTTTAAACCTATTGCTTTAATTGAACTTGTTTATAGATTTTGAAACTTAAAATTTTGAAACTAATTATTTAAGCCGAATATTTGTTGGTGTCGGCAAAAAACCGTTATCACATCCCTTTGATTTAATAAATTATCGTTTTTTAGAAACTTAATAATGTGTAGGTTTTTTATGTAGGCATAAAGGGCATGGGTAATCCCAAACTTTAAATATTTTCGTTCTATTTATTATTTCCATTTTACTTTTGGTGTTTTATTCGTTTCTATCAAATTCCAAAAATATTTAGATAGGGATATTATTGAAGGTACGTTTGTGTTGTCTCCACCTTATTTTAAATTCATTCTTCGCAGATCCTATATATATCTTTTCAATGTTTGGATTCTCAATCGACGATATTGTGTATTGGTATACCACAGATTCTATGCGGCATTTATTATCCAACGGTCAATATTCAGGGTTTCTACAATCATATAATTTTTCATTATTTTTGTCTAAATTTAGGGTTGATATTTAATTGGTTTTGGCATGCGTTTTTTTTTCAGAATTTTATTGTTATATTTTTTTATGATTCTTTCAATATTTTCAGTGCAGCTGTAACTTAATTTTAAGACGTTTTTTATTAAAGATCTTGCTAAGTTTGCTATCAGTAGGAAAGTGTTTTTCAATTAAAGCAAGGAATTTTGTCCTAGCTTATTGCTAACCATTTGGTAGAACGGGGGAAGTTATACCAAATGATTTTTCTTTTTCTGTTTTTCTTCTTGTTTGTACTATTGTTTTTATATAATTGATGTTAGCGTTTTTGTATCCACTATTTTTAGAGCTATGTTGTAAAAATTACTGTGTTGCTGGAATATTTCTTCATTTGCGGAGTTCATGATGGTTCTTTTCTCTATTGATGAGGGTATATGCTTAATTGTGGATGGAGGATGGTTTGAACTTGGGTGTACATACAAGAATTTAGTGTTGGGTTTTCTGTAAGGTAGGTATATGTTGTTCATTAAGTCTAAAGTTATGTCGAAGAAGTTTACCCTTTTCAATTTTGTGTTAACTGTAGTCTTTAAGTTTAGTTTTCTGAATTCACTATGTATTATCTTTCTAATTTTATTTATTTTCAAATTTGTGGAACTCCTCACTACCATGAGTCCATCATCCCTGTATAATCCGATGTCTTTAATGCCTAATTCACGGTGTGAGGTTAGGTTTTATAGTATAAATAGACTGACAAGGTCAGAAGACTCTGTAGAGTCTAAAGATGCTATGGTAATGTCAAAATGGTCTTCAGTGATTTTATTCCATTGGTCCCCATTATGAATGAGAACAGATTTTTTTGCATTAAGAATTATGTTCTTTTCTTCAGTTAGGTCTGAATATATAGTAGCAAACTCTAGGGCAGTCGTGAATAGATATCTTGATATTGACTGGTAATAATCCATAATATCTAACAGTATTAGGATGCAATCAGGCTTGTTGTTGATACTTGTAAACTATTTCATGACATCTTTGTTATTTTTCCAGAGTGTTAATCCAAGTTAGTCTTTAATTTACTTAATGATCCTTTCTTGGATTATTTTGATTATTTTTCCGATGACGAGTCTGGTTGGGTTTATCATTCTAATAGTCGGGTTGTCCTCAAAATCCGGTTTGTGCTCCTTAAGAGTGATGTAGCATTCGTTTTCAGCAAGTTTGTCTATTCTATCACTTATCTTTAATTTATCAGTGATATTTCTTTACTGGTTCTGCTTAAATTATCTATCATATTTACATTGTTATTATAAGCTTTTTTATGAGTCCATTTTAATTTTTTTAATTAAGTTGTAGTTCTGTCAGACTTCATCAGTATTTTTTCAGTTTACACACACACACACACACACACACACACACATACACACATATATATATATATATATATATATATATATATGAAGATAATGGTCGGAGTTGGATTAGACCAGACACGTATAAAGAATAATATACGTATAAAAAAAAAGTCATGTAGAGCTTTGAAGTATAAAAATGAAGAGATCAGCCGATTCCTGTAGCTTGGTTTCAAACTTTCGGTATCTTCAGGAGATTTGAGTCAGTTGGTTTCCGAACTTTTTTTTTTTTAAACAAATCTTATGAAGGCTTCATTATTTAAAAATAAATGAGAGCACGGCATGAGTTGTGGTAGAAGGTGAGAAGGACAACGAAAGCAAGTGTATTAGAAATGAATCGGTGGTGGGGAGGGATAAAATGAAATATGCATACTTTCTTTTCATCCTACTTCAGATACAACGGATCATAATTTCCGATCCCTCATTCAAATGTTTTTTCTTTCGGGAAATGTTATTATAGTTGTCTTTTCGTGTTGAAAAATGTTGAATATATTAGTATGATTGTAGTAAGGTTTGGCTTTTTAAAAAATTTTATAATTTACAATCGGATTTTTTTTAATGTTCTATGGTTGACTAGTCTATTAGAATTCCTTAGACTTTCTAGCTTAAAAGATGACATGTTACCTTTAGTACACCCCTATATATTTTTTTTTGTCAATTTGTATCTATTACTTCTGCTCTGTAAATTACTGCTTCAGTTTTGAAAAATCCATCTAATTGACATCTATTTTTATTTTTACAGTTGCATATATCAGTGTTAACAATGTTTTGTCTTTTTATTGTGGTTTCTAAATTAATCGTACAACTGTATCTTAATTTAACCGTATTTTTCTTAGATATTTTATGAAATTCGGAATTTTTGGGGAAGTGTTTGTTCTGTAATTTGAAAACTATTTTCACTATTTTAAACTTGACCTCTAAGTTAAAATGTGGTTAAACCAAATAATATTTTTCTTTTCCTCGAATTGTTCTTTACTTGTTGTTTTAATTGAGGTTTAAATACTAGTTTGCTTTTAACCCTCTCTTCTTTTAGAGTTATTTAATACTCTTTCTTTTTATCTTCTAAAATTATTTTACTAGAGGAATCTTTAGATAACCTGGATTTTATTTTTGGGGATGTGCTTTGTTATATTCACAGGGTGGATGGAGCTAACATTCACGTATTTTAATTTTGAGTTTTATTTCATGTATGGGGAGACACTGCTAGTTTGTAGATTTAATTCTACATTCAAATATTTGACAATATTCTTATTCATATCGACTTCTATTTCAAAGACGAGGCTTTTGTAGATTTTCAAAGTGATTTTCAAAGTCTTCAAGACTTTGAAAAGCACTTCTTTTTATATTGTTATTTGTTCTTTTCTTGACTGGCTCTATCATCATTCTGTCATCCCGAGACAGGCCGTGGTTGTTTATATGTATAATTTTGTTGATTTCACATACAATATGTAGGCTTATTAATTCTGAAACCTGGGCAACATCAAACAAAATTTGTGGTACATCGAAGCTGTACTTTTTCGATTTTTTTAATCCATCTTCTCCATTGGGAAATAAAACTGATTTACGGCAATGTCAAATTATGTCCATTTGTTCAGGTCTTATATTTATGAAGCCTTTGGTGAAGTACAAAGCCTCAAGAAGAATTTTTTAGATATAGATGGATAAAAGTTTTATATGTTGTATTTTATAAATACATATTTATCTTTATTTTTAATTTTGTGAAACCAAGAAAGGTCCTTCCATTGGTCGGCTTGTGTAGCAATCCTTAATGAGACGCACTTTTTTTTTCCAGTATTTCTTGGCTTATTTTACCGAATTCAGTTTTTGCTTGGGTCTATTAATCTAAAAGGAGGACTGGGTTATTCGTCTTTATAGTCCTTTATCTTCAGAAATGTTTGCTTATAGCATAATATATGGGCCCTGTCACTTATATCTAGTTTGGCTGTGATATTTTTCGCATCCTCTTTGATACTTTCAATGTACGAGTTTGGTGCTTCTTTAAGTTTTAGTGACTTCTTCCTTTATTCTTTCCGGTAAGACCCCGGATACACAGTGTAAATTTTTTTTTCTCCTTTAACTAGGATGCTTTTAGTTCTTTTTTTCTTCAGTTGTTAATAGTTTTTGGAAATTACTATTAACTTGAGTGAATTTAATATTGTCTATTATAACAAACATATCCTTTTCGAAGTTAGCCAGGCGGGTAATTTTTTGTTTTGAATTTTCACGTGTTTTCTTTGTCCTTTAAATATAAATAGTGCCTTCCAATCTCATTCTGGCAAGGAATTGTTGACATTTTTGTAATAAATTTAGCATGTATTTTTTCTTATTTGGAATAGAGATGTTTTTAGCGACTGCGTAATTTTAAATACTTTCATTGTAGCTTCCCCCCGTAAATTTTGCCGACAAACGTCATGCGTTCGAAAAAACAATCTTCGTGCGTCCGAATAAAATTCAATAGTGGATTCTTTTCTTTTTATGTGCCATGTCCTTTCAGGACGTAGGCGATCATGGCTCTCCACTTCCCTCTATCCCTTGCTTCTTCCCCCAGATCACGTTCTGTCATCCACTTGCTTAAGCCCGCCAGGTATATCACGCATTGTTTTTCCTTGTCTCACTTTCCCTCTATTCGACCCGTGAGTGTCAGATTCTCCAGGACCCCTTTCCTCATTATGTGTCCTAGAAACATCAGCTGCCTCTTCCTGATATTAAGTATAAGCCTTCTCCTTTTTGAAACCTTTCTAAAATCTCATTGTTGCTCACACGCTCGATCCATGATATCCTTAGCATCCTTCTGTAGAACCACATCTCTGTCGCCTCGAGTCTCTTCATCTTTGAGGAAATCGTCCAACATTCGCTGCCGTAAAGAAGGACAGATGTCACGTAACAGTTCAGTATTCTTTTCTTTGTTACCAAAGATATCCTCCTGTCTCCCAGTACTCTGCCTAGTTTTTGGAATGTGTCCTTGGCCATTCCAATATCTTTACGGATCTCAGTGTCGCACTTACCGTCCTCTTTCAAGACATTTCCCAGGTATTTAAACTTACGCGTCTGCTTGATTCTTGTATTCCCGACCTTCAGATCGCATTTCGGGTTCATCCTCTTACTGACAACCATACACTCCGTCTTTTTGTAGTTTATGCTTAGTCACCTCTTCTCACTCTCCGTCACTACCTGTAAATGTGTACCGGTTAAGATGGTTTATGTAAACGTAAAAAAATACACTGAAAATAGGTGTTCAAGTGTAATACAGGAGAAGTTATAATAATAAAAAAATTAATGGTCAGAGCTGAATTAAACAAGGAAACAGTACTATTATTACACGTATAAAAGAAATAAAAAATTAACATGTAGAACTTTTAAGTATAAAATTATTAGGAGATCAGATGAGACAGATTCCTTTTATAAAAACCATGAAGAAGATCATCCTAGGAATGAAACGCGTTCTTGGGATATTTTGTCCATTTTCTCCATCGATTGCCTACTCTTAAATATAGATTTCATATTTTTAAAATTGCATGTTTCTGTGTGTGTCCGTAAGTGTACATTAATCTAATGCGTACTATAGATCATTCCGTTTGATTAAAAGCCACATAAAAGAAAACTTTTCTTAACTGTATTCTACATTTTTCATTCCTAAACAAATGAATTTATCAGTGGTTAATGTCTGTTAAGTCGTGTCTAAAACATTTGATCAAGTGTTTTCATCTATTTATTTCGCCTTTATCGTGATCTAATACATTAATTGTTGAAGACTACAACCATGGCTATCGTTATTAGATGTTGTTGTTGTTGTTTTAATCTCGTTTTTGCGTTATACCACAATAATTCACAAACGGCATAATACTGACATTTAAAAACTGACATTAAGAAAATAATTAACATCTATATTAAGACATTTTGTTCCCAATTCTTTATGTCGTGATAATAGACAAAAGAATAGCTGATAGCTGCCGATCAATTACGTTTAGACAGTTCTTACAAAAACCAACCATTGATCTACGTTCACTTATGCTAAAGCATGAAAGGTGTAAGTAAGAATGCACACACACACACATATGTATATATATATATATATATATATATATATATATATATATATATATATATATATATATATATATATATATATATAAAATTAAATGTTTACTTATCATATCCTGAAATTATCTTATAATTCGTAAGACTAAGAATTTTACTATCAAGTTCCCTGAAGTGTGGATATAATCCTCATTTTTTTTATTTTTTTTTTTATTGATGTTTGTTCTTCTGGCGGAGTAAGGTTTTGACTGCTTTGGCTAGGCTAGACCTGCCATGAGATAAACTATGGTCAGAACAGTTCTCCGAATCATGAACATGCAACACATATTCAACTATGTCAAGAACTCAAATCATTGAGTGGAAATAATAATAATAATAATAATAATAATAATAATAGTAATAATAATAATAAGAATAATAACATCAAGAAATATAAAATGATTTATAATAAAATTTAGCTCACTTTACTTAGAGAGATATTAATAGTTAGGTTTTAATAAGATGCAAAATCATAGTCTCAGACTGAAGTAAAACATTATTTGAAATACGTATAACCATAAAATGTTCCAAATTTGAAAAAAATAAACATCGACGCAATAATTTTGGAATCAGTGGTTTCAGAAGAATTGACCCCAAACGATATAATAATAATAATAATAATAATAATAATAATAATAATAATAATAATAATAATAATAATAATAATAATCCCGTGAGGCTACAAACGTCAAATACCTGATGTCTTTTGATTTTTAATATTTGGAAGTGTTAACATTTAATATCAGTATACAGACCGTAACAAGTTGGGCCTTCCTCAAGGAACTGACGCACCGCGTTTCGCTGTTTATGAACGGGAGTAGTTTTGGAATATCACTGACGTGCACCGAGAGGTTTTTTTTTTAGATCATTGAAGGATAAAGCAACTTGGAAATCACATCAAGATTTTTGGGAACACTCTCAAAGTGAGACTGTCTGATCGAAATCGATTACCCAACCTGAAGATATCTCTAACTTAGCTTCCCTACAAAGTTACACGTTACTTTTATCGAAACTCGTCACCACCGCGTACGCAGTTAACAGTGATGCATGTCAGACTGTGTGCCATGGTGGCTATAATGGGCTCGTATATTTGTACCACTGCGTTCCGTTTTTCGTGTGATATTTTCTCTCCATAATAATAGTAATAATAATAATAATAATAATAATAATAATAGTAACAACAACAGCAACAATAACAATATATTTTAGCGATCCCACCTACAACGCTTTATAATAATAATAATAATAATAATAATAATAATAATAATAATAATAATATGGAATAAGCCAGTATAGATTCAGGTTCTTGGAAACAACAACCGTCAAATGTATGACAAAGGCAAAAGCTAGTCTAATCCAAAATATCGCACAAAAGGTGTTTCTGTGTGTAATAAGAAGCCTATAGCCATTTTTCTTATGTTATAGTTTATCTACGCTGGACAAATTCTCGTTAGAGAACCGAAGACAAAAAATGGTATTCAAAAGGGCCAGAAAAACAATTAAATTAAGACATTCTAAAACCAATATGGAGGGACAAACAAGATATAAATCGAGGACAAAAATCCTGGATACTAGGATTTTCATATTTGACGAAATTCATAATAAATACGATGAAGAACTTAAAGGTAAAGTGGAAGAAAAATGGTCTTAGCCGAAGCCAACATAAAAACAGTCGAAATAGAAATAGTTCTTCAAGAACGTTAGGCGAATTATTCAATAATGGGAAAATGAAAACAAGGAATTTAACAAAAATGAATTAATCAAGGCAAAAAACAAAAGACGAAAGAAAAGTTCAGCAAAGAATCGAGGTAACCATTAGAATCTCGAATCAATGGCAAGATCCATTTAACAGTTGACACCTGGAGAAGATTCTAAACATGTTAGACAAGATGATAACTAAAACAATTCGTTATTAAGTTATATGAGAGATAATGTTAATCGAACTAGTTATATGAGAATTGACGACCATAGAACAAGCTCCAAGAGGTAATGGCCATATGATAACTGGTTTTTACAGCTTATCAACCGTTTGCAGGTTGTTTAAAATCAGAAAATAATTTTAGATTGTAAAATTTTTTGTAGATAATAATGATTTACTGATGCACGTCCTAAGAGGTGGATTCATGCCTTTCCCAAGGATATTTGCTCGTCAATGAATATAACAAACCCAACTGGAATTGGAACACCGCTCCTCGATTTCCAATTCCGAGCCATTATACATTACACCACCCACACATCCAAGCTTACAGCACCTGGTATTCCCAAGCGGTCACTCATCTAGGTACTGACCAGGCTCGACTTTGCTTAATTTCAGTGATCGTAAATCCTTGAGAAATAATGATTATCGAACTGTGAGAGTCAATGGTAATCCTCACTGGGTGCCTAACACTTATTTAATAACTAATCCAATTTTTGTTGTTTTTTCCTGCAGACTAAACATTATAGTAAATACTGTTAATATAGAGCGGGATTTACAATACTGATGTTTGTTTATGAGGCTTTGAAAAAGAAACACACTGCTGTTTAAATTAAGGGATTTAAATGATAACAGTGATTTTTGGTCATTTGACATACATTTTCAATAAAGATGACAAAGGGAGATAATTAAAAAGGTGAAGAAGGGAGATAATTTGGATGACTCGAATAAAGCAGAACAAAGCAGACAACCAACATAAAAATGCAAGTGAGAAGAATAGGAACAGCGTAAAGTTGAAATACATATAAAAAGTTTAAACAAATAAGACAAAATACAAAATTTGTACAAAAAGAGAAAAGTGAACGAAACAAAATAGTTTCCAAATCAAATGTTTTTTTTATTTGTTGCATAAAGAAATATGTTATTTCTTAACATAACCAATGTTCTTTAACATAACCAATGTGATAACAATCACATTACTGCTTCAGATAAACGCAGGACATATTAGCTAGCCAGACAGATACGAATAAAATGCGAGCTAGATACGAAAATATCTCTATCCACATTTTGTTACTTAGCTGACTGATGTTACCTTCAGCATCCCGTTTCTCCCGAGTTACGTAGACGGACCAATCCATCCACTCTTCAGTGGGTATCAGTATGAATTAAAACCAATTATGAATCAAGTATGGATTAGAATGGACAGAAGTATAGGATAAGGAATAGATAGGAAACGTTTATAAATTTAACACGTTTCATACTGGATAATCGTAAAACAGGGGCGTCTATTTCAAATACGAATATCCATTACAATAACATTTGAAGTAATAAATATATCTGCATGTGTGTGATTGTGTAGTTATGTGCATCAATACGTTTGCTACCTAATGCAACCTAATGATGGAAACATATTTTCTCTTATTTTTTATGCTCTTAATTAATTGGTGAATATTAATCATGTCTATTGAATGCTGCACAGTTAAAATTCTAGATCAAAACTCATTTAATCAGATATTTAATAACTATAAGTTAGGTTTCTTGACCCTCCTGGAATATAGATAGATAGATATGAACAGACTGAGATAGATAGATAGATAGATAGATAGATAGATAGATAGATAGATAGATGTTCCTGTGATTTCAATCAATTCCCGTTGTTGGATTCTGTTGTTGACCAGAAAATCCAAGGACACGCGTTTAGCTGTCTTCGGAGTCAGGCAGCTATAAATAACAACAACTCGAAGGAAAATTCAGGAATACGTAAATAGTAAAGAAAAAGATAGGTAGGAGGTCGATGCCAACGAGGTTGTAGCCTTGTAAATAAGATGCGGCTTTCTGTATAAAGATTTAATTGCTAGCGAATGACACTGAATACCGTCATTTGTAATTACATACGTCGGTTGGTCGGCTGAGGATGCTGAGCTGAGTAAAAAGCAGATATTGTTATCGGCTGTTCAAAAAGGGCGTCTAATTGGCCGTAATCGAACCGACATGGCAGTCATAGAGTCTCCAGTTGGATTTAAGCTAATCTTAGAAAAGAAAATGAAATTTTTATTTGAATATAATGAAATCTCAAAATTAGAAGAAATAAAAAGAGATGCAAAACGACAATGGTAATCCTGTTAGGAAATATTTGTAAAGAGGGAAAGAAAGAAATAAACAAATAAAGAAGCGCGAGGAAGGTAATAATTGAAAACAAAGTTTTGACAAGAATAAGAGAACATGCAGAATGAAAAAAATGATAGAAAGAAAGAATAATAAAAAGATAGAGAAAAAGAATAGGAGAAATAAGCTAAATAAAAAGAATGCAAACGAAGAAAATAATGAAAACAGAAAGAAAAATCAAATAAGTAAAGCGATAAAAAAAGAAAAATGAAAAAGAAGCTTAAAGAGAAATTAAGAGAACCGATTGCTGCTGTTGAATGTCCTCGAGTGATATAGTTCCTTTTATTTGGTACAAATCTTTGTTCGCGACTTAGTAGCGTCCACAACATTGGAAGAAAAGTGCTCCTCGTTTGCTTTCATTCGCTTGAAGCCATTCTTAACCATTGATCTAAGAAAACAGCTGTATACAACTGACGGCTTAGATATTACTGAACGAGTTTGCCGTGAATGGCATCCACGTGATTTCTCGATCTGTGGAGGCTATTTAAAAACATAACTCGAACAATTTGTTGAACAAAACTAACCCTAGCGCAGCCTATTCTATGTTCAATTTCCTTATCTCCTATACAAAATGTATTATAACTACTCCAGACACATTGAGCTATTTGAAATGATTAGTATTTACTCATTCCACTTCCTGAAATTTTATGATGGATTGATCCAATTCTAGATCCTAGTTTATGTTCTGGATGTCTTGAGTTCTCTTTCTCGGAACACTTGGTAGAGGATGTTGGTTTTATATTCAAGATCAATCTTATCACAAATATGAACATATGATATCGTAACAGCGACCCCTATCATCAGTATATTGGCCGTGGAAGGGAAAGCAGGAACGCTGTTTTCTATTAACAGATTCGGTTGGGATGTGGCATGGAATACTAAAACGATCAGTACACATCTCTTCACATCTGTCTTTGTATATGTGCAGAGTATAAAGAAAAGATTAAATAGTTTGGGGTTAAATACGTACTCTTGATGAGTTTTGGAATATTTAGAAATTGAGATTATCCCCAGACATGTACGACTTTGTGGCCAGTCAGTGGATTTAGAGCTTGGAAGTCGGTTTCCAATGGTTGAAAAGAGGAAGCTTTTATTGATGTGGTCATATACTGCCGTGAAGTCGACTTAGTTGGTATACATTTATTCTGTTAGAGAGGGGTATGCAATGTCTTGGTCTTCATTGAAGACATTTATGCCATCATTATAGACCTTACCAGAACGAAAGCCAAGTTGGCTTATGAGGAAGTCTTTCGTAGTATAGCGAGTGCCGAGTTAATAAGATATTCATTAATACTTTCACCATAATGGATCTGATTGAGATACATCTGTATGTGTGAGTGTTTTTAGCACTACTATTTTGTTTCCATATTGCATTGAAGCGTTGATATATACAAGTTTTGGGAGATGCGCTCCTCATCCTGTACTTATTTCATGAATTTGACTATTTTTAAATGCGTGGAGAGTTTATGACCATTTTTGTTTTAATTCGTGGGGAGTGTATGTTGGAAAGAAAGAAAGAAAGAGAGAAAGAAGGAAAAGGACAAAAGATAAAGACCAAAGACTTAGATCATTCAAACATCACAAAGACAAAATAGAAAAAAAAAAAAGAAAAAGAAAGAAAGACAAAAGAAATAGAAATATAAAGGAGAAAACTAATTAGAATTAAAAGTGAAAGCAAATGCCACAAAATAAAATTAGAAAAATGACGAACGAAATCAAATAGGAATTGGAAGAATAATCAGATACAATTTAGAATTTGAAGGGATGGATAATAAAACCAAGAGAATAAATAAAATGTGAAGATACGACTTTAAATGAAGCAGATTGTTCGTAGGTATTAGAAACAAAGAAGAAAAGGTGGAAACGTAATTAAATCTCTCATACAATATTAGAGAAATCTTGTTCAAGAATAGAGTTAAATATAAAAAAAATAAGAAATGATTCAAGAGGAGATTATTGGAAGGGCAAGCATTTAAGTGTAGAAAATAACTAATGTGAATGTGAATGTTTAATGGTAAAAGATTGAGAATACGAATCTAGAAAGAAAACCAGACTAGCAGAATGAAATTAGAAATGTAAGAAAGTTTCTTTAGTCAGTAATGATTAGCAAGCAGACCATCTCAAGTGTCATGTCATCTGCTTACAGCTTTTACCCTTATTTACGTTATTTACTCTCGGACTATTATCCGAATCATTGTCATTATTATCACAATTTTTAGATTTCATCAGTTCCATGACGAAAACTGCGTAAACGAAATGAAACTTTTATTTAATCTTTAGACTAGTCCCACATGATTAATGGATTAAAGCGTTGGTTCTTGTATTTAGCGACATAGAAATTGTGAGTTCAGATCCTGGGATGTGTAATGCAGACTTAGACTCAGTAGGAAGGTGAGCAATAACTGAACAGTGGATAATCAATCTATAGTCTACTCAAGAAAAATCTACCCTCGTTGATTAAATAATCAGTTCAGTCCGAAACTCATTAACTGTTACCAAGATCGACAAGCACTAAATAAAGGTCGGAGAGTACAACTGCTTATTATTGAGCTCTTATGCCAGACTAAGCTCAGTTCACCATCTATGCAGAGCCCCTTGGGTTATCAAGCTAATTTTATAGTTTTATAATTCTCACTTCAGATATCTTGCGCATTTTCCACTGTGACAAGATTTTAGAATCAGAATTTTATATATATATATATATATATATATATATATATATAGTAATTCTAGAAGAATCCTCAGAATGCAGAAAAAACACCCAGGCCGTTTCGATACAAAGCAAACGCCATAACAATGGATCAACGAGCCTCGGTGACGAAGAAACTGACTAGACTCGATATAGTGTCGGTACTCACAAATTTCGTGAGGTACTTATCCAAGTATTCAAATCTAAGAGTTGTGGCTCAAGAGCAACGTCTTCCTTTCCCTTAAACGCTCCATCGAAGAGCATTAGCTGGGTCAAGCAAGGATATACAAGTGATAGAATTTTGGGGGATTAGAATAATCATTATACTAATCTATCGAGTCTACAAGTATCCTCAATAGAATGCTGAAGCACTGGACGGTCGTTTCGTCCTATTTGGTACTCATCAGCAGTGCGCATCCACTACCAAGTATCGAACCTGGACTGTTACGATATAACGTTTTCTTCTTCTAATCCCCCAAAATTCTATCACTTATATATATATATATATATATATATATATATATATATATATATATATATATATATATATATATATATATATATATATATATATTGTCACAGCACAGTCTTATTTTCTTTTCTCCAACATTGTCTTTTTGCTATAGTATGAATAGTAAATACTAAAAATGAATAGCATAGGTGATATAAAATGCAGCTTACTATATATATCTAGAGAATAGAATGAAGTGAATCGATCTTCAACGGGTGCCGATCACTTTTTCCTACAATGATGTTCACCCTGTACAAAGTCCGAAAGCCACTCGAGGTAGAGAGTTCCAGAGTACGAGTAATAGTTATTACATTACGTTTCGGAAATACCTATAAAGAATGATAAAAATAAAAATGTCATAATAATAATAGTAAGAAGAAAAATTGATGGGAGATTATAAACAGAATATGAAATTGGGATAAATCAGTAGAGATAAGAATTTTCAAATGAAAAGGAGGAACAGAATAAAAGTGAATGAAAAAGAAACGCATGAACGTGGGGACAGGAAAAGGATTTGAAGGCTATTCAAGAGAAAGACTCTTCGGAAATGAGTATGCGAATGAGAATAAAGTTAGAAAAAAAAAGTTGTTGATGAAAAGAAAGTTAACTGGAAAGGAATTTGCAAAGAGAATGACAGAGAAAAGAAAAAATGGTTTCTAATATAAATAAAAGAACGTCAAGCAGGAACAGCGAATCAATCATTCTTAGAATGCTGCGAAAGTCTGAGAGAATGAAAATATGAAAGAAGGAATGCCGTAGAGAGAATGAGAAAGTAGGTATAAAAACGTGACCCGATGGAAAAGGTAGGGAGATAATTGAAATAATAAAAACAACATAGAAGAACAAAATAAAATAGAAAAAAAATGTGTAAAAAATAAACACTTTTCTCCAGTTGCAAACGAATACACACACGCTTACACACGTATATATATATATATATATATATATATATATATATATATATGTATATATATATATGTGTGTGTGTGTGTGGGTGTGTATAATCAAATGAATCTATTCACACACAGAGTCACACGCGTATATATATATATATATATATATATATATATATATATATATATATGTATCTCTGTGTGTATATTCATTTGGTCACGAGATTTGTTTTCTGGAGTTGATTAAAGCTTAAGTTCATGCTTAACAGAAGTACACGCATGCGCAGAACATGTGGACACCACACTGTGATTTGCAAAAGGAACTGTGTTTGTCATTTGTCATAACTTTCCAAACGCATTCGCTTGTCATTTGAAAAAGTTGAAAAATTTCGGAAGAACAAAAAGCAAAAAATAAATAAATAATAAAAATAAAAATAACAGTCGTGTGGTAAATAAGAGTAAATACATCAGAACAGAAGAAATAATACGGAGGGTTAAAAACAAAAAAAAAAGCTAGACGGAAAATAGGTAAGAAGTAGGGAAAGAGAATACAAATAAATATATGTACTGATGAGCCTGAATTGAAAGAAAAAAAAGACTGAAGACTGAAGACTGAAACTAGAAGAAAGAAAGAAAGAAAGAAAGAATGAATGAATGAATGAAAGAAATTATTGTGAGAAAAATAAAAGAATGTAAAAAAAGAGTTCATATAAATCGAAAAAATACACGTGATGAAAATAGAAGAGAAGATTGTAAGAAAAGAGCAATGTTAAGAAATAAAGAAAGAAACAGAAGCAGAAGTATAAGAGAAAGAAGGGAAAAGAAAAGAAGGTAGGAAAGAAGAAAGAATGAGTGGGACTATGAAATAAACGAAAAAAGAAAAAAGAAAGATAGACGTAAAGAAAAGAAATACCGTGAGAGAAAAAGAAAATTGATGCGAGAAGGAAAACATTTTCGAACAAAGACGAAAATATAGAAACCCAAAACGAAAAAAGACAAATAAAGAAAGGAAAGATGGATAAAGTAAACGGAAGGAAGAAGTTAATAAAGAAATTGAAAAATAAGCGAAAAGCATGGAATAAAAAGAAAGAGGAAAACGGAAAAGTAGATAAAAACAAATTATGACTGTAAAACATCAAGCCCTGCATATATATTTGTTTGTATGCTTTCTCATGTTTTTCCTATCTATCTATCTATCTATCTATCTATCTATCTATCTATCTATCTAGCTAACTAACTAACTTACTAACAACACAAAATGAAAAGTATTAATTAAATAGAAGGAAAACAAAAATTATAAATAAAAGAGTTTAAAAGTTGAGAGATGAGAAAACCAAAAGAAAGAATAATTGAATTGAATGAAGAAAGAAAAATGTTCCTAACACGACAAATAAGGAAGAAAAATGGTTATATGAAAAACGAAAGAAAGAAAGAAACGAAGAGTCGAAAAAGTGTGTGAGACAGACGAAAAAAGGAAAAGCGAGAAAGTAAAAAGAAAGGCACAAATGTAGAAAGAAAGACAGGAAGATAGAAAACATATGAAGAGAAAAAGTAAAAAAAATAAGAGAAAAAGAAAAGCAAAGACGACATAACTGAAGAAGGAAAAAAAGAAAGAATATGAGTGAGAAAAAAGAAAGAAATTAACAATGAAGAAAAACGATAATAAAGATTACAGTGTGTGTGTGTGTGTATTTTTTGTGTGTGCGAAAGAGAAAGAGAAAGAGAGACAGAGAGTGGGGTCAGCAGATAGAATAAAGAGCAGGTAAAAATAAAAAATAAAAATTACTTGAAAAGTTCGTCTAAATAAGAATCCTAAATAAAAGAGAACAAGGTATTAAGTAAGAGGGGTAAAAAAAGAAGTAACGTTCTTTACCAAGTAAGTAAACACATATCTCCCTCATTCCTGATCGACAGACACAAACTCACCCCACATTATAGTGATGTCAAATACGTCAATTCTTTTCTCTACACAAATTTTCATCACCTCCAAAATTAGGCACGCAAAAAAACAAAACAAAAAAAAAAAACCCACTATCATTACACCCATCCTCTCAACCACCGACCACCCTTCTGTATTTTGTTGTTTAGTTTTCGCATATACAGCTTTCTCTCTTTCCAGTCCTTTGTGAATATCTAATCTACTTTTAAGGCGATAATCATCATCATCATCATCATCATCATCATCATCGTCATCATCATCGTCATCATCATCCACACAATCCCAATCAATGGAAACATGTACGTGCCATTTTTTACTTTTCCCTTTTAAGCCTGAGAGGAAAGCGACAAGCCACCACATTGTGTTGATTAAATCAATCGCTCTTCATGTCGTATCGATACCATTGCTCTTCAGGATGAGGATCTGCGGGAGGACAATACAGTGCCAGGCGAGAGCCAGGGTGAGTTTGGAGTAGAGACAAATAAGAAGGAAACGAAGATGATAAACGCCTGCAGACAACGTCATTAGATTGGCAGATCGGCTCCGGTTTTTACATGTCATGTATCTATTTGTCTTAGGCTTTCTTTTTCTTTTTAAATTTGGGGTGATTGGGCAGGTATTCATATTTGAAGATTCTTGATTTTATCATTTTTTGTAAGTTGTTGATAGCGCTTTTTGGTTTGTATATTTTCTTGTTTTAGTATAGGTTTTTCCTTTTCTTTTAAGAATTCTTTTTATTTTGCTTTGTATTTTACCGAATCTTTGCCAGTAGATAATTTTTCTTATAATAAGATAATGTAAAGTCCTATACACGAGTATGTATATATAAACACACACACACGCACGCACGCCCACGCACCACACACAGACACACACACACATATATATGTATGTATAAATATATATAATATACGTCGATTTTTCCTAACCCCAACTTGGGGTGTTAAAGTTAATATTTGGGTCAAATTTTGTGTAACCATTTTCCATTTAAACCTGACAACATCCGCCACTCGGGAGTTTTGTTAGCACAAATTCATATTTTTAACGGCTACCTCTTTTTATAAATATATTAATTTTAAGTTTCTAACACTGTATCATTCCACCATTTGAGTAGAAAAATGCTAGCGCATTGACGTTAGTTGAAATAGTCTATACTCATGAGGTAATTTTGTATTTTTCTATTATGTAATTTATATGTTCTGTTATAATAAATACATTGAGTTCTTTTTGTGGATCAGTTCTAATATTTTATATTATTAGGATCCAACGGATTTATTACCTATAATATATACGTGTGTGTGTGTGTGTGCGCGCGCACGCGCGTGTGTGTGTGTAGGGTCCAATTGGTGAATTGTCTTCATTTTATATTTTTAATTTCGCGCATGCGCATTGTTTGTTTTTGATTTTGCCGACTACATAGTATAATAGTGTCAGGTAGGCACCGTCTGTGAGAAAAGAGCACCGTGACGCCATTCACTCCACAAGAAATTTGGAAACGACATGGTGTACTGCTTAGCATTTATGCCGAAAGCTCTGGTACGAACATTTCAGAGTATTTGGGTGTCAATAGCGCAGAAAATTCGAAAAGA
This sequence comes from Acanthosepion lycidas, assembly GCA_963932145.1. NCBI lineage: Eukaryota > Metazoa > Mollusca > Cephalopoda > Sepiida > Sepiidae > Acanthosepion > Acanthosepion lycidas. The sequence goes on from OZ010596.1 coordinate 67,631,161, forward strand.
GTTGGATGAGTCTAATGGTGATTACGAAGGTACAGCAGCTCAAAACTAACTCTGATCGTTCTGATCAGAAAAGAATCCGCAAATTTGTTGGTGATATCCTAGGCCAGGGTTGAAAAAATCATTCCAAGTCAATTATGTACATATCCGGGAAGTTACTTCCGCCCGGAGTGAAGACGTTGGCAGCTGGAAGACACTATGTCTGGTAACAGGGCACAGCACCATGCCACATAAGCAGGAGAAAATTGTCATGGCTGTCAGAAAATTTCTTCAACCACATCAGGCGTTACATTTGAACACCTAACTCCCCAGACTGTAACCGCTTTGACTATTATGTGTGGGGCGCATTTGAGCGAGAGACCAACAAAACAGTTTGTAACACCAAAGATGAACTGAAGGCAAGGATTAGTGGAGCATTCACCAACTTAAACAGGGAGACCGTCTAGAAAAGTTGCAGATTTCAAAGTCGTCTGGAAGCCAATGGTATTTTATTGAATAAATTTCCTCTTTGTTATTTAAAGATAATTTTGTGTCATTCTGGTAAATATATCTGTGAAAATGAGATGTCAGTATTATTTTCATTTTTGCCTAATTTAACCCTCCCAATCTGCGTGCGTGTGTGTGTATATATATATATATATATATAAACAATATGCAATAAAAAGTAAGTTATATATATAGTAAAATGAACAAGAACTATTTAAATCCAAATGAACAACAATACGTTTCATCTGTAGTTGAAGACTTACAATTGCGTTCAAAATATTTTGATTTCGGCATATTTGTAAATCCAATGAAACGCTATGTCAAAATCTGCCACTGATTACGGACTCAATCTGTAAGAGGTAAATCCGATTTAGCGGCCATTGCAAGAAAAGGAAAAAGAACATTGTGAATCAGCCTATACTATGGGATAAAAATAATGGAAAGGATAGCTCACAACGAAATCAGAAAGGAAGAACTGACTGAAATGGTTGGAAATGGTTTATTTAAGGACAATCAAATAAATAGCTATACAGAAATATGGCAAGATGTGACCCATTTTAAAATTGGGGCAATGGGAAAATATCAATATTTTATAATTTCCATTAATATTTAAGGAACAGGTTCTGAAGATTTTATTTTCATTTAACGTCTTTTGTTGTTTATCGATTCAGGTTAGAGTCGAAACTAAAAGAAAATTTTCTTTTATAGATTTTTTGATCATATTTTTTAATTCCCAATTTAGAATTACCAAATATTTCAGTAAGATTCATATAAAAAACTGACTTGTTAACAAAAGTGTCTAGAGAATGAAGTTTTTTTTCCAAATAACTGTCACAGACCAAGAAGTAAAGTTTAATATGCAAATGCATTTTTTCTGTATTAATATTGCCCATGCATTCAAAGTCAGTTGTCTAAAATATATCCCGTATCATAAATGGAAATCTTACATATTTGACTGATCAATAAGGAAGGAAATTAAAACAGAATATTTTACTGCACACTCTTGAAACTCAAACATGGCCATATCTCAAAAATCGAGCGAGACATCCGTCACAATCAATTATTGACCAGCCCACTTGCCTACGAGTTTCTTTTTGAATGTTAACTAGGTAAAAATATGGCTTTCTTCTGACTGCTCAGGTATTATAACGTATGTGGTTATAGACCCTACACTTGAGTTGATTTGAACTCGGCAGTTTTGAAATGTTTTTCCCAATTCACCCTACGTTGCACGAAGAATAAAGAGATAAAGAAACATCCATTATTCTACAGAACAAATTTAACTTTGGACAAAAACAAATGTATTAAAATACTATATAAATGATATGAGAAAAGTATAAAAAGGGAAATACTTTGTTTTTACTTTCAGCTCAATCTGAACTTTTCCACAAAAGAATATAGTAGTTCTGATAAATTTCATACTGGAATTAGACTTTTAAAGGTTTTACAAACTTTAAAAACTACATGGGGCAAGTTGTTCATAGTTTTGGAGTTCTTTAATAAAAAAAATAGAGAGATTTGTACATACGCGTAAATAATTAAAACTCTACGTGTATGAATAATAGTTTAGAACGATTTTCATTGATAGCAAGGTTCCATTTTATGCAAATTGAAGGACATTAATGCCTTCGAAATGACCCACCTCTATAGAACATGTTATCCCTTACATTTTTTATAGGATCGGAATAATATTTTGGCACAGAGATTTCGGCAGATATACTCTCCAGAATTAAAAATTTTAAAGTATTAAGATCAAATAAAAATCTTTGAACGAAACTTGACCATGCATCCCGTACCACGAAAGCTTGAGATGCAATGCAAAGGTTCGTATCTCTAAGAATTCTACTGCTTTGTTTCGACATATTCGTCTGTACACTCGTTGTTCCTAAAGTTGTATAAGTATTATCATTATTCAAGGTACATTTTTTTTCTAGTTACGTGAATTTGATTTTTAATTTTACTCTAAGTCTTATCTATCTAGCTAGCTAGCAACAACATATATATATTTAGCGACTCGATTCCGAGTAATTCCATCGCTTGATTAATCCGCAAATATGAGCAGCGTGGATACAGTTTTTAATCTTGTTAGGCACTTACACACTTTGGTGCAGATGTGTGGCAATGTTGGAAGCCTCTCGCGGTTGCTGTTATCGTAATATTTTAGTGAACTTTGGATTTAGTTCACCACATTCTTTTCTATACTCGCCACAGTAGAAATGCTGTATAATATATAGTTAATGGAATTCATTTATGCATATAAACATCATGGTTGTCGACTTTTTAATCGAAAAGCAATATTTCTAACATATTAAATTTGCTCATATTAGAAATGACCGTGCAAAATTTAAGTCTAATGTAACGTTGCAAAGATTCTCCGTTGCAAAAATGGAAGCAATATATCTGGTTTATCCATACCCCAGGGTTATATATTTGATTTGCCTTCTCGTCTTTTTCCAGTATAGAGAAACCTACAAGAATGCAGGGGTGAGAATAGATATCATGCATATTTTTTTCTGAGACTGGGTTGACTGGATCTGCATTCCTGAAAACCTATCAGTGTACGACCATTTACCTTCTCAGTTCCGATGATGATCTGCAAACCTTGTTGAAGACAATACAGTTCTTGTCGGTAGGACGATAAAGCAAGTTGATATAGATGTCTTGCTTGTGTTTGTTATGGTGACAGGGAATACTTATGTACAGACATACATACTTACATACATATAATAAGCACACACATTAATAGAGGAATATATTTGCTTTACCGTGCACATCTTTTTGTAATATGAATGTAGGTTTAAACTTCATTGGTGCTTTATTGTTTTCACGTTCAAATAAAAACTTTCCAGATGAAAACTGTGTTCTTTCGTCACTTATATTTAAGTCTTCTGGCGGACGGCATAGATATCTGCAAAGGTTAGCTTGCTCTGAAAAATGGCTGAAAAAATGTCATCACCTGCAAGACATGTTAACGATCGCCTTTTGCAAGGCTGTTTAAGAAGATACACAATTTAGCTGAGCTGAATACGGTTTCAGTCACTTAGTGGGCATTGAACTCACTATTCTACTGAGTGGTTTCAGATGTATACGTATATAATACGCCTCCAAACATTTAGATTAGGAAAACGCACATATTTTACATGAATAATTATAGTATTTCCTTGGGAATCAGCACTCTACTGTAAATGTTATATATGTACGTATACTTATAAAACTGAACTTAGCAAATTCATAAGAGTACAGGAAAAAGCTCATTATATCTGTACATCAAATTGATAATTAACGCTTTAATTAACGCTAGGCTCCACCGTTCATCGGATGATTTAAATTAGACCAGACTTGTTTCACTTCCTTTTTTTTTTTTAAATACACATTATAATGATAAGAAAAAGAAAAAAAGTGTGGAAAATGAAAGATATTAACGAAGAAAGAGAGAAGGAAGAAATAGTCACAAGTCTATAAAAAACAGACATAGAGACATTTAGGTATAAAATTTACATTTGCCAAATACGCAGAAGAACAAATAACTTACGCTTAAATTGTTATGGCACAACACAAGCATTTAGGAGCATCAAGTATTCATTGTAATACTAGTTAATGATTTGTAAGTTGTGTTGACCTTACATGTTAGTTTATAATTGCCGGCTACTCGTTTCTGAGCACATTCGTCTGTTAGAATGGCAAGCCAATCCCTGTTCAGACGCTCGCCCAGGCACATTTTTATTTGTTCAACACCCACAGACCCCGCTTATGGCATATACTGTAACTATTCTGTGCGAACCTTAGTTACGCTTTCTGTAATCAAGATTTTAAACAAAGCCTCTACTCACAAATCTTCGGTGACGAGGACTTGTCACTTTGCACTAGCACAACCGTCATATATATATATATGAATAAAGCCAAAAGGTAAACTTATCATAGTCGACGCATTTCGCCCTTTGAAAGACTTTATCAAAGCAAATTATAAGAGAACGAAATGTGTTGGCTAAGGCAAGCTTTCCTTTTGTCTTTGTTCATATTTTCCTATTACAGGTATACTCTATCTGATATTCTTACACACACACACACACACACACGCACATACACAAACATACATACAAACACACACAGACATACATATATATATATATATATATATATATATATATATATATATATATATATATATGTGTGTGTGTGTGTGTGTGTGTGTGTGCACTTCTCTCCAGGATCATCATACAGTTAAGGCTTTCTTTAATAAAAGAACAGAAAATGATTTATGCGTCTATATAATATTCAGATGCATATTTAAATCCATAAATTCTCTCTAAATCTTTAAGATGAGGAATTATGATCAGAGTCTGATTTATTCCCTAGTATGGATAGTAAAATGAATGCATTGTCCCACATCCCGGAGATTGAACACAAGATTCGGTTTGAAATTCCCAGATGTGTACCAATTACCGGGAGAATGATGTAGGTTACAACGACCGAAGCAACCAAGATGAGGCTAGCCTTTCTAAAAAAATCAATTTATAATAATATATCGGTAACTAAATGATGAAAAACTAACTATTTTTACGCAAAATTCACATACTAATTTTTCTTGTTAATCCGCTTAACCCAAAGCTTGACTTAATCAATCAGATCGAGAATTATATAGCGAACAAATTTACTTTATACGCCATAGGATATTGGTGGGATATGAGTGCAAGGTAGAGTTTAGCAATATGCATTATTAGTGTTTCTTCAATTTCCACCGTATTCTTTTTCCTGGCCTCCAGTTGCAGTAACCTTATCGTTAATTTCAGTCAAAGGTGTTTTCTATTGCCAAAGCAGGATATGAAAACGACTATGAAATCCTAACAAATTCAAATTCAGGGATCAGAGTCACCTACAGCGAGAGGATAAACTTTTTGAACTGCAAATGAAGTCACATGGAGAATGAAAAAGGTTAATGTTGGATTGATCTGAAAAACCTAAACGTATTTTCCTTCTTTCTTTCCTTTCAGTCACATTCAATTTTCTACTTTCTTTATTTCTTTCATTATTTCTCGTTCTTTTTCTTCGTTTCTAAACATTTTCTAATCCCTTCACTAAAATGTCCTTTATTGTCATTGTACTTTTTATTTGTGCTCGTCTCTTATTTGCATTTTGCTTTCATTCAGCCATTTTTTTTTTCGTCGCAGATAAATTACTTTTCGGTTTATTTATGTGCGTTTATGTCGTTTTAACCATTGACATTTTTTTTTCTTTCTTATTTGTCAATTACTGGAAAGAGACGCAGAAGAATCGACTCTCGCACGACTGTCTCCTTGATCGCTGTGTTTCAGACGAAGATGTGCTAACGATGTGTGAAAATTAAATGGTTGCTATTTTTAGCGGCCAACTCAAAGGTCATGACTAGTCAGTGAAGAAAATAAGAAAGTGAGAAACTCGGAAAATAAAGACCAATACAAAATGTGTCAAACAATAGCGGGCACGCATACACTGAAGCGAACTTCAATAAAATAGAGTTAACAAAATTTCTGTTCTACTAAAGTTGAACTAATTTGAAGAGAAAAATCCATTAAGTGTTTGATACGCCAACAATACTATGTTTAGAAGTTGTTAAAGATATTTAATAACCTTTGCTTAGCACAGTAGGTATCATAAGTGGAGAACAGTCACTGAAGATCGAACGGCAGAGACAGTGATGCCCACTTATCTAACTCTTACAGGGCCTATAATTGAAACTGTTAGGATGAATTTGAAATTGACTTGAGATTGAGTTAGAAGTTTTCAAAAATGTTCATGTTACTTTCTAATATTATTTGTCTACATTTTCTTCCATTTATTACAATGTCCTAGTTTTTATTCAAAAATATTTCTTCGGATGTTTTACGTGTTAATTTTGTGTTTTCTTTTCATTTGTGTTTTCTACATCGGATTTTCTTCGACTTTTATTCATATTACGAATTTCCTATTTCGTCTTTGGCATTACTCGACTTGTCCATTTTTCTCCACAGTTATTATTTTAAACAACAATCTCTTTCACCACTTTAGATATCGTTATCATTTCATTTCTATTTTCATTATATGGTTTGCAAATAAGAAATCGGACTTCACTGGAAATACACACACAAACCCAGGCACATACACAAACACACATATATGCACACTGTCAATTTATTATTCAAGTCAAAGATTTCCCAATAAAATTAGTATCATCAACCAACATATGTTCATGATAATGTTATATCTATGTGTCAAATATAGCATACGAATTCAGATTATAATGTTTTTATTATAGATGGTTACAGAACCATATTTGGGATTGCGAAAATGTATGAAAATGAAAGGTTTTTCCTATTAAAAACACACACATACACACACACACACACACATATATATATATATATATATATATATATAATTATATATGTGTATATATATAATTATACATGTACATATATATAATTATATATATATAGTGAATTATATGTATATAATTATATATGTACATATATATAATTATGTATATATATATATACATACATAAGTATATGTACATATATATGTACATATATATATATATATATATATATATATATAGACATAAATATTATGTCAATATTACATATATAAAGATTGTTAGGTGTCATAAGACATATATAAAGATATATATATATATATATATATAATAATATTAAATATGAAAATAGATATTATAGAAATGTTGAGAAAGATAAATTGCGAAAAACTGAAAATAGATGACAGAATAATATAAAAAAAGTTAAACAATATCAATATAGGAACAACAAAACTCTCTGAGAAACATTTTAAAGTGTAATAAGCGGAAAAAGTGGATTGAGTAGCCATAAAATATTTGATATTGCGAATGTAAGCAGAGAGAAAGGCTACAGGATATTATGAACATTGGGGAAATCAACCGAACTACCACTATTCAACAAACATAAAAAGTTAACTGTGTACGTTAGGTGAAAACTGAAGTCTCTGCATTAATCTTTAGAGAGAAATGTCGAGAAACATTGAATTAGGTGATAACTGCGTTCAAGTATGGTTTCTTCACAGAACCAGTCAATCTATACCGCTTAGAAGTAAGAGTAGATTAATTATTAGCGTTGGGGTTGTAAGCAATAGATTTTATAGTTTGTTCAAAGTTCATAATGATGCTGCAAAATGAAAGAAAGGTTTTTAATTGTACCTGTTACAACTAAAAACCTTTAAAACTAAAGAATATATTCAGAAAGGGCAAGTTCTCTCCATAAAACCCAACAACATTAAGGAAATAACCAATAGTTTCGCTAGAGTCAGTCGTACAACGGAGAGGAACACAGGTGTCTTTTCTTCGGCTAAAGTCATTTGAGAGAGAGGTCGGATTTTGGGTCTTCCATAGGGTCGAAGGTCATTTCAGAGAAATGCTGCGCAAGCTGAATGTGACATATCGGTGGAGAATTGACATCAGCATCAGGGGTCAAATTCCCCCCCCCTTCCTTACACCTGTAGTATATAATTCTGAATAGCCACGTAGTACAGATATTAGCTAAGATGAATAAATTAGCAGAGCGCTCGGCATTATTTTCTTTAAAACTTTTCACTCCAAGCAAGGCGGGAATGCCATTAGTACGCAGTGTTTTCCTAAGAGTGAAAGTGAAAGAGAAGACTGAAAATAAGGAAAATAGCGGAAAGGGTAAAAGATGAACGGGATTCAACAAAGATAGAAATTGGTGATTGACATTTCATTTAAATGTTTGAAGATTGCATTTATCAGGGAAGCAAGTAAACAGAGTTTCACAGTGCGAGGAAAGAAACTGCTGAAGTAGAAATGGCGGTTGCATTTAGCTGTTTTAACTGTAAACGAGTGAGACCTAGATGGTAATCTAGTAGCACGCTTAAATTCATGTTTACGGGGCACCAGGGAAAATATTTGTAGAAAAGACAAGGAAGCCACATCGTGTCGGTGAGATTTTTTTTTTTACAATACAGATCCCGAACAGTCGGGAATCATTTACATGCCGTTTCAGGGATTGGTGACTCAAGCTAGACATTCAAGTGGTGTAAGTAAAGAGTCAACAGTACTATTCATTGTCAAGGGCATGTGCTCTCTATAAAGTGAAAGTTTGCTAGTGCAACATAGACCTGGGTGACTTCATCGCGCAGAATCTATTTGCTCAAAACACACTGGCGCAATATCATGGCGAGGAGTTTGGTATTTGTGTGAGGATTAATGCAGTATCTACGTCCAGAATACAGTCAACCTGTTCTGCTGATATTTGTTGTGCTGTTCTTTCAGGATAATTTTTTCCGATATGATTCCCGTCCTCCACAACATGGTCTGCAAACGGTTGGCAGTCTCCTTTGTCAGACATGTCTTTATGGAATCTGTATAGGACATAATGAAAGTATGCCTTACTCATTTCCTTAACCTGTCTGGAACTCTTTCCGTACTGAGTTAAGCGTTGAAAGAGGCGTTGAATAATGTATCACAGGTTGGTATACGGCATGCCTACAAGACGAAATAGTAAAGGAAGTGTATACACAATATATAAATATGGACTCTATTCTTACAGCTCTTATTATTTACATGAAGAAGTCGTTTTTACACACGCACACACACACGGACACACACACACACACATATATATATACATATATATATATATATATATATATATATATATATATATATACATATAATGCGGGAAAGACGGCGCATTCTACTCAAATACAGATACACAGATATATATGTTTATATAAATGGATTTGTATTCATCCCTAGTTTTGTATCAATTCAATTTTTTTTTTTAGTGAATATTCATATTTGAGTAAGCACTCCGTTTATTTATGAAACCGTATATTTATTTAGTTTCGCCTGAATATAAATCTTATTAAAAGAAAAAAATTGCGCTCTTCGACAGGAATTGAACAGGTTGAACTACCGTTTAGCGTGGAACACCTTAACCGACTTGGTCATGAAGAGCAATCAGACTCGCGGCCAAATTTCGGGCTTTCAAGCGAAATTTCTCCCGTCATAGATCTCTCGAAGTTTTTCATATCTACACAGTTTCGTATCCAAATGCAAAGAAAGAGATTTTGTTTTTTAGAATAGACTTTTTTTTTTATTAATCTGACATTTTTATCACTTTAAAAATTATTTTTAGTGAATACTCGTATTTGATTAGTGGCTCCTTTTATTTATTGAACAGTATATTTATTTCTTATTGCCTACCGGCTGAATATTAAAGAAATCTTATTAAAGAAAAAATTGAGCTCCTCGTCAGAAATTGAAGCTGTGTCTCTCAGAGAAACTTGGCCTCGAAAAACAGTCTGTGAGGGTCACAAGTTCAATTCCATGTTTGTATGTAATAAGGAAGTCATAGGTATCAACAGTGGATTGTGACAAATTGTCTCATGCAGAAGCGCGATCGACTGACAATTGTGGTAAAATATGGAGCAGAAAGTGTTGATATCTATGTCCAAATGCATATATTTACATAAGCTCTGTCTGATATTGATTAATTTTCTACCATAAATATAAAATACCTTTTATATATATATATATATATATATATATATATATATATATATATATATAAAGAAAGAACAGTAAGATATATAATCCGGTGTTCTTGTAGATATTTTTATTTTTACAAAATAGTGTTCAATGTAAATTTAAAGAGCATTAATATTATAAATTAATTGATTTAAAATAAGTTTTTGGCTACACAGTTCTAACCATGTTTCAAAAATGGAAGCTAAAAGCTAAAATTAAATTCGAAGCTTTTAGCTTCCATTTTTGAAACATGGTAAGAACTGTGTAGCGAAAAAACATATTTTAAATCAATTAATTTATATATATATATATATATATATATATATATATATATATATATACGGGTTTGTGCGTGTATTTGGTTGTGTGCGTGAGTGCGTGCGTTTGGATGCGTTTGCGTGTGTGTGTGTGTGTTTAGGTGAGTGGCATAGATTGTTGATGTCTTTGATGATGTTTGTTTTTGATATTTATTTTCATTGGAACACTTCTTTTGAAATTTGATTCTTTGATAGACAACCGATTGAACCCATCATGGATGTAGGTTTGTAATAGAAAACAGTCAGCTAAGTAGACATCCATCCATATCGTTCTTTTCTGCATATTTCCCCTCCGATCTACCTTACTTTCCCGATCTAAAAAGCCACATATATAAGCTGTTATATATTTTTAAGAAACTTGAAAATGTATAAAGAAATATGGCAGATGAAGAAGCACAATGGATACTGCAAGTACCAAAGAAATCCTAATGAGAGCAAATGTGGCAAATCAATGAGAAAGAAAACGGAAGTAATAACCACAAGAAAAGTAATCAATCTGTATAAGCATGGACGCCAAATAAAAGTCTAAAACAAATATTATGATGTACTTAGTTGATGGGAAGTACACACAAGCGAGTACGCAAAAATCATATATATATATATATATATATATATATATATATATATATATATATATATATATATATATATATATATATATATATATATATATATATATATATATATATATATAATGAAATGGACAAAGTCCGACAATTATTTTAAGACATTTTTATGTTTATACATTCTTTTTATAGATACAAATATTTAAGTAAATGCTCTGTTTATAATAAACAGTATTAAACATTTACCGGCCTGAATGTCCGAGAAATTTTCACAGAAAATATTCGTCCTCCGACAGGATTCGAATCTGTATCCTATACGGAACCGTTATTTAGCTTGACGTGCCTTTAATCGATTTGGCCACAGAGGAGCGTTCGGTTAGTAAGATTGAAGTTTAAAGACAGTAAATTCGACCTTGTATGAATTCGGTCTTGTATGAATTTTCTCTCTTTTATTCTCGCCATATTTTTCTATGGAAGGGGATCGACGCAGTAAAGCATCTCACCTCTACATATTCTACGCAGGTGGCACTAAACCGTTTCTGTTATCATTTAGTTGATTTTTTGCTCCCATTCTTGCCCCCAAGATCACAAGATATAATCACTATTGAACCTGTCAAGCACATATTTCTGACCCAACCGAATAACAATAATCAAAACTCAGTTATGACCTGTCCACTTTTGTAACTTTAGTTTATATATTAGGTTGGAGCAAAAATAATTTCGTTTTCTCACATAGTAACATATGTTAGAAAACGAAATTATTTTTGCACCAACCTAATATAAATGTAAGTTTTCTTTCAAAATAAACAGGCAATAGATACGAAGTTAGATAATATACATTTTCCTATAGATCTCATCAAATCATCTTAGAAAATATCAATAATTTCTAACCGATTATGATGATGATGATGATAATAATAATAAAGTATTTTGCATGATTTCTTTTGTATTTGATTTGTTCAAAAGATCACAAGACAAATAACAGATGAATATGAAAAACGAAAATAAAATAAAATTTGAATAAGTTTAGAAGCCATGTCTGAGGTAAAATAAACAATAAAAAGAAATCATGAGAGTAATTTTAAGAAAATTAAAGAACCTATAACAGTTGCAATGTGTCATTGTTATACTATAACATTTTAAAAGAGAAAACAATGATGAAAAAATAGCGTGGTAATTACAAATCAACATATTTCTGAGTAAAACTTTGATAAATGTTATCTGAAATAGTACTGTATTATTATTATTATTATTATTATTATTATTATTATTATTATTATTATTATTTCCTTTGATTTCTGTTGTATACACATTTCCTTCCGGGTCCCAACCAGAGACCTAAGGTCAGAAATAGCTTCATGATATTTTCAATAAAAAAATTAATAAAAAAAACTGAAAACCCATTAAGTTAACAAACATTTTACATAGATAAAGCTCTTTGCAATGTGGAATCTACACCTGTGAGTACAATTTTTTGTATTTCTTTAAGCCATGGGCTACCAGGAATCTTTTCAATGAGTCTATCGGTATTTTTCCAATCAATCCTAGGGTACCAACTACAACTAGAATTATTCATGTTCTCATGTGCCACATTTTTAAAATTTCCACTTTAAGATCCTTGTATTTTGATATTTGTTTCAAGATTTACAAAGATACATTACAATCTGCACAGACTGCCATGTCAATAAGAAAGCATATTCTGTTTTTTCTGGTCTCTCATCACAATGTCTGGGCAATTAGCTTTGATTGTTCTGTTTGTGTGTATTGTAAAATCCAAGAAAACCTATCACTGTAACCGGCTCCTAGTGATATTCATACTAGTTTCTTGTAGTTTCCTTCCCGTAAAAGTTGTATATTTTCTAATACAGATATTGGCCCAATCTGTCATGCCGAATTTTATATTCAGTGGGTACAACGTGATACAAGATGGTCAATTGTTTCTGGATATTTATCACAGAATCTGCATTTGCACAGTTTTTCAGTATGTCTGATTATTATTATTATTATTATTATTATTATTATTATTATTATTATTATTATTATTGTGAGAGATATCAGCACAGCAACAAACTTACGGTGGAGAAAAATGTACAAGCCGATATACTTATCACGACAACCAATATGATAAAGGAATACAAAGTATATGCATTACATCACGACATAGGTGATATATATATATATATACATATATGTTAGTTGGCAATTTAAATCCCGATTTATGAATCTAAGGCATTCATATTCGTATGAGATTCCAGATTCATTATCAAGGAGGAAAGGTTTGCAGACCCAGATAATTTTATTTCTGCTTGGATCGCATTGACAAATTAGAAATCCAATTTCTTTACCAGATTATTGTCCATAGCTATCACTTACCATGCGTATATTTGTATGCGTCTTCGTAGTTTCATTTGGCTGAATAAAGATATATGTAAATATTACTCTGTGTATATATGGATGTAAGTAAGGATGCCCGATGTTATATTAAGTGTGTATGCATTTCAGTATTACCCTGTAATGATAATGAATTTAATGTCTTTTCGCTGGTAAATTGAAGTCGTGTAAATAGGACGGGTTATTTCCTGTCGCTCATATGATTTTGGTTTATGAGAAACTGAGAAGGTTCGCGTGAGAACCTTCAGGTAAACTGCGTCGGTAACGATTATACAGAGAGGAACTGTAATAAAGCAAGGGTTTTGATTGGTGAGAAGAGAAGAGGGAATGAAAAAGGGCTACAGAAAAAGATGAAGATCAAGAAAGAAAGAAACCTTAAAAAGGAGAAGATGGTAAAAGATATATCTTGATAGATAAGAAAAGAAAGAAGAAATCAATGCAAAAAGAGGGCAAGAATAAAAGAAAAGGACGAAAGAGAACGAAACTGAGATGAACAACTTGATAAAGAGAGAATATAATTAGAAAAAAAAAGGCTATTCGTGAAAAAGGAAGGGAACTTAGAAGAAAGGTTTAAAGAGAGAAAGTAATGAGAAATGAAAAGATGGAATGAAGAGTAATGTAGAAAACGAAGGAGATAAAACTCTTTTGGGAAGGAAAGCATGTAGAGAAAAAAGAAGAAAAACGGGAAAAAAAAAAGAAAAAAAGAGATTAAAAGAGAGAAAGTTAAAGAATGATGGGCGAAAAGCTAATAAAAAAGAAAGAATAGATTAGAATAGAGTAGCGAGAAAGAGATAAAGAATGAGAATGTATAGAAAGAAAGAAACATTAAAGAAGAAAACATAAGGATATAGATACCCAAAAGAAAGGAAGAAGGAACAAAATGGAGAGAAAGATGTTGGTTTAATCTCTAAGCTTCTTCAAAACGTTGTAATTTTACTTGCTTTTTCTTAAATAGATTCGGTTGAAATTTATATATTGGTCGCTTGGTGGTTGAAGTTCTCTAGATGTGCAAAGCTTATAGAGAAGCTTGTAGGGACATACTTTAAAAATTGCAGCAAATGTTAATTCCACAAAGTATTGACTCAGGTGTGGGTGGGTACCTTTGTATCAATGAGTTGACTGCTTTGTTGTCTTAATTATTGCTTGTGTAAAAATAAAATGCACGTTCAAAACACAGAATTTTGTGTTGACCAAATGGCAAAAGAAGACCATTTAAATCAATTTTCATCGGCAACACTACGAAATACAGAAAATTTCAATGGAGTGGGTACTTATGCAAGGTAAGATAGATCTGATTAAATGACAAAACATGGCAATTTTTTAATATGTTTTTGACTCAGACCGATCAATTTTCAGCATCTCTACGCATATATATTGATCACAATGTGACAGAAAGAACATTTAATCGAAGAAGATGGAAGTGAATAAGCTGAAGGAAACTTTTATGAATTAAATGATGAAAAACAAAATACAAAAAAATAAAGGTCTTTGAAAAAAAAAAACGGAAGTTCGTTCTCTGTAAGTAAAACCTGTCTGTATATATCTGAGTTTTTTGAAAAGTGCAATGATTTATACTAATCAGATGAAATAGAAAAAGTTCAGCATTTGAAGAGAATCATTAATGGATTTGTTGGAAGTAATGTAAATTATATAAGACGGAAAATTAAGAGGGATGAACAGGAAATCTCACACTTTCTATAGCGCTATATTTGGATATTTTTGCTATTTTCTCAGATACGGGTTCAGATTTAAATAAGCAGTAGGATTGTACTGCGCCAATATTTCATGTAGGTGGGGCTTGTCATTTTGGAAGATTGATCACATAAATCTTGTTTTTTATCCTCGGCTAGAAAACAGGCCATTGGCGCCACTAGCAAAAATAATCCAACCATAACTATCAAATAAGTTCTTTCTTTCTTAATTACTTTCTTACTTCCTCCTTTACTTTTTCTATTTCTTTTGCATCTTCCCTCTCAATTTTCTCCTCTCTGTGTTGTTGGGTATGATGAATAGCGGTAACCCTGAGAAATAATGTCGTCACAAGTAAAAGAAACAAACTCATTTTCATTTTGTATTTTATTTAACAGTGATCAATATCTAACTGTAAATTCAATAGAGCTTTTTAAGAATTCATGATCGGCTTTCATCGAATTTTATTACTAAAATGTTGTTATTATATAAGGCATGTTGTTTACGCAATATCATTAAAAGCGAATAGTTGGTCTCCATTTGCGGATTTACTTGCAGTATGCTTTTTTAGACTGTGTCTGCCAGAATTGGACGAAAAAGATTGGTCTATTTAAGCATAAAACTAGTATGTAATCACACACACACGCACACACGCACAAACACAGCATAATACATACATATATATATATATATATATATACCCTACATGAAAGCCACCGGCAGGCTAACAGCGAGACACTAGTGGTCCGCCAGTGGTAAGATTACTAAGATGAACACGCCGGTAACATGGTCAAGACGAAAATGCTAGTGGTATGCCACCCAGTAGTAGATTAGTTGCTTGCGTGTAGGATATATATATATATATATATATATATATATATATATATATATATATACAGGGGTTGGACAATATAATTGGAATACATGTTAAATTCAAAGAAAATTTATTTAATATGTAGTTGGTCCACCTTTAACCTCACAGGCAGCTTTAATACGTCTAGGAATGGAATCATACAGCTTTCTGACTTCATCCAGAGGAATTTTCAGTCATTCTTCCATTAAAACCTTCTCCAGCTCTTTACTAAACGACGGTGGAGGATAGTGGCTCCTAATTTGTTTCTCCAAAATGCACCACAAATGTTCCATGATATTGATATATTGAGATTGGGGATGCCACTCTATGTGTTCTAGCTTCTAGCTCACTTTCATGCACTTCATACCAATTCGTAACCACTCGAGCGGCATGTATTGGAGCATTATCGTCTTGGAAGATGCAGTCATCATCAGGGAATAAAGTCTTGGCCATTGGATGAACATGATTTCCCAAAATGTTCAGGTAATCTTTGCTGTTGATTCTACCATGCACGGCAACTATTGGACTGAGACATTTCCATGATATGGCGGCCCAAACTATCATTGATCCACATCCATGCTTCACTGTTGGAAGAAGGCAGTCAGTGTTGTAAGCTTCTTTGGGCTGCCTCCACCCGTAAACTCACCCTGAAGTTGGGAAAAGAGAAAAACTGGACTTGTTCGAGAATATGACTTGCTTCCATTGGTCTGCGGACCAGGCATTATGATCTCTGCACCACTTCAACCTCTTTTGAATGTTGCGAGTGGAGAGAAGAGGTTTCCTCACAGCAGCTCTTCCATGATATGCAGCCTTATGGAGCTCACGGTGAACAGTTTTAGTAGAAACTAACTATTCAGATGGTTATTCAACTCAGCAGTCACTTTGGCCGCATTTGTCCGATGATTTTTTGCCACATTGCGTTTCAATGCACGTCAGTCCCTGTCAGTAAGTTTGCAAGTCCGACCCGAATTGCTACGGTTGCTAGAGGTCTTGTCCTGTTTCTCGAATTGCATCAGTGTTCTTGATATGGTACCTCTTGAAAAACCAAAAAGTTCAGCAACCTTAGTGATCGAGGCACCTTCCATGAGAGCCCCAACAATTTGCTCTTTTTCGAACTCTGAGAGGTCACGCATTTAGCTTAAATTTTACTAAATTCTAAAAATAAATAATACAAAGACGGTAAATTAGATAAATAAATGTATTTACAATAGATATAACCTGCAATTACAAAGTTTTAGTTAAAGTTCTTAATATAATAGGTCTTTGAAATATACAAGTGGATTTTGCAACTATACTAATTATTTTGTCCAACCCCTGTATGTAACCAAATGAAATGAGAACGAATCAAAAATAAATTCAAACATTCACGACATTAATTTAAAAATTTTTGTAGCACTTTTCAGATGTTCGAATGTAATATCCTATAATAATAATAATAATAATAATAATAATAATATATATATATATATATATATATATATATATATATATATATATATATTATTATTATTATTATTATATATATATATATTATATATATATATATATATATATATATATATATATATTATGTATATATATGTGTGTCTGTGTGTTGGGGTGTGGGTGTGTGTGGGTGTGGGTGTGTGTGTATTTGTATGTATGTGTTGTGTATTTGGGCTGCAATCGCTCTCTTATATGTTTAATTGAAATTACTGACAAGGTATTTACTTCTGTTAACGTGTTATGTCAGTCGCTTGTCAGTCATTTTAAATTATATATATATATATATATATATATATATATATATATATATATATATATATATATATATATATATATTACAGTCATAAATAATTTCAGCTTTTGCCTATGAACTTTATTCTTAAAAATACAATAAAATTACATTTGGTCCAATTATTTATAAACCATTATTTTCACCTAATTATGGCCAATAATCAGATAGTTATTAAATACCTTTTGAGTAAAATTTTACTGATTTTGAAGTGAAAAAGTTTACAGTGAGCCTTTGAATCGAGTTGTCATCAAAGAATGTTTTCTATATGAACATGCTTTGCAGCGAGCGAGAAAGGTATTAATTCGTTCGTGGAAGGCCAGGTGAATATTGTGGTTGTAGATCATGCCAACAAAGTTCTAAAGTTTTTTCCTGTTATGTATTTCCTGTACGTGGCCTTGTGTTGTCATTCATTTCTATTGACAATCGCAGGGTTCTTTTCAAGCAGACTTTTAGGGAGACGCAGCAGCTGCTGGGCACTGATTCCCTCTTTCATGTCGTGGTCGGTTGTAGAGATTACTCTTTGTCAGTCCACATACATTTTGCGTTGAACATTTTCGTATGTAACCCATTCTTCATCGCCTTGTATTAAAGGAATTGATATATTTGCTAGTAGAATTTCTTCAAAGCGAAAATTACATAAGACTGCAATATATATATATATATATATATATATATATATATATATATATATATATTCGGTTGGTGCAAAAATAATGTCGTTTTCTCACATAGTAACATATCTGAGAAAACGACATTATTTTTGCACCAACCTAATATATATATATATATATATATATATATATATATATATATATATATATATATATATATATATATATATATATATATATAGAGAGAGAGAGAGAGAGAGAGAGAGAGGGGGGAGAGAAAGCGAAATTGTCAGGAAAATCTATCACAAAATGGAAAACGTTTTCGTCTTTTAGGATTTCATTCTACACACCAATTCTATCCTGTCCTGGGTAAAATGATTGTTAAGGGGTCCACCCCTTTTTTATATAAGTGGACTCGACCAGTGTGTACTTGTACTGCTGCCGGTGAATACCCGGGAGTGAGAGTTTGAGGTAACCGCTTTGTAGGAGTCACAGTTGCAAGCACGTAGACCCAGAAGGAAGTCATACTTCGATACTGATTTTCCCAGACTATATATATATTATTATTGCTACTAACCGCATTTCTGGATCTACTAACCGTATTACCAATTATTATTATTACGTAAATACATTTATTTGCTATATTTCATTCCTGCGTTTGTCATTCATTTGAGAACGGATTTCATCCCGGAATCCACAACAGATGATAAACTACATCCGCGTCCTGGATAAGACGATAAACTTCATCCGCGTTCTGGGTAAGATGATAAACTACATCCGCGTCCTGGGTAAGACGATAGACAACATCCGTGTCTCAGGTAAGACGATAAACAACATCCGTCAGCAAGGTCTCTGATCAGGAGGTTTTGAGGAGCATGGAACCACCTCTTAATTGCTGGTGTTTCCAGGTCCATCCTGATCCGGGGTGGAAGGAAGGGTGTTAGTTTCCCAGCTATAGGCAAATAGTTGACCCCCAAACAGGGGTAAAAATCACTGTATCGGTGTAAAAATAGGTATTAATATCAGCAATAAATTTTTGAGGGAAAATTATTACCAGAAGTACATTTTCGATAATTTTTTTTACCAGCAATGCATTTTTGAAATATATATTTTTTGAAGAAAAAGTTATCTAAAAAATTGGGCAACATCAGTAATACCAGTTGTGATTGGGGTCCTCGGTTTGATGAGAAAGGGTTTTGGACTCGTTAAAGTTATCCCTGGCAGTCCATGCCTTAAATAAATAGAAAAAATATCTCACAAGTACAGCTGATACTTCACGAAGGTCTTTATATAAGTAAAATGTGTGATATTAGATTATTTTCATTTTTATTTTTTACAAAAATATTCTATTGAAAATGTCATAATGCCCTCAGGTCTGTGGTAGGGACCCGGAAGGAAATGAGTATACAGGAGAAATTAAAGGAAATAATAATAATAATAATAATAATGATAATAATAATAATAACAATAAAGACTTCATGGATTTATTTTTAATCCGATAAATGTAATACGCATTGTTAATAAAAATGAAACGTTTATTTCAAGTCGACAAATATCCTGAAATCAAGTCGACAAATATCCTGCTAAGTTTTGTATATATATATGTATATGTGTATGTGTGGGTATTTGTATGTGTGTATATATATATATATGTGTATGTGCGTGTATGTATGTATATGTATGTATGTGTATGTGTGTATATATATATATATATATATATATATATATATATATATATATATATATATATATATATATATATATATATATATATAAAGTAAGAAGGTAAAAACGAAGGAGAAGAAGAAAAGAGTTTAAAAATATTGGTGTATATGTGTATGTATGTGTATTTGTAGATGTGGGTAAACGTAGCAAAAAAAAAAAAAAAAATAGGTTGCTCGCGAAAACTGCTTATATTAAGACAATTGAACAAAAATAGAGTTCTAAACTCTTGTATGAAAAGTATCCAAAACGTCTGGATGAACCAGATATTAATGTTCACTAAACCCATCAATGGCTTATAAGCAATGGTCATAAGAGGGGGACAGAAGGACTTATTATAGCAGCACAAAAACAATGTCTTCCAACTAATGTCTAAAATATGGGGAAAGAATATATTATTAGATATGGCAGGTTAAAACAAAATATAGCGTGCGATGGATAAATTGTCATCTAAATTACGCAAAAATGAAAATAGCACTGACATCTCATTTTAATAGATATATTTACGAAAATTACGCAAAAATATCGTGAAATAATAAAGAGTTTAATTTATTCAATAATTCGCCATTGGCTTTAATCATAGCCCCCAGACGACTTCGCAATCTCCTTCCTCTCTTCTGGATTGTCTCCTTGTTTAATTGGTGAATGCTGCCATAATCCTTGTCTTCAGTTCATCTTTGTTGTTACAAGGAGTTTTGTTGGTCTCTTGCTCAAATGCGCCCCACACATAAGAGGGTTGCAGTCTGGGAAGTTAAACGGCTAGGTGTAAGGGCTAATGTGGTCGCAGAATTGTCTAAAAGCCATGACTGGGTTTCTCCTAATTGTGTGGAGGGGTGCGGAGTCCTGTTTGTAGGATACGATCTTCCAGCAGCCACTCTCTTTACCCAGATACAAATAGACCAAACATCGTCATAAAGGATTTCAGAAAAGGTACTTGTTAACTAATTTATATGACTTGTCCACAAGATTCAAATGTTTCTGTAAGAGAATTTCGAAAGCCATCAAATTTTAAAGACCTGCAAATCGAAGCAATACATATGTGGAAACTTAAAACTACGTTTATCCCTGCTGTGATAAGGGTATTAAGCATGAAGAAGAACGATACCAAAAACCATGTGAGTAAAATTCCTAGAGACATCAGCATCTCAGTGCTACAAGAGAATAACTATCTACGGAACTGCAGATTTCATTCCAAAAAAAGCCTCTCTTTCTAAACGGAATGTGCCAAAAGTGTATAGATAACTCTTCTACAGTGACCTATTTACTTATATATCGCATTGAGGACTTGGTAATTAGGCTCTTAAAATGACTCTCTGATATCACACACAACAACAACAACAATAATAATAATAATAATAATAATAATAATAATAATAATAATAATAATAATTGAAACCACTGAGAGATGGTATGAGCACTGACCAAACACTGTTACCCAAAATAAAGATGTAACTATCCTCTGGTATATGCCAAGGAAAAATAAAAGCGAACAGGGAAATAAAAGCAAACATACCTGATATTATCATAAAAATTCAGGAAGTGTATTCTTATTGACATAGCAGTACCATCCGAGAGAAACAGCTAAATAAAATTATGGAGAAATTGTCCAAATACAAGGACCTAGAGATCGAGATCAACAAGATGTGAGGAATGAAGTCTGAGACTGTACCAGTAATAATCGGAGCTCTGGGCTTCGTGACAAAAGGAATGGCCAATTTTATTAACAGTGTCCCAGGTGACACCAACATGCAAGTTGCTCAGAAGATCATCCTACTAGGAACATCCAATATACTAAGAAATGACAATTCTCCTATAGGCCTAAGGACTATTGTACATGACACAAAGCAGAAAATATAACATATACAAATGATACTACTACTACTACTACTACTACTACTACTACTACTACTACTACGTTTAATACGTATTTGATACATGATTTCCGGTTCGGTTTAGCTCGATTTAACTGTTACACTTGACGTCATTTTGGATCAATTCAAATTTATCCAGTGGAAAAATATCTGGATGTATCCAAAAAAATCTTCTCTACAACACTGACAACGCTCAGTTCTTGATAATGACTGAGACGGCATGATTGTTTGCTGGGGCTTGCTATCATTAGTCTCTAGTACTCCCCCACCTTGTTTTTCCTTTCTCTATTCTCTCATCAATCATTTGCTAATTTAAGTTTATTGAATTTTTTACTCTTTTTCACCCGATTAAAATCTTTGAAGAGCGGGAGCGAAACCGGTTGTTTTTCTCTTTCATTTTTTAAATTTTTTTACTATCAACTTTTTCATTATGGCAAATAATATTCAGCTTAATATTAAAACAGAAATGCCCAAGTTCTGTTCCACTAAGAATATATATATATATATATATATATATATATATATATATATATATATATATATATATATATATATATATATAACTTTCCCTGATGATCCGTTTAGGTTAAACCTAGGTAGGTTTGTCTGGCTCACTAGGTGTATCTAGGTCTGCTCTACTGTTGTATTGAGCTCTTTTGTTAGTTGTTTACTCGTATCGGGATTTTTTCTTTGGGTTTCAGACCTGCATCTGTGCGATTTTTTTCGGCAGTAGTTCATGTTTGTAGCTCTTTCTTTTTTTAAAACCTTTTTTTCCCTCGAGATTGATTTGATTATTGGCAAATCCATAATTCGAGGGTTTTTCGAAACGAGTCTAGTTATCTATATTTGTATGCATATATATATATATATATATATATATATATATATATATATATATATATATATATATATATATATATATGAAAATCCTATAGCCAATAAAATGAAAAAGATAGAGAATAAAAATTAATTCGAAATAAATAAAAGCAATCTGGAAAAGTGAGAGTGCCATCTGAAGTCGCCTGAAAGAAACAAAGAAAGAAAGAAAGAAAGAAAGAAAGAAAGAAAATATGCAAACGAGGATGTCGTGTTTGAATTTGGTAATATGAAATAGGACTGAACGTCGGTAGTGTAAAGACGAACGCCAGTAAAAGGAAAGAAAAGAATGAAGGAGGAATGCAGAGGAAGGCTATCGGAATTCGGTGAAAGGAAAACAGAACATGAAGAAAGAAATAAGCTATTGTGTGGAATGACGAAGATCAGTCACCGCCGCTATATACCGGCCATAATAAATGAATAAAAGAAAGGAAAAGGAAAAAGAAAGGAATACAAATAGAGAGAGATAAAAAAAAGAACATTGAAGAAGGACAATGCAGAAAGTGAAAAGGAAACTAAGATAAATTTTCGAGTCATAGATTTATATACAGTGATGTCATTAACAAGTACATCAAATATTGACCCATTCGTACATTGAAACATATATGAAAGAAAGAAAAAAAAAAGAAAAAGGATGTTCGATTCGTATTCTACAATTTATTCACCGTTTGCTGGTTATTTAAAGCCAGAAAACATTTTTAGATTTTAAGAATTTTTTAACTATTAATTAATTAATTAATTAATTGTTATTTAATTAATACTGTGACACAGTATAGTAATGGTTTTCGGCCCGGACTAAGGAATCAGAAAGCCGAGTTCGAATTCCAGTCGAGTTTATTACAATCGCTTACGTGCTAGTACCCTAGAGAAAGATAGGAATCCATCTCTTGTCCCTGCAGCTATGGGTAAATAGTAGGACAGTCTGGGTTCTATAGCCTTGGGTGGCAACCGGTTTAGGAGAAAGAAAACTCTGAATTCAAAATTGTATATAGCCCTGGCGAAGCACATACTACGCAGCGTTTGGGTTTACCCGATGGTCCCTTTAGTGATACAAGTTTTAATAATCAACGCATGGCTGGGGGAGAAGAGATGGATTCATGCCTTTCCCCTAGGTTAATTTTGCGTAAGTGAATATAACGATCCCAAGTGGAACTGAAACTCAGTTCTCCGATTAACAATTCTGAGCCATTATCCGTTACACCACTCGCTCATACAAGCTGGTATTCTCGAGCGGTCACCCATCTAGCTATTGACCAGGCTTGAGGCTGCGTAACTTCGGTGGTCGTACGGAAACCGCTGTTTCAACATGATGTAGCCGTAAGCCTAAAGAAAGAAAGAAAGAAAGAAAGAAAGAAAGAAACGAAGAAAGAAAGAAAGAAGCGGTTGAAACGAGTGAAAAATCCTTAAAAGAACAGGATTTCGTGTACACTATTGTTTAATTTTTAAAGAAATGTTGTACCATTAGTAAATGAGTGTTAGTTTAGTAACAAAGAGCATTAACTCAGGTCACACGAAAAAAAATAAAAAATAAAAATAAATAAAAATAATAAAAAAATAAATAAAAAACAAGTAAAGGGAAAGCTTAAAGCAAAGAGAAATATATTAATAATATTATGAATTAAACCAAAAGATAAATAAAATTTTCAAAATATAAATTAATGAAAAGAACGAAAAAAGAAGGCGGTACAAAGAAAGAAAGAAATAAAAGCGTATCGAAAATGTAAGAGAAAAATCTAAAGATTAACCAAAACGTTTGTGATTCTAACAACCAAGATGAGATTTTTTCCGAACAGATCAATAATAATTGTAATTTCTGATCTCAGAAATTCTAACAGAACTTATAGGAACTTAAAATAACAGAACTTAAAACGAAAAGAAATGGAAATTTTGAAAATTAAATGATGTGTCCTCATTGGTTTTCTCAAAGTTATGACCTCATGTCAATCTAATCCCAGCTTAATAAAGACTTGCAAAGAGATGGCCAGTATAATATCAGTTATAAATAAATATATGCCTCTGGAATTATCATAAAGCATATTAAAAACTATTGGTGAGTTGAAAAATGCGTATTACCGAGCAGTTAGATTTTCGAATTTTGTTTATTGATTTGATTATCTTTAATTCTGGGCGGATCTGGTGATTTTACATTGTCTTCAAAAATGTTATTCAATAAAGCCGCTCACAACAACCAACGTTCGTGCCATCCTAGAAGCAATTGCGTGCCTAGATCAGGTTGTTATCATTCATGTCATTATCACGAATCCTGTAACTGCTTAGGGTCGTATGGTCATCACATCTACTGCAGCTATTGCAGTCTGACGGAAACTAACCCTCTCCAGGCTGGTTTGAATTCAGATATTCCCTTTTCTTAGACTGGTTGTCAATTAAGGCTATAGCGCTCCATCTCTCCTACTATTTATTCATAGCTGGGAGGGAGATGGATTCATGAATTTTCCAAGAGTACTAGCATGTAAGCGAATGCAATTCAAAGACGGCTCTCCGATTCCTCAATCCAAGCCAACATCCATTACTCTACCGTATCTGCCACTGTGGAGGTCTTCACAAAGTCTTCCATGTTTTTGAGACATTAGTTGGATTTCTTCTCAAATACGCACTAATTGTTGTTTTATACGGGATTCAGATCATTCATATTTTGGAAATGTCGACAGTGCAAGAGGGGGTCGTGGAAATTCTTGAACAGTCACTTCTTGGCCACGAAGTACATGTGTGTTTGTGTGTGTGTGTTTACATCATCATGCGTACACCTCCATGGGTCAGCGTCGATCTACCAGTCATTCCTTACGTTCAACTAACAATTTTGAAGAAGCTGGCTATTTCCAAGTCGGATAATGTTCTTTTGAATCATTTCACCCATGCAAGGCGATAATGCCACTAACACGCAAGAGGTTACAGAGAGTTGAAGAGAATGAGAAGACCTTAGGTTAGAGAAAGAACAATAAAAGAACTGGAGGACAGAAGATAGCAATTGACATTGCATTTAAATATTTGAAGATTGTAGATGGCAGGAAATAAGAAACCATAAGAGAGTTCAAGAGAGGATAAGTGCGTGAAAAAAACAAAAAAACTATTAGAATAGAAAATCTTTTAATCATTTCAACCCAAGCAAGGCGATAATGCCACTAAGAAACATGGGGCTGCTAGAGGGGAATGAGAAGACTTTAAAAGGAATCGGAAATCGAATCTTAATGGGAAATAATGAATAAACTTCTACTTCTGTTCAAAAGACTGGGAAGAAGTGTACGGCAATCGAGGCACCAAGAAGAAAAGCTTATTTGAGAAACTGCCATGAAAATATTCATAGAAAAGAACAAAAGAAATAGTGTCACAATGGTGGGCTAGTGACTCGATTCGAGATGACAGGTGAGGACTAATACTATTACAGAATCTTTGGATTTTGTCGAGAATCTAGGGATATATAGCTGGAGCACCAGACCAGATATGACAGCAATTTTCGATGCACGGACGAATCGTAGATTTATAAATGTGCAAGCATACCTAGCAACTGATTCGATATAATCTTTTCACTTCATGTCAAGAGAAAACGTTGTCAATGCCTCTGTAAGAGAAATGTGCTTGTTAATTTTTGGCGTATATTGCGTAACATTTATGGCTCATTAAACATGTATTATTAACTGCCTAGCGCATCCTCTATATTAGTAAGGTAGTATCTTATCACTTCCTGATTAAGCACTTTGACATGGTTTACTATCTCTGGCAAGTTCAAACCTAGCTAGACAGGAGCCAAATCTTTTGTCCCCTAGAGGAACAAACCTCAGTGACAAAAAAATCATATGGACAGCATAGCTAGGTAAGTATTAGCATTGGCTTAATTTGCAGTGACCGATGGCAAATAATAATCGACACCTATTTCTAGTTAGCTGAGTATTATGTTAGTAAAAGTTACAAAAACTTACACTGAATTATACATGCAATGTAAGTGTGAAAGCAATTGAAAAACAGCGTAACTAGTAAATGCAGTACATGATACCACATTGCTCGTTGCGTGTGTTAACAAGGAGGAATGCTAGATAAGGGTGTTTATGATCGTTCAAAATAGAACAATAAATGTTTTACAAAGAAAAGCTAAATAAGCTGATGAATAAATGTCGATGCAATGAAATTATAAGAACAAAAGACTGTGTCAAGAATAAAGCGCTTGAAATTTTCGCCAAACATATTTTTATGAAAATGCTACTATAAATATTTCTGGCATTTCCAACCAGAAACAAAGAGCAGACGGCAATTAAATTATTTCAACATAACTGATTGATCGCCTTTTCTAGTAATAATAATCTTATTTACTAATCTACGTCATTAAGTCTTACCATAAGAGAAACTAATAGTAATTCATAAGGATTCAATTAAACGATTTTAATATGACCGTTAAATTATTTACCCAGAATGAAATTTAATACCAGTATGAAATTTACTAAAGCAACTGCCATTACGACCACAATTTGAAATATAAGTAGTAGTAATAATAATAATAATAATAATAATCAGCACGAATGGCGTTTTATGAAGTGTGTTGGCACGCGCCTGAGGAATGTGCCTGTTCCTTCCAATTCCCTAGACATTTTTGAGTTATTTTCCATATCAGCAAGATTTGGATTAAAGTCTTACCATCAATCTAAATTCATTTCTTTCTTTCTTTTTCTTTCTTTCTTTCTTTCTTTCTTTCTTTCTTTCTTTCTTTCTTTCTTTCTTTCTTTCTAACATGTGCCAGAATACACGTATATTAATATACAGTTTTCAGTATACATACATACAAACATACTTTATCCGTATTTGGAAGGTTCTTTTTTATTATTACAGACATTCTTTGTCGCCTTTTTCTTTCTTTCTTTCTTTCTTTCTTTCTTTCTTTCTTTCTTTCTTTCTTTGTTGGCTGGTTGCTTTCTTTCTTTCTTTCTTTCTTTCTAATTACATGGCGTCACATACAAGAAAATATATAAATATTTCTGTATGCCTGTCTGACGTCAGACAGTCATATACATACATACATACTTACATACATATTAGGTTGGTGCAAAAATAATGTCGGTTTTTGACGTATTTTAACGTCAAAAACCGACATTATTTTTGCACCAACCTAATACATATATATATATCTATATATATATAAATAAACATAAAAGTGAACATAGAAGTCAACACTTAGAGGCGACAGTCTGTTTCATGCTATATGCAATCGTCATGTCACGTATCATATAGCATGAAACAGACTGTCGCCTCTAAGTGTTGACTTCTATGTTCACTTTTATATTTACACACGCTCTATCTCTGATATTGAGCACTTTATTGCATAAATATAGCACACCTTAAGACTATATTTCTTTATATATATATATATATATATATATATATATAGATGTGTGTGTGTGAAAAGTGTGTGTATATAAATATATATATATAATAAGTGTAAATAAATATATAATATATAATAAGTGTGTGTATATAAATATATATATATATATATATATATATATATATATATATATATATATATAATTATTTTAGTTTGTCTGACGATCGCAAAAGCGTGAAACCCAGGCTCACAAACTCACATCAATCCAACCAAATACATACATACATATATATATATATATATATATATATATATAATTATTTATTTAAAAAATGATGCCAACACACTACATAAGAGGTCTAATCTTTCAAAACAAGAGCCGAAAAACTTCAATATAATTATTTGAATTAAATTGAGTTAAAGTAAGCTCTGTTCCATCTTCAAGCGAAATTCTTTTTGGAAATGATTTCCAAAAAAATTTTGCTTGAAGATGGAACCAAGCTTGCTTTAACTCAATTTAATTCAAATAATTATATTGAAGTTTTTCGGCTCTTGTTTTGAAAGATTAGACCTCTTATGTAGCGTGTTGGAATCATATTTTTAAATAAATAATTATAATTATGCTCTACTTTTGTATCGAGCACTATTTTTTAAAAATAATAACAAAAATACTAAAGAACTTTGGATTATTTACCTAACCAGTTCTTTCCTATTTTCTATATATTTTTACATATATATATATATATATATATATATATATATATATATATATTATAAATTAATTGACTTAAAATATGTTTTTTTCGCTACACCGTTCTAACCATGTTAGAACAGTGTAGCGAAAAAAACATATTTTAAGTCAATTAATTTATAATATTAATGCTCTGTAAATTTACATTGAGCACTATTTTGTAAAAATAAAAATATCTATAAGAACACTGGATTATACATCTTACTGTTCTTTCTTTTTATTTATATATATATATATATATATATATATATATATATATATATATATATATATGTATGTATGTATATATGCATGTATAATATTTTGTAAGCGTTTCCTGTTCTTATACTTCCACTTTTGTTCTTTTTATTAGATCACCTAATGCTTAAGATGGCTATTAAGCTATTTTTCTCTCTCCAGAAAAGAGAAACATCTTAATAAAAACAAGAGAGAAAGTGAGAAAAAACAAAGAGAAAAGAAGAGAGAGATAGACTTTGACTACAATATTTCCTCTTTTTTGTCATTATTTCACTGATGTAACTAAATGATTCTGTTACTTGCTCTCTCTCATTTTCTCTCTCTCTCTCTCTCTCTCTATATATATATATATATATATATATATATATGTATATATATATATATATGTATGTATATATATACATACATACATACATACATACATACATACACACACACATATATATATATAAGTAAATGTTTGTCACTTATACAATTGATGTTACATTCAGCATCCTGACTCCAGACTTCAGTGGGTATCAGCAATATATATATATATATATATATATATATATATATATATATATATATGTATGTATGTGTGTATGTGCGTCCGTATGCGTGTGTTTGTTCGTGTGTGTTTACGTCATTTTATGCATGTATTTAATCATAATTGACAAAACATATAGGCAGCTATCTCATAACGTTTCACAAAACCCTTCATTTGTAGCGGTTAAGCAACAAGTCTTGGAGTCTGCATGGTTCTGGAATAGTTACGTAGGTATATTCGCTCATGTTCCATTCGCTGTCCGCAATTGATTTGTATTTATTGGATGTTGCTGCAAACAATTTAGTTATATCTAAACCAGAACTGCTGCGTACAACCTTCGAACCGGAAGTGGGGACGAGCCTCATTGGGGGCCCTGGGCAGTGCTTTCTTATACCTACATTTATATTCGTTACAAATTAAACTAAGCACAACTGACTATTAAAAGATGAAAAATTTTCGCAGATTTTGACGACATTTTTTGGGGGGGGGTAGGGGGGGTTGTCGAAATCCGTGAATTTGTTTTGCTCATAACTATAAAAATAATAACTATTTTTCATACATAATGTTGAATATATTAAATAATTCAAATTTTTAACAAGAAAAAAATATCAATGTTAAAACTTGCCGTAAAACATTGTTGATTAATTTAAGATGGAATGAAATATTATGACATGTCTCGAAATTGTTTCTACATATATTATATTTATTTACAATTTTTCTAGTTGAATTGTTCACCTGTATTGCATATCATTCCATTATTGCACGTAATTAAGTTACAATAAAATGTGTATTTTATATGAATGCAACCTTATGAAAAGTGAAATGTCGTAGAGGATCATGTCATAGATTCGCGGATTGTATCATAGATTCTGGGTGTTCCGTATCATAGAAGCGAGGGGGAAGAGACTCTTGCACCGACTAAATTCTAAAATGGTGTTTAAATCTAGCGGGTGTGCGTTCAAGTGGAGCACTTCGAAGTCAGCAGAAATCTCTTTATCCCAACTTCATGTGCACGATATGGGTTTTTGTTATCTTCTGTTACATATATATATATATAATTTACTTTTAATATAAATAATTACTCTACAAACTCCTCTCTCACGTACAAACGTCTTATGGACTGAGTTGGATCTTTTCTAATTGATCTCTTTAGCTCTAAATTGAAATGATGATCCAGTTTTCTTCTCTACTTTTCCCGCTCTTTAAAACTTATTTACCGTTCTCTTGATGGTTCTTGATAGGACTTTCTAGATGGAAGTTAGAGTATAAATGTTGGTACAATTACTGAAGCACTGAATGATATTTTTCCTCTCACCATTGCTCATTTGTGAAGATAGTCGGGCTGAACCAAAATGATTTTAACCTGGTCTCTTCCTAGCTAAATAACTCAGAGGGTTTTTCAGTGATTATTATGACAAATGGTGTCAAGATGGTTAGATGTCTTATCTAAAAGCCCGGAAAAAAACTCAGTTGGTTTAGTGGCTTTTTAGATATTAAACATTTCTTGGGGTGGACATTTATCGCTTGCTGCTACTCGATTTGTACAACTTGCTGTTACAGCTGGCATATATATTCTGACATGTTCTCTGACTTAACACAGAGCGATTCTTACAAATATTCTAATGCTTTATTCAAATCTTGGGAAGTGTATCAGAGCGAGCGTTTTTTCAGCATTTTGTATATATATATATATATATATATATATGATGGTTATCGTTTCGTTAAACGAGTAATGAAATTGCTTGCAATTAAACGAGTAATGCAACTGCTGATCAATGTTTTAGTTCTCGTGAGAATCGAAGTCAGAAAATGACTTGCAATGCTTATTGCAGATGTGGCAAAGTTGTACTGTACACACACACACACACACACACACACACACATATATATATATATATATATATATATACACATAATTCGTTAAATGAGTATGCCCATCGCTGACAAGATTAATGAATTCTTTAGTACTCCTGACAAAGGCAGTAAATCTCAGAACCAAAAAAGTAACTTGCAATGCTTATTAAAGATGTGGCAAACTAAGTTGTACTCTACAGGGCCTGGCCCGCTTTCTAAAGTTTGTTCAGTTTGCTTGTTGGTTTTCATGTGACAGGTGAGAGTAATTACTACAAGTTCTCGAATACACTCTGTATATTAAGTTATCCTCAGTGTAGTTAAGTGCCATACGAGATGCACGCTTAGGCAATCAGGTCTCTTTCGATTCATGACTAACTAGGAAGAAACATTCCATGTAGCTTGTCATTTCTTGCGGCGGTAGACTAGTTGCCGAACAAGGGTATAGGGACTAGACTGTCCTGCTATTCAACCAATAGTCGAGGGAGGGGGGGAGATATTTATACCTTTCATAAGGTTATTTGACTAAAATTGGAACTCTGCTTTCCGATTTTTCATTCCAAGCCGTTATTCATTATAGCACACCACACAACTTAGTACTAATCTAATCTATTAATCTCTATATTTTTCTTTTTCATATATATATATATATATATATATATATATATATATATATATATATATATATATATCAAGACGGCAGACAAGGTACTGCGATTAAGCGTTTTATTTAATTTTACTTGTGTTCGAACAAGCGTTTCCTTTTTTTGACACAGAATGTGCAGAAACTGTGCAAATGTTCTTTGATTCCGATCGCTTTCGACTATACTTTTTAGCCATTATCAAGGAGGATTTTATTTTTTATCTTTTAATTGGGTGTATGGGTTGTGTGTATGTTTCTAGAGTTATGGGAATGTTTTATTTTTAGAACACAGTACATTGTGGCCGTGTTCGTAGTTAATATTTTTTTCTTTTTTACTATTAAGGCTTCCATTATTTTTAACCTTTTTTTCCATATGGATGGATTTATTATCGTTGTATTTTTTACTAGTACGTTTTAGATGGAGACTGGTAAGTTTGTATGCGTGTGTTTAAATGGCTTCTAACAGACACCTGACGTTACACCTATCCGACCACATCTCTATAACAGTATAGTCGAAAGCGCTCGGAATTACAGAATATTTGGACAGTTTCTACACACTCTGTCCAGAAAAGAATACACTTGTTCGAACACAAGAAAAATTAAATAAAAAGCTTACTTGCAGTACCATATCTGTCTTTATTAATGAAACATGCATAAATGAAGAAATACTGCCTAATTAATCAATATATATATACATACACACACACACATACATATATATGGGACGAAACCCTTTAGAAAGTTCTTTAATCGCTAGACTATCCACAGTAAATTTGCGTCCAGTTTCTTACAGTATTTCAACATTTTTGGAAAATGTTCTACTATCAGAATGTGGGATATTTAATAACAAAAATGATGGAAACATAAACAAAAGAATCTAAATTAAATCGGCTAGATTTTATACCGAAAACACATATTAAAGCAAAATAAAATCAATTTAAAATTCTCAGCCTTTCTCTTTCGTTCGTGCGCATGCGTAGTCGCATCAACGTAAATATAAACTTAGTCTGATGAAGTCCTAAACAATGAAATACGTCAAACGAAATCTTTTTGCGTTCTACTTTCTTCACCTTTACGTTTCTCACTTTTTCATAATTTATTTTTCAATACATTCTTTACTTCATTCGTCTTTATATCCTAACTTTTCCTTTATTCAATTCTTCTTGTATCCGTTTTTTCATTAAAACTTTCTTTTTTTTTATCTCCTTATGTTTGACTCTTAAACTGAAATCAGAATGTCCGCTGTCCCCACCCTAAACTGCCGAATTAAAAACGTGTGTTTGTAAACAAAGACTCAGCCTCAGATGTAAGTAATCTAGAATTTATTTTTTGGAGAAAAAAAAAATCCACTTGTTGAACAGCAAAATTTACACAATCTACCGACGGAGTAATGGCGGAACGGAGTAGGGAGATGTCAACAATGCGTAAATCCGGGCGTCATTACTTGCACGAGCCACGTGTCAGTTGGCCAGAGTAGGTGACATCACTCGTTTATTATTATTATTATTATTATTATTATTATTATTATTATTATTATTATTATTATTGCTGGCACAAGCCGGTTTAAGGTTTCAAGGAAATTAAAGATTAAATAAGCATTAAATTAATAAGAAATATTGAGTAGGAGATACGTATGTATGGCTTTGAATTTGCTTGCTTATACATAAGTGCATACGCAAATGATTATTATGACTGTGAGTAGATCAGTTTAAATAGACGTAGATAAAAAAGTATATGTATGTGCACAGGGAACTATATACATACGCAGCCACATATACTAGAGGTGTAAGGGGGTTTAATATTTATTCATCTTGAATCGAATATATGTATGTATGTATGTATGTATCAAGCGTATGAAAATACCGGAAACATACTGAAAATATTGAAAATAAGCGCTGAAAATAAAGTTTGATTATATTAATCACCCCGATGCGTGACTTCCACGTAATTTTTCACAGAAAAACTACTGGGCTTCATTTAAGTATTATTTTTTAAACACATTTTGATGAAAAGGGATTATTTAAAAGAACATTGAGCGTAACAGCTCGATGAGCAAGTGAATTGAACGTCCATTAATTAAATTAAGCATAGATCTTCATCCAAAGAAAATAATCGTCTGTAGGTAAGGGAGAGATTAAAATGATTGATTTGAACACGTACTGTTCCTAATTTGTTGATTAGAAAGTAGAAATCGTGATGCAGGCGGGGATAGTACAATGGTTATCGAAAAATGAATTCGGCGCCACGGGTTCAATTCTCGCTCGATTCGGTTTCGTTTATATCATGCCAATTCCCTTGGAAAATGAATTAATCTATTTTCTCCCAACCATGGGCTAAATAGAAGGGGCAGGTTAGGAGAACGCTAGACATTTTTTTTCATGTCAGACAAAATTGTTACAGATTAAGTAGAAAATGTTTCATCTATCTCTTGTATCCATCAAATGTGACACAAGCTGGCTAAAAAAAGAAAAACGCTATTGGGAAAATTTCTTTGCTGAAAATGATTAAATGTCGATACGTGAGAGGATGAAATTATGAATGTGCCTGAAAGGGGCGAAAAAAAAAAAACCCCAAAAAACAGTAAATACGTTGTTTAGTAAAAAAAAATAAAGGAAAACTTGTGTCTAACTGCAGAATATGACGCAACTCAGCGGATTTATGAATATAGGTCTATGTGTATTTTTTACATGCCTCCAAGAATTTCTGTTTTACCGAGTCACTATATTTAGACAGATTGCCAGTGGAGGTTGAAGGACTTCTATTTGCCTATTTACACACCAAGCGGTTATTCAATGTTATTCTTCTGTTACATTGGTTTCAAACAAACGCTAGAGACATCAGTGAAGCTTGATATTTAATCCATATCTGGTGGGGATAAGACATTGATTCATTACTTTCCAAAGGATATTTGTTCAAAAATTGGGTGTTTGGTTGTCCAGAATTTGAACTTTACTGTTCAATAAAATAACTGGCGAAATTATATAAATAGGTCTTCATTATTACTTAATAAAGAGAACGGATTTAGGGGTAAATTAAGACAAAGATCAGTAGTTTTATTCGACTGTAAGTTTCTAGAAATTAAAAAAAAGTGACGAAAAAAAAACAAAATAAATTCTAACGATTTATTAAAAAATTAAATCTAACAAAGATAAGAGAATATAAAATTAAGAAAAAATTATTAATGTACGGCAAGTGTGTGTTGAAGTTGGTGAAATCATCTAACTATCCCAGCAATTACAGGAGTAATAGGTAGGCTGCTAACCCAATATATGTTGTTGTAGGCTAGACCATAAAATGTCATATATGTAGGGATGAGGTTGAAATAATAGACAGAGAACATCACTGGAAAGTACGAAAACTTAAGGAATCAGCGCATATGCTAGGCCACTAAAACTTCTAAGACAGTCAAACATAGACATGAATACAATATGGACATCCGTAATACCGAATGCTAGACAAAAACAATAACAACGAATTGTAATATGAGCTCTGGTAAAAAAAATTTAACTGAGATATTAACTTTATAAGTCCCCAAAATTCATTCACACATAGCCCAGTGGATGAAAGTGATGGTTGAAATAATCCTGTGGCTTGACCCAAACAGTTGTGTGTTCAATAACTGGTTAGAGCAGATTTGAATAAAACCTTGGAGAATTGAATTACTTAAGGGAAATAACAGAAACTGAGATATCCGAAAAGGGTATGACACATGGAACTAGAACAATCTAGCAGTGGACGAAATAAAGCTTCGAATTTCCAACGTATATTACCTGAAGAAGCCCGGGGCGTACAACGTCGTGAATATGACAATAAAGATGAGGACAACAGTCTGAATAATGTAAATAGATGCAATAGACAGATAAAATGTTATGTTTAATTTTGTGTAATAAAACGTAACATTCCTAAAACAAAGATTATCAATATATTTAATAAGAATCACCTGATGCATTTTTTTACGAACCATTAGTTTCTTAAATTTTCTCTTAGTTGGGAAAAGTCTATGGGTCCCATTCCAGTACAAACGAAAAGTAAAAAAAAAAAAAAAGAAAAAAGAATTTAAAATGTTGAAAGTAGGATAATATGTCTAAAAATATTCATTTTAGGACAAGATTTAAAAAAAAAAATACAAAACAAAAAACACAAAAACAACATAGAATCAAGTATCCTTAAAACTTAATATCTAATATAACACCTCCATTTTTAATATGGAGTAGCTACATTAATGGGACCTGACATAATGTAATCCTCAGTTTTCCTGACCACTGACAATCCCTTTTCTGTGCAAGGTATACAGGTCAGGTGCCTGAAATGATTAAATATCAAGGTTTTATTTTATATATTTCCTCTACTCGTGTAAATATTTATTATTTTTGTAAGAAGTTACTTAGACTATTTAAATTGTTCGAACAGTTGTCCTCATCTTTATTGTCATATTCACGACGTTTCGGTCGTTGTACGCCCCAGCCTTCTTCTGATGATATACGCTGGAATTTTATTTCGCCACCGGGGTAGATTGTTCTAGTTCCACGTGTCATACCTTTCCTGGATATATTAGTTTCAGTTATTTCTCTTTAGTAACTAACCTATCCAAGTTCACTTCAATCATCGCTTTTATCTAGTCCATGTGTCCTTGGGTTCATCAGTGTATGAATTTTTGGGAGTTATAAACCTAATGTCTTAGTAACATTTTTTTTACTAGCGCTCATATTAAAATTTGGTGTTGTTATTGTTTTTTTTCTAGTATTCCGTAGTCATTTCTCTGCTTGGCCATATCAGGAGATTTTTGTGGCCTAGCATATGCACTGATTCATTAAGTTTTCGTATTTTCCAATGATGTTCTCTGTCTGTTATTTCAATCTCATCTGGCCGAAACGTCGAGAATATGACAATAAAGATGAGGACAAAAGTCCGAACAATGTAAATAGTTATAATACCTCATCTCAGAAAATATAGATAGGAAATTACTTAATCTAACCTAAGAAGCGCAGATGATACCAGTGGGTTGCAGTAAGTAAAAGAATATGAAATGTTCGTACGTAGACCAAATTTAAATGCAGATATTAAATGTCAACTGTGAACGCTGTTTATTTTTTACCGTTAGAAATTGTAGTGTCTTTATATATGTCATCATTCAAGTGAGTTACAGCTTTGATGTATATGTTTAATAAGTACCTCCCATGATATAACTGGCTACACAAAAAGTTAGTTCTTATATGTTCTTTAAAAGAACAAAAAAAAAAACAAAAAAACAAAACCGTTAGTAAAATGTAACTTAACGTCTACCTCTTCGATTTCAGTATTTCTACATTGCCTCTAGTGTTCTCTGATTACTTCGATTAATTCAGCCGTTTCGCCGTTTGTATATACGCATCACTCATCGCATATTCATCTTTATGTGTGGATGCAAGAATAATCAGGAATTTGTGGAATTTTACTTCTTTCGGTCTTTTAAATATTTAACGTTTTTGATTTTGTAAGTGTCGTTTTATTTATTTATATATTTATTTTCTTATAATGGAAGAAATCAAAAGCAGCTACGCTAACAATTCTGAATCCCAAAATCCTTAAATTCCACTCGCGACCTTGGCGAAGTCAATCTAATGAACTTTTGACTCGTAAACGCATTAAGGATTCTTGAAATAAATAAAAAAAGAAATAAAAGAAATAAACGCGTTTATGCGAGACAAAGAATTTTTCTGCGAAATTATATCCTTTCGACTCATACTTATTTATCAGAGAAAAAGCAAATAAATAAATGGAATAAAATAAAACTAAAGTGGGGTGCGTTTTCAAAATTACTGAATGTTAAATAATTTCCAAGTTCTTGTACTGGGTGTGTCGGATTTTAGAAGTTGAATAATGTAAACATAACAAATACTGACAATGGCTAAAGTTACTTTAAAATATATAAATATGAACTGTACAAAAGAAAATACAATCTGAGACAGGAACACAAAATAAACCAGATTCAATACAATCTAAAAGCTTTGGCTCGAAACATTCCGTGAACTGGACTGTCTCATGATTAAAACAATTACAGTGTTCGAGCCTAAATAAAAGATAGTATTTCAAATGTTAATTTTCTAGAAAAATAGGGCTTTTCTACTTGCGAGTGAGGCATATTAGCCACGTATATTAAGCCTGTACTTTACTAACTTGTGCATAGTTCATATGATAAACAGTCAGAAATAATTTTAATGAAACCTTTGCACAATGAAAAGCTTCATATTCTTTTCAAAATGAATCACAGAAAATATAGATTTTTTTATGGTGATACATCTTAATGAAAAACTTTACGCAGTTTAACTATCAACTAGATATTTTTAGTAATGTTGGCAAAGATCAGAAAGTCTAGTATGGTAAGATGGATGATGATGAGTAGGAAAAAAAATGCTTTCTTCCCCTCCTCTCTCGAGAAGAGCTCGAGAATTATAGTGTCTTCTATATCAAAATATAGAATTATTGTCTTCTATATCAAAATATAGAATTATAGTGTCTTTTATATCAAAATCATCCAACCAACACTCAACAAAATTTAGTAAAAGTGTAGTAGCAACGTATTGAAGTGCATATAACAAACTATTTTGCATTTCTACCAATTTCCAGCTCAGCTCCCTTATATTGAAAAGATTGTTTTTCAAAGAATTCCCTAGAAACGACGGGTGAATTAAAAATTTAAAAATAATTACAGTGTGCGTTCAAGCGTGTTTTTAAAAAGTACAATCACAACGGAATGCAGATTTCATCGCAGTTACAATGTTTGTCTTTGTAACTTCATCAAGAAACTGCCCAGAGAACTGGAAAAGAACAGTATAACAATAAATAAACAAAATATGTCTATATTATTCAATGAAATATATATATATATATATATATATATATATATATATATATATATATATATATATATATGTATATATATATATATATATATATATATATTAATGTATATTTCAAAAAAATTTTAAACATCTTTCGTTAAATATGGGCAGGGAAAATTTTATTAATTTTTTATTTACTTTTTCCAGCATTCTTATATTTATCTGTTTGGTTTGAGTGAGGCAGTCAAAAACTGTCCATACCGTCCATTGTCACAAGCGCTTTCGGACACTTCCTTAGTCAATTTCATAGGGGTTTGTTTTTGTGTTGTTAATTTCTTATCATGTGAGATGTATTATTTTCTATGTTTTTTG
The DNA here is from genome assembly GCA_963932145.1 of Acanthosepion lycidas. NCBI lineage: Eukaryota > Metazoa > Mollusca > Cephalopoda > Sepiida > Sepiidae > Acanthosepion > Acanthosepion lycidas. Next base: position 67,670,385 of record OZ010596.1, read on the forward strand.
AATAAAGTAGGAGCGTTTATTCCGAGCTTTCACAAGTTATATATATATATATATATATATATATATATATATAACGTGCGAAAGCTCGGAATATATATATATATATATATATATATATATATATATATATATATATATATATATATATATATATAGAGAGAGAGAGAGAGAGAGAGAGAGAGGAGATAGAGAGAGAGAGAGAGAGAGAAAGTGAAAGACAGATAGATATTTATCTATCTATCTATTAATCTAATTCCTTTCTCATTTTTTAATCCGTATTTGAAAAGAACCATTTAAATTTATTATATCATCTTTTAATGCTTCTGTTTGCCATCAGGGGGTGATAAATTGGACGCTTTGCGTTCATCGACTCGTGACAAACAGTTCAAATTTAAGTGTTACTCCGGAACTGTTTACAATAAGTTCTAATGGTCCAATTAGAGGAAGCACAAGACTTTATTTGCTTTATAGATTCGTTATGGTTTTTGCTTGTCTCGTGTTAGTTTCTTTGGGAGTCTATTATTTTTTAATAAATTTTCTCTTTCTTTGGTTTTGCTAATTTTACTTTTCTCAAATTGTCCTTGTCTAGTAATTATATTTTGTTTTTGTTAGTCACTAGCTGAGGCCGTAAAATGTCATGAGGCCAGGGCTAGCAGACAAAAAGGATGGCAAAACAAATATAAAAATAATGGCCACGAGAAGAATAAATTAAACAGAAGATATAAAGAAGGAATAAGAGAGAGAGAGAGAGGGAGAGTGAGAGAGAGAGAGAGAGTGGTTAATGGTTTAAACGATGAAACGAAGTGTAAAACTGTCCGGAATTAGCTATGAGAATAGGAAAAGAATAGCAAATACTGTAGTGACTAAGAATAAATGAATTGGATAAACGCGATCAGACATTAAAGGAAAATTATAAATAAAACAAATAAAAAAACGGATATGTTAACTAGAGTTGAGAGGTATAGATCACAGACAGAGAAACCGAAAGAAATATATTTATAAAACAGGTAGATAGATAGCATTTGAGTCGTGCCATTTGTACGTTTTCGTATCATTTCTTCTTATATGTGTTTGTGCCTTGATAGTAAAATCGAAGAAAGAATAGAATAAAAAAAAAGGGGATATTACTTTTTCACCGATGGAAAGAAAATCGGGAACATGAAGAAATTTCTAAAGAATGCAGCGGTAGGAACGAATTTTTGGGGAAAGACGTGAATGACAATTATTAGGAACCGCGACAGAGAGTGTTGAAGACGATGAAGCTTGTCCAGAAGGAAAGTGGAAAAACTGAGAAGAAAATAAAGACTTGGCAACGGTGTTTGTGAAGAAGGATACAAATTAGTTGAAGTTATTCAAATTGAGGAAATCGAGATGATGGCACCCCCTGGTGTTAGTAAAAAAAACAACCCCCCCCCAAAAAAAAAAACATAAAAACTCCCATCCTACGTTTTATCGCTTTATCTTCCCAAAGTCATGATCATGGTTTGCGTCTTTGAATTCGGGCGTTAAAGATGTTTATTGTTTTGGAAATTTAGGACGTAAACAACTTGGGAAAAACTCATTCCACACTACACTTCCCATCATTTGCACACCTACTTCATTTGTTTACTCGCTTTTTTTTTTTGGAACTTGTTTATTTTTAAAAGAAAAAAATGTAAAAAAGTTTAATTCTAATTATATTTTTATTTTCCTTTTTTTTAATTCACTTGTCATTGCGTTTAAACTTTCATATGATCTTCTTTTTTCACTTTCTTTCGTGTTTTTCTTTCAGTCATATTCTTTTTTCAATTTCCTTTTTTTTTCATTCATTTGTTCGTTTGTTTATTCGCTCATTTAACATCGATGTTTTCAATTTATTGATTTCGTTTTCTGTTATATTTTACAAGTTCTTTAAGATATTTATCTTTCTTTTTCATCTTTCATTTCCTTCTGTTTCTTTTTTCACCGCAATGACTTTCATTAATTTCTTTCTCTTTTATCTCAACTATTCTTTTTTTTGTTTATTCCATGTGTCATTTACCTGTCTTTCTTCTCGACAAATTCTTTCTTTCTTTCTTTCTTTTTTTCTTTCTTTCTTTCTTTCTTTCTTTGTTGATTTTTCCTCTTGAAATTTCTGGACTATCTACAGAACCCTCCTTCCCTCCCTCCCTCCTTCAATCACTCCCCCTCTCTCTTTATTTCTTTCCTTTCTGTTTAATCTCTTTTTTTGTCTATACCTCTCATTTTCTAGGTTTTTCATTTAAGCTTATTTTCATTCATTTTTTCTTTCTTTCTTTTTGGCTGTTTTTTTTTTTTGTTTAATTTATTCTACTTTTCCATATTCCTTCTTTCATTCAACTTTCCCTTCATTCAACTCATTTATTTCCTATTTCCTTGTTTTTTTCTTTCATTCTTTGTGGATTTGTATCTTTAAAGTCTTTTATAATCTTTAAAGTGACATCACAGCTTGCGTTTTTGTTTCTCTGTGCTATTGTGTGCACGTATTATTACCTTCGGGTAAAGCTGCTTTTGTAAAATAGTTCGACATTTTGAATTGTAAAATATAGATTTTAGTCAGTTTTTCTCTCCAAAATAAACAACAGCTTTAAGCTGCCTGACGTTTCTACTAGTATTAGGTTGGTGCAAAAATAATTTTTTAACGTCAAAAACCGACATTATTTTTGCACCAACCTAATTGTAGATGCATTCCTGTTTAGGAAATTGGTGCCTTTTGTAAATTCACATGACTTTTTTGCTTCCCTATCTCATCTAAATAATTTTTCTCAAAATGAATTTGAAATTACGGATATAAGAATGTCTTGAAATTATTAATATTAAAATCATTTACATTGTATTAGGATAGTGCAAAAATAATGACGTATTAATGTCGTTTTTTGATGTATTTTTAACGTTAAAAAACGACATTATTACGTCATTATTTTTGCACCAACCTTATAATGAAATGTGTCAAAATATTGTGGTTGAAAATCAATAAATCAAAGAGCTGTAAAAGACAATTGCCACACATGTTATTAATATGTCCAAATTATGACTGTCACGTTTATATAAAAAATTACGATACAAAACCCTATTATGTCCTTACTGAATCATTCTTATGGCAGGATTTGTAGCACGCAAGGGAACTTACTGAACATCCTGAACAAAAAGTCCTTTCTCCTAAAATATCTTATGTTTGATCATTTCGTCAGATTTTGCGAAGTAGGGCTGAGAACTTTTCAGTACCCCTCTATATACATTAAATATGTCTTTTTTGTCTTTCTTTTTGGTTTCAATAGTCCTGAGATTAGATTTTTTTTTCCTTTTTGGCGTAAGAAATGTGATTGCTGCTGACGCGTTAAATAAATATGAATGTTTTATTTACATTTGGACTAATGCCCTCATCTCTGTTGTTATTAACAAAACGCTAAGACCGTTTTGTCATCCGGTCTTCTTTCCATCTGAAAAATATTTAAGAAGTTTCTGAGTTCTTTATTTAATCGTCTGTTGACGATCGTTCTTATTTCGGTGTATATGTCTAGAGATATCTCGTTTCCTTTTAAGTACAATTCAGATATTATTAGCTATGTTTCCCTTGAGTCTGAGTTCGTACAACCCGGCATTTTTTCCAATTAATGATTCGTTTCTCTGAAAGGAAACATGCAGTGGAGAGTTCCTATGAAATAATCTCTATATACGCAGAATCCGATATTCTTTGGGCAAAGACCAGCTTTTGCCACGGTTTTCGCTCATCCATGATCTCTTCCATTTCATACTCTGGAAAATTATCCACACATATATCACCCTTCGCAATTTATTTAAAATTCAGAATATTTGCATACACTGCGGGGGGTTGACTTATTTCGAAGTCATACATTCAAGCGACTAACATAACCAAGCTGGTGAAAATGATTTTAAACGTTTGATTTCGATATTTTACGTATTCTTGCTATTTCTGGCATCGAATAACGTTGATTAAATTCTCAAGTAATGAATTGATCGGTATCATCCTCAATTCGACCTAACCGAACTTGAAAAGTCGTTTAACTCGACATCAACAGAGGTATTGTTAAACCAAATCAGCTTCAACAAAATTATGTTTCTTTTCAATGAAATTATCCGCTCGTTCTCCCCGTCATATCTGTACTAATGTCCAAACTCTTCAGTCCCGTGACACGTAATGTTTTCTCCACGTCCCCACCAGAACCACAAGCACGTTCTTCAAAAGTGGAGGAAAGTGGCGAAGTAAGTCATTTTTATCTGATAAAGATTCTTAATTGCCTAGATAATTTATCTCAAGCGCAAATCACCGTCTTTCATTATTGAAAAGCTCTTGATTTTTTTTTTTCCTCATTTACCGTCAAAAGTGTTATTTTCTCTTTCTTTCGTTTAATGGCGATAAGCTAGTCAGTGAAAATATGATATTATTATTTACTAATTGATACGAATACGAAGAAAGTTTAAAATGCACATGATTAAAAACTGGAAGAAAATCATAAAAGGAAGAAAAAGTTGAGACGTTCGGCGCGAAATGATAAACGCTTTAGTTACCATTTCATGATGATGGCAAATGCGTTAAGCAAAAAAAAAAAAAAAAAACAATTTTATGACAGAGTTGATATTTTATGCAAATAATCGTTTTCGTTTTAATTATTTAGTATTTTAAAAGAAAATTTGAAAGGAACAGTTTTTTTTTTCGAATAAATGTTGGCAGAAGAATTGCCTGACTTTGGTTGAACGAAGGGTTCTAATATTTTGTTTGTTTGTTGTTTTTTTTTTGTTTTTTACTTATATTGTTTAATGGGAAGAGTTGAAAGCACTTACAGGATTTAGATACTTTTTGACTTTGTTTTTGTCCATCAATTCAGAAGATATTTTATTAAAACGAATTCTTGAAATATCGTCATTTAATATTTTATATTGGTAATAAATGAAGATTGATTGTCAAATGTAAGCGGGTTCGTTCCGTTCATTATAAGTCTGAATTTATGTGTGCATGCGTGTATGCATTTGTGCGGATAATGTGTGTATAATATATATATATATATATATATATATATATATATATATATATATATATGTGTGTGTGTGTGTGTGTGGAGTCATACACACACACATATATATATTTATTTATATATTTCGAGACGGTTATGAACAAGAACAAAATCATAATTCTATGCATGCATAAACTGGCACACATATTTTTTTTATTAGTGTGTGTGTATGTGTCTGTGTGAATGTGCATGGATGGGTTTTCAGGTGTTGGTCAGTCTTTTCACAGGCAATCTATCTATCTATCTATCGATCGTTTTTTTTATTTTGCTAATGTTACACCCAATACAATGCCCAAGAGCCACTCAACGTAGAGTGTTACTGTGTGGAGTTTTATTAGCGTAAAAAAGGACAACCGTTAGGAGTATAGAGATCAAGTAGATTTTAGAAGGAAATGTAAACCTAACCCTAAGCAGGAAACAAGGAATAAAACCTCAAATCCTGTTCAAAAGACCGGGAAGGAGTGTGAACCAGACGATAGGCGAACTTATTTACTCCTATTGAGGTGAGGGAGAAAAATAATTAGTGAAGAAAAGACTGGGGAGGAATGCGAACCGGATGATAGGCGATCCTATCTACTATCGCGAGAGAAGGAAGGAAAATAATAAATAAATAGTGAATAACATTTCAGAATTCAGTGTGAGACGTTAGAAGAACAGTATAGAACAGTATGGAGGCAGACCCTAGAAGGAACCGTAAACCCAATCCCAAGCATTAAAAGGTAAATAAATATTAAATATAAGATTATGGCGATTAGCTCCGAATACATGCGTTTGGGTAGAGTTAGTTATGGGACTGAGTATATGATATTATATGTGAAGTTTTAACTTGTACTATCAAAATAAAGTCGAACAGGGAATTAAATTTATTTGAATATTTTTGCGTGTAAACTCAGACAATGTACATGAAATATGGTGAGATATACAAAGAAGTTCAAAATGTGGCCAGGCTTTTCAGGCTTTCAAAAATGAGTACAAGGCAAAATATACATTTAACCACTCAAAAATGAACACACTCAAATAAATCAAATCAAATATGGAATAAACAAAATAAAATAAGAAAACAAGAGAACTTATCTGCGTGGATTTCGTCATGTATGTATATATTTATTAAACTTTCTAAGTTGATATATATATATATATATTGCACCCAACCTGCTTCCTTTTGCTCAAGATTGGTATAAATCCGAATAGATGATCAATAGATGATCAACACGGCCCAAGCCATAGTTCCCCACTGACCTGGATGGGGCCTAAAAACTTATTCGGCATCCTTCCTCGATAAAATTATCCAGCCTCCAATGCTGTGAACAGGTCGATAGGAAGAGATAGGCTCAACTATCGTCTCGTCCGTAATCCTTCCATGTCTATGTAACAGGAGTAAAGGATCGTCCCTCGTTCCCTGTTTAGGATATAGTTTACCGATTCTTTCTTTTTCCATGATATAATGATTTTCTTAACATTTTGGTGATCACATTAATCAGTAGCTGCAACTTTCCATTATGAGGGTAGCGGTTTCCAGTTGGCTTGCTGACACATCCAACTGGTAGTAAGAAGTAGGAACACATTAATATAATTTTTTTTCCTGTAACGCTCGCCGGATCTCTTTGCACTTTGCGTAACCGATTTAAATTCTACAATCGCTGCCAATGAATTCTCTGTTCCAGGCTATCTTCTTGTTCGTCGAAAAGATTTCAGCATTTACAAGCATGACCTTGGCGTTTAGATTCGGGATAATCATCCAACAGCAAGGGAACAGTCACTCGAGTCCCCAGACAATTCTTTCATATGCTTTCGACTTTCATTAACACACTCATTTCCTTTGTCACTCCCCCTCTTCTCAGAACCGCAATATAATCTTTGGTAGTATAGAAACACCACTCGCTCTTCATCCATTTGCGAAAATTTTTGTCTTCGGTGATTTAAATGCGAATCACGACACATGGTTTAAACACTAATGTTACTGATGATGTAGGCATTCAGATTTTCAACTTTTCCATTGTTTAATATCTTACTCAAATTGTGGATTTCCCTACTCGTTTCCCTAGCAAATCCGAGCAATAGCCTTCCTTATTTGATTTATTTCTTGCCTTCTCTTCTAGCTCTTGCCGTGCTTCGAAACACTGTCTTCTTGTCAACTCGGATCACTCTGTAGTATTTATTGATAACTCTTTCCAATCATCTTTTAGACAGGAACCTCCTATTCGTAAAATCTCTTTCCGTTACCAGCATCCTGATTGATATTCACTTCAAGACGCCCCAATGACTGACATTTTTAACTTTCATATGGAGAATTGCGCCACAGAGTTTTCCTCTTGGGTCAAAGCCGGTATAGATGTTTTCATTCCTTCTTATAAATACCAGGTGACACTTCAATCTTCTCCATGGTTCACTCCAACTTGTTCTGTCTCTATTTTGACAGGGTTTAGCATACAGGTTTTCTTTACAAATTGGAATGATATGGTGTTGCCAGCCAAATTTTCGAAGTGATCCGGTCTTTCTTATGAAATCGTGGAATGAAAGTTATCCTGCACCGCCATTCTCGAGATCCTTTTGCACTAAAACTGCTGTCCTTAGTCCTACTTTCATTTACGATATTCCCGATGGCACTAGCTATCAACCTGATGACACAATCATTTACTAACTGGGGCAAAGGATAGCTTGTCAGTTTCAACATATCCCAAAATAAAATGCCCTCTTTTAAGAGACCGCTTTCAGACTGCTATCAGCATGGTTGATACTAACATCGAGGAGAGTGACTCACTGCCCCTTCTCAGGCTAATATTTTCAGTTGAAATGAATTGGAAAGGCTATATTGAACCCATTGCCAGAGCAGCAGTTAAGAAAGTTGTCTCACTGTGAAATTCTTGATAAAAACCAAAGATTTATTATTGGTCTCGATCTGGTGTTTCGGCTCAACCAATTTTCCACTGGCGTAAAATTGACTCCCTGTGCATTTTCTATAAATAATTTCATGGCATCTGCTCGGACGAACTCTTTGCTAGGGTACCTAAAATTTGTGAATTTAAGCGCAATATTAGATGGGCGGCGTGGTCTCCCCAATATAACTTTGAGTTGGCTAGATGTAACTATAAGTTATATGCTAATATTTTCTTTTCTCGCACTTATCTACATGATTTCCAACCAACTTTAATTTTGAAAGATGTAAATTCCACGTCAGTCTTTATCTGCACTCTTATCTATTTACTCTTCTTTTGTTTTATTTCCTTAGTAAAGTTTCTGTTTTCTAATTCTTTTAGACCCAGTAACCCCTTTTGTCTTAGTGGCATTATTGCCTTGCTTGACTAAACGCTATCTCTCTTTCTCTCACTCTCCCCCCTCTCTCTCTATCTATCTATCTATCTATCTATCTATCTATCTATCTATCTATCTATCTATTTATCTATCTATCTATCTATCTATCTATCTATCTATCTATATATATATATATATATATATATATATGATTCTCTTTGTTTACGTTGTATATCTATTTGTACATGTCTGTAGTTTTTATCTATCTATCTATCTATCTATCTATATATCTATCTATCTATCTATCTCTACTTCTTCTTATCAATCTTGAAATTTTCCCATATAAATATTCATGTCACCTTAACGTATTTCGCTAGAGTGAATTTGGGAAATGCTTGAAGAGCGATATCAAGTAAGACGATGAGAAAAGTGAGAGGGAAAGAATGGGAAAATAGAGAAAATAGATTTGAAATTGAGAAAACGAGAGTGGAAAGATGGAAAGAGAGGGAGAGAGAGGGAGAGAGAAGGGGGAGAGAGAGAAAGCAGAATGAAAAGTAAAGGGAATAAATGTAGTTCGTAAGAACGTATCCCAAAACATATGAGCTTAAATATGAAACCCTATCCCTTAATGTCTGGGAATTTTTTTTTTAAATCAACTTATCAATTTTTGGTCCGCGTCATTATGAAATAGGTTGGCCGGTACCTAACTCTGCTATACTTGGCTACGCCTCTCTTAGCATCGTCTCACTCTCGAGCCCGAATCAGTATTTGCATAGAAAGGAGGCCTGAGGACGTGGGTAGAGTGGACGTGTTGGAAAACTATCCAATAACTTCTCTTTCACTCACTCCTCTCTCCCCATATATATATATATATATATATATATATATATATATATATATATATATATATATATATATATATATATATATATATATATAGGGCTATATATATATATATATATATATATATATATATATATATATATATATATATATATATGTGGGTATATATATATATATATATATATATATATATATATATATATATATATATATATATATATATGAGGCTATATATATATATATATATATATATATATATATATATTTGTGTATGTATACATATAGAGAGAGAGATATATAAATGTAATTTACCTAGAATTTTTTCCTCATCTTACTTCTCAAACCTCCCCTGTAGCCAGGATATAGCTGTCTCGTAATGGCGTCATCAACCATCAATGAGCCAGCACCAGAATCGGAAGGTTTTATTCGATTTTTCTTCACAAAACGCACACTCATATATATATATATATATATATATATATATATATATATATATATATATACATATATATATATATATATATATATATAAATATATATATATATATATATATATATATATATATATATATATGCGTCTGTGCTAGATAGATATAACTATATCTGTATGTATGATTTTGAACACACACACACACTCACACACACACACACACACACACACACACACACACACATATATATATATATATATATATATATATATATATATATATACAAATGTTTTCTTAAATTAAAAGTACAAGATATATATTTTTTATTATATCTAACCTATTTTGATACGTCATTCATTCAAATAAAAAATATGTAAATTGTCCAAATTTCTTGATTTGTTCTATTTTTGTTTGGGTTCTTTCGACCGTCTGGACAACTAACATGAATTACACTAGTGAAGATTTTACTGGCTATATGTATGTATCGTGAATAAAGTTTGAAGTTTTTTCTCATAACTGTTGAATATCTAAAAACATGAATTGCTAGGAATCACATCTACTATTCAAGAGACTTGATTAGGAGTTGGATGTGATTTCATGAATGTAAAAGTAGATACAGCCAAGTGAAGAATATTTCTCTTATTATTATTATTACAATATTAATATCCTGATATCGAGCATTATCATTAAAAGGATTGCTCGTGTTAAGTTGCCTTTCTTTTTGATGATGATCATATATATATATATATATATATATATATATATATATATATATATATATATATATATATATATATATATATATTCAAAATTATGACATATGCATGTTATAACATCACTACAAAAATTGCAATTTTGTTTCAACACTACTGGTGTCTTATCAAGTGATTACTTCATAAGACACTAGTAATGTCGAAACAAAATAGCATTCATGTATTGGTGTTATAATATGCATATGTTATAATTTTCAATAAATATTATTTGCTCTACTCGGTATTGAGCACTCTTCTAAGCATAATGTTATCAAAATTGTATTCCATCTGTATCAACCCTGTGCCTATATATATATATATATATATATATATATATATATATATATATATATATATATATATATATATATATTGTTCTTAAGATCGCATTTAAATGTGAAACCTAGTTACTATGTCGTTTTGATTCATATATCAACATTTTCTATATTTCTCCTGCTGTCTCTAAAATATTTCTTAGAAAAAAACCCAGATTTCTAAGATAAGATACATTAATAATTCAATCAAAATACATAAAGAATGACAATAACATGCTTTTAAATAATCAATATTCGATTAATTGTTGATTTACTTGTTATTTCGATATTTATTACCATTGTCACACAGAACATAATGAAATAAAGTGTCTTTCTTTGCTTTAATAAGCTCGGGAAACTCCCGTATTAAGAGAACATGATTTCTTCATGTGATGTTTATTAAAGACGTAGACGATTATGTCTCTCCACAGATTTGATTTATTTTAATTGTCATGCCTTCGCTGTCCTTTCAACTCCGCGATCTTTTGGTGGCAGCTGGTCTAAGAGGAAGATCTCTGGATTCCAACCAGTAGAAATGGTAATTCAAAAACACTCTATAATCTTTACAAAAGAAGTCATCGCAATTCACATACGTTCATACTGTTTAATAATGTCTTTTATGGTTCAGCATAGAGAATTTCATCCTGTCATAACCATCCGTTAATCAAATATTGATTGCCTACAATATCGTCTATATTATTCAAAGATATATTCCTGATTTATATAATGATCAAATCCTTTTTAAACTTTATCTTATTCAAATAATTCTATAAATTGTCTTGACTTACTGTTTGAATTGTGGAGTTTCTAAATACAATTGTAACTTCTTTTTATTAAATATTTTTTTCTAAAAGTGAATGGAAGGTTTGTTATTGAAGGAATTTTAACTTTTTTATTTGGTTAAAATCCAAGATTGAAATAAATATGAATTAAAATCCAGCATCGGAACCCTAATCACGCGTTCAAATAAGGATGAGAAGAAAATGGATTTTGTCAAATAAAATTTATGACTAATTCTGATATGAGAAAGGGGAATAAAATTGTTATTCTTTTAAATTGGCTCGATTTATTGCTAATATGTAATTATTTTTATTAATATTCGTCAGTTTTGTCTATTGCTTTTTTTAAACGATTCATACTGGTTCATTTTCCAAATTTCTTTCACTGGGATTTACCGTTTGTTGTCTTTCATTATGGGATGGCGTCTTTTTCCATGGATTATGTCCCCTTGATGTTTGTCTTCGGCCCCTGAGAATTGGTTTTGATTTGTGGGTCACATATGGTGGCAATTTGATTTGTGATTTGCATATGGCATCAGTTGATCGTTGATGCAATATTTCCCATCGTAATTTTTTGCGTAATGTTAAGGAAAGGAAATGTTTTTAAATGTTTTTCAAGATTTGCACTTTATTGAACGTGCAATCAGCTACATTTAGTATGCCGTTTTATAAGTTTCTATTATGAGTTCAATATAAACTTATAGAAAGGAATACTCAGCAGCATTACTATAACACTTCTGTTTCGTGGATACACAAGTTTGAGGAAACATCACTTTTTTGTATTTTTTAAAATATGTCTGGCCGATCGTATTCGCGTATGCTTCTCTTCTAGTGTGGCTAGTCAATCCCTGTTGAAGACGCCTGCACAGGAACATTTGCGTTTATAGCAACAACAAAACCTACTGAAACTATGCTGAACGGACTTTAATTACAATTACTGGCAGCAGTTTAAACAAGGCCATTACGCTCAAATCCTCGGTCACGATGGCTTGTCACTTAGTGCTAGCAGAACCATCGAGATATTTCCGTCAAAAGGCTTAGATCAACGGTGGTATGGTTGTCCAAAGGATAATATTCTTATATACATTTTATATTTTCTAGTTGCACTGATATAAATAATTATGACCAAAAGGTGTTGAAAAATCTTTTGCTAGAAATATAATTTGCCATTCAAAAATTTAAATATGAAAATGAAATTTTTGCAAAATGCCAAGAAAAGTGGAAATAATAGGTAAAGAAGTAACGTAGCTTTGGCAGCGATTGGATGCAGACGGGATTTAATACCCTTTCTTAAGTAATAAGACCTACAAAATATGGAACTCTATCTCGCATGACAGTGTTAAAGGTATAAAAGAATATGTGAACTGAAGAGATCAATTAGGCTAAGTTTCACCCGCCATAGGTAATGAAGAAACGAAATTGCCAATGACTGTTAGGGTTGATTGAAAGCACTACTAGAAAGCGAATATTGCTTTCGAATCTATCTTAACTTTAACGATGATACCCCGATCAATTCATCAATCTACATACAGTACAGGTGTAATGCATTCCATGGTGTTTTTTAATCCTCCCCTAAAGAAAACTTTATTGATATCGCGAAACAGGTTACTGAACCACTTCTAGGCCGGAGAACCTCTTCTGGGCCGGAGAACATCGGACAGTGGAAGACTAGCACCATGTCGTCTGAAGTTTCTTGTTTTTTTGGTAGTTAGGGTGTTTTGGAAACCATTTGATATTATAGATCCAGCGAGTAAAATTGTGATGCACAGTAATTGTGTGGGATGCGTTTTGTAACGAACACTCGTGCAACTGGGGTCTAACTTGACAGGCATGACATACACTGATCTTGTAGACCATTTGTACCTCTTTCTGCTTTCATTATTTTTCCAGTGATAGTTTCTTCCACTTAACGCAACCTTCTTCATGGGCAGTTGGCATGAAACTCATGCCAGAAACACTCCGTCGACGCCCGGGAATTCAAAAAACGCCGAGTTTGCTAGATTTAAATCAGATTGGGCATCTACACCACATTTTGCAAACATCCCTAAATTCATTATACCAGCCAAAACCTAGCAATCAACTCGATTCTTGACAGTTCTGAAATGCGTATGGACAGTTACATCCATACAATGACTCTAGCAGCTCGTAAACTCTATGCCACGTCTCGAAACTCTCATCTTTCAAGCGGGAAGAGCTATACATTACTAGATGACGGTCTCCAATTTTTTGGCACTTCACTTTATGAGTGCGTGACATTGTCATTTACTCATCTATCTACTTGTATGTCTGGGAATTTGTGGGTTTGTTTAAGTTTTTGAATATATATCATTGATTCGCAGTGTTTCAGAGGCAATTAAAACAAAGCCTTGGGGTGTGGTGTTGCTCCACTTTCTACGTCAAAAACGGAGCGTGTCGAAATTTCAACTCACCATCATCTTCCCTTGACTTGGCGAGTGACGAGGCAGAAAATTTGGGGATATGAAATGGCGATAAGACGCGTAACTTGAATCCGATTAAAATGGCGCTGAGCAGTAATGATGTCCATTCACGTCCCATTTGCTTCTGAACGCGCCTGCGCAGACTGTCAGCTGCAAATCAACCTCATACTTGAACACACACGGTAACAACCAGAGCTTTCCTTCATTTATATGTCACTTTTTCTAATTTATCGTGATATATTTTTGCAATCTCCTACTTTTTATCCATTTTCTTCATCTTAAAATAATGACAGTCATAGTAAAAAATCAACCACCCAATGTATATTGAGAATTTTTAAAATGTCAAAAAAAAAAAAAAATAATAATTGGTGATTTGACAGAAATAGTTGCAATCTTTATCTAGAATTCAGTTATTGGAATTTAGTCTACGAGAAGCAAACAGATAGAAAACTAAAGAAATTGAATCAGCAAGTTATTAGAAAAAAGGCTGCATGTAAACTACAAATATTTAGGAATATTGGAAGCAGATTCCTTAAAGCAGTATGAAATGAAGATTAAAAGAAATTCTTTCAACGAGACGAAACAAGAACGTAGTCAAAGGAATGAATACATAAACAGAGTTCATTGTAAGAAATTCAAGGCTCTTTCTAAACTAGTCGATAATTAATATAACTTAAGAAAGTATAAAATTCTGGAAATTATGTTGATAGTATCTGAAAAACAATGATCAATTAAAAGAATAAACAAAACATATTATTCTTTTAATTTTCCTAAATACTTTTTGATAACTTCTTAAAACCAGCACTTACCTTCACATTGTTTCAGTTTTGAATGATTTTTATACATCGATTATTAAAAATTCAATGTTCGAAAGTTTAGTCCTGACAATATTTTTACAATATCTTTTTATCTTTTGGGCTTATATCTTTCTTAAAAACCATGAAATTCTTAATATATCTGAAATAGTAATTATCAATCAATAGCTATAATGTTACACCAACACACGCACGTGCACACACAAACACACACATATATATTAAAGACATTTTTTATGTTTAACGTTCTTTTTATAGATACAAGTATTTAAGTAAATGCTCTGTTTATAATAAACAGTATTAAATAACATTTACCGGCCTGAATGTCCGAGAATTTTCATAGAAAATATTCGTCCTTTGACAGGATTCGAACCTGCATCCTATACGGAACCGCCATTTAGCCGAATCCTGTCAATATATGTATGTATGTATATATATCTTGCATAAGAAAATTTCACATCACTAATTAAGTTATTAGAAATATTTCTTATTGAAACATAATTCTAAATTCATATGTTCAAGATAAACTTGTCTTGAATGTTTTACAGACAAAACTTAGTACGAATTTTATTGTGAAAACATTGATATGTCTGAATTTGTGGAATGACAAGTTATTCTATACATTATTTACATTCGATGTAATATGCTCATCTTTGAACAAGCAATAACTGAGTTGTAGTAAAAATGTTAAGTCGACGAAATATACTTAGACATGGACATGGAATAAGAACAATATTCTCTTGTAGATTAAATAAAGGTTTTAGTAGGTAATTCTCTGCAGGCTGCTCAGATTTTCAGGCATCTGAAAAAGGTAATGGGATTTTGGGAATCAGATGGACTTACCCAATCCATACCAGGAGAGTTGAATTAGTAATCAATACTATTGTTGCTCTCGTATCTTTGAAGATAGTTATTATCTGGCAAATGTATAATATATACAATTCATGACCATTAAATGGAATACCTAATGTTTTTGACCAAACATCTGAATTTGACTTGAATTGATGTGAACATTAAATTTAAAATTAAAGATTTAAAAAAAATTAAAATAACGTAACTGTCAAGTGAAATTTCTTTCTGCGGTTTTAGGTTCTGAGAAATATTAGCATGAACTTTAGAGTTTCCAGTATTAAATTTTATATATATATATATATATATATATATATATATATATATATATATATATATATATATATATATATATATATATATATATATGAGGATGACCCTAATTTCATGCTTACGCGATCTTCAGACAACTTGAACGTTCACATGAAACTCGGGTTATGATTGGTGCCATCCTTTCATAGGATTTAACGTTGTTAAGCGTTTTGTGCGCAGCAATCTATGCTTCGAGGCCTTTAGGTTACTGAGTAGGTAGAGTTTCCTTTCTTGGCAAGTTGTCCGTTCGTTCCAACAACAGTTTCTGCTTTTCTTTAATATATATATATATATATATATATATATATATATATATATATGTAAAATTTAAATGGACATAAGCGTTTCTTTTTCATTAAATGATTTGGAAAATAAATGACGAAGATCGAACTACATCATAAATTAATGATTGTTTTAATTTGTTATCTGTTCTTAATTGAAATGTAAAGCCGTGTCTTTTAATATAAACATCTTGATTGCATTAATCGTAATAAAGGTTCTGCTTATGACCAGCAGGTTTATTTACAGAGGAAAATATTAAAACTGCTAAATCTTTAAAAAAAGCAATAAAATGAATATATTCAAAATATAATGTAGTAAATGCCTATTTAAGAAAATAAATACCTGTATAAAGCAAATTTCTGCAACACTCACTTTCGCAAAATTTACCTTGAGAAAGACACGAATCCATCTCTTTTCCCCTTACCTACAGGTTAAATAACAATGTGAACTGAGATCTCTAGCTTTGGATGAAAATAATTTTATGAGAAGTAAACTCTGAAGTGCACTACGTGGAGGAGGCAATGGGGAACCACTCCAATGACTTTCTTAATAAAGCATTGCATTTCACAAACAGTAACGAAAAAGAAATTTGTGCCCCCGTCCTGAAGTGGTATGGTATTTCAAATAATCCAGAACAAACCAGAAAATACATATAAAATATGCTATAAATATATGATGACTCAGTACACAGGATTGTATAATGCCTACTGGAGGCGATGTATTAAACTTACACTGTGCAATTTTATGAACACAAAAGCATACAAATATAATAAATTTACACAGAGAATAATGTTTACAAGTCAATAATTGCGTAAATCATATGGCGAAACCAACAAATGTTATGAAACTTTAAAATCTGAATGGTATGTGAACGAATCTTATATGAAACTACTTTTATATACTTCTGAATATGTTCGCAATTCTTTAAAATTTACTCCCTGTCATGATATGAAGAGAGTCAAGTGTTTTCGATAAAATGTAATAGAATTTTGTGTTGGCAGTCATATCCAAGATTCAGTTGTGAGGCTTCAGATAGCTACCATTAAATTGTGCTTGTACCAAAGAGGACAATGTATCTAGAAATAGAACCCCCTACATTTTAGTATAACTTTGTAATGTAATGATTATCACGCCTGATAAAATAGGAGACTAATTTGCAATGCGTAAAATAATTTTATATTCACTTCTGGACTCCGTCAAATTAATGTCAGTCTGCAGTTTCTTCAAACATTCGATTTTCTTGCGTGGAGTCGAGTATTCCTATTTTCTCTCTCTCTCTTTCTCTCTCTCTCTCTCACTCTCTCTCTTTCTCTCTCCTCATCGGTAAGGCATTTATATAATTTTATGCTATCCGGTGTCATTTGGATATATATCTTAAATTCAGTTGGGTTCATTCCTTGTTTATATGTTGGTGCAGCCACTAACTTCTTTACAGCCTGATTCTGTAATTGGCAAACTTCGAGATCATCTTCAAATCAACCATCCGAACTCCTGGGTCTTTTTACGTTCTGAGTTAACACTGAATACAAATCTTAGTTTGCGGATCTCTTACGGGGAATCCAGCGCATTTCTGGGGTCACTAACTCTTTTTAGATCAAAGTTACTGACCGACATTAAATACAATTCAGATCTCTGGTATTTCCTATCGTGAATCATTTACTATTCTTCTACTGTATTTTCTATGCATATGTTGCATATAATATCATATTAACTCTGAAACAAGGTTATCTATGGTAATGAGAAACAAAAACTTTCAACGGTTTATAAGAAAAGAATGATAACTGTCCCATTAAATATGATAGACTAAGTATCACCTTGTTATATTTCTTTTAATATTTAACTCAGTAATTCGTGGTAAATAATCTACCAACTCCAATACAGTTAATTTCTCTACTGGAAATAAAAATTCCCGGATTCTGTTTGTACATTTTTGATTTACACTAAGTAAATTATAAAAGAAAAGGCAAAGAAAATATCAGAAGCCATTTCCTTTCCGATGACAACAAACAAATATTCACACGTGGAACATCTGAATATGGCGGGCTTGTCATAAAGAACACTTGTAAAATTTTTCCTCAAAATCTGACCACCTCCGTAACGGACATTGGTGGTAAAAGCGTGTCGACTAAAATTTGGCACCTCCATTGAAATTAAGATTCCGGTCAAAGTTCGCAACGCTTTCATTTACATTCAAACGAACAATTTTATGTTTAGGCCAATGGCCAAAACTTCTTCAAAACTGAGTCTCATTAGGATATAACAAAGATAACTTTTAAGGAAACTTGACTTTTTTTGTACTGGTTATATAGACATGAAGACAACACTATAGCCATAGAGTGTTGCCTGCTGAACAGACTAAATCCTCAAGAGATTTGAGCAGTGAATGTTGGGTCATTAATTTAACAGTATTCATTAATCTTAGTTTAGAATTAATTTCTGACTTGTATTAGGTTGGTGCAAAAATAATAACATATGCGAGAAAACGACATTATTTTTGCACCAACCTAATATTTTTCAGTTTTCCTTTTGCTGAATTTTTGACAACTCACAAGTTGTCATTCCAATCCGATCTCGGCTGCTTGGAAAGGATCATGTACTGAAAGTGAAATGAAAGAATCAAAAACGGGGGAAAAAAAATACTAGCTTTCTGTGATCGTTTTCCTCTCTCATTCTCTCATCCTTTGTCATTTCGAATTTTCAGTTTTATCTTTATTCGTCAATATTTCTCCTTTGATTATCAGTTTTGCTGTTGACATCGATTATTTCCCTTTGTTATTGCTATTTCTGTATGTTTTCACGAATATTTCGGTTGCTTTCTTAATTATCGTTGTCAATTTTTTATTCATATCTTGCATATTATTTTAGATTTTAGCTTCATATCTTGTATATTATTTTATATTCATATCTTCTATATTATTTTCTCTAGAAAATATTCTTGCTTTATACCTAAGATTCCATGACAGCATTTTGAAAATCAGTCTGTTTCTACCGATTTTAAAGTCAAATTTCATTATGAATTATTATTGGTGGAAACAATCTTAACTATTTAAGATACACAAATAGTCTTATTGATTGCAGACACAGAAAGGGAATGATAGTACCTCAGAGACAAGGTATTAAAGCAAAGTGAGAAGAAAAGACAAAACATAAATTGGAAGAAGACAATATATATAGTTATCAGCAACTAGAAAATGCCCGGGGTGCGTGGTACGAATTGGAGATGTCAAAATGAAACAAATACAGTTTAAATATCTGTGAAGTGATTTGACAGATCATGGAAAATATAAAAAAAAATAATCATTTCATTACAAGCGAAGCAATAAAGTTCTAGGATGCAAGGGTAACGCATATGTGTTTGAGAATATGAGAAAAAACTATTATTAAGGAGAGAGGACAATAGAAGAACAATTATTAAGAAGACCGAAAATAACGATTGACATTGCATTTCAATTTTTGAAGATCAAAGTTGACTGGGAAGCAAGAAAGAGAATTCCACAAGCGACAAGTGTGAGAGAAGAAACTGTTTGTATAGGAATTACGGTTACATCTAGTCATTTCAACTGTAAAATATGAGACATTGCTGACAATCTAGTACTGTGCTTAAATTCATAATGTCTAGTTACCATAACAAAAAGTTCCCCAGAACAATTATTATGAAATTATTTATAGAAAAGGCACAGGGAAGCTACATTACGGCTCTGTGATATTAAAAAGAATTTTTATTTTGGTTTTTATTAAGAAGCCCTAAATAAATAGCAAGGAGACAAGAGCAGATGTGACAGCAATAGTCAAAGAAAGGAAGTATGGTAAGCCTATCAATATATAAGATATATTCTGTCGAGAAATATTGTCTAGCACGGTATAGAGAACCAACTTTCATAGCTGCAAAATTTAGCAATTGATTCAATATATTCGTCCCACTTCATGTCAACTAAAAACGTTACTTTGAGAAGTACCAATTAATCACTTTCCTGGAGGTTAACATCAGCCACCGTGATGGTTGGTAAAAAGGCTTATTTCAGATGGCTAAAAAAAAGAGCAGTTTCGTTTTTGAAACGTTACGTTTAACAAGGCACTCTTCTTATTTGTATGTCATTTTTTTTTAGATCTGTTGCTAATTTGAATTTATCGAACCGATCAGACTTCAGATAGGAGTTGTGTCATCGGCATAATTACAGAGTTGATGATAACAGGAAGATCATTTATGAAATAAGAAACATGGTAAGTCCATGATAGAGTCCTGAGGAACACCTGCATTTATACAAAAAAAAAAAGATCTAGGAAAGTGGCCATTCAAGACAACTTTCATTTCGCGATTTGATAAGACTGAATCATTTAAAAATTTGTTCAGAAATACAAAAACCTTTCAACTTGTGAAGAAGACAAGTATGCCAAAGCCTATCACGTGGCTTCAAGATATCCAAAGCAACAACCCGAACTTCACTATTCTTATCTAAAACTTGACAATCACTTTCAGTAATAATCGTTAAGAATTAGCAGTTGTGACCTAGAGACGTGAAAGCCATATTGCTTATCTAAAAGAAGATTCTGCGAAGTGAGATGCTTAACCAATTTGGAGTTAATTAGAACCTCTAGTAATTTACCAAAATGAGGTAGAAGGCCAATAGGCCGATAGTTAGAAGGATCAAATAGTTCGTCTCAGTTCTTAAAGACTGGAACTATAAAAGAAGTTTTTTAACAAGCAGGAAAGAAAGAAGCAGCAAGGCATTTATTCCAGAGTTTAGAGAGAAAAGGGAGCAGTTCAGGAATAAATTTTTATGGACTATTGCAGGGAGATACCATTAAGTCCACATGTTTTATGAAGATCGAGTTTAGAAATTATAGCAGAAACATAGATGGAGGAAAATGAAAAACAAAAAGGACACTGATATTTAAAATACAAAAGAGACAGTTGGTTGTTCTTTGACACAGAATCAAGAAAGAAGGCTTAGAAAATTTGAAATTCCCCGGGAAAACAAGTGGATTATTTATATAAACATATAAATAATCCACTAATCAACCCTTTTTGTAAATTATATTTAAAGGGAGAAAATGTTATTTTAGATTATAATAATCTTGGGCGAATGATAATGATATACTGATACAAGTCATATTAACCTATAGCTGGGAGGTGAAGAGGTGCATTTATACATTTTCCAATGTTATTTTCGTGTGTGAATATAACGAACCTAACTGGAACTGGAACTCGGTTCTTCGATTAACAATTCTAAGCCGTTATCAATTTCACCAACCGTCCACCCAAGGTTATAGTACGTGGTATTCCCAAGTGGTCACCCATCTAGGTACTGATCAAACCCGACGTTGCTTATCTTCGGTGATCATATGAGAATCAGTGTTTCAACGTGATATTGCCGTAAGCCAGAAGGCAAATGGGACAATGGAACAGAGGGAAACAGCGGGTAACTTAGCTAATGAGCTTGTGTGGATGACAGATACACAGGAAGTGAGAGCTTTAGTAAAAAGACACATATTGATAAGAACTACAAAGAGTAGGAAATAGTGGCGAGTCATGATCATCCACATCCTGGATGAACACGACACAGACAAAAATTCTTATATTAATTTTGTTTACATTAGCCTTGTCATTTTCAGCAATTCTGAAATCATTTTTTTCCATTTGAACATATTTTAAGTCTATTTACAGCGTCTTTGATGTTGAATTGCATTTATAATTACCTGGAAAGTTAATTGAAATTTCTCCTCCTGAATTTCTTTTTTACATTCCAAACAAAATTCTCCATCTTTTCTTATGGATACTTTTGAATAGGAGGCACTGTGGAGTAATGGATAGCGGCTTGGATTGAGTTCGAATCCCAAATGAATTCATTACATTCACTTACGTGCTAATACCATTGGGAAACGTTTGAATACTCTTCTTCTCCCCACAGCTATGGGTAAATAGCAGGACAGACTGGGTTCTATAGCCTTGGATGGCAACTGGTCTAGGAGAAGGACAACTTTGAATTCAAAACCTGCGGAGGGTCGTTTGGGGACCTTGTGGTACGTAGTGCACCAGGTCTCTGTAATCGACCCTTCAAAAAGTGTGGATGGTCCTGCACGAAACCTTCACCACTATAATCAAATCTCATGTGCTGTTGTTGGGCTGTCGGTTTCCTGGGAACTGATTTGAAGCCTATACATGCAGATTTGGGGACCGCTTGTGAATTCCAAATTCCCATGAAACTCCAATATTGGAGCCGGCTCAACCCACTCCGGGTGAATGCCGTTACAAGAAAAAGAAGAGAACTACATTTGAATAAAGGTGGCCCAACATAATGGAATAAATGACTTTCTCCCTTCCTGTAACCAAATTTATGTCGTCGTAAAATCCTTTAATTTCTTTACCATAACTTATAGATGATGGTGCATGAATCTGGATACCTTTAAAATGTTCTCTTTTGCATAATTTCAATGCTATCCAATCCTGTCAAAATTTGTTACGTTACTCCCAATTTTAATAAGAAAAATCCAATGCTACGAAACTTATTATTATTTCATTTATAATAAAATATTTACTTCCGTTTATGTGTTTGGTTTGGTTTGTTTTGTTTTATGGCGTATCAACCTCAAAGGGTTTATTTAATGCCAACAAGATTTTTATTGCTGAATATAATTCTTTTTCAATTTTTCCAAAAGTGTATTGCTACTATTAAAACCTATTTTTACACTTTCATACTGTTTTGACTTCAGTTTAGGAGCTAACTGTTTGCTGATAGCTAGGACCCTAACAGATGTTACCACCTCGGGTCAGGGTGAACCTGGGAACACTACCAATTAAGAAGTGGTTTCACGCTCCTCAAAACCTCCTAATAAGAAGCCTTGCTGTTGGACGTAGTTTATCGTCATACTCAGGACGCCACATTGGGGAAAGTGTGTTACTCTGCAGAGATGCATTCGACAGGGCGACCGTTTATCTTTAAGAGTTTTACTACTTTTCTATAAATTGTCCTTTCTGCAGTCTTCTTCCGTGTTTGGCGGGGTACGTCCTTGTTCTTCAAGTTCCTTATTTTGCTTAATGTGAAAATATATATCTTGATTAGAAATTGACCACTCGCCACCGGGAGCACATTTTTTACAGGTTGTTATTGAACCAAAACAGTGGTACCTTAGATATACGTTAATCCGACAGGATCGTTACAAAAGGTATTTAATATTGCAACCATTCTGGTGATGGAAATGAAGCGGGTAACGCAGCTCATTCTTGCCACTAATTTATCATGAAATGATATTAATAATGATACTGTAATATTGGATCATAAGATTGAATGCGATATATATATATATATATATATATATATATATATATATATATATATACATACATATATATATATATGTATGCACATATATATATATATATATATATATATATATACATACATATATATATATATATACATATATACATACATATATATATATGTATGCATATATATATATATATATATATATATATATATATACATATATACATACATATATATATATATGTATGCATATATATATATATATATATATATATATATATATATATATATATATATATATATATATATATATAGTTGGATTGATATGAGTTTGTGACCCTGGGTTTCACACTTTTGTTAGCTCTATCTCTGATATTGAGCGCTTTCCAGCGCATATATAATATATAAATAATATACATAATAAATTGCATATATATATATATATATATATATATATATATATATATATATATATATATATATATATATATATATATATATATATATATATATATGCGTGTCCACGTGTGTGTGGGTGTATTTAGGTAGACAATTTTCTTTCAGGCATGTCTGATTGAATAAGTTACAAACGTTATGTCTGCTTATTTTGATCACAATTTTTTCATAATCACCATTTTTTTTTCCGTACATTACAATTAAATAAGGCAAGAATTACACTGTAATAGTGAGAATCACTTTTATTACTCAAGTACTTCCAGTTTCTTTTTGGGATCATCGTCAGAGGTGCAATTGGTAAGGCAAAACTACGTGTTGCTATCCACTACTGTTTTTTTTTTTTTCGTTTAAATGCTGTGGCTGGCAGTTATGCTTTATCGTTCATTAGAACATGAAAAGTTTTCCATTATGGAGTTTTTCTTTTATTTTTGAATATTATGGTTGAGCATACATTAAACACTATACATATATATATATATATATATATATATATATATATATATATATATATGCATTAATAATATACGTTTTTACCACACCGGTAGCTCAACTCGTTTTTTTCATGCACAATGCAATCTATAAGTGCCAATTGAAAATTAAATAATTTAAATATTCATATTAATACTGCACTAAATGATAGGGGATAATTTATTTATAATACGCCATAAATATCAGTATTTAGATTGTGCAACCATCAGTTTTCAGTCGACACCTGAACTCAGAAATGTGCTACCGCTATATATATATATATATATATATATATATATATATATATATATATATATATGTATATATATATATATATATATATATATATATATGTATGTATATATATATATATATATATATATATATATATATATATATGTAAGAGAGTATTGTGAAGTCATGCATAAATTTCTATATATTTTAATGATATCCACATATGTGCATTATAGAAATAGAGGATGTGAAACGATAGCATCCATATGTAGATATCAGTTGTTTTAAATGCATTTCAACTCAAGTAAGACGGGAAAGCCACTAGTAAGCAGGGGGTTACGGAGAGTGAAGGTGGGAAAATAGACTGCGTAATGGGAACCGAGGAAAGGATAAAAGTTGAACGGGGTTCAAGAAGAAAGAAGATGGCAAATGACGTTTCATTTCACTTTTTGAAGATTGTAGTTATCGGGGAAGCAAGGAAATTGTACTTTCACAGGCGGGAAGTGCAAGAAAAGAAACTTTAAAAATATGGAAGCTAGCCAGCCTCGTAGCACAATTGAACTCACGTAAACCAGGCACCAGGTAAAATAGCCCATGAAAGCGGTAACCATAAGAATATTTGTAGAAAAGACAGAGCGAAGCTACGTCACGTCAGTGAGAAAAAGACTGAAGCCCGGATGCCAAGACAGGATCGATTATATTGCAAATCATTCTTTTGACTTTTTCAAGAACTTCGAGATGAGTAGCAGTAGCAACTGACTGTATATGGCAACACTATTTGTAGATGCTTATTCTAATCTAAATCTGGAGTAGAATATTAGCTGACTTAATGAAGATCCTTATTCTGGTAATAATTTGTCAAATTTACTCACTAAGAGTTTTTATTCGGTAGGTTGAATAGTTATTTGGTTTATAGTTGTTTGGTACAGGGATTCAGTGACCATCCAAATATACATTTAAGTCTGGAAATGTTGAATCTTTACTTTCCAGTCTTTACAAAATTCATTTGCGCGATCTTGTCGAGAATGATTTTTTCCACCCTGCAAGCTCTTTTTTCCCCATCAGACGCATATTGCTAATTCTACCGATATTCCCATGACAAATGTTCAAACGAGCTTCATTATTTATTACCATCCGTTCAGACCTTTATAGCTCTGCTACATCCACATGATCAAATCACCCTTATTCCCTTGGTGTTCCATTTGTAACAAAGAAGTTTCATTCAGAGGATTTCTTCCCAAGAACTGCTACTCCGTGGAACAGACTCCGGTGGGTAGATGCTTACCCAAGCACAACAAACCTAACGCCTTCAAATCAAGGTTCACTTTTTATCTATACTGCATATCCTCCTAATATTCATTTCCTCCTTCCTGCTCTTGCACCCATGCCATATAACTCACTCCGAAAACTTCTAACATGAATTACTAAGTGAGAATTATTAAAAAATCAAATAAAATGAAACAAAAATGAAAATTTGCTTTAGATTAGGGCTAGGCGGAAAGTATTAAAGCTGACACTGAGGATTGAACTTATTATTATATTTACAAATGGTTTACGGAATTTACAAGGTACCCAACTTTAGTGATGTCAGCGAACACTCGTTGCCACTTTTGTGGTGCTAACAAATACTCGTTGTCACCTTCGTAATGCTCGTTGTAGTAGAGACTTTGTAATCGCAGATACAACTATAGTAACGCCGTTGAACAATACTGGTGTCAGGCGACTTCGAATATCACTTGAACTAATAGTACTTGCTCGATAATACTCACTCGAATAGTAATCACCGTAGTGATCCGAATAGTAGAGATTGTATAGAGAATCGCGAACCTTATAGTAATAAAAGATAGACTAGAAATAATGATCAATCTAGACGTCACGCGACTTCCTACATATGCGTTTCGTCTATGGTCACATGATTCACATAATTTAATAATGGGATCACCTGTGTTCGCTCACTGGGCATCTACGTTCAAACTCAAGTGTTGACAGCAGAACTCCAATGTGCGTGTTCATTATAGGATAATATTTACGTTTAAGGTTTTCCCTCCTAATATGTATTACTTTGACTCAGTATTTGTCCTTTTAATGTTTGTGTGGTCGGATTATTTTCTACGTGTGTAGGTGTGTGTGTGCGCAAATATATTTGCATGCAAATGTACGTATAGTTCAAGCACGTGTCTTTGTGAGGATGTTTTGGTGCGAGTATGTGAACTTATGTGTGTGTATATCTGTCTGTGTGTATATGCTCAGAGAACATTTTGATTTATCACTACATTTGACTTTTCCCGTCTCTGTCTTTATTTGAACGTCTTTCATTTCAGTGCCGTGTTTTTCAGTGCAGCCAGATTAATATTAACAAAAGGAGGGACTTGACACTTAGTCGTCATCAAAATCCATTTCCTCATTTCCAGATCACTTGCAAGGTGCGGCCAGTGCATCTTTTCATCTATTCAATCTGACTTCCCAGTTTCGCTTAATAGAAGCAAGAAAAAGGCATAATTAGTCAATATTTACTCAACCAATTATTCAGACTACTATCCACATCTTTATGCTTTGATTGCACCATTTCAGTGTCTACGCTCTTCTCAGAATTACTAATGTTTGAAGTTCTGCCTGAATTATAAACAAATATTTTGGTACTCTTTAGATTGATACAGATAGAAAGAAAAAAAACTAATAGTTATAAATAAAGACATTAACGAACATTTATTCGTACACTTGAAGTCGTTCTTTATTTAATTCAATTGAATTCGATGTTTCAACTGACCTATTTATCTTGGTTTGTTTTCCAGAAGAAAATGACGAACAAAAAGTTCTATCTTACTATACAAAAAATAAACACAACACGTGGGCGTATTAACTGTAATTTATTCTTGGCCGGATGTGGCGTAGTGGTTATCAGCGCTGCAAGTAGGACTGGTGTGCCGAATTTAAATTTCAGCCGAGGCAGCTGCGTTCGATTTCTCACAAATATCCTTGGAAAAATATGACTTCATCTCTCTCAATTAATAGGGGTTAACTGAATGTTAAATTGCCCCCTATGGAAATGGTTGGGAACTAGTCTAGAAGTACAATTCTGAATTTCAAAACACTTTGGTGGTGAGTGGTAACAGAGACCACAGTCGTCACATCTAGCATCTGATTAGCGATTTTATACTCCACAGGGGAGACTACAGAATTTACAAAGCATTTTATTTTGTAAAGGAAAAAATATATTCCTTTTTTCGGATTATACACATGAAGAGTATGGATCGACTAAAGCTTTGTAGTAAAAACACTAACATTATAAAGAATAAATCCGTGTAGATTAATAGGATGATTAATGGTAACCTCTTGTCTTTCCTTCATGCTTTGCTTTATCAAAAGCTCCAAGAATTAATATCCATATTTGTATTTCTACCCACTGTTATTCATCAATTATCTGGACAATTTTTTTTTCTCTACTGCTCTTTGCTACAAACGTTCGATCTTTATTTCTTTTCTAGAATTGCCTTATCATTAGATGAATTATTCGGAATTTCTTTTGATATTTTCTATCACAGAATTTAGGTTGGAGCCTTATTCAGCTTTCCTCAGCTACATCTTAAGAGTCGTCTAATTTCCAAGTAACAACCACGCCGTTTACTGTTTGGGTTTCTGAGTGGCGAAACTTTGTGTTTACATGGTAAAATAATTTATTCCATGTTGGATTTTGTGTTTACAGATATCTTTATTAAATACAGTAATAGATAACAATACATATTTCAGTTTCACTTGCAAGCTGATACGGCATTGCTTTGGTTTAGAATAACAAAATGTATTCATATCCATATATTCTGACCTGTTATGTATCTATGTATGTATCTATCTATGTGGATATCTAATTACCGTCCTGGGTATGATAATAAACGAAATCCGGCATCAAGTTGAGATTTTGCGGAGCACGGAACCACCTCTTAATTGCTGTTGTTCTCAGGTCCACCCTGTCCCGCAAAGGAAGGACCTATTGGGTTACCAACTGGGGGTCAAGACGAAATGAAAGTATAAAAATATATTTTCTTAATAAAAATGCCAGCAATACATTTTAATAGAAAAAAATCACCACAAATATATTTTTGTAAAAAAACAAAATTTACCAAAAAAATTTGAAAAAAAATATTGCCAGTAACACGTTTTTGTAAATGAAATTACTAATGCTCCCAAGAAAATTAAATTTCGGCATTAAATGACCCATAAAGTTTTGATATGCCGCTATACAAAGAAAGAAAGAAACATCTCTCTATCTATTAGGTTGGTGCAAACATAATGTCGTTTTCTCGCATATGTTACTATGTGAGAAAACGACATTATTTTTTCACCAACCTAATATTTATCTATCTATCTATCTATCTATCTATCTATCTATCTATCTATATATATATATATATATATATATATATATAAAGTAAGACATTATCGCAATATGCCTGGGAGGTAAAAGAAAGGCTTGTTTGACAAGTGACCCTCCATCAAGTAAGAAATAATAAAGAAGGCCCATAGTTATAATGTCGGAAATAGATTTCGCAAACTGTGTTTGGGGGGAAAAATGGCCATTGCTGTGTACCCGAGGCAAAGTGTATTTCTGAACATGTGATCGGAAATATTGGCTACATGCAGATATGCCATTGATAGTGAATATCCTCTTGCACATCTACCAGACTGAAAGATCGACAAGTATTATTATAATTTTTATATTCCATGGAATTCTATCATTGGCATATATATTTTTTTACCGCGTGTTCCACCTGATAACCCGTTCGTAGAAGACGCAATATTCTAAAAACGTAAAACAAGAATATGTCTATAACAATTACAAAGCAAGTGAATTACATAAAAATAAATTAAAATGTCGCAAGAAAGCGAAAATCGTTTTACATGTGAAGCTTTCGTAATATCCTTTACAGATGCGGTTTTGAAATCAGATGCAAGGGAGATAACCTATCGATGTTTCGCGTTAATATCCTTTTCAAATTATCATGCTTTTTTACTTGTCGAAATCCTTTTTTCTTTCTTTCTTTCTTTCTTTATTTCTTTCTTTATTTATTTATTTATTTATTTTATTTCAAAAGAAATAGAATATTATTTTCTTTCGTTTAAAAATGGACAATTGCCGATAGCTTTTTATTGAGCAGCCTGCCGTTACGAATAAATCATATGACCGAATTCCATCATTATTTTCATTCTGAAAATTTTCTGGATATCTACTTTTCTTTTTTACACATTTTTATAGCAAAAGTGATTTTTTCGATTACCCATAAAAGATTATTTTTAAAACATTTTTTTACATAATAGATTTGCTATTTAACCAAAACAATTATTTGCATTTCAATAGATGTCAAAGGTGCCATTTTTAAAACGATATATTTTAAACTACGTCGAGATTCTCTTATTTATTTTTTTTAATTACATTTGGAGTTATTCTCCTTCTTGGACTGATCGTCTCATTTAAATCAACATCTTTCCTTACTTCACCAGGTGTTGCCATTTATTCATTCGCATTTCTCTATAGTTTTCCTTTTTTTTGTTTCTTTTCGTGAACCATTTCATCAACTGTCTAATGCTTACCTTCGGTTCATATTTTTTTTATGTTATAAGACATACTTTCTCATATTAGGTGTGTACAAAAATTTTATCATTTTGTAAAACTAGAAAATAATGCACAGTTGAAAACGGTTTTGTTATATTAAAAGCAATGACACTTTTGCACATTAAGAAACACAGAAATATATGCACACACACACATAAACATATATATATATATATATATATATATATATATATATATATATATATATATTTGTTTGACGATCGCAAGAGCGTGAAACCCAGGGTCACAAACTCACATCAATATAATTAAGTATGTTAGCTCTATCACTGATATTGAGCGCTTTCCAATAAGTACCGCACATATATAATATATAAATAATATATATACAAATTACATATATGTATATTATACATACATACATATCTCTCTCTCTCTATATATATATATATATATATATATATATATATGTGTGTGTGTGTGTGTGTGTGCTATATATATATATATATATATATATATATATATATATATATATATATATGTATATATATATATATATATATATATATATATATATATATATATATACACACACACATATATATATATATATATATTAGTTTGGTGCCAAAATAATGTCGTTTTTTGACGTATTTTTTAACGTCAAAATATATATATATATATATATATATTATATTATATATATATACATGCATACACGCACACACACACACATATATATATATATATATATATATATATATATAGAGAGAGAGAGAGAGAGAGAGAGAGAGAAAGAAGAAGAAAATTAATAAATTAAGTAGTGAATAGAATGCCAGACCAAACCTACCAATAACATTCTGCATAAAAAGAAACAGACACCTACCCTACTAAATCTCAGAAGTGCTCAATGCTCATAGAACTAAGAAACCCTAAGAGGGGAGCCAAATCAAGACCGGATCATAATGATAACAACAACCTAGAATTCATCTAGAGACATCGATATTCAACTATTATCTGAGTTTTACGACAAACACAATCTTCAGACAATTACGTTTAACCCGCGTGAATTGACGCTGACAGATGATTATTATTATTTTTTATATTAATTTTCTTTAAACAATTCACCAGTCAGTATTTGGTCGGTCAGGGTGAAAAAATATGATGTAATCATTGACTAATATTATAAAACTGAATAAGCCTCTCTCTCTCTCTCTCTCTCTCTCTCTCTCTCTCTCTCTCTCTCTCTCTGAAAGTGATGCAGTGGGAAAGAGTAAAAAGAGTAAGGCGAATTGCCAAGATTGCGGCCAGAGTGGGTATGTCGTTTGGGGATGATCGGGTTTGCCTTGCAGCTGAGAGGGACACTAATGTCAACAAAAATCAACTAGGCTCTTAAAAACATACTACCTTGATGAAAGTCTCCGAAAGCAATTTCTGTTAATGCGTCACCTGTCGGCGGATTATTTTTTGCTTGGCATATATACAGTGTGAGGTACCAGAGGGATAATTTATTAAAAGTATAATTATACATGAACATTTTATTTACTTTTTATTTAATTGTTATATGTGCTGTTCAAAACCGGTGACTATTGCATGAGATCAAACCGGACCGGTTTCAGTCGAGAACTTCTTATTCCATCACATTTGTTTTAAGGATGACTCCGTCAAATATTTCGTTCCACAGATCTTTCAGCGCAATGTGGGCGCAAAAGGTATTGGGGGGAAGTAATCGTGGAAACTAGACTCAGTCAACTACATATAGTTGCATATCATTGTTAGCAAGTAGATATTCTAACTGAGGGACTGATTCCAGATTGAAATTCTTGGTTCTACAATTCCCATTTTATTGAACACGAAGTTGAAACTTATCATCTTGATCAAAAAGCCATCCCAAAGTAAAATCTGATCTTTCGCTATTTCGTAGGAATTTGTAAAACGGATCATGCCGCGAATATTTCAGCACTTATATTTCAATCCTGCCATAGAGCGAAGACTTAAAGGTTACTCAAGCAATTCAATATTAAAAGTTTGATTCTAACTGAATGACCCACTCTAGGAATCTTATTTAATAGAAAGCAAGAGTTGGGGACACAAAAGTCGAGATTATTAAACAAGCGTTAGGATTCTGAAATCCGTTTCTCTTTAATTAGCACTGGAAAATGCCTTTTTTATAGATCAAAGCAAAACACATTCATCAGTAATCGGTCGATACTTGTAAAATACGTGACTACACATATCTAACCAGTATCTTCTCTGTATTTTATTCTCTGATCCAGGATTTTCTTTATGCTTCTCTCCTCTGATTAAGTAAGTTCAAACATCAATTTCCGTCTATTCATTGAATGTTCTGCCTGGCCAGGTTCAAATAAAAGGCCATTTAAGTATTTGAAAAGCATTGATCAGTTCTTTGATGAGAGCTGTGGACAAAATACAACCAAAACCGCAGACAAGGCATACATTATAAATGTTCTGAAAAACCGCACAAACTCGCGAACGAACTCTTATAACGTATACCCTTGTCTATAAGCCGATGTTGTGCATTGGTTGAACGTTTATTGATATCTACCTCAGCCATTACCCAGTATAGTGGTTAGATCACTTCAGCTATAGTAATGTCAGTCTTCACTCGATATTCCGAAAGATATAGCCTTATGTAAGACTAGTCTTGGTTTTGTAAATATCTTTAAAACACTTGGCTGTATATAGCCGTTAGTAAGTTAATCTCAGAGAAACCAGACTAAAATCACTTCAGTGAATATCGCCAAAATGACTTGGTGTAGAGTAAGACTTTACAAACTTGACTCCTAGACTAGCAATTGTGATGATTTCCCGGTATCAAAGCTTATGTCATTTATGCTTTGTTTAGCTTGTATTGATGAGCATGTAGGATACTGGCTTCTCTCAGTGATTTTTTTCTTTCTTTTTTTCTTTCTTTCCTTTCCCCGTCCTGGCTATGGCGATAAACTACATCCGCGCCCTGGGTAAGAGGACAAACTACGTCCAACATCAAGGCCTCTGATCAGGAGGTTTTGAGCAGCGTGGAACCACCTCTTAATTGCTGGTGTTCCCAGGTCCACCCTGACTCTAGGTGGTAGCACCTGTTAGGGTCCCAGCTATGGGCAAATAGTTAACCCCGAAACGGAGGTAAAAAGCATTATAAAAGTGTAAAAATAGGTTTTAATACCAGAAATACTTTGTAAAAAATTATTACCAGAAAGAAATTTTTGAAGAAAAAAATCTATTACCAGCAATATATTTTTGGAAAAAAAAAACTATTAACAGCAATATATTTTGAAAAAAAACAAACTATTACCAGTAATATATTTTTGAAAAGAAAAACATTAGCAGCAATATATTTTTGGAAAAAAAATATTACCAGCAATACATGTTTTAAAATAATATTACCAGCTATACATTTTTGAGGAAAAAATATTACTAGAAATAGATTTTTGACAAAACAAAATATTACCAGAAAAAGAAAAAAAATTGTCGGCATTAAATAACCCATTGAGGTTGATATGCCGTAAAACACAACAAATCACATCTTTCCTTCCCCGAGTAATGCCTTGCTTTTTTGTCTATATTTCTGAGATGAGATGAGAATTGTAACTATTAACACTACTTACATTTTTTGGACTGTTTTCCTCATCTTTATTGTCATATAGACGACATTTCATCCTCTGGGGACACAAAAGCCTTTGTTGAAGTAATCAAAAAAGTGACTTTATCCAAAGAGTTGTGAGTTCAATACCTGGCCACAGTAGAGGCGAACAAAACTTTGAAGAGTTGAGTTACTAAAGGGAATAAAGTAAAACTGAGACATCCAGAAAAGGCATGACACGTGAAACTAGAACAATCTACCTTACCACTGACGAAATAAATGGTTCGTTCGAAATTCCAACGTATATCACCTGAAGAAGGGTACAACGGCCGAAACGTCATGTATATGGCAATAAAGATGAGGACAACAGTCCGAACAATGTAAATAGTTTAAATACGTTTTGTTTGCATGGGCCTTTTTATTATTCCTTTCTTCCATTTAATCAGATGTATAGCCATGTTTAGGACATATGATAGAGATCGAACTCATTACGTTAACCGCTTCTGAAACGTCTTCTAAACAAGACAGACTGCGTTGAGTTATATAAGCATGAATTAAATACATGTGTCTATTTGTACATGTACTGTTTGGTAAAAAAAGTCAATAGTGTAAATCAAAATGTGAAGGTCAAACTCATTATATTCAAAATGGTTTGCGGATTAACGTTTTGAACACGTGTCAGCAAAACAAAGTGAAAATAACTGAACATTGGAAAGATTTGTGAAAATAGAAGATTAATATTTAATGTCGTTGTTATTTATCGTTAGAAAATTTTGTGTCTTTGCGACATTGATTCAACAGAATTAAGCAAGATTTATTTTCCAGTATTTTGCCAGACAATTTAGATTTGTTGCAATAATGTTTCATCCTTTGGTAACTTTAAATCTACCCCGGTTTACACATGATTTAAAATTCGATTTTGGCGCGGCTGATCGAAACCGTATACCATCTGTTGGCCCACCCTCGTTAATAATACATAACAATAAATAAGTCTTACAGAGATTAAAACTATTAGAATCCACATCCAATAAATGAAAGACAGTTTGATACATGTTTAATTTGATTCTAGCTATTAGGTTGATGCAAAAAATAATGTCGGTTTTTGACGTATTTTTGACGTCAAAAACCGACATTATTTTTGCACCAACCTAATATTATTTCTACTCTTCATTATGCCATTTATAAGTATGATATGTTGAATAATAATAATAATAATAATGTCTTCAATCTTCATAATAGATAAGGTAAAACACAGGGGATAATTCGTAGATCTACTCATTTCGATTAACATTTGGATTTTCAAATTTTCCTACTAGTCAGTTGTTGGTTTTCTGTATTCTTTGGTACATTCAAGCCCTTTGGTGTTATAACTTCTTTTTAGAATGGGCCTCGGACAGCAATTCTTTTAGACAATCTGTATTTTAGAAGCATATTATTATATTATTCTCTGTTAGGGAATCATTCATTGCTCTTCTTTTATCCGCCTCTTTGGCCTTACAGTTAGATCTCATGGATTTATTCAGGTTTCCATGAATTGAAATCCAATTTCTGTTTTAAGAGTTCTATGCTCAACTATTTCCATGTCATTTCAGCTTCTTTTACTTTTATTTTTCATTTCATTTACTTTTTTTTCTCTTTCTCTTTTTTGTTTGTTTGTTGGTTTGAAAATTTCTTCTTTTTTTAGTTTTTCTGAATCTTTTGATCTTAATAATGTCTCTTTAGTTTCTGTACTTGGTCTTTTTCTCAAGTTTATTGATAGACTACCAGTTCATTCTTCAAAAATGTCGGGCTTTTTCTTTTCACGAAGACACGTGTTGAATTTAAGGTTTTAAGCAGTGTTGTAACAGTTTTTGATCCAGGTTTCTGTATTGGTTTAAAGAGAGATTATTGTTATTATTATTATTATTATTATTATTATTATTATTATTATTATTATTATTATTATTATTATTATTATTTGCGCAGTTTTCATTAGCAATAAGAGTATCATTTTAAACAAAAATGTTTGGAATGCATTATTCTTGAAATTTATATACCTATATAACAATAAGCATTTTCGTAGTTTAATCTAATTTTATTGGAGGTATTTAGAAAAGTAACAATAAAATAGTAAATTTAAGAGATGAAAACTTAAAACTATGGATTCCTGTTTCAAGCTGGATTAATTTTCAGAATTAATCTCAAGTTATGCAAACATTCAAATTTGACTAAAAATAAAATTTCGACACTGAATAAGATTAAACGTACAATTAATATCGATGAATTATAATAAATAATCTCATATATTCGTGTACAGGTTCCAAAATGCAGTAGCCAGACAGCATATAAGCACAATGTAAATCTTCCTTGAATATTCTGCTTCTGCTGCACTTGCAATGTTCGACCTTTTTATGTACAAATTGCCATTCCATTCCTAGACTGGCTGCCAATAAGGCTTTAAAGTCTAATTTACGATGTTACTTAACCTATAGTTGTGGGATGTAATGGATTCATGATTTTCCTAGGGATGATAAGGGAAAGTGAACGCAACAGAATAGGCGGGGATTTGAAGTCAACTGGCCGATTCTCCTTTTTTCGCTGATAACCGTTACATTACAAACACTTGTACTGGTACATCATGAATATAAACTCTGTAATTATATCTTATAAACGTGTGCTCCACCTTGTAGCAGTGAAAAGTAGAGTTCATACTTCTTGCAGAGCGTTCTTCAGATCTGGTCCAGTTTATTTTCTGTGCCATGTCTCTAGGGTGTACATTATCATCTGTAGCGTGAATTCAGAATAATAGACAGAAAATGCAGTGATTGAGAAAGATTAGGCATCCATAAATTTATTGGTTAGATTCTTGTCAAACCAAAAAGGATTTAAGCATGGCGTGGTCGCTGTTACTCATCAGGGCCATGATGTGAAATAAATCGTGGAAAATCTTTTACTACATATGTTGCAGAAAACTTATATTAAAAGTGTTGTTGACGTCTGAAAGATATTAGGTTGGTGCAAAAATAATGACGTAATAATGTCGTTTTTTAACGTTATACGTCAAAAAACGACATTATTACGTCATTATTTTTGCACCAACCTAATAAGTTTGCTAATTCATTTTTTATTTGTGCTGGCAGGAGAAGAAACTTCCTTCAATACGGTAATACCTGGGAAGAAGGCCGTAGAATGGATCGGCTGAAATATTAGAAATAAAACCAAAATAATTAAATGAATGAATTGTCCGAAAATATTATTTGAATGCTAAGTTAATATCTATAGAATATTAAAATAAACACTTCAATTTCACTGCGAAAAATAAATTTATCTGAAGTTGGTCATGACTTTCCTTGTAAAATATTTGAATACGCCATGCCACATGTTATTGACAAGTCTATGAAAAAAAAAAAAAAAAGCAGTGAGTCCATTTAAGATCTATCCATCTTTGATTCCATCCCTGTTTCCGGGCCTGAAGTGAACGTTCTACTTTACTTTCTACTTCTGTGTCTCCATATCCATGTGCTTATTTTACCGGTTCTCTTCGTCAGGACGCCTTTCCTGCTGTCTCAGGAATGCCAGGAAATGAGGACCGTGTGCTTCAGGAAACCCTGAGTAGAATGACAGATGGGTGGAGTAAGGGTGGGTAGCGTGAATAAAATAATAACTTGAAACATGGATCAAAGACTTGAGAGATGGCGCACTGATGCGTGCCCTGCGGGACTTGTGAGGGAACTGTTGGTTGTAGACAGCAGGAGGGCGTCGTTTCATGGGTCGGGGAGGAATGCGCTAGGGTAAGAGCTTTAATTTCAGTGCAGAACACAGAATAGTGGGTGTGGTTTTATTATAAAAGAGAATAATGAGAGAAAAATGGAAGGAATAAGAGAATCGAGACAAAAAATAGAAATATAGAGAGTGCAAAGAAAGCGAAGCAAAAGAGAGAAAGAAAGAAATGAAAAAGATAGCATGAAGAAAGAGAAGGAAGATAAACATGTTTGATCAGAGAGAAGACGTTAAAAAGGAGAAACAATAAAAAGTGATTGAGTGTGTGTGTGTGAGAGAGAGAGAGAGAGAGAGAGAGAGAGAGAGTAAAATGAGGAAAGAGATAGACAGTATTATATAGAAAGAGCCAAAGGAAATGAATAACAATAATAATTTGACCTATTTTATCCTAAACAGTCAACAATTTCTAATTTAACTAATTTTACCCTTTTCTTTTCTTTCAGGGTTTTCATCAAATTGTCTTTAATATTTTCGCCTTAAATACATCAGTCGATCCGGGTACGCTTTAGTAGTTTGAGTTGGCGGTTAAATATGATAATTAGCAGCTGTTACATTCGGAACTTTCTTCATATAAATATTTTGCAATGCGATATTAATTCGGATGGAATGTGACTTTTAGATC
Source organism: Acanthosepion lycidas (assembly GCA_963932145.1). Taxonomy (NCBI): domain Eukaryota; kingdom Metazoa; phylum Mollusca; class Cephalopoda; order Sepiida; family Sepiidae; genus Acanthosepion; species Acanthosepion lycidas. The sequence goes on from OZ010596.1 coordinate 67,708,453, forward strand.
AGTAATAAAGTAAAAGAGAAGATATAATCCATAATCATCGAACTCCATTGTTTTTTTGTTTGTCATATTGGTGGAAAAAATTCTGATTTTTAACAAGAAAATTATTGGAATTGGTAAGATGGTAAGCTATCATGGAAGCTTTAGTCACATCAGTAAATATTTTAACAAAACTGATACCACTCAGAACCCCCCCCATATATATATATATATATATATATATATATATATATATATATATATATATATATGTGTGTGTGTGTGTGTGTGTGTGTGATAGAATAAGGAAAAATAGGAAACATTTATAAATTTAATATGTTTCGCTTTTATTTAAGCTTCATCAGAAATTCTGTTGGATTTAATGCATATTAGATTCCAATTCACATATACAGGGTACGATGGGTAAATTGTGGCCATTTTATATTTTTAATTTTGTGCATGCGTGTTGTTTGTTTTTAATATTGCACAGTATGGTAGGGTCAGTTGAGCAAAAAAAAGAGAACCATGACGCAATTCACACCGCCAGAAATTTGGAAACATGCTATATTGCTTGGCATTGGCGCCGGAAGCTCCAATATGAAAATTTGAGAGTGTCTGCGAGTCCATCTGAGGACAGTGCAAAAAATTACGAAAGAGTTGGATGAATTTACTGGGGATTACGAAAGTAGAGCAGCTCGGAAAATTCACTCTGACCGTCTGAATAGAAAAGAACTCTCGAATTTGTTGGTGAAGGTCACATATTCTACACAGAGGCCTACATCAAGTGCCTTGAGTTGTTGCTGCTGCCTTGGGTCAAGAGGGTGGCTACTGGAAGATCCTCTTTCTGGCAACAGGAATTTGCACCATGCCACATAAGCAGGAGAACCAACTCATGGCTGTCAAACAATTTCTGCGACTACATCACCCCTTATATCTGGCCACCTAACTCCCCAGACTGCAACCTCCTTGATTATTATGTGTGGGGTGAGAGACCAACAATTCTCCCTGTAACACCAAAGATGAACTGAAGATAAAGATTATGGCAGCATTCAGCAACTTAAACAAGGAGACAATCCAGAAGAGATACAGGAGATTCCTGTCGTCTGGAGGTCGTAGTTGAAGCCAATAGCGATTTTATTGACCAAATTTACTAATTAAAATTTCAAGATATTATTGTGCAGTTTTGGTAAATATATCTGTTAAAATGCGATGCCAGAGTTATTTTCATTTTTGCGTCATTCAGAAGACAATATATCCATACCTTCATGTAGGAAGCATATCTTGCTTCAAACATGTTTAATTGAATAATGTAGACATATTGTGTCTACTTATATGTATATATATATATATATATATATATATATATATATATATATATATATATATATATATGTGTGTGTGTGTGTGTGTGTGTGTGTGTGTGTGTGTGTGACCTCAATTTTTATTTAAGAAATACTACTCTAATTAAAAGAGAAAACAATTTACTAAGATAAAAATCACTGGATCATCCATAGTATATTTGCGCCCAGATTCTTACAACGTTTCACCATTCTTGGTATATATTTTATTATTAAAATGTGGGATATCTAATAAAAAAAATGACGGAAGCATAAACAAAACAATTTAAATGAACTCGCCTATATACCGCCTAGGAATAATAAAAAAAAAACATTTAAATTTAAAATTCTCACTGCCCCTTCTCTTCGTGTGCATGTTTGGTGGCATAATTGCTAAAAAACGAAGCACTTTCACCCCATATATATATATATATATATATATATATATATAATTATTTATTTAAAAATATGATTCCAACTCGCTACATAAGAGGTCTCATGTTTCAAAACAAGAGCCGAAAACTTCAAAATAATATTTGAATTAACTTGAGTTAAAGTAGGCTCTGTTCCATCTTCAAGCGAAATTTTTTGGGAATGACTTATTTTATGTAGTGAGTTGGAATCATATTTTTAAATAAATAATTATATTTATGCTCTACTTTCGTATCGAGCACTATTTTTTAAAAATAATTACAAAAATACTAAGGAACTTTGGATTATTTACCAAACCAGTTTCTTTCCTATTTTCTACAATATTTTCACACACACACACACACACACACACACACACACATATATATATATATATATATATATATATATATATATATATATATATATATATTACAGAATATTTTGGCAAAACATCCGATTTCATTTACTATAGAAATTATCCGATGTCTATATAACTTGTTACATCGAAAGTAGGATTTATTAAATAAATGCGATGAAACCTTCATGCCTTCTGTTAATTAAATTGTACAGACGATAATCCAATATTTATTAGTGTTTTTATCATAGAATTAATGCAGTATACTAAAGTATGTTACATATTATTATATAATATCATGAATTCCTTGTAATTCACGTCAGAAAGATTAAATATATTTTTTCAATATCAGCTCAAAATTTAGCAACGCTTTGAAGTCATGTTAAAAAATTTTAAACTTTAATTCGAACTTGATAAGAGGTGATCATAAAATAAAATAAAAAAAAACATTTATATTGAAATAAAATTTGGCCTGCTAATTATAAAACGAATACATTTCAAACATCACAGACGGGTGATCTCAAAGGTTTTTGAAAGAAACGTAAATGTAAACAGGACAACGTTACTCTAGATCTTGGTGACTGAGAAGAAAGCATTGGGGAACATGAGCATTAATCTCATGTGCTTCAGAGGACAATCCATTAACAACAACCTTTACAGACCTATCTAATAGGAAGGCTTGATAACCAAGAAGATTTTCCTAGATGTTACACAGCTGGGGGGTTTGGGTAGTAGCATCATGTCAAAGGCCTTCGAGATATCTATGGCGATCGTTGTTTACTAAAGCTAGGTGCTCAGATGATAATCTAAAGCCTATCATACTAGAAATTATATTTTTGGTCGCAAAAATATCCTCTCAAACCTTTAAATGATTACTGATTCCAACATAATTTTAAATGCGGGAAGGAGGTTTCTAAAATATTACAGACGGCCTTTTAATTCCTCCAAGATATCGCTAATCATCAACGTTACATGTTGTCGAGACAATGTTGCCCATTGTTATAAAACAAGAGATAATTTCATAAGTGTTCTTTCCTGATGGCCTAAAGATTGTCGACACAGCTGACGTAAGATGAAATTTCGAGTGACCTGACAAATATATATTATCAGTTAAAAATCAACTTGTGTAGTTCTGGACACACTACACGCCGTTAGACTTGACAAAAAGTATCAAATATTTATTTCTTACTTTGCACAACAACACGGCTTGTAACCGTTAATAAATCCAGGAAAACTACAAGATTACCAATACTGTTAAATATTGTTAAGATTATCAGGAAAACCACAAGAACAAGATTGTCAATACAATTAGGCTTTTTCAAGAATAATTTGCATTTTATTCTTATAGAAAAACACCCAGGAAATAATGAGCTACGCGGTTAGTGCAACGAATATCGACACGAAATGTATAATCAGTGAATTGAGTTCAAATTTCGGTTCAGTCTTTTAACTTCACTTTCATATGAATGCCCTTGAGGAAGGTGTGAAGTTGTCTTTTTCATCCAGCCATACTGTTAATTATATAGTAGGGTAGACGATTTCCTTATCTATGTGCTTTTTTTTTCTTTTCTTAATCTGTACGGGTAAGATTTGTAGGTTTCATTTCCTTGATAATATTCACTGAAATGTTTGAATATTTAGACTCTGGATCGAAACCGCTTCGTTAGCACTGTTTAAGCTTATCTAAAACGACATAACATCTAAGTACTTTTTACAACGATATTAGTACGAATGTAAATCAGCGGTTCCGAAATACAAAGATGCATGTTTACGAAAATGGATGCGCATGTGGAAATCCAATATTAATCTTCCGAATCCAATCAACACAAATCTTACGCAGCCGGTGACATCATTAGGGGCAGATTTGCATCAAAATAAACAACTATGACGCATTCTTAACACCGTGCAAGAGGACACAAAGAATGAAAATCGAACAGAAAGAAGAAAACAAAATGACGTCCAGGAAAGAATCATTTATAAAGAGAGCAACATGAAGCCCACAAGAGAATCAAGGCGTAAAAAGAGGCGGAAAGAAAGCAGGATAGATTAAATCAAAAGTAGAAAAAGCGGAAAAGAGATAAGAAAGAATAGAAAAGAATGGATCGAATAAGTTGGACAAAGTAAGTGCAAGAACGAGAGAAGGAAAGTGATATAAATAAATCTCAAGGAAGATATAAATCGTAATTAACTCAGGATAATTAGTAACACAGCTCACTTAATCTGACACAAGCAAATTGGTCTGTGAGATAGAATTCCCCACAACAGTTATTTGGCTAGTTAATAAACTTCGTTTAATTTATCACCAAACTGCAATCATGGAGTAGCTAATGTATATCGAAATCACAAGACGAGTGTATTTATTGATCTGCGAGACAAGTTTGATGAACAAGATAGAGTAGGCGCCTGCAAAAAACAGAAAGGAAAGCAAAAGAACCGTGAATAATGGTTAGATAGAAAAAACAAAACAAACTAATATTTCGTAAATGAAGCTACAAAATTGTATAAGATGAGAAAACTTAAATTTGAAAGACCAGACGATAAGGAGGCGAAATCGAAATTAAGAAAAATGATTTGTCTGCTTCTTTCTTCTTCAAGATTGAGGGCAACACGAGAAAGAAATCGTGAAGGAAAAAAGCGACTATGAACCTTTTTCAAAGAAAAAAAAGAACGAGAGGAAAACCCATGCATAGAAAGAAGCATCAAAGACACAAGGATGATGTCGAATAAATTCATGCGGTGAAACAATGGTCAGTAAATTCATCTTGCAAACAATAAATTAGATGCTTTTTGAGATCTCAACGGCTCTGAATATCTCTGATTTGAACGCTTTCTGTAGAATGATAGGCAATAGTCGTCTCGCAGATCATTCACACGTCTATTGAAATTGATCCCCTACGATAACACTATAGTTTGACTTTTTGTCAAAAAAATTGTAGTGCTTACAAGTGAGCAAAGTTGAAAAAGTTAATCATGCCTGATATTAAGGAGAACGAATTAGTTTCTCACTAGGCATCGTATGCTATGACTGTCACTGGATCTAACTAACGCCTTTATCCACCAGGATCCAAAAAGTGTGAGTTCAATACCTGGTTAAGGCAGTGGAGAACTTTGAAGGGGGAAGGTGATAACTGATAGGTGACATCCATTATACATGGCACGTGGAACTAGAACAGCGAGCGAAATAAAGGGTTCAGTTCGACATTCCAACCACCTGAAGAAGGCCGGGGCGTACAACGGCCGAAACATTGTGATAAATATGACAACAAAAATGAGGACGATAATCCGAACAATGTAAATAGTGTAAAGTCAGTTCTTTTATGTATGTCTCTCTGTGCATATTTTAGCCAAACACGCATGTGTGTGTGTGTGTGTCTGTGTGTGCGTGTGTGTGTGTGTGTGTGCATGCGCGCGCGTGTGTGTATGAATATGTCGTGGTCAAAAATTAATTCTATTTATTATGGAAAATAAATTAATTATTTTCGATATTAATTTTATTAAACTAAATATTTATCCGCTTGTTCCAATATCTTCTACCATCTTTCGGCAAACTTCATAATTCAATCCACCCAGAATTGTATAACCCACCTCCTCTAGGTACCTTTTGTAGTTTTCCAGAGAATTGAAACTACTTTTCACAGAATTCTGTACATACTGGATTTAAATTATATTATAGTAAATACTAGATGAGTTAAGCCCAAATTCTATAGCCAATAATTTTCCTGGTCACCAAAGAAACAAAGCGGTTTAGTCTTATCCAGATGCAATATTTAAGCTTCTTTTTGTAAACTACATCTGGACAGATGATTTTCCTCAATTTCTGCTTTGATCTGGACACTAGGAACGAGACTTGTTCGAATCAATCGTTTGGTTCTCAGAAGCTCATAGTAGAGAACACCTTTCCAATTTGACCATATACACATCAGCCTCTTTGGATGAAGATGTGCTTTTGATATGGTTAGTATTTTTGATATGGTTCTTTTCACTTGTGCTAAATTCTCTTTCAATCCACGTTATTATAAAATGTATATTGTTAATGAGCCGTCTAAGTTTGTTTTAAATAATTATATCAAAGTTAAGTAATCACATACGGAAATACGGTTCAGTAGTGTTTTGCATTTATATCAAAATGAGATTGACATAAACAAACTGGTGCAAATGTTATTTTGAATAGATTAAGAGTCTTCCGCGGCGTGATTTATCCGTAATCCTTATATCGTCAGTTGGACGCCAATCGAACGCAACTGAAGCACCAGAACAAGGCACAACACCATCGATAAATCTCCAGGAACAAGAGTTTTTCGCATATTTTCATTTTTAAAATAATTTAAAAAAATACTGAAAATGTTGGAGATATAAGAAAAATGATCCAATTTCGAGGATTCAAAATATATGCACATGGATATATTCGTTATCAATACATAACAACTGCTAATTTCATTTAACGATAAAGATAGAATGTACATTTATGTTATCCAATATATATCTTAAGACGAAAAATAAGATACAAACTTAAATAGAAAAAGAAAGAATAATAAAGAGCGGAAGAAAATGTAAATGAAAGATATGTAAAAAGGTTTTCATTCTCCAATCATATATATATATATATATATATATATATATATATATATATATATATATATATATATATATATGAATGGAGAATGAAAACCCTAAATTCAAGACCAGCCTTAAGAGGGATGGCATACCACTGCTGTTATGACAGTACATGTGGTCCTCTAAAAACCTAATCATTTACAAAAGAGAAAAGGTATGAGAATTGAGAACAAAGAAAATAAATGAAAGTGGAGTGAGAATAAAAAGAAAATCAAAGACAAGCGCGAAAGAGAACAGAAGGAAAGGAAGGAAGCCAAAGTTATTGAAGAGAATCAAAAAAGAAATTACTGACAAAAGTATGAAAGCAGAAAAAGGCAAATTATTAAATAAAAAAAGAAAAAGGAACCTGAAAAAATAAAGCCAAAGCAAGTCCGTCCGAGGTCCAAATTAAATCAATAATAAATCATAATTAATTTAAAACAAATAATTTTAAAATAGGAAAGAATATAGGAAATCAAAATGAATAAACTGTGACAGACACATAAATAAAATATGAAAAATGGAAGAAAAACCATCTATATAAGGAATAAGGGATATTTGAATGAAGAATAAAAATGGGTGAAAATGTAAAATAAACGAAAAGAGTAGAGATTGAAATTATGCAAAATAGGAAAAAATAAAGAAATTTTTCTTCCTGAAAATGAAAATCTTAAGATGAAAAATAAATTACAAACTTCAATAGAAAAAGAAAGAATAATAAAGAGCGGAAGAAAATAAAAATGAAAGATATGTAAAAAGATTTATAAAAAGAAAAATCTTGGAAAAAAGATCCTTAAGAAAGAAAATACCGATAAAGAAAGATGGTAAAAATACAATTGGAAGGAGAAGACAAACTTATAAATGGAAATAAAAGCATCATAAAATAAGAAGAGAATGACAGAATCTGAACAGAAAGAAAACGAATCTGTATATTTTGCCTATTCTTTGCTTCTATTCTTTGCATGAAACAAGGTTTTTAATATTGTTTTTTTTTATTCAAATTCTTTTAAATTGTTCCATTTTTCTTTCTAAATCGTTCAATGAATCATAATTCTATTTTATTAATGCTACTTAATTTATTGCTTTTTATTTATTTAATTTTTTCTGGTTAGATGCCTTTCAATTTCATGTTCGGTGGGGACATAGAAGAGTCGTGATATGGGTGAGATTTTAATGAATGAAAATACTCTTTTTATTTTTGTAGTTTCCCTCTAAACAATTTTCTTTCTTTTCTTTTTCTTATTCTTTGCATCTTTCTCGCATATTTTCTAAATGGCAAACATACAAAATCTCTTTGTGTCGTGTCTTGATGAACAATGGCGCACGTCTGACGCTCACGTGATCCCCGCGAGATTCCCGTTGTTTGATTGGTAGTAATCCCCCAACAGGTGTTCATGGAGGGCCCATAAATGAAACCAGTCATGAACTTATATCACTTAGGCCTCAGACAACAGTAAAAAGAAAAACTGAAAAGAAAAAAAAAAAAAAAAACAAAGAGAGAGAGAGAGAGAGAGAGAGAGAGAAAAAGAATGCATTTTTTTTTTAACCCGATATAGGAAATAATACGTTTGTTAAAAAATTCTAAGAAAAAGATACGAAATAAAGAAAGTATCTTTTCTTTTTTTTCTGCTAAGTAGAGATAACGAAAATGGAATGGTTTAAAGATTTTTTTGCGTCTTTGGATACGAGAGGGAATTAGAAAAAAGTCGCTAAGAAGACATTTTAATAGACCATTAACCTTGACGCTTTTAGTTATAATAACAACATTGAACAAATTATACGTCAAAATTGCCAGTTACCGACATTTCACGAGGGAGATGTGAAATTTTCTATCGCTAAAATATTTTTGTAACAACAATTTGATTTAATTTTTGTGTAAAGACGAAACCTTTACATATTTTTTCTTTCCATTTCAGAGTTTTTGTCTATCAGCTTGTCTTTTTCCAACGGTAGTTTGATTCTATTTTTTTATTATGTGCTTTAAATGACACCTGTTGATCTCTGAATAATTCTTTCTTAATAATTTATTGCGTCATTTATCGTATTTTATGTACATATACTATTTTTTATATTCTCCGTTGTACAACAAATGATATATACGAAAGAAATAGCGCAAAATATACACGAAAAGAAGTAGCGCACAATAATATATCCGAAAAAAATTTCACAAAATTGCACAAAATATATACGAAAGGAATTACACAAAATATATATGAAAAAAATGCACAAAATATATATGAAAAGTGCACAAAATATACATGAAGAATTGCAGAAAATACATACGATAGAAAGTGCACAAAATACATAAAATTGCACAAAATATATACGACAGAAATTGCTCAAAATCTGTACGAAAGGAATTACACAAAGTATATTAAATTACACAAAATATATATGAAAAAATTGCAGAAAATACCTGAAATTGCACAAAATATATACGACAGAAATTGTACAAAATCTATACGAAAGAAGTTGCACAAAATATGTGGTATTGCACAAAATATATATGGAAAAAATTGCATAAAATATATATGGAAAGAATTAGCAGCAAAAAGAAATAGCCCCACATATATAAGATAGAAATAACTCAAAAAGTATATACGAAAGTAAAAAAGCATTAAATATTCATTAAAAATATATTTACGAGCTAAAAAAGTTTTCTGAAACATGAACAACACGTGTTGAATGAACGTATTACGAATAATTACCGCAAATCTGTGTGTCACATTTCGTTGCGTGATGCAACAAATGCTAAAAGCATTTACAAGAAATAAGTCGATACGAAAATTTCCAAAATATATTTAATGGAAAAAGATATCTAAGAAACATTATATTAATTCAATTGATGATAAGTTAATTCATATCTAGTTTCTCCAACTTGTGAAAAACACATTTTCACCGACGTCCACTAATAGAAAACATAAAATTAAAATCTTTCATTTCAAAATGCATGTCGGACATCATTAACCCACCCCCATAATGTATTATGTCGGATTACATATTACCGGACTATAGATGTTTATGTTAAAATTCACTTAGCCCAACTGCTAACCACTTCAACCTATCTTGTTAAAATATCCTGTAAATCAGTACATGTTGGTTATTAATGGAAAAATAAAATACAAAATATGCACAATGTTGTTAAAAAATTAAAGTTCTTTTGTTAATTTCTATCTGAATGTCTGGGAAAAGAAGTTATCATTATTTACATTATTTATATTCGGGTTATTGTTCTCATCTTTGTTGATGTTATCACAACGTTTCTGCTGTTTTTTCCGGCTATACTCAGATGTAGATCAATCTAGTGTGAATTCTGAACGGAATCCTTTATTTAATCTACGGGGATAGACACTTCTCATCCCACAGCCTATGTCTAGTTTAGTTATTATTTTTAATACTGCTGAGATATTGCTCGCCTGTTTCCACTGAGTCCAAGAACACGCTTTTAGGGATTGAACTCACAATCACTATGTCACCAAAGTAACGAACCAACATTTTCATCCACTAGGTCATTTTATTAATATGTTAATATTGTCTTATACTATTGAAGCAATCGATTAGTATCTTTCACGGGGCAATGAATGAAATCATCAGAAATAATCAGATTTTATGATTCAAGACAATTTGTATATAATCGATTTGGTATAAACCAACTGATGTTGATAACATTTCCAAGATATAATTATATTTACATAAACAATATATCGGCGAAGTTTCAACATCTCTATCCACATAAAAAATATTGATAATAACATGTTTGTGAAGAATGAGAATTTCTATTGAAAACAAAGTACATTAATTATTTATAAGTAAATCCAAAAGACATAGTGAAAAAATAGAAATATTTAATTAATACAATATCCTCTAAACTAGATTAAACGATTATTTTATTATTTTACCTGAAGGGTGCGATGAGTAATTTGTCGTCTAAATGTTGCACAAATTAAAATATCAGTGATATCGTGTTTTAACAAATATATTTACCAAAATTACACAAAAATATCTTGAAATACTAGAGAGTACATTTATTCAATAAAATCACCATTGGCTTCCGAATCTTTTGAGCGGTTTCCTTGTTTCAGTTGGTGAATGCTGCCATAATCCTTCAGTTCATCTTTTGTGCTACAAGGAGTTTTGTTGGTCTCTCGTTCAATTGTGCTCTACACATAATAATCAAGAGGGTTGCAGTTTGGGGAGTTAGGTGGTCAGATGTAAGGGGTGATGTTGTCGCAAAAACTGTTTGCCAGCCATGACTGAGATTTCCTAGTTGTGTGGCATGGTGCAGAGTCCTGTTACCAGACACAGGACCTTCCTGCAGTATCCTCTTGACACAGGCCATTAGTACCCCCTCAGGGTATTTGATATAAACCTCTCTGTTGAGTCTGAAACCCGTACCAAAAAATACGGGAGTACTTTTCTTATCAAAATGATTCGGAGCTGCCGTACCTTCGTAATCACCATTAGAATCCCCCAACTATTTCCAAATTTTCTTCTCTTTCCTCAGATTGACACCCAAACAATTTGAAATGTTCGCATTGGAGCTTCGTTGCAAATGCATACCGTTTTCAAATTTCTGGCGGGGTGAATTGCGTCATGGTGCTCTTTGTCTCACAGACGGTGCTGTGACTCTGCTGTACTGTGCAGTCAATAAAATCAAATATAAACAGCTTGCATGCACGAAATTAAAAATATAAATTTGCGACAATTTACCCACTGCACCCTCTAATATCGGCTTCTTCCGATTTTATAAGTTAGATTTAGGGTTAGAACTTAGCGCAATTCATGTACATATCGCTCACTATATCATAAATAACCAAAATACGAATATTAAAATAAGACCTATATTAGTAGATAATACCAGATACTATATGGTAATCTTTGTAAAGAAATATTGAAGATGATCGAAATCAATTCGCATTAAATAAGATAAGATTCACCACAGGAGGTATTAAAAAATGTGTATAAAATATTAAATATGCGTATAAAAATATAAATACATATAAAATAATTGATACATTATATTCCCGCACATACAAACTCCGTGAAACCGTTTTATACATGTCATCATTTACAAGAATATTTTAAATAAATTTGATTTTTAACGTTCTAAGAAAAAAAAATACGTGCATTGCGCCAAGATAGAATAATAATGTAAGTATACATGTATGTATGCATATATGTATGCGTGTTAATCAAAATTAAACATTTTTACGATTATATCCGATTTTTCGTGTCTGATTCGTTCGTCTTTTCTTTATAAATTTTACATTTAACTCCCTCTTATATTTAAGAGAAATTTCGAACCGAGCTCTGTAGCCAGGCATTGAACTCACATCACCTTCAGTCAAATCAATGGATTATACAACAGGGCGAAATGTCCTTGAGAACATCAGCGTATGAATTTTGGGGACTAAACTAATAAAACTAATGTCTCAGTAATTATTTTTACCAGAGCTCATGTTAGAATTTTGTTGTTTTTTTCTCCGTATTACTTAGTTCCTATTTTGTATTTATATTTATGCTTAGCCGGCTTGGGAGATTTTTGTGGCCTAGCATATGCGCTGATTCCTTAAGTTTTCGTATTTTCCAATGATTTTCTATGTCTATTAATTGTAAATAGAATAATGACAATACAACATTTCAGAAATATAAAGATATTATTCTTTTTTGTTTTCGTATTATATTTTAATTTTTTCATTCTTGACGGCATTCTTTTTTTTACTTCTTTTTTACTTTATTTCCGTTTTTTTTTTCTTTCATCTATTTTTGTTTAATTTATTCTTTCTTTCTAACTTGTTTTATGCTCCACCTCTTTCTTGCTGGAATTTCTTTATCTGTTGCTTTCTTTCTTTTTCGTCTTTTCTTTCTTTCAAAACATTTCATTATTTTTATTATTCCGTGTCGCATTTTCATCCTTTTACTTTCCTTTTCTTTCTCTCTGTTTCTTTTCCCCCAGTGAATTTCTGATTCTTATTTTACATTTCCGACATGATATCTCATATTTCTATGTAATCAGACAAAATTCCATCTTTACACTTGTTGTACAATTATATTAATTTACCGATGTCTATTTTTTTCATAATTTCAAGATATTATGCACTGAAAAGACAATATATATTTTATCTATTTACGGATTTGTGTCGTTATTACAAGACGTTGAATCGCAATTTCTTTTTCCACAACGAAAAATCATCTTTAAAAAAATATTGACAAGAATAATTGATACGTTAAAAAATAAACGTTCAGTTCTTTCCAAAAAAGAAAATAATAAACAGTTGAAGTCTGTACGCATCTTAATCACAAACGAAAGAGTAAACAGAACAGTTGACGATATTTATCGTCTGAAACTAAGGCTTGAAAAAGATAAGCTTTTTTTTACCGTTTGCTGAACTGATGCAAATTTAATAGGTGTCACTAATGTCTGGAAAGTTTTCGATTTGGATTCATAAATCTTGATCGAGTAATTTACTTGAAGACAATCGATTTTTTCATTTAATAAAGATAATAATGATGACCCGCACGCGCATATATATATATATATATATATATATATATATATATATATATATATATATACAGTCAACGACGAAATTATTCGTACACCCGTCAATTTTGAATATTTTTATCCATTTCTCAGAATCTAATTCCCGTATGATGCTATATTTTTTTTATATATTAATAAACACAAAAAAGAATATGAAACTCAATTTTCAGAACAATAGGTTAAATACAATAAATTTGACAGGTGGATTATGCAAAATAGGAAAAGACAAAATTATTCGTACAGTATGAAAAATAGAAAAAAATAACAGTTTTCACAATATCAGTCAATAGCATATTTCTTAAATTTTTGATGAGATTTGAACCAATTTTCTCTAGGATTTTCTTCCATTCTTCAATGCTTACACATTCTAATTATTGAACGTTTGTTGGTGACTGAGGATTTATTCAAAGTTTCAATTCTTTCCATAGATTTTCAATAGGATTCAAGTCAGGAATCATTGAAAGCAATGGCAGAGATGTAATCTTTTTTCTGAAGTCACGCAGTCACTTATTTAGAGGTATGTTTGGGATTATTATCTTTCTGGAAAGTAAATCAGCAATTTTGTGCTGATCGTTGTAGATTTTCATCCAGAATTTTAATATAGTCTGCAGATTTCATTACTACTCTTATTGCAAGTAATTGTTCAGTCCCCCTTGAGATAAAACAACCCCAACACATCATGGATCCGCCTCCATGTTTTAATGTTGCCACTGTGTTATTTGGTAGGAAAGCCTCACCTTTATTGCCCCAAATCTGTAAATCCTTACGCCCTCAAAGCCAAATTTTGTTTCATCATTCCATAGTACTTGTTCCCCAAGGCAGTTTTCTTTGTCCAAGGACGTTTTGGCAAGATTAAACCGAGCAACAATGTGACATGGTTTGTGAAGAGGGTTTTGTCGTGGTTGGATTCCATACAACCCATCTCTTAAACAAGGTTGTATTGTGCGAGTATATACGCTGATACATATTGTATCAAAACTTTTGGCGATGTATTTCAAAACAACTCTTAGGTTTATATTAACCTCGTGACACAGTTTTTGTATAGTTCTCTGCGACAGTTTGGATTTTCTTCCGCGCCGAGGAAATTTTCTCCATCACGTCAAACTGCTTAAAATTCTTTTTAATGTACTGTAAATCGAAGGATAGCTAACCGGTTTGAAATAGTCCTATAACTATTTCCTGACTAGTGGAAGTTAATAATTCTCTGTCTCAACTCAACGCTAAGTTCCTTTGTCTTCCCCATCGTGTTGTTAACGTAAGAATAACAATGGTGACACTCTATGCACCACGTGATTTTCTTTGCTGGAATTATAACAGATATTCTACTGAATAAATGGTCTAGAAGTCTTCACTGATAAAATAATTAGGTAAATTTCTTATACTTACACGAATCAATCAATTTAAAACGATATTTTCTACTGTACGAATAATTTTGTCTTTTCCTATTTTGCATACTTTACCTGCCAAATTTCTTGTATTTAAACTATTGTTCAGAAAATTGAGTTTTCTATTCCCTTTTGTGCTTATTGACATAAACAACAATGAACCCATTAAACATCAAACAGTGCATTTTGTGGAAAAAGGCAATTGCAAAGGAAAATCATATCCAGGGGTCAGACTCCTAGAAACTTCAAAGATAGATGCGATCTCTTCTAAAAAGAAAATCTCCATAATTAACATAGACCTGAGGAATTGAAAAAGCATCGCAATAAGATTATCTTGAAATGCAGACACAAACATCGACTCAAAGTCCCAAACTATACCAAATTTTCGAGAGACTTACCTTTAGAAAATCTAAATTATGAATGTACATAATATGGAACAATATATATGGTCACTATGTAGGATTAATCGTGTAGTTTTGTGTATGTATGTAGATATATATATGTATATGTATGTGAAATGTACGTACTTACCGGTAGAATATATATTGTGTATTGATGTGACATATATACATGTTTCTGCTTTTGGGATTATATTCGTCCTTGATATACTAACCAATGAAAAATACATAAGTTTTCTAAATATAGTACTACAGGTTTTTAAATATTTAAAAAAATTGTTTATTTATCCTTAGTCGATTTAACACTTTGATTTAAATTAATGTACTATTGTAGCATAAAAGTTTATATATATATATATATATATATATATATATATACCTTTATTTGATTCTTTCTTATCACATTATTATTTTATTATCATTATTTTTATTATCCTTATTATTCTTGTTATTCTCATTTGTATCTGCATTATTGTTTTAGTACTATTTATATCTTGAAGGGAAGTATTTTCTTAATTTTGGTAAACTTTTAATACATTTTTAAAAATACAATCCTTATTGAAAAATTAAAATACACATATGTGTATGTATATGTGTGTGTGGATGTGTGAGTGTGGATGTGTGAGTGTGGATGTGTGTGTTTGTGTATGGGTATGTATATAAAAAGTTTTTTTTTAAATTCCTTAAATCTTTTTAAAAAAAATAATTATTTATATCACCTTTTTTGCTCTTAGAACAATCTTTCTGTGTTTTCGAACATTGAGTTGTTGCTATTATTATTAAAATATTAATGTTGAAGTGTTATATTCCGATTATAGGCATATCTTTTCTGTGTTCCGCATGTATATTTTACTTTTTCTTTTTCCCTGTCTAATTTCCATATTTTTTCTCCATTCTGTCTTTTTTCTTCACTATTTTTTCTAAGTTACTCTTCCACTTTTTTGCGGATTTACTTGATAAATAGTTCAGCATGTCTAAAAATCCCCATTACCACCACTGTTTTTATATGTCTCTTTATTAAGGTGGATGTGAATAAGTCTATCTCTTTTTTATTTCTTTTTCCTTTCCTATTTTTGTTTTCATCTTCCACTCTCTCAATCTCCTTATCCCTTTCGAGAGAGATATATCTCCTGCCAACAATTTAAACCTGCCTCCTCAAGCTAAAGTGTGCATAAATTAAAAATGACAATACATAATTCTTCTTATGCCTGGAATATTTGTTGTCCATTTATTTGTATGATAATAGTCGATCTGAGGAATTAGAATCGAATTTCGATCCTGAGTAAATAAACTATAATCCTCATGAAACCTTAAAATTGTCTGTTTCTTCATAATATATATAAAATAATACGTTAAATGCGTTGATTTCCCAACGTAACTGACTACAATTTTGGCATAATAATCCTACTTTGATCAAAGGTTAAAATAAATCACCCCGACGTAAATTTCCAGAGAGTGCCTTAATTGCAAGGACAGCTACAGAAAATTTACGGCTTGGCTCTTACAAGATCACATTGTGCTATACCTACTTAATAAAGTGAGGGAATAAAAAAGAACAAGTCTCTAAATTAATTCATCTAGCTAAAAAAAGAAAAATTCTAAAATTCCCAGCACACTTCTGTCGTGTACATGTGTAGTTGTATCAGCATAACAAATTTAGTCTGGTGAAGTTCTGAAGGAAGAAACGCGTTATAAATAAACTTTTCAACACTTTGTTACACAGGCACACACACACACACACACACACACACACACACACACACACACACACACACACACACACATATATATATATATATATATATATATATATATATATATATAAAGTTCGTCTTCCTCCCTACCGGGCTCTGATAGCTCAGGAGTAAAATTTCATACTGATGTTTTAGTCCCGGCTTGAGGCAGTCCGATGTCTAGCCAGAATGATGAGCTGTGATACAGCGGTATAGTCTGTCTGTAGATGAAGATATATACGCCCCCGGTACATTTTATTCCGGTAGAGCACTCTGGGGAGAACGCGCGAATTTGTAAACAATGTCTACTACTGCGAATGCTGCAAAGCTCTTCCATGAATTGTGTCCTCTCTCTCTCTCTCTCTCTGGCGTGATTATTCGAAAAATAGGTACGCTTTCCACTCTACTAGTCGCTGATGACCTGTGATACAACGAAGCAATCTGTCAGTAGATTGGCGATATATATATATATATATATATATATATATATATATATATATATATATATATTATCAAGACGTCTTACACTCCACTTGTTGGTACAAGTTCTAACACGGGCTTTCACAATAGAGGAAAATACTATATCAAAAGCAACTAACCAACACCGAATAAAATTTATTACAAGTATAGTAGCATTGTTTTAAAACATATTTCCCCAACATTTAACACCATTTACATTTTACCATCTCTGGTTAGTTATGTTTTACTATTTTTGGTTATATTGTTGGCGCTTATTTATAAAAAGAAAAGAAAAAAAAAACAAACAAACAAAAAAAAAAAACAATAAAAAACACCATAGCCACAACAGATGATTTTAAAATATTAGGTTGGTGCAAAAATAATAACGTAATAATGTCGTTTTTTGACGTATAACGTCAAAAAACGACATTATTACATCATTATTTTATAATTATAACTGCATGCTATTCATGCTTGTTATGTTATAACAACATGGCATTCGCGCATGTTTACAAAAATCACCATCCCTCAAAAACTCTAAAAACCATGTTTCGTAATCTTACTTTTCATTTAAACTATTCACTGGATGATGAATGATTTATGTGAATAATATTTACAAATGAAATTCTGTTAAACATCAATGACCGGTCTTCCTCTACAGGAAATATTGTATATATTGTAGGATTAGAAAATAATCCTCTTCCATGAATTCATGACGTAGAGTTAGGATTCCATTTTATTCAGCTATTTACTAAACGACAAACATTTCAGTTCATTAAAAGAGTGTTGAGTTCTTTGTTGAGATAGAAAGTTCCATGAGAATACAATTATGAAAACTCAAAGCATGTTTCTAAATAATTTCAACGCAAAAATTTTTAAAATAATGTTCACAGCAATATTAGCTGATTGAAAGCAATGCACGATTATTCCACAATAAAATCTTATACCGTTAACTGATGGGGTAACAGCTATTTGCTGCTAGATGTTCACAACAGGAAAAGCTTTTTACCTAACGAAACTTTTATCCTATATACTTCATGTGATTAGGTATATATATATATATATATATATATATATATATATATATTAATCATTTCACCCCCAAGCAAGGTGGAAGTGCTACCAGTACGCAGAGTGTTACAGAGATTTAAAGTGAGAGAAATGACTGGTTATAATGAGTATTGAGGAAATGATAAAAGACGAACAGGGTTCAAGTCAACAGAAGACGGTGGTAGACGTTGCATTTAAATTTTTGAAGATTGTAGTTATCAGAGAAGCAAGTAAGCAGAAGGTATTTCTACTCTTGGGCAGTATGAGAAACTGTTGGAGTAGAAGTAGCGGTTACATTTAACTATTTTCACAGTAAAAGGATGGGACCTAGGTACTAATTTGTAGAACGCTTAAATTTATATAGTCGTGGCACCAGTTACCATGAAAATATTTGTAGAAAATACAGAAGGAAGCCATATTACGTCTGTGAGAAAGTGACTGAAGTCGAGATTACAGTTCAAGATCGATTACATTGCAGATACTTCTTTGGGTTTTGTCAAGAACTTCGACATGAGCAGTAGACCAGATCAGATATGGCAACAGTATTCAATGTACGAACGAATGGCGGATTTGTAAATGTGCAAAATGGGCTCTGACGAGAAAAAACATTCTAGTACGACACAGTGAACCAACTTTCCTTGCAGTATATACAGCTATTGATTCAGTATAGATGTTCCACTCCAAATCAGTTGAAAATGGGAGGCCACGAAGATGCAGTGAGTCGCTTTCTTGGAGTTGAGCATCAACCATGGACAGGGGTAGGGAAGTTTCTCTATGGTGGTTAAATTTGCTATTAATACAAGAGTAAATGGTTGTATCATTTGTATAAATGCCTATTTGGTAACTGATGACATCAACGAGATCATTGATGAAGATCAGAAACAGCGTAGGACCCAGTATATAGCATTGGGAGACACCTGCATTCGTGTGAAGGATTTGAAAGAGAGCCTGTTCAGAACGAAGTTCATTTCATTTGATAGGAATGATTGGATTAAATCAAATAACCGCCCTGTAATACCGTAGCCCTGAAGCTTACGTAGAAGACCAGCATGCTAAATTCTGTCAAATGTCTTTGAGATATCTAGAGCCACAGCTCGAGTTTCGCCGTTATTATGGATAGTTCGATATATTATGTTGGTGCAAAAATAATTTCGTTTTCTCACATAGTAACATATGTTAGAAAACGAAATTATTTTTGCACCAACCTAATAAATATTCAGTGATGGCCGTAAGCACACCAGCGGTAGACCTGGCAAAACGGAAACAATATTATTTGTCAGAGAGTAAGGTCGTGAGAGGTAAGATGCTTAACCACTTTAGAATTGATTAAAGCCTGGGTTACTAATAGGGCGAAAGTTAGAGGGGTTTGAAGATTCTCCAGAGTTCTTAAAAACAAAGACTACAGAGACTAGTCTTTGGAATCGAACTTGCGAGATGCTATACATTGTTTCATTCTATTTGCAAACAGTAACTTTGCTTCATTGGGGACACGCTTTTACTCGTTACAAGCAGAGACAAAGAGACGTCTGTTGCAATCTTACATGTTGCACTGGTACAGACGAAAGGAGTGATTTTATGGGCTATAGCGGCCGAGTATGCAGCTGAGACACAAGGAGATAAACACGGTTTAACTTAGTATTTCCTTGCTGGAATGAAAGCAGGAAGAGACTTCATACTCGCATTTTTTTAACAGGACAATTAAAAATTGCTTTCCATGGGCCGTCACGAAGGAAATCACGGAATCAATCTGCTCGTTGACAACAGACATAAACTCTCAGCTCATGCATGTGGGATTTAGAGTCCTTTCTAAGGAGAGGGAGATAGGTATCAGAGCGAGGGGATTGAAGAGTTAAGTTTAGTTACGCAAAGAGCTAGGATCCTCCGAAACTTTTCGAATAGGAACGATTCCACACTGTAAAAGTTGGTACAAATACAACGAATGATGGAGAAGGAAAGGTTAAGAGGTTTAAGTGTTTTTTGTTGTGCTGGTTTAGGCTTATATATTTCGTTGTATGTAGTCATGGTATGTTATATTGGTAAGGAAAATGGCTAGGGTGGTATTAGCAATCAGTCATCTAATGTAACATGAGCAGAAGGGAACTGTCGCAGACTGCAACATAGTGTGGCCATGGGGTTTCCCCTCGTAGTTGCTTTCAGGGACACCCTTCCATCCGTGACATAGCACTGCAAGAGCCCCGATATTATGCAACCACTGGTCAGAGCACGACGTTACGAGTTCGGGCTCCTAACTGCCACTTCCAATGAAAAACAAGAAAAGACCGAACCTGAAAAAAAAGTAAAAAAAAAGAAGAAAAATCTGGTATTTCTCATTTACATCTAACCATTCGAGAAAATGCAGTTAATTTAGGGGAGATAATCCATATCATTTGACATTAAATGCCATTCTGTCTTACCCTATTAAAATTAATCAATATAATTGATATTTTTTCGTTTGTTTCAATTCAAGCAGTCAATATATTTCTTTACAAGGCCAGAAACATCATGCCGTCTATCTTGCAAATATGTAATTAGTTAATATTCTTAAATTGCGGTCAATGCACTGAATTACTGAAAAATTTGATGGCAGAGCATGGAAAGCTTGGTGGTCTCTCTCTCTGTTACGAGTATTAGTTCAAATAAAGAATTTCCAAAAATGTATCTTCTATTCGTAATAAATTATTTTCCAAACAGTTTTTGAATAAAATCGACCAGCAACGTTTGTCTGTTCATTTTTATTGAACTTTTTTCAGTTTGCATATGAGTTGTTACACATTCAGGCCAAATTTATGGATCAACTTCCCAATGTCCATAAAGATTTATTTTGTTACTCTCGACCATCTCTAGAAGTTATCAGGAAAGTTAATATTATCAGTGCTATAGAAAGTTTCTACACATGACGTTGCTTGTATACAATCAGGCATGATTAAATTAGAAATGTAGCTTTTTTTCAAGATCCTATGATGAAAATAATAACAACAATAATAATAATAATAATAATAATAATAATAATAATAATGATATAATTTGAAGTGGAGAATTGCTACTATGTAATGTCTTCTCATGGCTTGATGATAAGAACGTTTGACCTGAATACAGTTTTCCTGATCAAAAAGATATATAGATTAATTTCTTTTGTATTAAGACATTCGATCTCTAGACTGGTAGACATTATTTTTACTGTTTAAAAAAGCATAGACGTCTACTCAAAGAAGTGCAAACTAAACATAATGTTTATGAAAATAATATATATATATAATATATATATATATATATATATATATATATATATATATATATATATATATATATATATATATATATATATGAGATGAGGTATTATGTACATTATTTACATTATTCGGACTATTGTCCTCATCTTTATCACAACGTTTCGGCCGTTGTACGCTCCGGCCTTCTTCAGTTGGTTGGAATGTCGAACTGAAACCTTTATTTCGCTCAGTGGGGTAGACTGTTCTAGTTCCACGTGCTATGTTTGATGGATATCAGTTATTAGTTATTTCCTGTTAATTTTCCCTCTGAACACATGGCCCAGTGGATAAAGGCGTTGATTAGATCCCTTGAAAGTACCCAAAGAGTGTGAGTTCAATACCCGGTTAAGGCAGTGGAGAAATTTCAGAGGAAATATTAACATACCTACCACCTGAAGAAGGCCGGAGAGTATATCGGCCGAAGCGTTATGATAAATATCGCGACAAAGATGAGAATAATATATATATATACTAACTTATTACTTAAACGTTATTTTTAACGGATGCCCATATTTGAATAGATGACTTGTTTGCATTTACTTATTAAACAGAATAATTATTTATTTCCATCTATCGGCCTGAATATTTCTTGTTAGAAAATTATGCGCCCTCCGACAGGATGATAACCTGCGTCCTCTGCGGGAAATTGTCATTAGTTCAAACTTGCTTTGATCTCTCGGCCACGAAGAACCTTCTGGTCAAACAGAAGCACTATCCGGGCTTTGTTCAATAAAAAAACAGGGCATTTACTCAAATCTGGATATCCATTAAAAATAACGTTTACACAATAAATTAAAATATGTAGGTTTAATAAATGAAAAATCCATTTCTCTGTCTATATCTATCTATTCGGTTTATATTTTGTATTATAATTAATTGTTCGATTAATCTATTCCATATATATATATATATATATATATATATATATATATATATATATATATATATATATATATATTGGTTTCACTTCCCGAGCGAGGGTTCTGAATGAAAATATTTTCGCAGGACTGCTGGCAGTTGGTGAGGCTGACCGATGGTTTCGCAGCGGATACAGGAGCAGGACTGGTGACCAGAGTGAATAGCAAATTTATATATTCTTCCATCCACTCTGAATATGCGGCCGACTACGCAGTAATCGATTGTGCAAGTAATTTTATGGCATCTCTTTCGTGGTGCACTTCTGCTTCGTTGGATAAGGGCCAGATTATTTCACTACTCCCCCACCACTCACCCATCTCCAGGTAGATCTTGCGCCTTGTCAGAACCTCCGCATATCAGTGTCTTAAGAAATAATGTATACATCGCCGACTTGCTAGGCCTGTCGCATAGCTTACAGTACCAGATATTTTGCAGCAGTCACTCAAATGAGTACTGACAAACTCAATGTTGCTTAACTTCAGTGATCGGACAAAAACTGGTATTGGAGTCGATCGAGAAGCTTGCAAAGGCAGCGCTGCTGGAATCGTCAGCATTTTTAGGCGTCGTCGACAGATGATCCAAGATCCGGTTCCAAAGAGAAAACTAGACGACACGGCGTTTATGTAAACCTTTCTTTTATAGTCTTTTCTTAACTACTTATTACTTTTTCCTCCACCAAAGGATTTGCTTGCTTTTGATAGTCAATTGGCAACTTCTTTTTCTAGCTTGGCATCTTCAGATATGCCACATCCCTGCGAGGTAAACGCCTGAATTGCATTCAGCTTAGTAAAAGCAATAAGTACATAAGGTATGTGATTACTCTTGCTGTGTTAAAGTTTCTCCAGACAACTTTCCAAAGTGAAGAGTTCAGGGGTTTTTGCAAACAGAATATTAGTATTGCGTTTGGGGTAACTAGATGTGTGTCAAGTGTTTTTGTAGCGATATTGTGGGTATGGAGTTTCTCTAAATTGAACAAGTTGCCACTTGATATACACGTTTTCATTTTCATCTATTTCCTCTATGGCTTGTTTCATCATCATACTGAATAATATTTAGAAAAAAGTGAGAGCAAGTACGCAGTTGAATTTAATTTGAGATGGAAAATGGGGTTGTGAGGACCTTCCTAATTATGATTAAACCGAATTTGTACATGCGTATATCGGTATACATATTGAAGAATTTTGGCAGATATAAACTTTTATTAGATTTTATTAGATTACACAATGAACAAGAAAAGTAATTATTGTTACGCTGTGTCCAATGCCATAGTAATAGCAATGTAAAATCTATCTATCTTCGCACACATATAATCCGCTATCTCTCTCACTATATATATATATATATATATATATATATATATATATATATATATATATATATATATATGTATGTAATGAAAAACAAATCACTTTAATGTACCATTACGATAATTTATTTCACCTAAATCCTTTTTTAAGGATTCAGGATCATCAGGTAAATCTTCCAACAACGAATTGAGAAAAGAAATGGGATTAGAAATTGGTGGGTAGTGTAATTTTTGTAATTTAATAGAGGGGGTTGAGAGTGGTAGTTAACCAGACAATATAAAATATAGGGAGGGGTTAATTTTATATCTCTCTTAAGTATGTTTTATATTGGAGTAGGAGGAGTGACAGAAAACTTGACCTCTTTAGATGGTTAATAAAACGGAAATGAATTGTAGAAAATGTATACAAGTGAGTCTTACGGTAAAGAGAGAGATAGGGGGGAGGGGGAAAGAGAGATGGAGTTGTTATAATTTTGTTTTAACAAAATTATGTAAAAGATAGTTTACAATGTTTGATAGAAAATTCGATGTCTGAAAAAAATTTTGTTATTAACTTAAATGTTTAATTTTTTAAGTAAGTAGTTTCAGGACTAAATATAACTATTATTGTAATAAACATATTTATCTAGGACATAAAGAAATATTTAAAATCTTAATACTTTATTCACCCGACTAATTGTATTTCCACAAAAAAAAAAAAAAAAAAAAAAAAAAAAGAAATATATATATATATATATATATATATAACATCTATTTTAATATTTAAAATTAATCTATGGATGCAATTTATTTATTACATTGGTAAACTAAATTAAAGATTAGTTATTCCTGCATGAACAACATGGAAAAAATTATTAGCTCCCATAATAGTAAAATTTTAAATGAATTTTATAGTCAACTTCAAAAAGATCCTAATACAAGCCCAAAGACCAAATCTACCTGTAACTGCAGGGAAGGATCTGTCTGTCCAGTAGAAGGAGTATGTTTGTCCAAAAACATAGTATACGAAGCTACGATTTTCCCCAAAGAAAATACTGAACATAAGAAGATCTACATAGGTATTTCTGCAGGAAGTTGGAAACAACGATTTTACAACCATCGTCAATCCTTTTATAATGAATCAAAAAAACACCAAACTGCACTTTCAAAGCACTATTGGGAGTTATTGGAAAACAAATTAACCCCACAAATAGAATGGAAAATCATCTCAAAAGCCAAAACTCCGATTAATTTCAGAGACCGATGCAATTTGTGCATTATGGAAAAAATACTAATTATAAAACATAAGGATCCGGACATACTATTGAACAGACATAATGAGTTGATTTGTAAATGTAGGCATAAAAATCACCTCAGTTTAAAAAAGTATGTGTAGATATATAAATAGAAAATATAAATTGTTTTAAATGAACATATGAAAATACTGACACTGTGCTCTTTGATAAATGTGTTGGAACTTACAATTTTTTTTTTTTTTTTTTTTTTTGTGAACTTATTTAGATATATATATATGAACATTATAGATAAGGGTAACTATGTATTTATATTGTGGACACATATGTATGGTAGTATGGATATATATGTATAAATAGATATACACGTGTGTGAGTATAGATATACTAATATGAAGCATGTTTGAATACTGAATATTTTTTATTTTTTTTTTAACGTGTATGCTGCATGGGTGTGGATGTATATGTATAAATGTTTTAATGTTTGTTTTGTATGTATATGTATATTATATATGTATGTACATGTATATGTGTGTGTACATGTACTTAAACATGTGTGTTTTTATGGTTTTAAACTACTTGTAATCTATATATGTATATAGACGTAATTACCTTAGAAATTATATTTGGTAAGTGTACATATGTATATGTATGTATATATATATATATATATATATATGTATATATGTACTCTTTTTATATTTTGTTTTGTATGTAGGGTTTTGTGCTTATATATAAATGTATATCTATTTAGGGGTGTGTATGTGTATATGAGTATGTCTCTCTCTCTCTCTGTATATATATATACGGATGATTAAATGGTTAGATTAATTTTTTGATATATAGATTTGTATATGGATATATGAATTGTATATGTATGTATATGTGTATATATGTGTGGATGTATATATGTATATATATATGTATATGTGTGTGTGTGTGTGTGTATGTATATATGTGCGTACGTACATAAATTGATTTTAAATGAAATATTGGGTCTTTCTAATGACATTTTAAATTTATTTTCTTAATTTTGTAATGTCCTTCTTTTGTAATATTCTATAGTTTAAATTTTGTTTTCTTCTGAAGGGAGTTTCATTTCTAAATTTAAAATTTAAATTTAAATATACCATTCTTTGACTATTAATAATAGTAATAATATTAGCTAAATTCCTTTAAAATGAAACACTTCCGAAATAACATTGATAAAATTAAATTTTAACTGTGAAATCTATATATTTCAAATATTAAAATATAGATAAAGATTGCAAAATGTATATATAGTTTATGTGCGAGGTTAAATGAATTTTTGTGTAAATTATCTATAGTGTTTCTATGGTTTTTTTTTTTTTTTTTTTTTTTTTACTTGTTAATGATCGTATGTATATGTGTATATATATGTGTGTGTGTGTATGTATATATGTATATATATATGTGTGTGTGTGTATGTATATATGTGCGTACGTGCATGAATTGATTTTAAATGAAATATTGGGACTTTCTAATGACATTTTAATTTATTTTCTTAATTTGTAATGTCCTTCTTTTGTAATATTCTATAGTTTAAATTTTGTTTTCTTCTGAAGGGAGTTTCATTTCTAAATTGATAATTTAAATTTAAATATACCATTCTATGACTATTAATAATAGTAATAATATTAGCTAAATTCCTTTAAAATGAAACACTTCCGAAATCACACTGATAAAATTAAATTTTAACTGTGAAATCTATATATATTTTGAAATATAGATAAAGATTGTAAAATGTATATATAGTTTATGTACGAGGATAAATGAATTTTTGTGTAAATTATCTCAAAGGTTTTTTTTTTTTTTTTTTTTACTTGTTAATGATCGTATGTATGTAGGGATTCACATGAATGCATTTGTGAGGCATATATGAATAAATGAAAATTAATATTACCCTCAAATTCTATTAAATAATGAAACCTAATCTTTAATTTAGTTTACCAATGTAATAAATAAATTGCATTCATAGATTAATTTTAAATATTAAAATAGATGTTATATATATATATATATATATATTTCTTTTTTTTTTTTTTTTTTTTTGTGGAAATACAATTAGTCGGGTGAATAAACTATTAAGATTTTAAATATTTCTTTATGTCCTAGATAAATATGTTTATTACAATAATAGTTATATTTAGTCCTGAAACTACTTACTTAAAAAATTAAACATTTAAGTTAATAACAAAATTTTTTTCAGACATCGAATTTTCTATCAAACATTGTAAACTATCTTTTACATAATTTTGTTAAAACAAAATTATAACTACTCCATCTCTCTTTCCCCCTCCCCCCTATCTCTCTCTTTACCGTAAGACTCACTTGTATACATTTTCTACAATTCATTTCCGTTTTATTAACCATCTAAAGAGGTCAAGTTTTCTGTCACTCCTCCTACTCCAATATAAAACATACTTAAGAGAGATATAAAATTAACCCCTCCCTATACTTTATATTGTCTGGTTAACTACCACTCTCAACCCCCTCTATTAAATTACAAAAATTACACTACCCACCAATTTCTAATCCCATTTCTTTTCTCAATTCGTTGTTGGAAGATTTACCTGATGATCCTGAATCCTTAAAAAAGGATTTAGGTGAAATAAATTATCGTAATGGTACATTAAAGTGATTTGTTTTTCATTACATATTAGCTCTGTCCTAACATTGAGCTCTCAGGATTTCATCCTCTTTGGATTTACCAATTCGTTTTACCAAGTTCCTTATAACTTAATTATATATATATATATATATATATATATATATATATATATATATATATATATATATATATATATATATCAGATTAAAAATTCTTAAAAGCTGCTTCATTTTCGTTTCGGATACGAAAATAATGTTAGAAAATATAGACCTCGAAAGGCAAGTTCGTTGATTCGAACCTTCACGGGTAGGACCCGCCATGCCATAGTAGAAAAGCAACTGCATCCTCACCCCGCACTTCATCTATTTATATAGCTCTTTTCACGAACCACTGCTCTCTGGAACAGACACCAAATTAGATGTTTCCACAATCACTACAATCTTAACCTGTTCAAGTCTAGGGTTAAACGTTATCTTCCCCTCCTATCCATATAAACTAGTCCTTGTACAGGGAGAACCTTATTGTAAAAAAAATACGCCTTAAAAGTGGTATCTCTGATCGAAAAAGAGACAAATTCTATAATGACACTTCCCGATGTCCAAGCCGGTAGACCCCACCACAAAAAAAACAAAAAAAAAACAAAACCCCAGATGTCTACAAAATATATAGTTTATAGTAATCTAGAAAAATGGTTATCTTTTGTAGGTTTGTCCAAGATTACATTGGTGCGTGTGCATTGCATATAGAGTTCAACCTTTATAGCTCTAGCGCCTTCAGCCATAATTCTTATATGGATTATAATTTATGGACTATATGCAAAATTCTTTATAAGGTTGTTTTATTAAATTATTACAAATCCTAAATTTCAAGTTAAAGAATATATACAGCTTGAAATTTGGAGAAACCAAAAATTTGGCATTTGATGCTATAATATTATACAGACGAGTATTTGTCGTTATTGTAGAAGCGACACGCGTCCCTCTCGGTCGAAGTTCATTGACTGGAAAAATTTAATAAAATGTTTCGAAGTTCAATGATAAAAGAATAATGTCTTCTGGAATTTGAATATTTACAAAGGTCACAAAATACAAATGAGATGTCCAGATCTGATAATTCAAAACATGGAAAAGAGAAGATAACTGATCGTAAATATGGCTGTAACAGCATGAAAACTAAATTAAGCAAAAACCTGGAAAAAATAAAGCCGAGTGAGACTACTGCTAATGTTCAACAGTAATTAGTCTATACTGTTGTTAAAACGAGACTAATATGTTGTTGCCAGTAAGCAAGGTTAAGTAATACACTTTATGAACATTCCAAAGTACAAGCATCAAGAGGAAGATTTAAAAAAATTACCAGGATTTTGTCTGAGGACAAATATATAAAGGTTAACGAAATTTAACTGGCGTATTTGGAAGCGTGCCCAAATCCGTGTTTAGAATTTTGGTTGTTTTGACCAAGGGGTTAAGGTGATGGGATTTGAAAAGACTTGCAATCAACCCCGCAATATCCATCATGCATTTGGTGTGAACGTGTAAATGCATGAAACAATAAGAACAACAACAACAACAATAATAACCATACATGCAAGAGATATCAGTTAATATTTGTGCGAAAACGAATTATTAAACAGCAATAATAATCACAGTGAGTCTCTTGGGAAATAAGAATCTGTGGAACATAAAAGTTAGTGTCATGCATTGACACATTAGGAACAGATTCGCATGCAATGAAGAAGTTCACTCGCGTATCTGTCCCAAAACTGAAAAACAAAAATTCATTTTTCATTAATTTTACATTAATGAGATTTTAAAAATTGTTTAAACTGTTTAGATTTAGATCGAGCATAAATATGACAAAAATTAGGATTTTGTATAATCTTGTTTTGACATCCAATGAACAGAATTACTGGAGTCGATTCATAAGAAAATATGCAGTAGAACTAATATTGTCTTTTATTCAGCTTTTTCTCTTAGACTATTTAATAATGATCTTTTTTCTCATCTAATGATTAAACCTCCGACAAGATTTTGATTTGGCACTATTTATCCTTGGAAGTCTTTCATCTAATAAGGAACATCTTTGCCGGTCGAGCAATGGCAAGTTCACAAAATATTCAAATTTACATAGTTTGACACATAGTTGCAGTTGTCAGGCAAAGTGTGAGGATGGAACCTTAACTTCATATGTATGCAACTTACCTAAGTCTGGCACAAGGCCACACATGTAATGTATTAGATTGGTGCAAAAATAATGACGTAATAATGTTTTTGACGTTAAAAATACGTCAAAAAGCGACATTATTGCGTCAATATTTTTGCACCAACCTAATATCAAGTACGTTCTGCTAAAATATCTTGATAATGACTGCTCCATGAGAAGCGCCTTAAATCTATATTTTCTTAGTTTCATGTGACATAAAGGTCTATCTATAATACTTTAAATATAAGAAGAAAATAAAAAAAAAACATAATATTTGTTATATGAACCATATAGATGTCAATGTTCCAGGAAGTCAGGCATACA
This sequence comes from Acanthosepion lycidas, assembly GCA_963932145.1. Lineage (NCBI taxonomy): Eukaryota > Metazoa > Mollusca > Cephalopoda > Sepiida > Sepiidae > Acanthosepion > Acanthosepion lycidas. The sequence goes on from OZ010596.1 coordinate 67,738,580, forward strand.
CCGATACATGAATTCATATGAATATTGACTGAATAAAAAGTTCCTTATTATCTTGCTTTTCCTGTTCAAATATGGTAACATGTTTGTTTTTGCATGAGGTGAATTCAATTTTTCACGCTCTTTTAATTTCTGAGTCACTCAGACAGTGTCAGAGACGATGTGTCATGGAAACATTGTCCAGAAAATTTCAGACAATCACGCCAAACGAAGTGACCGCTACTTTGACTTCACACGTGCATCGGAGGTGTCATCTACTTAATTAAGAAACCATATGACAAAAAAAAATTACAGTAGGTGCTAAATTATCTGCTTGACGATTTCATGAGGCCTTGCTCTGATCGGAGCAAATAATGCCTTAATCTCGAGAGGGCGAATGACGAGTCTGTGTTTGTTATAGGATTTACAGCCCAGTTTTATTCGCTGATACAGTCATGTTGCCGACGGTGTTTGTATAAAACTTGGTCAAACATTCACATTACAGCCTACGGGGAATTTCTGCTCGATGGACGCATGCATCGATCGACGGAATATTTAACAACGCCTTTTTCCTATTCTAATGTGAAGAATGATGATTGTTGGTAAAGGAAACATAGTTAATGAAATATGGTTATATTTTAAGAGGAATATTTTAATAGTACTGTGTATGTTTAAATTATCACTATGTCAGAATCCAGTCAATGCAGTTTCTCTGATATACGTCCGTCATCAGAGGACATTGAATGGAGTTGACGCCATTGAAGCTGTGAGTAAGAATGTACAAATTAACATCATTTCGCATCATTTTCATGAGGAGGCAAATTATTTTCTGGGGTCCTGCTACCAAGCATCTCACTGGCGACGAGCCTGAATACACAAATAGACCATAAAATATTACAAAACAACAAAACGGCTCCTCCTGAGAAACACAATGAATTAAAAAAATATATTATCCTGCCTTCTATTTCTAGCTACAATCGAAAAGAAACTATATAAACGCAACAAAAAAAAAAAAAAAAAAAAACTTTGTTGCTACTACATCCCAAACAATAGAGGACTGAGTTAATAATAAACAAAACAATAAGCTAAAACCTGAAGAAGGGCGTTTACTCCATCACATGTAATAATTTTCACAAAATATACAGAGGAGGAATCGAAATAATTATATGATTATATGACATTAGTTGCCCATCGTAACGAAACTGACCACAATTTTGCAATAAAAGAGAAATTAATTCACTATGACTAGAGAGTGACTTAATCACAAGGTCATCTACAGTAAATTTGCGCGCTGTCAACATTTCACCATTACAGACAGATCTTCTAATATCACAGTATGGAATAACTACTTACAAAAGTGATGGAAAGAAAAAGAAATAGACTCTAAATGAATTTGTTTAGATGAAAAAAAAAATTCTAAAATTCCCATCACTCCTCTGTTATGCGCATGTGAAGGCCTAACAACCTAACAAATTCCTTCCGATGAAATCATACAATTTCTCCAGTACAAAGATATATAAAAAGTTTTCGAAAGAATGTCATTATTAAAACATTTATTGAGTTTGTTTGAGTCGTAACAGTGGAAAGCTTCAAAGTTCGTTTACAGAAAATACCTCTTTCGTTAATAAAGATAATTTAGTATTTCTCAGTACATTTTGACGTACCTTTGTATTTAGAAACGAGTATTACCCATCTCAAAGCGATGTTAACTATTATTATAATGAAATTAAACATTATTATTGCAGCTACATCTACCAACGAGTTCACAGTGTAAAAACAAAATTGCGTGCGTTGTCTACAGGATTTTGTTTTAAATTGAAAAAAAAATATAGATGGACAAAAGAAATGTTTAGTGTGTTTTAACAGGCAATAGTGTTTCTCCTTAACTATAATAGTTAGAGTGTAAATAGTGAATCGTTTTATATATATGTATAAACTGAACTTGTATTGGTAGTATAAATGTAATGAGTTTTAATACTATAGACGTATAGGGAGCATTGCTAAGTTACATGAAATCTCTCGTGAATACTCTGGCACTCATTTTAGTATTTTTATTTCTTCAATAATTCTTTGATGTGAAGTGTTGAAATTCTTCCTAAGATTTTTACAATTTTCTCGTTTTTTGCAAGGGTTTCTTATTATGTTCAGTTGTTTTCTATAATTTTGGAACGTCGTAAAACACGTGATTAAATCTCCATTTTAAATCTTCATTCTTCTACCGTAGATCTCTGTCACGTGAGAATGCGAGACACTTGAGTGGGACGCTTATATACCTTCCAGACATACGCATATCCCACTTGAGCACATCCTAAACACAACTACATTGACCAAATATTTACATGTCGGAAACAGACACTGACATTTCCTGAGACGCGAATCCGCACCTGATGTTTACGAAAATATTTGCATGTCAGCCCTCTAATACTGCTGGCTGCTGGGATAACCTGTTGTGACACTGAGTTCAAAATATGCTTTGGTATGACTTATGCTGAGTCTGTTATATTTTGTGATCGTTACAGATGAACTCCTCTTACCATAAAGACTCCTTATTAGCATTACATTCAATTTAGGTCATCTGGTATTCCCTATTCATATACTACAATCTGCTGGACCAACGATATCTAATTTTTGACAAATCCTCCTTTCTTTGCTTACCATGATTAATTCTGTTCCCCTGGATAGATCGAATACTTTAAAACTCAATACGTCAAAGATTATTTTCCATTGTTCATGCAAGTTTCTTGTTTGCGCTTATAATCCCTAGATGCGTCATCGCATCCCCGTTGTTTAAGCACATTGCTTCTTGAGTTTACTTCATGGTGTTCTTGACAATTAAACTAGAAAGAGCAATCACCTGTTGTTTCTATCTGATTACTTGTGTCTATTCGACCGCGTTATCTTTTCGCTATGTTAAATCCAAAAAAAGTAATCATAATTCAGAAGATATTTGCTTCATAAATATTTTATTTTGATTAATGTTTTTACGTACCAAAGATACGAGCGATAATAAAAAGGCCTCAGGCCAACTCACTTCTGAAATCTGACCCGACAGTGGAGTTTTTTTGCAAGAGTTTTTCAGTCTCCACTTATGTATTTCGAGTGTAGAATAATGACCATCTAAAGACAAGCACTAAGGTCACTCTCTTGTCAGACCCCGAACTGCCGCCAATTACGATGAACATATATTGCCTTGAGAGAATATTGGGCTTCAAACTCACACCCGACCTTCAGGTACTTAATCATTGCTAAAGATGCAGTTAAAATGATCATCTCCTTGAATCTTCATGCTATCCTCTACCAAGTCGTTGCAGAAATCTGCTCCAGAGTCCGTATTACCATTCGCTGATCTGGCACGTAAACTAATCTACAAAAACGCAGCAAGAGCCAGATCACACCGGAAATAGATTGCTGTTTCCATATTTGGGCTGTAGCTTCCTGGTCCTCATTTTCCAGTCTTGATAGAGTCCAAAAGCTTTTCAGAGTCCTTTTGGGAGAATTATTTTCCATACTCCAAGCACTATCTCACAGGGGAGATGTGGCAAGTCTCTCACTGCTCTATCACTAATATCATGGAAAGTGCTTGGAAGAACTGCATCGCCTGCTTCCACTAGGTCTGACCTTCACGTCTAGGATCCGCCAGGGCTACTTACATAGTAGCAACCCATCAATATTCTTTCCGTATTTCATCGGCGAAAATTAAGTTCCATTCAAATAGTTTCTTCCCACGAACCACTGCCACAGAGTCCCAAGAGAATGTTTCCCCGATCACTAACCTGTTCATGTCTAGATTCAACTCTTATCTTTCCCTCCTATCCATAGAAACGACCTCTTATCGAAATCATCTCTCTCAAGTACCCACCGGACCTTGTACAGGGTAAATCTTACTGTAAAAAAAATCCTATCGTCATCAGCTGCAATACCTTGAGCGTAATCCTCATCATCCATTGTATGGATGTCTTTTTTTTTTCTTTTTTTTTTTTTACTAATTTTGATGTTCGGGAATGAGTGGGGGTCACTATCATTGAATTCTTAAAATGAAGATACGCTGGACAGGGCATGTCTTCATTTACGAAGGACCAATGCTTACCCAGAATTGTACTGTATGGTAAAATCCGCACTCCCCACTGTGACAAAGGAGCACCTGAACAGAGATATAAAGACTATGTAAAAAAAAAAAACAAAAAAAAACCAAAAAAAAAAACAAAAAAAACGCATCACTTGTCACATTAACCATCGTCTGTGTTCTGACCTAGCCACAAACCAGGAGACCTGGTGACTCACTGTACTTCCGAGAATGAGCACGACTGATTTGATGGACAAGATAATAAACCACACAAACAGTGTCACCACAGCAGCAACCCCGTACCAAACCTTCCGCTACAGCTGTTGTGGATGGATCGACTTGTCTGGCAATGGGCTGATCAGCCACCAGTGACTATGAGCCAAACGTGGACAACCTTCTTCTTAGATCATAGATTAGGAAGTCAAGCAGAGAAAGATCATCTTTGGCTTGTGATATAAAAGACGTAAAACACTGAGAATAACAATCGTATTATTTATTTTACTTTGTTATTTGACTAATTCTATCTCAGAAACGAATTCTAGGAATCTACAAATATCAATTTTGCGTTACTGCTTAAAACAAATGTACTATTTGATCTCAGAGAGACACATCTAATTTGCACGCAAAACTATAATCTCATTAACAAGCGTGCAAAAATAAATTTAGGTTTTTAACCTCTTCCTCACCAATTACTTTGAGAAAAAACGTTTAATTTTCTGACGAATTTTTTAATTTGTTCTTAAAATAGTAAGTAAAATCCTGAGTCACCTTAAATTACTCGAGCAGTGGCTAACACATCTACGAGACTTATAAGTTGACAGTCGAACTCGTTTCAAATTCAGAAGGGCATAAAAAGAATCATGACTGACGTATAAACACGTCTGTAGCTTGCTTTTGAGAAGTTATATTTTGGATGTGTTTATTCCAGTTGTGTATCTGATGGGCGAAAGAAACAAACTATTCTTTAAGCATTTAGATATAAATAAACTGTACCCCATTTGGCTGATTCGAACGACGAAGCAAACCTGAACGGATGAAATTGAAATGAAAATAAATAAGCAGCCGGAACGTAAAAAATACCATAGACCCTTATATATATGAGATATATATATATCATGACTCAGTAGACCTTTTACTTATATGTGATTAATATCCTAATTCATCTATCTGCGTGTATTTTTAACAAATACATTTTATATACATAAATCTAAATACATCTAAATACATGTATTACTCATGAATATTTTCATCAACATTCATTAATTTTGTTTAAAATGACAATTTCAGATGGCATGTAAACAATATTATATTCGATGAAACAAAAAAAGACAAAAAGAAACAAAAAACAAGCAGTAAGTTTCAAAACTACTTACATTTGGGCGGAAGATGGCATCAGTTTAATATGAGATATGTTCTAAGTGACAGGCTAAAATATTTATCTGTGAGTTTGTTTTTTTCATTTTTACGTTTGTTTCTCTCAGTATTTCTTACTTAACTAAAAGTATTTCCAAATATACACATCTATAAGTACAGACCTCATCACAACCCAAAACTTGTATGTCCCATTAAATAGCATACCCATTTGTATATCTTTACATTTCTTTTTTTAGCAAGAATTCTTCAGGGTTGCAAGAGAAGACCAATAATATCACATATGAAATGAGACAGATGCAGAGGTGGGGTGCTTATTGAGGATGAAGTAGAATCACGTAATAACATCAATATATCCGTTTTGGGGAGGGGGTTCTTTTCGATGATGATGATGATGATGAGGAGGAGGATGATGATGATGATGATAGATGCAGTGCAGTTTTCTATTTTTAAAAATGTTTTTAGAATGCAGTAAGGACATACCACGAAAACAAATACTAGAGCAAAGTATGAAATTCAACCGGTGAGTAGAATTAATATAGAAGTCAAACAAACATCGGGCTTATAAAATATTGATGCTATTCAGCCGTGCTATTATATTGGCTATAGATATATTTCCATAAACTTAAACATTGTGTATAACTGGTAAAAGCATAAAATAGCAAGTGAATTATTTAGAGCTATTTTTAGTTTTTAAAGTGAATTGGATTTTAACTAATGACGCGATATTTTTTTTATTTAGACATTGAAAAATAGAATAGTTTTTAAAAATAGGCTTTTACACAAAGATATATAATCCTTTTAAATTCTATGTCCTGGCGTCTTTCTTTTCTTTAATATATCTAAAATGGCTTGTCATGATTGTTATTGGGAAACATGACAGAGTGGTTTCACATTGCTTTCCTCACTGTTCTAGAATGGTTGTCAACAGAAACTAGAAAACAAATTTTCCCTGCTATATAATATTACTTTAAAATGTATAGAGGTTATTCAGCGAAGTTTTCAGTTCAACACAGAATATAAGTTGGTATATATCGAATAGTTTTCAAAATCGCAAAGGAAACCTTTCTTTGAATTGCGTATTTATTATTTTTTGTTTCTTTGCTAAATCACTTGGACTTTGCAATCTGACAATTTTTTCGGACGTAAAAACCAGCATAGAGTATAACGAGAAAGTTATTTGAAAAAACAATATGCCAACATGTCATTCATTCTCGGCACATATTTTTATTCCGCCAGAAATAAATATTTCTGCTTCGATTGCTTGCATAAACAGCGCAGTCATCTGTAAAATGAAGTATTTTCTAGATTCCATATTTGGCTGTGCAAGTAGCTTCTTGTGCATTCATGTTAGACAACTGGTTAGCAAAAAGTAGTTGAAATATTTTCAGTCTTCGGCTCCTTGAGTTTTCTGATTGTCCAATATCCAGCTACGATGTGTTTCGAGAAAATTTTACACGATTAGAAGTATGATGCTTTCACTGAATACACACTAATGCTTATTCGGTGATTTAAAAAATTACATTATACTTCTTTGTTTGGAAAAGGTGCTTCGGTGTTTAGAGTTTTCGTAAATTTGAATAACATTATTTAAACTCCAAAGTCTTTCCCTGCTTTCAGTAAAATTTTACTTTCCAGCATAAAAAGAATCTGATTTTAAGTTAACTAACAAACTGATAAAGGAGTTGTATGAAACTAAAGAAGTGATATGCTAAGATGTTGAAGTCTGCCCTGGATGTAGAGACGATTATCTTCGTTTGGGATAATCATAATAAAAACATTTTCCATCGCTAGTGAGTGAATTGACCATTGATAGAGATATTTTTTCTGAATATCAAAAAGGAAGAGACAGACGATGTTTCTTTTTCGTGAATTCTTATCGGAGTATTTTTCCTATCTTCTGAATTTTGTAACACTTTTAATTGACGTATTACAATTTATTGATTGTCCCCATAATAAATATTAAAGAAAACGTCAAAAATACTTCGTCGACTTCCGCACCATTGAGCTAAAGATAGTGTTGAAACCGAATATTTATCATCTTTTTACTTACCTGTTTGGAGTGTAAGGAAAAGGGTATTACAGTTAAAGTCCCGTGAAGTGGGTCCAAGGGAAACACGAGACAATGATATTATATCCTCGACGAAGAAGTCAAAGCCACTTTAAATTTGACAATGTAATTACCAACAAGCAATAAATAATCGCCATGAAATGCTACCTTTTGACGCGTTCTCGTTGCAGCCATTCATTCTGTGCCATATTTAGTTCAGATTCTAGAGCCAGAGACACGCGTGAAAGGGTCGCCAGCAGAAAATAGATCATAGATCAACGTGTTAAAGGAGATAGATTACAGATCAATGGTGGCACTGTGAGAATAGTGTTATTGATAACATATCTTGGTATCTCGTTAAGGAAAAGAGAAATGTTTGGCCTTTCATGTAAGTCATACCTCCTGGCAGATATCTTGATTTTTTTTCCCACTACTTATTTTTATACACTTCATGAAATCAAGTTATACACTTAGTATTACAACAAGTATATTTACAGTATCATACACAGTTTATAAGAGTGTGTTTCTGAAATGATGAAGGGTTAATCACCCTTGAGTGGGTCTGATGAGGACCAGCATTATAGTCAAAACGGCTCAAGAATACAAGAAACAATATACCAAAAATGAGGTCTGGAGCTTTTCAGTTTTTAAGAGGAATTAAAGGATAAATTTCCCTATTCATGTTCCTTATTACTCTTCTTAAGTTGTGTTCATAATTCTGAAAAACAAACAACAGAAAAAATATATCTGTACTGATTAAACAACATATAGGCTAATTATGAATTATTTAGAATATCAATTTCACACATTGAGACTATTTCGCTTAGAGAATTCCCAAGTTCTATCTATCTATCTATCTATCTATCTATCTATCTATCTATCTATCTATCTATCTATCTTGCCTCGCTGTTGCCGAGTTGATACATATATAATTTATAATTTATTATTAAGGCAGAGTGAGAAATATCAACGATAGCTTGTAACTATAAACGACGTGGATACAGACATAAACACTGCATGTTGACTGTCAGTCTCAGGCCTTAGGCGATCATCAGTCAACACACACATACGTACATACAGTTTTATATTCCATAATTACAAATAAAGATGTAATAATTGTCATGGGAACTTCATGTGCATTTTTTCACCAATGATGAAATAATGGATTTTAAAGAAGTTGCCCACAGATTTACATTTTATTTTAATGTTAAACAAGAATACAATACAAAACATCAAAAAACATTTAACATAATACAAAATTATTGATATTATTGACAATAATCAATTGTGTAACCTTTATTCTTGATTATTGCCTTTAATGTTTTTTGATAGTTCTTTACAAGATCACCATACACACTGATAAATATTTTGCTCCATTCTTCCTTGGAAATAGCTTCTAGTTCATCTAAATTCGAAAGAGTTCTTTATCATGGGATTTAGGTCAGGACTTTGTGTGGGGTATACAAATGGCTTAATTTTGCTGCCATCTAAGTATTTTGTAACTGTTCGTGCCGTGTATTTAGAGTCAGTGACATATTGGAACGTCCAGTGATGCCCCAAGGAGTGCCTTCGTTTACTTTGTTTTATGTTATTTTTAAGAATAGCTAAATGCTCTTCTTTATCCATGATAACCTGTACCCTTATTTGTTTTCCTGGTCCAGAAGCAGCAAAACATCCTCAGAGAAGAATACTCCCACCACTGTACTTAATTGTAGGGAGGGTATTTTTTGGTTTGTGAACTTCATTCACTTTCCTCCATACATAACGGAAGTTCATATGACCAAATGATTCTAGTTCGGTTTCATCTGATCATAAAGCAAAATTACGACATTTACTCGCATGTTCTAGATGGCTTCTAGCATCAGCTAATCTGCGTTTTAGGTGTTTAGCCTTAAGCAAGATAGTTTTCCTTGGGTGACAAGCTCGATGTCCTGCAAGATGAAAGCATCTAGCGACTGTATTCGTCGATACATTCAACGCTTATATCTTGACATAATTTCCTTTGTCGTTGAGGATTCTTCGAGACATCTCTAACGATTTTCCTTTCTATTCTCTCAGAAATTAACCGTTTTCTACCAGTTCTAACAACACAATGAGTCTCGTTGTACCTTTTGATAATGCTACAAATTGTCGATCTAGGAAGATTAAAACGCTATATATATATATATATATATATATATATATATATATATATATATATATATGTGTGTGTGTATGTGTATGTGTATGTATGTATATATATATATATATATATATATATATATATATATATATATATATATATATACAAGTTTAATTAAAAACGACGAACAATTTACTGCGAATAAGGTTTTTATTTAATTTTTCATGTATTCTTATAATTTTCTGGACATAAATTATATAGAAGTTATCCAAATGTTTTGTATATCCGAGCGTTTTCGGCTAAACGTTTAGCCATTATCAAGGATGAATTTTATTTTTACTTTTAACGGAAGGTATGGATTGGTTTATCTGTGCAAAATCTTATAGCAACACGTTTAGTACATAGAACAATCCATTAATTCAGATTAAATTAAAATAAAATTCATCCTTGATAATGACTACAGTTATAGCAGAAAGCGCTCGTACAAACAAAAAAAATAGAAAATTTCCATAAAATTAACGTTCCAAAACGGATCAAAAGAAAAAAAGGGAAATATAAATAAAACTTAAGCGCAGTACCTTGTCAGTGGCTTTTAATGAAACTTGTATATAAGAGGGGTTGCTGCCCAAATACACAATTATATATATACATATATATATATATATATATATATATATATATATATAGAGAGAGAGAGAGAGAGATAACTACGTATTTGAGCAGTAATATATATATATATATATATAATTATTTATTTAAAAATATGATTCCAACTCGCTATATAAGAGGTCTCATGTTTCAAAACAAGAGCCGAAAACTTCAAAATAATATTTGAATTAACTTGAGTTAAAGTAGGCTCTGTGCCATCTTCAAGCGAAATTTTTTTTTGGGAATAACTTATTTCTGAAATTTATGAGTTTTAATAGTATATTCAGAATTAAAATCAAAATTTCCATGGTAACATCAAGGGCGGATTGTTTAGAATAGGCAGGGGTGTGGCGTTAATAATTTGTATCAGTATATAATTATGCTCTACTTTCGTATCGAGCACTATTTTTTAAAAATAATAACAAAATTACTAAGGAACTTTGGATTATTTACCAAACCAGTTTCTTTCCTATTTTCTATAATATTTTCACATATATATATATATATATATATATATATATATATATATATATATATATATATATATATATATATATATAGCACATATATAGATATTTATGTGTGTATGCGTGTGTGAGGAGATGGGTTTGCATCTGTGTGTCTTCTTCAGTCAGTGAATTTGCTTAGAATGTTTGTCTTGGACTTATAAAAGATTTGGCTTCGAGCCACATTTTACACTGAATTAAAAACATACATTATCTAGTTTGGGTTTCCTCCTTATTTTTCCCGTGTGCCACTGTTTTACATAAACAGTTTTTATAAAACCATCAATTTTTTATATACACACATGCCTATACAGACACATACCCCCCATATATATATATATATATATATATATATATATATTAGAATTTGGAATGATAGCTGCTGCTTTTGGATTTATAAAGACATTTTCCATTTACAACAGTCTAACTTTTTCTTTTAAATCTATCTGCTTTTTGAGAGTCAATACTTTGCATTTGTCCTTGATTCACTTGCAGATCACAAGCTTTTAAAGAAAATTGAACATCGATGTTATTTTATTGATATTTACTCAGTCTGACTTTGTCTGAGCCAGGGCCAAAATCAGTCGGATCCCCCGTGAGAATCGAACTCACTAAACTAGTAATGGTTGTCTAAGTTATAGTGCTGAGCTTCGTATATAATATTCAAATTATTTACGGAAAACTGGCACCAAACTTGCATCTTGGAATTCTCTTTTAACCCATTCTAACTAACATGATATTCATAATACTGCTTACAGTTTTTAAAATGGTTTCTTATGGGGAGAAGTTAGTAAATGTTTTATCATCTCTTGTCATGACATTCTAATATATTTTTTTGTACTGATACTGCAAGATATAAGGATCTTGTAAGTAGTGCTTTTATGTCTTCTGTACTGTTCCTATGATTAGACGGTCAGTACATAGAACATTTGATAAATTATATTCTTCTATCTTTGATACATGGTTTAGAAGGTTAAAAGAATATTTTGCAGTATAAAGTCAGTATTGCAATATAACATCAAATTTGTATTAGGTTGGTGCAAAAATAATGACGTAATAATGTCGTTTTTTGACGTATTTTGTAACGTCAAAAAACGACATTATTACGTCATTATTTTTGCACCAACCTAATAATATAACGTCTCACTGAAAACCTTAAGGACATCGGTGTTTGTGATGAAGTCGCTTCTATTCGTATTTAAGATGACGCGGGAAGAACACTGTGGGATCCGGGGTTGAAACTAATGGCTACGTTTATTAGTCATAAACGAGGGTAGCAGGTACATCATATCTATCTATCTATCCATCTATCTATCTATCTATCTATCTATCTATCTATCAATCTATCTATCTCCAAACACACACACACGCACACATATATATATATATATATATGTATGTATATATGTGTATATATATATATATATATATATATATATATATATATATATATATATATATATATATATATATATATATATCAATTTGTTCACATCTACCTACCCATCTCATATTCCATTGTTCAATTACAAATTTGCTGTAAAAAAGGCCATTCACAATCTAGTAATTGTTGCAAATATAGTTAACCATTATCGAATGCGTGCTCTTATCATTTTTTTAACAACATGAATAGATATTTTATGACAGTAAGGATCATTAGAAGATATGTGCATATTAATATGACGGGCTTCAAATTGATCTAATGTTAGAAGAACTAATGACTCTTGGAATAAATTCTATCTCACTCCGTTCTTATATATCTACAGTTATTCGTTTCACCCCAAGCAAGGCAATAAAGTTTCTAAGACGCAAAGAGCTATCGAGTGTGGGAGAATATGAGAAAAAAGAAAACTTTATTAAGGAAAGAGAACAATTAAAATAGGAATTAAGAAGACAGAAAAAATAACGATTGACATTGCATTTAAATTTATGTAAGTTTAAAGTTCACTGGAAAGCAAGAAGCCGTGAGAAATTTCCACAAACGAGAAGTGCGAGAAAAGAAACCGTTAGCATAAAAATTTAAATTTTTGAAGATCAAAGTTGAGTGGAAAGGAAGAAACCGGAGTTCCACAAGCAAGAAACCGTAAACATAGAACTTACGGTCACATCTAGTCATTACAACTGTAAGATGATGAGACGTTGTTGCCTTGTACACTTAAATTCATTGTCTAAATGCTAAAGCCTATCAAAACAATAACAATGAATGTTGATGGAGAACTCTCAGGGCGTTACAGCGGTGGAAATGTGTCTGAAGCTGAGATGCCAGGTCAGGATCAATAACATTGCATACTCTTCTTTGTATTTTTAAAAGAATCTCTAAATAGATAATAGAAGATCTAGATCAAATGTGACAGCAATATTTAATGCATAGACGAATGGTAAACTTATAAATATGTACGATACATACTGGCGAGAAATAATATCTTGTACGACACGGTAAGCCAACTCTCCCAGCAGCAGACCTAGCATTTGATGCAATATAATCTACCTACTTTATGACACCGGAAAACATTAACCGGAGAAGTTGCAAGGATTCAATCTCCTAGAGGGTAGCATCAGACATGCTTATGGAAGTAAAAAATGTTCTCTTAGACTATTAAAAGAGAGCAATTATGTTTTGAAGGCATGAACATTAACAAGTCATTTCTTGCTACACTTAACAACAGATTCTAGGGTATATTTAGGTCAGCTTCCAAATTTGACCTTATCGCACCGATCAGACTTACCATTATGACATGAATAAATATTTGTTTTATCAGCACAGATACCGAGTTGAAAACTTTTGACATAAGGAAGATAAAACAGGAATCATCTTAGATCCAAGGATAGATCAATGCAAATAGATATAGAAAAGTGGTCGTTCAAGATAACTTTCATTTCGCGTATCTAAGTATCTTCATATCAATTAAGTCTTTCATTGTGCAACTATTAGCTTGAGAAAGAGGCCTCTTGTTAAATAATAGTTGTCGCAAATATAGTTCATCGTTTTCGAATGAGCGGTTTCATTATTTCTATTAACGTGACTAGATATTTTTATGATAGTAAGGATCATTAGAAGATCGATCTGTGCATATTATTATAACTTTCTTCAAATTATTCTAATGTTAATAACTGTATGAATGAATTGCATGTTCATTAACCAGTCAGTAAAACTTTTAAGCGTTTATTGCGCTGAAAAATATGTTTGAAAATTTGTAAAAATCGATTATTAGCAAAAAAGATATTAAATTTTAAAATTTTTCCTCATTGTTTGAATAACCTGTAAAATATCAACAATGATCGATAATCGAAAAGTGTATTTGGTTTGCGCATCGAAAGGTTGATAAAAAATATGAGAGAAGATACTGAATCGAGCAGCCGGGGAGGTGGAGAAAATTATATGGGTGGTTGAGAGAAGCGGTAGGGATGGTATAGCTTTGATTGCAAGATAATTCTAGTCATGTTCAGAAATGTTGACGAGTGGTTTGGGATGGAATAGTTTAGCTAAGGAAGATGATTGTCTAATCATTTGGTTGAAGATCGGCACCATTACAATGTCTTGATGTGGGAATATGTTTTTTGTTCCTGATACAAGTAGAGTAATAGATGTAGAGAGAAGACAGATGAGAAAGAGAAGGATGGTGAGACTGAAAAAGACGGTAATAAATAAGTAGGGGAAATTAATTTTACTCAGAGAGAAAGACTGGAGAAAAGAGAGCATAAAGTGTAGTAGACTGCGCATTTATATAAGTATAAGTAGATATTGTCTATAGATCGACTAGATTTTTTGACTAAGCAATCATTACTTATTGGCCTACTTAGTCGAACTTTGGCCTTTAGGAGAATTCAATATACAATTAGGAACAAAAATTATCTTTTATACTGTACAAAACACATCCCTAAATATCATTCACATCCTATTAATGGACAGTTAGTAAGTCTAAAGCACTGAGTACCAAAGACAAGCGTTATAAAATGCCACTTTATAATGAAAGACTAAAAATATAATAAAAATATATTTTATACCTAGTTAATTCGATTAATATATAGTTTTAATGTCATTCTCAAATCCTTCTACGCCAAACACAGAATAACCATTAAAATAACATGAGAGCAGAATCAAGAAGTAATTTACAACTACAATTCATATTTCGGAAGGTTTTATTTTAGGGAAGACGCATTAACAAATTCTGCCAAGAGAACGGCAGGATTCCATATTCATACTGACTCACAGGGTACGTAAAGGTGAACGGTTATTTAATCACGAATTTTTTACCAAATAGGAAAAGCCTAATTTTCAAAACTTAGGAACAAATATTTCTTAAAATTAACTGTCTATATTTCTGAGATCAGGTATTGTAATTATTTACAAAATTTACATTGTTCGGTCTGTTTTCCTCTTCTTTGTCGGAATATTCCTCAAGGACACATGGCGCAGTCGATAAAAGTAATTCAGTAACTTGACTCAAAGAGTTGTCAGTTCAATACGTGACCCAAGTAGAGGTGACCAAAACTTGGAGAGTTGAGTTAAAGGGAAATAACCGAAAATATCCGGAAGTAACATGGCACGCGGAACTACACCTTTTGGTTTGAAATTCCAGTCATTTGAAGAAGGGCTGAGCGTACAGCGGCCGAAACGTCGTGAATATGAAAAAACATATTTATATGAAGACAAGAGTCCGAACAATGCAAATAGTGTAAATAATTCTTTAAAATATATTAATGAAAGAAATTGTTTTGCGACCATTGAGCATTTTACTATTTAATGGTGACGCTTGCTGTTAGCCTTTCTTGTATTTCAGTGTCTAATGAATTATTACAAACGTACATGGGGTATTCAAAATGTTGGTGGAAAAATGGAATTAAAAGTAAACATATTTTAAGTATAAGCTCTAACCATCTCTGTACAAGCTCCATCAGCATAACGGCACTTCTATAAGCAATGATACCAGCCATTTATACCAATGCCAGAAGAACCGAATGTCCTGAGAATTTAACGATCTCAAAGCAGCCTTTACGTCATTAATGATCTCAAAAAGTGTACCATTCAAAACATTTTAAGGTTAAGAAATAAGAAAAAGTCAAAAGTTATAAAATCAAGACTGTAAGGTGAATGTCTAATGATATCACATCGAGATTCTCGCTATGTTTTTCTTATTTGCTGAGAAGAATGGGAATGGGTAATGTCGTGGAAAACGAGTCTCTGGTGAAGCTTTTTAGCTAATTTTCTCAAAACACTTTTGTAATAAGCAAATGTTACTGCTATTTTCCCCTCTAAAATGTCAACAAGTAAAATGCCCTTAGCTTCAGAGAAAGCTGTCGTCATAACCTTTCATCACCATCGGCTTCCTTTTGCTTTGACTGAACCTTTTCCACCTTTGGTTAAGAATTACTTTGACTGAGCTTTGTTTTCATGATCGTACTAGTAAAATAATTTGCTTCATAAGCCCTTCAGGATTTTAATCTCAGTTTTTTTTTAAATTCCATTGATAGCTCTGATTTTCTCTGTTACTTATCTTGTCAGAACAGTCTTTTGTAACAAACGAGTAGAAATTTTATTCAAAATCAGTTTTTAACATAAAATTGTGGGAGAGGAAATGGAAATGGCAAGGTTATCAGTTATTATTTATGCTGTTAATAGTCAGTTGCTCTCGATAAGCAGATGAACAACATTGATTTCTTCCTCGTGGATTGACGTTTGACATCATCAATTTCGATTCGTCCCTTCATGTTGCTATAAAGAGGAGGGTGTTTAAGTTGGCATAAGCATCAGTATGAATATTTGCCGTTCATACAGTGTATAATGTGTAAGTATAACTTTACATTACTGCAAAGAACTATCATAATATCTGAATAGTTTTGTTAAAACAAGATTTTCCGCAAACTTTTACATAACCCTTATATATATATATATATATATATATATATATGTGTGTGTGTGTGTGTGTGCGTGCTCGCGCAAAGAGAGAGATAACATATGGAAATATAAAATATTGAAGTAAGCTCCAAGCGCCGATAGTCTGTTTGAGGCTGACTGTTGGTGTTTGATATTGAACACACTGTCTATCTCTGATATTGAACACTTTTATCCATAAATATAGGATACATTATAACTATATATATATATATATATATATATATATATATATATATATATATATATATATATATATATATATATATTCATTGTTTTTCTTTTGTCTCAGTTCAAAATAAGTAAAACGTACAAAAAAGATTAAAAATTTTAAGTGTTTCGCTATTTATTTCGGCCATAAGATTATTTTGGGGGAAGTAGAATAAGGTGGATGTATCCCGAATTTACATTTTTGCTTATTTGATCATTTTAGTGTATCAATCGATATCAACAACCCATACTGCCCCCCCCCCATATATATATATATATATATATATATATATATATATATATATATATATATATATATAAAAGTGAACATTGAAGTCAACACTTAGAGGCGACAGTCTGTTTCATGCTAGACGCAATCTTCAGGCCACGACTGGTGTTATTTTTCTAGGCTATTTATATATACCGGTCAGTGGTGCATTGTGGGTAGTCTATTTTGGCGGTTTTATATATATATATATATATTGGCCATGTTTAAGCTAAGTTTACGTTCGGATACGAAACTTAGCAGATATGTCTGTTTCGAAAGTCCGAGAAAAAAAACTTTTTAAAGGTCACTATTCAAGTTGGTTTGAGCATCCGTGGCCGAGTTAAAAGCACGTCAGATCTAATGACGATTCTCTGCAGAGGAATCTGCATTGCCCTCAGGAAATACAGAATCCTGCCGGAGATTCATTTTTTTCTCTAATAAGATTTAGGGAATATTCCGGCCGGTAGACTAAATTAAACAATTATATTGTTTAATAAATAAACGGTCCGTTTACTTAAATACAAGTACCCACTAAAAATAATGTCTAAGTAATAATAATAATAATATATATATATATATATATATATATATATATATATATATATATATATATATATGTGTGGGGGGGGGTGCCTGTGTGTGTGCGTGGGATGCACTTGTTTATAAGATTTTCGAATACAAAAATCCTGCCGAATTTATGAATACAAATATAACATGATTTTTCCAAAAAAATTACTGCCTATTTCACCTTCAGCACTTATAAAAATGATCTTAATCAAATGATGAATGTTTGATGTAATAGCTAAAGTAGGAGTAGTTTATGTAATTGTGAGAGTAATGATACAGGAACAGAATTTAACATTACTTGAATTCAGAATTACTTTTGAAGAAGAAAGATTTTTTCTTGTGCAAAGGTAACAGTAAAATACAAGGAATGCATGAATTCCGGACAAATATGGTATCTTCACGTGTCCACAGTTAATGTAAGAAACTGACCGCCGGCACCTAACAATGATAGTAATTACACAAAGAAAGCGAACAATGTGATCCAGGTTCAACGCTAGTGTCGCTCAACCCAGTAGTCAACGTTCTTTATAACGTACACTGAATTCCATGGAGTTTTTTTTTTTTAATCTAAGATGGCTGCTATTGAAAGCTAGAAGTTGTGCACCGTATTATCTGATAAGATCAGACATCTTTCCAGTTCTTTCGAGCAGCCAGTCTAATGTATGGAGTAGATTTTTTCTTTTCTGGTCATACAAGCTCTTGGAGACTATATAATGGTGTGGAATCTACTCTGTCGGAGTTTGCAAGGACCAAGAGCAAAATTAGACGATGCATTTTCATTAGGTGATTTGAATATTTTAATTATATTGAATATCTTTTTTCTTGTATAAAAATATACTTTATAGTATAAAGTCCTCCAATCTCTTCTGATTATCTATGCAGATGATATAATGGGTGCACCACTAAAAAACTAGGTGACCAGAACCTGGCAGATGATGTTTCTTTTGACCTTACTTTAACAACACAGTGGGGTGAAAACTGGCTGGTCACATTCAGTAGTTCAAAAACGAAACTTATAATGTTCTGTCATCAACGAGCACCCTCTGAATTTCCAACTATTGCAATGAAGGCGTGTTATTGGGACTTAAGCTCACTCCAAACTTCGAGTAGAACTCTTATATACATTCCATCGCTAAAATACTGAGAAAATAATCGTACTCCCTATCACTCCAGTAAGTACATGACTCTTTCTACTATGCACTGCCTTTGCAAGAGCCAGATCAGATCGAAAATGCTATCCTATCTTGGCTGGTGATTTCCTGATAGCCCCAAATCATCTGCGCAGAAAAGTGGGTAATGAATAGTTTTCCACCTTACAACCCCTTTCCATCAGATGAAATCTTGCAATGCCCTACATACTCAAACGCTATTTACCTGGGAAATGTTCAAACGTGCTACATAACATAGTTCCCCAAACTCTAACCCTCTCAGTTAAAATTCGCCACGCCACATCCATTGAGGCAAACCCCCTTCATTCAATTTGTATTGCTTTGGTAAGGATCAAGTTCCACACGAATAACGCCTTCCCAAGAACTGTTATTTTGTGGAATAAAATCCTGGGGTGGGGGTGATTTCTTAACCTGTCCATGTCTTAACCGTTATCTTTTCCACAAATGCGCATAACGTGCGCCATTTACTCTTACACAGCAACCTCCTTCAGTAACCCTCTACTTTGACTGGCCCTTGAGCCTTATATAGTGTGAACATTAATAACAAAAACATATTTCCTCAAATGTAGAGCATCATTCAACGAGAAATCTGTGAGAAACTTGTGACATTTTCTTATCTTCTCCATAAATTACTCAAATCATGTTTCTGCCTGCGTCACATTTTTAGTTTTCTGAAAAATATAATAATATGCCGGAAATGGTGTTTATTTTCTTCCACTTTCAATGGAAGAATCAATAAACAGAAATACGTCAATTTTGTCAGTTTTTTAATGTACGGTATGACAGCTGTCACAATAGAGCCAAACGCGATACTTTGAATAAAATTAGTTAAAAGTAAACGCTTATACTGCCATCTAACGTCAAAAACAAGGGATTTGGGTTTGTACTAATAAAAAGCAACTTATTCCATTCATCTGACATAGTACAACAGTCTTTCTTGGACAAAAGAGTTTCGCAATTATTTTAAAGTCGTTGTTTATGTTATCTGTCATATTAACGGAATTAAAGAATTAATTTCGTCGTTGGCGTTTTTCTTTGCTAATAATGAGAATTATCATTTTGACAAATAAATTCAAAGTGTTGCACTGTATATAGCGGAGAACTGTAAGAGTACCATCTAGTATGAAATTCCTTTCGGGAAACCAAAACAAATGATTCGATTTAGCTGAGACCAATTAAAAGCAACAGTCGGTAAGAAGAGTCCGAAATTATCCAAGCACAGGAATAATTGTTCCAGCGTGACTAAGAAAAGTTTCACATATCCACTGTCTTCAAGAGATATTTCATCTTGGCATTATCATATATTCCGGTTTATTACGGAATTCTCTTAATGTAAAAATAATAGTAAATACTCTGGAGGAATCAATAATGACAGTTCTTTGTTGAGAAAGTTAAATAGTCTGTAAGATGTAATTATTGAAGGGCTTGAATGAAGCCAGAAAAGAGTAGGACAAAACGGTACAAATGTTCTTCAATATTATTAAGGTTCAAAATTTAAATGAAATGTCTTATTTTTATTAGAAAGAACGAACACTTTTACTGCGTATAGAAAATATGAAAAACTAAACTAGGAAATAGAGAGACCTAACTCAGGCATAAGAAACAGAATAGAGTTCGGGGCTAACATTCCATTTCGACATTGGAAATGGTGCAGACTTTCGAGTGTGCAGAGGCAGATAAACCACCGACAGGAGATCAGATTAGATCTAGAAGAAGATTAGATCCGTTTCAGATCTTGTCAACTATCAGTTCTAAAGTAAAAGGGAGTGAAATATTACAGCTTCTTGGTCTGAAGGGATTTAACCAAGATTATCATTCAATCAACTGCTTCGGTTACCTAACGCAACATAAAACACACGCACATAATAACAAACAAAGGAACACACACACACATATATATATATATATATATATATATATATATATATATATATGGCGAACGGTAATAATCGCGCAGGTAATAATACCAACAAGTGAAAAACAGCTTAAAAATAAACACCAGTTGCTGTTCAATTTAAAAAGCTATTTAAAGTTAATTTCTCATCAAAAGGCGCTTGTCTGATTATTTAGTTCTGTTTGCCGGAACCATCAAGTACACACCATTGATGTCAGTGGCTCTATCACAACCCCATCATGGAAGTCATATTAAATAATAAAGGAAAAGAGAAGACAACGACCGAAACATTGTAATAATATCAACAAAGATGAGGGCATTAATCCGACTGTAAAGAATAAAAATGTTTTAAGGAAATGAGTCATATTAGATCGAAACAAATTGCTATGACGACAACTGCAGGTAGTCAATAATAAGACGTGAAATAAAGTCGAAAAATTGAAGCAGCTATAAAAATAGTAAACCTGTCTCATCTCAAATGGCTTGGCACAGTAAATGGTAGATATCGTCACACAAAATGACAAACTCCCGGGGTATAGCAAGCGAGTTTAATTTTCTTCTAGATTTTCATTAAAAGTATTTGAGCTCAAAACTTGAGGACAAAAGGTGGGGTTAGTAAGGAAAGAAGAAGAAGAAGAAGAAGAAGAAGAAGAAGAAGAAGAAGAAGAAGTTGAAGGAAATGTAAAAGATCAGAAGAAAAAAAAGGGAATAATAAATCAGTAACTATTATGGAAAGACAAGAAGAGAAAAAGATAAACGTTGAAAAAGAAATATAGGTTTGCGAAGTCGGTGAACTTTTGAAAGAAAACAAATGTGAAAAAAGAAGAATAGAAAGTGGTGAAAGGCGTTCCATTTCCAATAATGAAAGACTCTAGAATATTCTTCCGCATAAGCGTGTAGTATTTGCAATATATATATAACAATATACAGCTTTTCGCTTTGACATTGTCTTCAGACACATATATACTGGGTAAAATGTGTAAGAAGTAGAATGATTTGGCGCTATGATATCTTTTCGACATATATGATTTATTAGGTTTGCTTAACGGCTATCTAATCACGTATGAAAGGAACGAATAGGTGAATGAATAAAGAAAAGCAAAAACAGCAAGGAGAGGGGACGAAAACGTTGATCGGACAAGATAGAATGGAAAACGAAATGAAAAAAAGAACAAGGCAAAAAAATCTTAGAATGAAGAAATATGTGAGGATAAAATGTCGGTGAGTTAAGAACAAGAAGGTAGAGAATAAAAAAATCACAAGAGAGAAAATAAATCACAAGACAAAAGCAAAAGGAAGAAACTCGAGCTTGCAGAAATGAAATAAAACAAAATAATCAATTGAAAGAGCGTAGATTATCATTATAAAATGTGGCTGGCTTACAAAGAATATGAAATCGCCATGACAGTGGGAAGAGTAACCCACTGGTGAATGTCCAGTCGATTAAGACTTAGTCATACAGAGCAATAGTTGATACACAAACTGGAATCTTTATTAAAGAATAAAAAACAATGTATCTGAGTTTGATATTCACTGGAATTAACCTGCCAAAAGAAACTATGACTAGAATCTGTGACCATAAACCAAGAAATAAAAGTGGTAGATAATGTGTTTCGTCATTTCAGGAGCCTACATAATAAAACGAAAGGGCAATGTACAGCTAAAAC
Source organism: Acanthosepion lycidas (assembly GCA_963932145.1). Taxonomy (NCBI): domain Eukaryota; kingdom Metazoa; phylum Mollusca; class Cephalopoda; order Sepiida; family Sepiidae; genus Acanthosepion; species Acanthosepion lycidas. The sequence continues at coordinate 67,760,984 of OZ010596.1, forward strand.
AAATATCGATATCTCGTAAGAGAACGTAAAAGAATGATGAAACATGATTTCGTAGGGCACCCGTCATTGTTGGAGTACTTGGGTCATTCTTTTCAGAGAAGATGAATTTTTTTTTTAAAAGAAAAGCCGAAGTGGAAGTACAATGGATGAATCGAAACTGTACAGAAGAGATAATTTTTCCGAAAAGGAAAGTGCTGCAATATTCAGGAAACTTGCTGTCACTTTATCTCTACTGATAACCACCTGGCATTTGACATTAACGTGTAAACGCAAGAAAAATAATTACGTCAAAACAAGGAATTAATAAAAAAAAAAGAACATAAAGAAAATGGCAAATACGATGGAAGCATAAACAACAAAAAAAGAAGGATAAGTGACGAAGATACACGTGAAAAGAAGAGAAATTGCGAATCAGGAAGCAACACTCGAACATACACACACACACATATATATATATATATTTATATATACATACATATATATATATGTGTGTGTAATAAGACAGGAAAATAAATAAGAGAAAACCTACTAAAGAGAAGGAAAAAAACTCATAAACAGAGGAATTTAGTAAAAAGATAAAACAGTAAAATAAGCCGTGAGATATACAACGAATTAAATAGACAGAACGAAAAGAAATATTACGAAACAACAAAAAAACAAGAAGAAGATTAAAAAAAAAATGTCGAATGACTCATAGTGAATTCGCAATATGCGTGTTATTGTGAACCTGGTGATGAAAGAAGGTAACACAGTGCGAAGAGAATCAGTTTTCTGGTTCTTGCTTTAAATCAGGCTTCACACCGCTGGTTGGAATTATGCCTCTTAGATAAGATTTGGCACCGAGAGTCCGACCGTATTCCCAGGAGAACTCGCTTTCTTTTGAGATGGATTCTTATTCCGGTTTTGTCAGAAATTGGACAAGAAATAGATTGCTAAGTACATAGGTTAGTGTAGCCATATTTACAGATGATGGAAACTGAAAAATAGAAATGAAAGAAACGCAACGGGCAAAAGAGAATCACGACGGGAAAATGATCGCGAGTCACTGGCACATACGTAAAGATACACTCACTGACATATATAAAGCGACAAAAATTACAAGATAGACAGATACGAACAAAATGAAGTAGATAGAAAATGGGATATATATATATATATATATATATATATATATATATATATATATATAGATAGATAGATAGATAGATAGATAGATAGATAGATAGTATTAATAGATGAAAATGTCAAAATAGAAAAAACGCTTTTCAGGTACTTTATCAAAAGGAAAAAGCAGACATTTATTAAGAAATAACTGTATTTGTGCACAAAATTATGCATGTTTCCTTTGAAGACGTTGCTGAAGGTAGATAAGAAACGCTTTTCTAAAATTGATTTTCCTACTTTGACAGTTCAATTTATTATACTGTATTTCAGATATATACATTTATATTTCTATTTTCATTGAAGCTTGCTTTTCTTGACAGTTTCCCGTGGCCTAATTTGTACGGGCCCACCGTAGCTGATAGCTAAAGTTGTCAGCTTGAAAAATGGTTAGTTCCCTGTATCACTCCAGCAAGTACCACACTTCTCCTGCTATCTTCTGCCTTTACAAGAACCAGATTAGACTGAAAATGGAATACTGTTGAATTATATGAAAAGGAGCTACCCAGTTTTCACTTTCAACTCTCGATAGAGTCCAAAATCGTCCCTGAGTTCCTTATTTTAAACCTGGCAACCCCTTTCTTACAGCAGAAACTTCGCAAGCCTCTCACCATTGCTATTTCCATGGAGAGTGTTCAGATGAACTACACTCCTTAGTTTCACCAATGCTTTTACAGAAATTGATGAAATAAACAAGGAAGAAAGGTAATGCACCAGTCTTCTAATCTTTCGAGCTACGGTTAATGTAAGCCACATAACTTCTTATGTTAAGGTAATCTAACATCAGAAAGGAAGACATGACTTTGCACGATATGTTTTGCATAAATAATGGCTGTTTTCTCGCAGGAATTGAGGATTGAACTTATTTAACAGAAGTAATAATCCACCCGATCAAGTTGCTTAAAGCATGATGAATCCCCAGATTCTAGATTCTAGGCATTTCATGATGAATCCCCAGATTCTAGATTCTAGGCATTTCATGATGAATCCCCAGATTCTAGATTCTAGCCATTTTTTAGGCTTTTTTCTTTAGGCCTCTTTTTCAAATGATTACTTGCCTTTACTGGAAATTTATCATCACCGTTAGTGCCCTTAATACCCGTAGGGTTTTAAGCAGTTGTCCATCTTGGCAAAGATCGAATCCTGATAGAGTCAGATGCCGTACGATACATGCATGATACCTAAGTAAATGTGATGGATTCGACTGGAATTCGAACTCGGCTCTTCGATTCCTCAATCCTAGCCGCTATCCACTGTACCATCTCTATTTACATTTATATTTTATGCTATTTATATTCGGACTATTGCCTGCATCTTTGTTGTTATTACAATATTTCGGCCGTTCTATATCGAGTAACTTAGAAGGAATTCTGAATTTATGCAATCTATGCGAAGTTCTCTATACGGATGCATCGTTTGATTCTTATTCTTATTTAGTACTGTTTAGTTACTGCTCGCCTGTTTTCACTGAGTGCAAGTATACACAGCCCGACCCAGGGATTGAACACACAACCACGATGCCACCAAATTCACAAACCAAAGCATCGCTCTTACCCACTAGGCCATGATATCAATATGCTTTAAACCTAACCTGCCTGTTGACTAGGTTGCAGTTGCTGCTGTCCAAATTGGATTACTGCCTCTATGCTTGAAGAATTGCTGACATTAGCAGAAAGTGAATCAAACAATTGAACTAGGTACAACAAATTCACTTTTCGCGCCAGTAACCGCATCTATCTGCAAAATGTTGAAAAACTCGTTAAACCCACAAATTACGTCAAATATATTGAAGATATATTTAAACTACATAACCAGGTACCTTGACGAAAAACAACAACGTAAAAGTAGCCTTATACTTTATATAGTATATTTAATTAGCAGAGAAGTTATTTGATGTTTTTTTTTCTTTTTACTTCAATCAACAAACAGGTCTGTCGGAATAATTTTATTGTATTTTTACACTTTTTGAATTAGTTGTTGTATATTCAGGACATATTGCCTGTATGTAACCAACAAACCCTTTTCTCCCATGTTGAAAACATCCCGTTGTTGATAAATACTGAGACGGTCAAAAGTATTCAAGCACAAACCGAATAGAGCCTGAACTTTCGACATTTATCTAGTTTTATCAGCTGATTTTTGTAACCAAATGTTCCGCAATAATAAACAATATTAAGCAGCTGAGAATATTATACGTCGGTTGAGCATGATAAAATATATGAAGACACAGTTGCATAAAAATCGCAGAGAATGACACGTATAGCCAAAAAACAATATCCAGTCCGGTGGCAAAAGCTGCTGGTGACGCAAGGGTTGGCAGCACCACATTAGCTACCGAAACTCTGTTATCTCTCCAGGTTGACGGCTGATGAGGGCAGGGTATCGCACGCGCTTTCATAGGTTGCATGTAAAAAAAAAAAAAAAAGTATTAGTTGTCCTACAGCTTGTGTATGGTTGTATTATTGCGGAGAAATAAACGAATACAGCTTACTGTAGATAAATAAAGATGGGGAAATATTGATAGGTTTATGCACAAATAAATATAGTTTAGCGTAAGAAGTGGGAATACTTCTAGGCAGTTTCGAAAAAAAAAAACAAAAACGCTTAAAGACAAAACTGAATCATCAAGTGGAATAGAGAACTCGAAGAAAGATAGCGAAGCGATAAATCAAAGGGAGATAATAACGTATCGCAAACAAATACAACCGATGACGTGGAACGAATGACCAAGATAGAGAATCGATTGAAAAACACATTTAGAACAAAAGAAGGCCATTAATAAAAAACATAAACAGAGGGAAATTTTCAAACAGCACAGCGAGAAGAACCGGACAACTAAGGATCGATTTAAATTAAATTTCTAGCTAAGTGAAACATCGATGCAAAGTAAAAAGACCTGTGTAGGTGGAATTAAAGGGGAAACTAGAAATTTGACGGGGAGAGTGTGATTAATGATCACTGTTTTAAGAATTGAATTATTTCCGGGTCAAATAAATCATCACGAGGCATGCATCAGTATTTTCTCATGGCGCCATAATGTAGGGGAAGAAAAATGGTCTATATGGTGCAAAAAAGCCAAAGCAGTCATATTGTTCACACGGACGGGCAAACCAAGGTAACGAGAATTGGAACTGTTGGGAAATTATATATATATATATATATATATATATATATATATATATATATATATATATATATATATACATATATATATACATATATATATATATACATATATATACATATATATATACATACATATATATATATATATATATATATATATATATATATATATATATATATATTATTTGGCGTTGAACGTGGATTTTTATTGGAGGTTTTTGTTCAATATTTTATCTTATTTTCATATGGGCATTTTTTTTTCTCATTCTTTGGGTGGCATCAATCAAATATTGGACCCTTTCCTTTTTTATACAGCAATATTAATTTTGTGCTTTCTCTAAAGAGTGCAATATCTTATTTTCATTATTCATTTTAACGATATATATATATATATATATATATATATATATATATATATATATATATATATATATATATATATTTCACTTCATGTAATATATCTATATTATATATTATGTATTCATGTAATATCGCTCTCTCTATATATTATATATATTTCACGTCATGTAATATCTGTACGAGTTCACATATCTATCTATATCTATATCTATTTATCTATATATCTATATCTATCTATCTATCTATAATATATATATATATATATATATATATATATATATATATATATATATATTTATAGGTGCCTATATGGGTGTATGTGTGTGTGTAAACGTCTCACGAACTTGTATGCACCCAAATATATAAATGCAACATCAGAGAACAAGTCCGAAATACATGAATATTTTTCGGTTCAAATTAATACAATGGTCGCAAGACATGTGATTTACAGTTATAATATTTCAGTCTTTGGCTGATCTTTTCCAGGAACCTTTCAATTAAAATGGTTTTCTCTAGCTATTCATATGAGCAAATGCATATAAAATATAAGCGAAAACAAATGAAATAAAAACCACAATAAATAAAACACAATTTCGAAGAACTAGATAAGGGTAAGCGGAAGTGTATTTGGACACACACACACACACACACACATACACATGTGTAAAGGGTACTCTCGGTAAGTAGACATTCATTTCTATTTTCTATTTAGATAAACCTAGATATGTAAAAATGCATGATGAAAAACTATCAGTGATAGACTGGCCTTCCCATACGCCGGACCTCAACATTATTGAAGCCATGTTGGATCATTTTGACAGAAAACGGGCCAAAAGAGAACCAACACCAAACAGATCTTTGGAATGTCCTTCAATAAGCCTGAAGAATTATTGCTGAAGATTAATTAAATGAATCTCAATAAAGCTTGCCTAAGAAAATTCAGGTTGTGTCCAAAAAGACAAAAGGTGTTCATACCAAACAATGATTTTCAATCTCTGTAGAATTGTATAAAAATTGATTTTGTCTCATGTGTTCTATTACAATTCATCTTTGCATGTTTCAATAAATTATATAATCTGTTTTATCGATTTCCATGCAAAATATTGAAAAAACTGAGTGGTGGCTCAAGACTTTTGAGATTTTGTTTTGTGTTTATATTTTGGACCGAAATGACAAACTGTTTAGTAAGATGATGGTTATCATGTTCCAATAGAAGAGCACTTACTCAATCAAATATGTACTCTATATAACCCCTAAACTACCCCTCGTATCTAATGTCAGTATTTATTTGCTGCTAGTATAAATTAGACAATCTTTTTGAGATCCTGTGGTATCAGTAGTGATTAGGTTAATGTTTTTAAAATGTCAGCAGTGAATGAAAATCGCGGGGACTGATTACAATTATTAAATGATATGTAAGTACGAATTATATTTTGATGATTTTTTGCCGTGATTATAGTTAGGTTGCAACAGGCAATAATGAAATAAATTATTAATATTTTTATTTTTGTTAATATAAACATGGTTGCTCTTGTTCATATATTTAAATGTTTTAAATCTATTTTTTAAGTAAAGGGACATGTACGAAAAAGTATTTTAGTAAGGTTGATTAAATTCTTTATAGTGATTGTAGCAAATAACTAAAATTTATTATTATCATATTTAATCAAAATGATAACGTTTCACAAAATTACAGGATGAAGTTAATAATTTTTTTTCTGCGATACTTATAATATTAGTCGAAGGTGCTTGATTATAAAGCATTAGAAAATGTGGAGAGTTTTTCCAGGAAATCGATTTGGATATTTGACAAAACATAAACTAAGTAAAAAATGTAATACAAATTAAAAACAGATTTTTTCGGTGGATCTTAATAAAACAGGTTTGAATATATATGTATAATATATATATATATATATATATATATATATATATATATATATATATATATATATATATATGCACACACACACACACACACATATATATATATATGAAGAAATATATATTTATATATATATATATATATATATATATATATATATATATATATATATATATATATATATATATATGTAAGCAAATATATGGATATAGATCCGACAGTATGAAGAAAAATATACGGAAAAAACAAACAAAAATCCTTATATGCAATTATGCTGTTTTAATGTTAATATAATGTCAACGTCGGACGTTTCGGTCTAATAAAACATCTTCAGGACATATTCATAAAATATAATTAACATTATCTTTGTCATGTTGAATTTTATTATATTTTATGAATATGCCCTGAAGATGTTTTATTAGACCGAAACGTCCGACGTTGACATTATATTAACATTAAAACAGCATAATTGCATATAAGGATTTTTATTTGTTTTTTCCGTATATTTTTCTTCATATATATATATATATATATATATACACACACACACATATATATATATAAACACACACACACATATATATGAAGAAATACAGTTTTAATGTATGCTATATTTGTGGGATAAAGTGTTCAATATATGAGATAGAGACTATGTAAATATAAAAGTGAACATTGATATCAACACTCAAAGGCAACGGCCTGTTTCATGTTAGACGCAATTGTTAGGCAGCGAGGGTTTTTTTTTCTCGACTATTTATATATATGGGTCAGTGGGTCATTGTTGGTAGTTCATTCTGGCGGTTATTTTGGCGGGAGTAGCCTGTTTATTTACTTATTTGTTTATTTATTTACTTATTTATCTTAATTTATTTTACTTGTTTATATTTATTTTTCATTTTTTATTTATTTATTATTTTCGGTTTTTAATCTTTGATTAACGTAGTAAAAAATTTGGATTTGCTTAGGTCGTTTATTTAATTAAAATTTTACCGTAGCTTGGTATATTCATTCTTTGTTCTACAGTTACACGTGGGTTTAATTTGTTTGGATGGTTTGTTGATAGTTTTCTTGTTGTGCTTTTTTATTATTTGAATAAATTATTATTATTTGAACAAATAATAAAAATAGCACAAAGAATAATAAATATTAAACAAATTAACAAATCAATCCCGCTAAAATAACCTTTAGAAGAGACTACAACAATTAATCCAAAAATTGGATGAAAAATTATCTTTAACTGCTATATAACGTAAAACAAAATTACTACGTTACTTAAAAACCGAAAACCGAAAAGATCAAAAGTATACAAATTAAAAAATAAAAAAGTAAATAAGCAAGAAAGAACAAGTAAAATAAATTAATCCAAATAAATGAACAAATTAACAAACCGCTCCCTCTAAAATAACCATTGGAACAAATAAAAATAAAAAACAAAAACAAGTAAAAATAATCAATCCAAATAAATAAATAAAATAATAAACAGATTAAAACATGCCCCTCCGCCAAAATAACAGAATAGACGAAAGCAATCAATCCAAATATTGGGTGAATAAATAGATTCAACTTCCCAGACCAAAGCAAACTATTAAAAAAGCAACCTAAGCAAATCCCCCAATTTTTTTACTACGTTAATAAAACATCAAAAACCTGAAAAGAATAAATAAATATGTAAAATAAAAAATGAAAATAAATAAAAACAAGTATACACATTTGTTTACCTTGTTGCTAATACATACATATAAATACTGTCCTTTAAAACAAATAAAATATGCAAACATACATACACAGTACATACATATTAGTTAAATAATAAGAAAATATATATAAACAATTACGAAACTATTTAACTTATACATACTAGTTAATCATACACATTTAGTCATACATATAAATCTGAACGTAACATACATGTAAAAAAATGATTGTAGATACATATTAAAAAAAGGAGGATATATGGCAAGAATTGAGAGCAATCAGATTCAACATTTTTCAACCGAAGTATTTGTTTTTACGTCTACATGTAACCATTAATTCATTTCTTTTGTTTAGTAAATTAAGTTTTTAGAATGTTCAGTTTTTCTAGAAGGTAAATTTTACATCTTTACCATTATTTTCCACTGTCTTTTATTTGCCAGTACTATTTAGAGGGAGAAGTGTATTATTTTTACTTAAAGTTACTTTATGTTTATAAAAACTTTGATTCCAATCAGCTTCAGCTTAACCATTGCATGAGAAAACGATATATCAATTTCTATATGTAAAGATCAATTTTAGGCGGAAAAATACGACCAAGTGGTAAAAAGTTTTCATATGACATGTTACGTTCTTTTAGTCCAGTGGTTTCCAAGCTATTTTTTCCCTGTGCACCTTTTCGGAATGAAAATTTGCTCTTGCCTCACTACATTTTACATGATAAAAAGTACATTAAAAAAAAACATAGAGAGGATTAGAGGGAGATAACCGCGGATTCTAAGTCATTATTATTGATAACTCTCTTCTCCAATTTGCGGAGCCTAGACATAATACATGATGCAATGCAAAAATATGACACTGATAAAATCGGTCAATAATTATTTATAACTATCAAAACTGGGACACAGGTATGCTATTACATGCAATCCATAATAATATTTTAAATTTTCAAATCGATTTTTTATTTTTATTTTTGCTATATGAATTTTTTGAAAGTGCTTCTAAATTTTGATAGTCTTTCAATCATTCCGCCTCACCTGCTATCTTCTACCGTGGCACCTATGACGCGTGCCGCACCGTTTGGAAACCACTGTTTTGGTTCAATAAAGTCCTAAAGCACGAAACGTGTCACCGGAAAACATTTCCAATTTTATATATATATATATATATATATATATATATATATATATATATATATATATGTGTGTGTGTGTGTGTGTGTGTGTGTGTGTGTGTGTGCGTGTGTGTGTACGTGATCGTGTGTGTGTCAGATAGATATTAAAGTCTCCTGAAAAGTCATATTTTAGGAATTTGTTCAAGCCGAGAATCTTGGAGTACCTCTCTCCTATATCTATAAAGAAATGGCAAATTCATAACGTAATGAAGAAAAAGCATTTATTTTAGTCAAAAATATTTTAGCAAGCTAATTGACCAGATCTTATCATAAAACACTTCAGAGAACATAAATTCTGTTTTATTGACAGGATCATACCGTTTGATAAAAACATTAAAGTGAAAGATTATAGACTCTCCAAATATAAGGGTCTGAAAATAGAAATGACAAGTATGTGGTATTTAAATACAAGAATTATTCCAGTAATGTAGGTACACTAGCAATGATAGTTTTAATTTACTCTCTCACACTTACGGCACTATAAAAATTAATAGATCAAACATTGTCATAAAACACATGAAAAAAGTATGGGCTACCTTATCGACTTGATTGTACTTTTTTGAAAAAAAAAAAATCAGTAAAAAAAAAACTCTGGCAAATTCTCCAGATACATAGATCTGGAAATAAATAATTCAAGAATGTGTCATTTATACACAAACATTATCCCAACAGTAGGAACTGTACAAGTAATGATTAAGGAAATTACATTAAATTACAGATACATACATTAATAAACCCCCAAGAAAGTATCGTTATTTTAAAAATCAAAATATTGTATTAATGTTTATTTATTTATTATTTAGTAAGAATATTTGATCATAATTATAAATAAAATAAAAATGTAAATTCGTTCAGGAACAAGAAAGCAGTTATAATAATTGTCCTGTTTTCAAATCTATTAAAATAAGGAAAATAAATAATAATTACGCGGACACAATTATACGAATATGTGTCATTGTTGCTAACATTCCCATTTAATTATAACTAAGAATAAAGTAATATTTATGTCATCAATGAAAATGGAGATAGCAGCCATAGCTACAGAATCAACAACTTCTTTATTGTGTCTTTTTCATGACGGAAACGCTCTGTCGGTCGGTAAAGAACACGCTAGTGCAAATGCCAGCGTGTGTCTGCAGAAGAGTGAAGAAAAGTTGCAGTAAAACTGTGCGGAAAGGAAACATTCTTTCAATGATATGTCACGCCCAATATTCAAGCTTTTGTTCTTTCCATCGGCAAGCGGTCACAATAAGGTAATTATGGCGACTTTAGCAGATGCCATTAGCGTCACAGATGTCGTGATGTTCGCTATTCAAATTATTAATCATTGCCTTGTTATAATGATCATCATCAATAACATGGTTCTTGTCAACATTAACTTGATCACATTCAAGAAATGATCTGGGGAGCAGAGAAAGACGCGGAAGAAGAAGATAAAGAAGGAAGAAGAAGAAGAAGAAGAAGAAGAAGAAGAAGAAGAAGAAGAAGAAGAAGAAGAAGAATGAAAGAAATACAAAGAGAAGAAGCGAAGGATGGGTAAAGCTGGAGAAAGAGGTAAAAAAGAAAGTTTAAAAAGCGGTGAAAAACAAGAAAAAGAAAGGATAGAGAAGATATAGAAGGGGTGAAGAAGAAGAAAAAGAATTAAAAGAAGCGGTGAAGAAGAAGAAGAAGAAGAAGAAGAAGAAGAAGAAAAAGAAGAAGAAGAAGAAGAAGAACAACAACAACAACAACAACGAGAGTGAGAACGAAAAGGAAGAAAATTATAAAAGGAATTATAGAAGGAATAATGCTACGAGAGAAGGAAAAAAACCGCCAAAGAAACAAGGAAAAAGTGATAGGAGAAGAAATAAAATATGTGGAAATAAAAGATAACAACAATACCAGTAATTTTAGTAATGATATAACGATAACTGATCGAAGAAATGATTAATTATTAATTAATTACATTTATTAATTAATATAATGTTTTGATAGCCAATCGTTGGAGATAAAGATGCAGCAATTTTCCGTAAATGTTGAACACTTTTTATGACTTCTTGGTGACTTAAAAGTAATGCAAGCTTTTTCTCCCCAGTTTTTCCTTCAATTAATTCGGTAATATCGCTGAACTTTCAAATTCTGTTCATCAATTTTTTCACCTTTTTTGCTATCATGGTAAATCTTGACAGTTGGTCTATTTGGAGGAATCGAATTCGATCCGACATTCGGCAGCAGTTCTTTCCTTCATTCAATAGGCACAGTCTCTTAGTATCTACAATATCTGTTTGCATTTGAAACTTCCAAATAATCGTATTTGTCCTGTTATTATTATTATATAAAACTGACAGCTACTCTCGAAAATGACTTCTAATCAATTGTTAAAGTGGGCAAAGAATGGATTGTATATTTTAGCACTTCTAAAATGAAACTGCTACACTTTAAGCATCATAAAGAACCATTTTTGCTTTCTTTCAGCATGGCGGATACTAACCTGCAGGTGAGCATTTCAATGCACCTTCTTAGTATCACGTTATACACTGATGAAGTAAATTTACTGAATCATTTACTAGGTCTTCTGGTAGGAGAGCTGTTTCAGTGTGTCGTATCACACAGAATCCATCTTGAAAATTCATAAACTTACCATTCGTCCGTGCAATGATTACTGCAGTCATATCCGTTCTGGTGCTGTTGATATATATCCTGAGATTCTTGACAAAATTCAAAGGATCTCTAATGTTCTGACTTGGCATCTCCACTTCAGTCAATATCTCACCGCCTTAACCTGACTTCCCCCTGTCTTTTCTATAAATATTTTCATAGCAGTTGTTCTAATGAGCTCTCCTCATGGGTACATCGATCGCATGGATTTAAGCGTATTACTCGATTGACAATTTGGTCTCACCGTTTTACTGCTGAATTGGCTACATGTAGCCATAAGTTCTGTACTAACAGTTTCCTTTCTCGCACGTCTCGCCGGTCTCTAGCTTTCTTTCCATCTTCAAACCTGTTCATTTTTTATCCTTTCTCCTCATCAAAAGCTTCTCATTCTCTTTCACTCTCAGTAGTCTTATGTGTCTCCATGACATTATCGCCGTGCACGGGGTGAGATAATTACAAAAAATTCGTCAACATAGGATTTCTACAAGTTATATACGGCGATTCATTATGAGTATAAAGTGACAGCAAACTAGTAAAATTCCAGTCGTTTTCACTTTTATTTCTTACTAGTAGTGTTTTTATCAGTTTGTCACGAGCCAATTTATTGCTTTCTCCTAAGTACAAACTACAAATTAAAACTATATTGTCCATCTCAACGGTGTGATGTTTTTATCTCGTTGTATTGAGCAAAACACAAGTTTACAGTTATATTTCACCTGATTAGAACCCATTAAAACCTCATAGCAAACAATTATTACAATAATTCTATTATATATATATATATATATATATATATATATATATATATATATATATATATATATATGATATCTATAGTAATGAACAAAAAAGTAACTATTCTGGGTAATTAAATGACTCAAATGGAAATTTCTGTGTATAATTATTCCAATTTTGTCATTCAATTATTCACTATTAGTCTCATATATATATATATATATATATATATATATATATATATATAAGTTTATATATCATATTTCTTCTGCATATGTATATATATATATATATATATATATATATATATGCAGAAAAATATGATATATATATATATATATATATATATATATATATATATATATATATATATATATAAGGATCTTGAATATGTTATCGCTGATTTTTCATGAAAAGTAATTTACAAAAATAAGTGAGAAACATGTCACTGAAAAAAATGTCCATCGCTAACCACTACTTTTTCTCATCTTTCTGGCAACATTTCAAATCCACGTTGGAAAAACAAGACGTTTTTTGAGGCGAGTTGGCCTATTTTTCTCACCTTCATAAGAATGAAAGAGATATTCAGCGAGGCCATGTGTCAAAGATCGGAACAAGTGAAAATCGGACAGGGACCTACCCAACCCGGCTGGTGAATACAGCTACTAGTGTAGGACATCCCATTTAAGCGTTTACAAGTAGGTTTTCACCCGTTTTACAACATGTGGCCTAACGTTGTCATTTTCTCGTGTCTCTGCTCGTATAGAGATCGTTTTTTCTTTAATGGTCAGCTCAAACGCCTCAATTGTAGTCGATAGCGATCTCCCGTGATGGTTTCAGTCGGTTTGAGCAGCTCATAATAAACTCCACCCAGCTGATCCCTCCAAATGCAAAGTAGAAGCTTCGAACCATGGATATTCGGCTTTTCCGCCGATGTTGATGCATGGCCGGCAACCGCACGATCTTCTATGCTTAGTGTTATCGTAGTGTATCCGCTTCTCATCGCTGGTCATGATACCATGCAAAAACCTTTCCTTTTCTGCCGTTGAAGCAGCTGTTCATACATGACAAGTCGCCGTTCAACGTCTTTCGGTTTCAACTCGTACGGCACCCAATGTCCTTACTTTTGAATTATTCCTTATGCTTTCAAACGTTTTGAAACTGTTGTGTGATAAACTCGTCATGATTCTGAAAGTTCAGCTTGCGCGGGACATGAGTCTTCATGAAGTAACGCCTTCAATTATTCGTCTTCAAACTTTTTCGGTGCGCCAGATCGTTCTTTATCTTCAGTATCAAGACCATTATTTTTGAAGCATCTAATCCAATCTCTGCATGTTTCATGTTGTTTCCGACAGAGCATGGTTGCCGTAAGTCTCAACAAGAATTTTCTGTGTTTCCGTTGCAGATTTCTTTTGAATAAAATAATACAGTAAAATTGCCCGCAAATACACTTTCTTTGGCACGAAATCCGACATGAAAATCAAAATTGTTTGCACTTCGACGAAATGACATACACCGAATTTCAAGCTTTCTTATAGTACTTCTTTATAGATGCATTATCATCTGAAATTACACGCGTGCAGTTCTGAGAACGCCATCTGCTGGAAAACAGCGAGAATTTATTCAAGGTCCTAATATATATATTTAGGCAGCATATCTTCATTCAAACATGTTTCATTGAATAATATTGATATATTATGTTTATTAATGTTTTAATAATCCTTTCCTGTTCTCTAATCAGATGAAATTCATCAAGGAAGGCCCCGTAGTTCTTTCCTACCCAAGTACTTTCGATTTCCTCCTCAGGGGTAAATGACAAAGACAAATTTATTCTAACAATATTCGTTGTGACAGTGATTTTTAAAAACACGCGTGAACGCAGTTTGTTATATTTATGCTTAAATTTAAAATTTATCCGTTGTAGCGATGCATTTTTTGCATTTAATGGTATTTTGCATCGCATCCGTTCCTTGTTAGATCCCTTATATTGGGACCCTTGTTTTTCAAAATTTCATCACCATCAAGAAACTGATTATAGAAATAGAAAGGTTTATTATAAAATTAAATAGACATAAGATGTCTATATTATTCAACAAAATTGTGCCATTGAATTTTCCTTGTCTGTAAAATTTAATGAAATGTGTCTAAAATGATTGCTGCCCAATTACACCACATATCTATCTATCTATCTATCTATTAGGTTGGTGCAAAAATAATTTCGTTTTCTAACATATGTTACTATGTGAGAAAACGAAATTATTTTTGCACCAACCTAATATCTATCTATCTATCTATCTATCTATCTATCTATCTATCTATCTATCTATCTTTCACTGTACACACACACACACACACATACATACATATATATATATATATATATATATATATATATATATATATATATATATATACACACGCTATGGTGCTATATAGTTTTATTTCCAGCTATGTAGTTTTATATTTACGACTGTTGTACATTTTGCATGTATTGTTCATCACTTCTAATTGTACGACGACGCTTGTTGTGAAGCAGTCTTGGTTTCTAAAGGTTCGTTACCTGCGGAGAAGCATGAAATACTTTTGTGATTTTGTCTCTGCTTTACATTGATCTATCAGCGCACGCAGAGGGACACCTGCATGCCAAAACGTGCAAGCAAGGAATTATATGCACATAAATCATAATAGTTATGCATTCCCCTCTGTTCCCTATACCCAACATATTTTAGCCACAAATATATAGAATTGCATATGTTTAAAATAGATCTAATCGACTGCAAGCCATCCCACGAAGATTTGATCTATACTGCAAAGAAGTGAGAATGACGTGGGTTGAGTAATATACGTCTTATCGTATGAAAATTTGGTTTCTGAGAATAATTAACATTCTTACATAGACATTTGCCGATCGATCCGATGTAAACATTGGGCAAATTAATACTGATTTTAAAGGGTTGACTGTTGCTCTTCCTTTCGAAGTTTTAAGCAATATATACTCCCTCAGCTACAAAGACATTTATTTTTAATATTAGCAAAATGTAGTTCTCCTCGGGATGTAATCTCCTTTGGTTGCTTACTTGGGTTTCTTTGGCGACTTATCAAATTCTAGGGGTTATCTAATGCCGAAATCTAAATATCTTAAAAGCAACTTTATGCCTTCAAATACAGCAATGGACGTATTGTTGGTCATTTTGCTATAAATAGACATCGTTGGTCATTTTATTATAAATATTTATTATTGGTAATTTTTTATATAAAAATATAATGCTGATATTTTTTACTGTATAAATACATTTTTGTACTTTCATAGTATTTTTTTTTTGTCTGGGGGTTCGCTATTTGCCCATATCTAGGACCCTAACAGGTAGTTCGCTATTTTTTTCTATAGCTGGGACGCTAACGGGTGGTTTGCTATTTTGCCATAGCTGGGGGACCCTAACAGATTGTTGTTGTTCCCAGGATGGACCTGGGAAGAACAACAATCAAGAGCTGGTTACGCGCTCCTCAAAACCTCCAATCACCCAATTATAGGTGTTTGCAGCCGGAGAATCTTCGTTTGTACTGATTCATTTGTTCTAGTCAATTTGTTACCTATTCCAATCTTTATCGCTCTCCTGATTTATATATATATATATATATATATATATATATATATATATATATATATATATATATATATAAAATATGTATGTATATAAATCTAAATAAATAAATGTCTACCGAAAATAAAAAAAAATATAAGATCATATATGAAATTCTATAAAAAACTAAATCAAAGCACCTTGTCTGTCATATTCAATGAATCGTTCATGAAAGAAGGATTGCTGCATATATATATATATATATATATATATATATATATATATATATATATATATATATATATATATATATATATATATATATGCAAGTTTCATTAAAAACGACGAACAATTTACTGCGAATAAGGTTTTTATTTAATTTTTTCATGTATTCTTATAATTTTCTGGACATAAATTATATAGAAGTTATCCAAATGTTTTGTATGTCCGAGCGTTTTCGGCTAAACGTTTAGCCATTATCAAGGATGAATTTTATTTTTACTTTTAACGGAAGGTATGGATTGGTTTATCTGTGCAAAAT